>JARYHS010013630.1:132402492-133055322 GCA_031002005.1 Vandiemenella viatica | reverse complement strand
GTAACCTATTCACTGAATTAATAAAAATCTTAATTATAATACCAAAAAAGTTTGTAATTATTTTAGTTCAGATCATATCAAGACCTACCTTCATTCATTTTGATACAGGATATACTAAAAATGATACACTAAATAAACTAGAACCAGGAGACCAATGATTCTTGAACTTACTCAAGCTGTCGTTTAGCCTGAGATTCAGCGATGATGACATCTGGAGGGAATGTCGTAGCATTATCAACATTTGTAACGGGACTATCAACAAACTCTACATAGGACTCTGGAAACCAACCAGTCTGACCACGCAGCTCTCCTGCCAGCCAGCCTGGCTCAGCATTCTGGTTAACTGCAACCTATCAGAGGAAAGATATTTTGCAAATAGTGCACTCCAACAACACTGCAACTGTAATATAATAAAACATGTACTAACCATAATTATGTCTCCTGGCTGGAAAGACAGTTCATCAGCATTTCGAGCAACAAACTCATACAGAGCTCGATATTTGAGCAAACTCCCATTCATAGCTGTGTGAAGAAAAATGTCATCAAAATCATTTCATTTGCTGTTTTGAATCTAAACATTTCCCTTTGTTACCATCAGGTTTCATGTGTTAATTATAATTTTGCAACTACTTCTATATTAAGAGAAATCATACCCAAAGAATGAATAAACTCCTCAAATATTAACATATCATCATCTTCAAAAGGAAACAATATGTTTAAGACTATGATCAATCACTGAAAGCAAAAAGTTTTAGTTACATAAAGCTATCAATAGTAAATTTTGTTGTAATCGTTCATTACTTATCAATAAATCTTGTCAGATTATGAACATGTATTACATTTTATGAAAAACAAAAATACTTTCTGCCCCCTTTTCAGAAAGAAAGAAAAAAATACAACACCTTTCTTGTAATAAATAATGTAACTCATAGTGCTTAAATTTTTTCTTTTTTTTCTCTCATAACCCACTGTTTGAAACAGTGGCACCTCTCTTAGATGGACTTTACAATATCAGATATGAGGTCTGTCCAAGAAGTATCCAACTTTGCTTCATATTTCCCACTGGTGTTATTCTGCAACATCGGGCTGGCTGGTGGCATCCTTCAAAGGAGGTCGCAGGGAGCTATGTCAGGACTGTACAGGGGCTGTATGGCTTAGTGCTTCGCAAACATTGCTGCTTGAAGTTCTATGTATGCACTGATGCGTTATCGTGATGAAGCCAATCACCGCTTGACCAAAGCTGATGCCATTTTCTTCTAATTGCATCATGCAATCCTTTCATAACTTCAAGAAAATTTTTATTTTTATTGATTGTCTGATTTTTAGGAACATCCATGGTGCACAACACCCTCATAACAAACAATCAGCAACAACTTGACATTGCTATGACTTTGGCGTGCTTTTTGCGGTCGTGTCTTGGATGACAGCTTCCACTGTGAAGCCTGTTATTTCGTTTTGGGATCAAAAATCATAAACTCATGATTCATCACCAGTTATAATCATTTTAAGCAGATTATTATCATTATTGGCAATTTACAAATTATCCTGAGCAATTTCAAGGTGAAGGTTTTTCTGCTCCGCCATTAGCAATTTCGGAATGAATTTCACACACACGCAAACCATTTGCAAATGTTCAGTTAATATCTTTCAAACACTTGTTTTTGGTATTCAAAGATCACATTCTAGTTCTCGCACAGTCAATCGATGATCCTCATTGATAACAAGTTGTGACATGTTTGATATTATCTGGTGTTTTTGTCGTCGAAGTCAGCCTAGAGTGTGGGTTTCTATCAACAGATGTGTGGCCATCTTTGAAGCACTTATACCACTCTTATTTGTCTTTTGCTAATATACCAAATGTAATCTTCATCATTTTTATGGTCTCTGTACAACTCTTTTTGAGATTAAAGCAAAATTTAATGCAAATTCATTGCTCCCATCCTTGTGTCATTTTTTATGATAGCTAAATTCGATGAGCGTATAAAACACTTTGTAAACAAATGCACGCTGCACGTGAACTAAGGCATCTTGGCGACAACTGCGGCATCTAAGGAGTTCATGAAGCTTTACTGTTGACACTCATACCTGGCATATGGCTCTAAAATTGTCAGGAGTGAAGATATGAAGGAAAGTGGGATACTTTTAAAACAGACTTAGTATATAATAAAAAAAAGGCAGATTTCAAAAATTAATTTAGTAAAAGATATCAACAATATTGGTGTATTAACAAATACATATTATGAAAAAATATTATTAAGTATAGGGCCGAGCTTGGAGTAGTTACACTATTTTTTTTTTTTTTTTTTGTGCCTTATGTGTCATCAACAATGTTAAATCACCATGTTCCACTACTGAAGATTTGCTTCTCTTCTTAGCTAATAAATTGCTGACAGCGCTAAATCCTCTTTTAGCTACAGATGGTCATGGGAAAGCAATTGAAAACTTCTTTGATGCAACATTAAAGCCGGATATAATAATGGAAAGCAGGAGGCGGTGGTTGGTCCTAAACAATCCATTGGACCAGAAATGACCTCTTCAATGTTTACCAGGGTGTGGTATTGCCTCTGTTGGGAACCACTGATCTAAGTGAAAGAAGGTAGGCTTTCTCAGCGAGTCAGTTCCATAAAATCTTCTAGAGCTTTCCACCAGAAGAGCACATCAGTAAAAATTCAAAGAGACATTATGGAGCCTACCTCTGGCTCCATCTTCTGCTGGGTCTAAGTGATATATCACTAATTGGATTTGGAAAATATCATATTTATCAATTGTTCTAAAGTGTCATAGGGAAATATTTCATTAGTAAAAATCAAATCAAAAAAAAAAAAAAAATCACTTCATCATGTAACGTAAACCCTTAGCGTTTTCGTACCTTCTTCCCATTCACGGTAGAAGACAATTGATGAGCTATTTGCAAGCTCCTCAACATATTAACGCAAGGGAGAGCCCGTCGTAGATTTGATAAACAATTTGGTCATGGTATCTTTGACAATAGCCCACATTATATGAAATTTAATAGTAAAACACAAAACTTCATTTGCTGATGGGAACAGATTGAAAAATTGATATAACAAAAATCCACTTTCAATATTATTTGCTAGGTATATTTTGTAGTCAGTTTTTTCTTACGCTTTTACAATATTAACTCTTCGGTAAACAATATTTCAAAATCACAAGAACAAATATGCCACTACTTTTTGTTAGTCACGTCTCAGGGGCTTCAATGCCAACAATCATAATGTCCTGCGAACATTATCACATCAAACACACACTTGCCGCCTTAATGCATCCAGTACAACTGAGGCAATATTACCAACTGCTAACATTGAAATTGTATTCTACCAACTTAAATTATTCAGAAGCTAAATTACAAACTACTCACCGGAACCTCACTTTACAGAACATGAGAGAGATGAAATACAGAGATATAACGATATATATCATTATATATGCCCCCATTTTGTTGATATTAAATGGTTTTCATTGAGATGAAATGTCTTTATATTACACAAAACTAACACTAAAATGTCACAATTCAGTCTTTACATGGTATAACCTTTTTTTT
Source organism: Vandiemenella viatica (assembly GCA_031002005.1). Lineage (NCBI taxonomy): Eukaryota > Metazoa > Arthropoda > Insecta > Orthoptera > Morabidae > Vandiemenella > Vandiemenella viatica. Next base: position 133,051,760 of record JARYHS010013630.1, on the reverse strand, counting down.
TTTCTTCCAGTTTCTTTGGAGGATTTCCTCTAGCAACAAGTCTTCTTCTACCACTTTATGATACCATTCAGCTAAATTTTCAATGTTTTCACTTTCCCAACCAATTCAACGTATTCTTAAATCTCGATCCTCCTAGGATTTCCTTGTATACTTCTCTCTCATGATCCTCCTGTTGTGCAAATTCTTTATTCTCATAATCAATTTGACAAGTCACATTTTCAGCTTTTACTCTTGGCTCAGCTATATCAGTTTCATAGTTACTAGGCTCTGCTAGCATTGACTCTGCCCCTGTGGGTAATACTACTTCTTCATCGATTCTATCTTCTTTCTTTATGAAGAAACACTTTATTTCTTCAAACTCTTCACACTCAGATTCTTCTTCGCTATTTTCTTCGTCTCTCTCACTGCTACTCATCGACATTTCTTCTTTTTCGCTACAGTTTGCTGTCCACTTTTGACCAGCTTCATTTATCTTTTTACCTGATATAGTGGCTTTCGCCTCCATGTTTTTCTCTGTCGACGGACCTACCTCCTCTTCATTAGAGTTTTCTGCATCAAAACCATTTTCTACTTCAATCTTTGCCAACTCAGATATTTCCTTTTCTTTGCAATCATAACTACTAGTTGCTTGAATGGCCTTTTTACCTTCTTCTTCAACATCTTTTAAACATTCCCATCAACAAAAAGGATCTTTTTCACTTAATGACTTCTCGTTTGTTTCACATTGCGGGTCATTGAATTCTCTTGTTGTCTTGGATGGGTCTTTTTCATCTGCTCTACTTTCACTCTTTCTTCTTTCACTTGTTATACATATGCTCCGATACTTATGTCCTATGTCTTCATTTTCTCATCTTCGCATATATGATGGCTCTATGTTCACTACACCGGCTCCTGTTCGAGCCCTTCCAGTCGTGGATCTGTGTTTTCTGGCTTTCTCACGTCTTCATTCCTTTTGAAAATTCCTCCAGAATTACCCTGCCGCTGATTCTCCCCTTTTCCTGAAAAGTAGCCACGGTTTGCATAGTTATCCACACATTGTACAAATTGCTTCGCGCCGTTCCGCTCGCTTCGATAGATCGAAGGTTGACTTCGATTATTCCCAAAATTTTCTCTTGATATGACATAATTCTGTCTGTTGTTTTTATGTTGAACGTTTCTTCTATCATCTCGTCTCTCTGAAACATACTTTTCTGATGACAAATTCCATGTATCTAATTTTTCCACTGCTTCCAGAAATTCATCAATATTATACCAATGCTGAATAAGTAGATTTTCCTGAATTGCTCTTAGTAACATCTGTTCCTAAACTTCAATTAGTTCATCATATTCTAATGGTTCCTCCAAATATTCCAGTTCTTTTATTAACAGTTCACAGAAATCACTATCAATATTATTTACTAGGTATATTTTGAAGACAGTTTTTCTTAAGCTTTTACAATATTAACTCTTCAGTAAACACTATTTCAAAATCACAAGAACAAATATACCATTACCTTTTGTCAGTAACATCTCAGGGGTGTTAATGCCAACAATCAGAACATCCACACACACACACACACACACACACACACACACACACACTTGCTGCATTAATGCATCCAGTACAACTGAGGCAGTATTACCAACTGCTAGCATTGAAAATCATATTCCACCAACTTAAATTATTCAGTAGCTAAATTACATAACTACTCACCGTGGAATCTCACTTTACAGAACATGAGAGATATGAAATACAGAGATATAATGATATAAATTGTTAAAATACCTTAATGAAATGAGAAACAATTGCATATTAATGTGAAGTTCTGCAGGGATAGTTTTCATATAAATAATAGAAGTGAGATATTAATTTTCTCCAAATTAAATATTCTTAGGTCAAAAAGTGATTTAATATATCTCATTTTTATGAGTTGCTACCTGTATCCTTGTCAAGCACTTTTCAGACAGACAACCATGTCCCCACATTCAATAATGTTGATGATGTTAGTCCTTGGCTAATTTGAGGTAACATCTACATCAATATTTAAAAATTACATTCCTTTCAAATAAATGTCATATGGTTTTCACCTACAACATCACAATCAACAGTTTCAAACCTAAGGCCAAGGTTGCCAGCATTGCAGTACTCTCCACCTCCTGTCCTTCCACGATAACTCCACTTCCACACTGTTCCAGTTTGCTCCTCTGTCTTGTACATTCTTTACTATGCCTTTATTTCAACTATCCCAGGATATTTCTAAAAGCCTCTTCCCATTCAATTTCAAATCGTACATTCTCTTTGGTATCCTTCATGTGTAGTCTTGATCTTCCAATTCAATCCGGTACAGATTCTTTCTAAATGTCTTCCCCATATGCTCATTCTACAACTTGTAGTCTTGATGTATCAATTCTCCTATTCTTAATCTTAATCTCTGTGGCCTGAATTCTACTAATATGTCTTTGTTACATTACCTGTACAATAGTTGTTCGTACAAAGTAATCCTGTAAAAATCTTCCACACTACTGTGGCACCTCCTTGCATCAAACCAGGCCTGTGATACTTGTGTAGAATTCTTGTACTCTTCTGCACATTTTATTTCTTTTCTGTTTCTCCCATTCTCTTCTATCGCACTTCCAAAATATTTGAATTCTTCCATGTTTCAATATCTCACTTCTGCATATGAAATCTTGATTAGCCTTATCCTTCTTTCAAAATGTAACTACTTCTTCACAATCCCTGTTTCCCTTTTCCCAGAGAGCTGCATTCTATTAGAATTCACTACTTCCAAAAAGCATTCAACAGTTCTTGCATTTCTGATCTAGTTTCTCCAAACCATCACAACCAGTTTAGAGAAATGAGGTAGGATTTGTGTTGTCCTTCATAAATCCTATTTCACACAAGTCTCACATCCATCACACATACTCTATTAATAAATCTGTTGTAAGCCCCTTTAACTTCCAATGCTAACCAAGCTCACCCTTAGCAGTTGCTGTTACATGCTTTCACAATGCCCATAAATTACATGATAGGTCTTTTACTCATAGTGCCTCTCTTGAAATTTCCTTATTGCAAAGATTAAGTCCACTGTTAAACTTCCTTTCCTGAAGACGGATTGCTTCTCTCAGAGTCCACTTCCCTTATCCTTTTCCCTATTGTTTTTTCAAATATTTTTGCAGAATGTCAAGTAAGGGTGACTCTTTTATAATTCTAAAATTTTGTTTCATCCCTTTTTTGAAGATTTATACAAGAATTAACAGTCTTTTGGAACAGTTTCCTTTTTCAAAACTTGTCTAAGCACTCTGTACAGTCATTGTATTCCACAAAATCTACTTTTCTTATAATGTCCTCTGAAATTTTACTGCCCTTTACAGCCCTTAATTTTTCTTAGTATACCTACGATTTCTCTCCAAGTCAATCAAGTCTTCCATTATTCTCCTCACAATTGTCATCTTTAATAGATGATCATTTGCCAAGCTTTGCTTGTTAATAGACATTAAAAATATTCCTTCCACAACTTGTTCAGTCCATCCACATTCTCATTGGAGCCAAGGAACAGGTAGGAATCCAGTCATTGCCATTTGAAGGAACCATCCCAGCAGTTGCCTGGAATGATTTCAGTAAACCCTGGAAAACCAAAGTTTGGCCATCCAGATTTTGGTTTTCCAGGGTTTAGATGGCAGGACGGGTATTCAAACCTGCATCCTCCAGAATGTGAGGTCTTCAGTGCCTCAAACGGCTAGTACCAGAGATTTAAGCTGCTACAGGGTATATGTTTCTTTTGTGAAATCATTACTGTCAGTTTCTCGCCATACTGCTTAAGGTTTAAGTTTCAGATAATATAATTATTCCTCCTTTCAACAATAGCTTTTCTAGTGTCTTCAACATAAACATTTTGTACTTCTGCCGGTATACAAATAAACTCCATTGTCTTTGTTTTTTATGCAATTTGATTATTTTTTTCAATTTTAAATTGTTTCCTAAATCAAGATTAAAAATGAATCAGAAAGCTTTAGAATCTGATTTTCTTTCCTATAAATTTTAATTTTCACCATTTTTTAATTAATTGTGTTTTCAGTATATGGATTGAATAACATTTACTAATAACATTTCGGATGAATTTCTTAACTGCTGCCAGTTTTTTGCTCGTGAGTACTTAACATTCCAGTCTGATGTTTACCCACTTCTTTTACATAACACAATGTTTTACATATTCTGTTTAATTCTCGATTACAAAAATTCATTTTGGATTTACAATCCTCATAAACATGGGACTGTCTTAATATAAAAGGTAATGTCAATATTGCTCAATATGCTCTTATTTTTTTTTTTTTTATCCTGCAAGTAAACTGTTAATTTTTGTTAATAATTTTTCTTAGAAAACTTGTCTGCAAAATACTTATTGTGCACAATGAGTAACTGTTGAATCTATCAATCCCCAATTTCTATGGCATAGGAATAACAATGTTGTTCTTGATTAGAAGGGTGATCCAAGTCTAAAAACTGTCAAAATATAATGAAAACCTTGTCATGTTCATTTTCCATAATTCATCTGAAGGAATATATTGACAAACTTCCTTATTTCAAATTAAGTTCTTCGATGCCTTATCACAGGGTACTTAAAATTTGCATTAACGTTCTGTTCCACATTAAATTGCATTTCTATGCATCATCCACTTTCTGTTTATTTGATATCGCCATTCTAGTTTGTCGTTCAAGCTTTCGACATTGCTTCCTTAGTTTTTCATTTGAGCTCTAAGATTGGAAAAACTACTCCACTTTTCTTGATACTATTTTCCAGTTTTTCCTTAATTCATATCTCTGTGGTATCTACATCTATGGTCACTTCCTTTCAGCTATTTGTTTTTAATTTTTTTCACACTAACATTGAAACCCTTCCTGCATACTTTTGCCAATTTCATTTCATTTTTATGATTTCAACAATTATATACCGAGTAATTTATCAAATTCAACAAGGCTTTGCATACTTTCCTTGATTTCATCACGTCGACTGGATATTTTATCTATCTAAACCATTCAGTTCTATTTCTTCCACTGACGTTAGTGGATTTTTCATCTTCAAAACTGTCTCCTACAACCAATCTAATCTGGTGTCTGTTCTCCTATACTTCTTAATAGCTTCAACTTTCGTATCCGTAAACTGTTAACTATATCTCCTTCCCAAAATGTTGGGATCACGTAATTTTTAAAATAAGATTTTATGCATTTAGCAGGTGTCATTGTTTTGTAAAATTCCACTTTTTGTGGATTTAGCAATGCTAAACAGACAAATAGTAATTGAAAGTCTTTAATTTTGTTCTTACAGCTCTTTCCAGACATTGTCAAGTCTAATACTGCTAGCTAATAACTACATACAGCTGTTCACAAATCCATTTCAGTAATACCATTTTCACTGTACAATGTGTGTGAATTATAAGGTTCCAACCAATCTGTATGGTGCATGTAAGCTTGCAAATGAAACCAAGGATCTTAGATATTGTTATAATTATTTATCAAGGCAGTTTATGACAGTCAAAGATAGAGTAAGAAAAACAGATTTTCATTTTGGAGCTTTCCTTGAAATAGAATTATATGAACTAATGTCTATAAATTTATGTACATCCTGTTCAGAACTTACTACTGAAGTTTCTGCTAGTGTTCACAAATGTAAAATGAATATTAGGGAAACACTAAAGAATGCTGACAGAGCGTATTTATAGTTTCCATAACCTTAAGATGTAACACTGTCAAACTTCTAAAAATGTAAATGTTGTTTACTACCTTAATTTGACCTACTTTTTCAGCCAAATTTAACTACAGTAAAAAGATGACATGTGACATTCTGTACATGTATATCTTTAGCAGGATAGTTAAACAGCTACAGAATTTTTGCAGTGGTACAATAGTTATAATGTAAGAAAAATGCTATTACGTACAAGGTACTGACGCTGTCGTGGTGGGCTCCGGCCAAGCATCAGAAGGAGCAGTATCCCAGTTAGACTGAGGTGCTGTATCCCAACCACTATTTCCCCAAGATGAGGAGAAGTCTGTTGGGTCTCTCATCTTTCCAGTAATACCTTTCATTTCAAGCACCTGTTAAAAATGATACCATTAACTTTTTAAGGACAGGAAAAAAAAATATTCAGAAAGTTTACCACCAAGTTATCACAATCTCCAAAAAGTGAAAATATCAAAACATTGCTGAAAATGGGGTAAGCAATAAATATAATTACTGAAATGCATTTAATAACAGCATTAATAATGTTTCAGTGATAGTTTACTATTGATATACCAGTGAAGATTTTTTCAACGTGTCTGGATATTAAAGACCTTCCTCTTGTTATTGAAGATAAAGCAGCACAGCATCAAAGCACACAAAACTGTTGGTGGTAGAGGGTTATTAGCATTTAAATTAGAGAAATAAGGTGCCGCACTGATTCTTATATGAAATCTTTTTTCCCTCGTACCGTTAGGGATTGGGATGCACAACAAAGAGATTCGCTTTGGTGCCGAGCACCCTCTGCCACCCACAATTTTGTGAATTGCAGAGTATATATGTAGATGTAGATGAAAATTAATTTCTCCTTTGTGCATTCCTGTTCCTAATGGCTTGAAGGAAGGAGGACTATCTACAAGCATCCATATGGTAACTTTTTTCCCTTATTTTATATCTCCTCTCATTGTGACCAAAATATATCGATAAGGGTAGAAGATCTCCCACGATATAAATCAGTATGGAGCACGTGCAAAGGAAAGCAGCTAGATTTGTTTGCGGAAATTACCACAGAACCCAGTAAGTAAGTGATATGATAAAAGAGCTGTATTCAGAGTTATTGTAAGACAGAAGGAGGGTGAAGAGTGTGCTGCAAGTATACAAGGCATATTTTGTTGGGATTTGGTCGAAGAATTAGGATTTGTGGACAGACAGGAAAAGATGACCATCGACATAAGTTGGCAATTTATTTCATGTACTAGTGTAAGCCTGCGACTGTTTTTTGTGTATCATCACGGGTCTAGAATAGTTCTAGTTTTTAGGGTCAAAGATTATAATAGGTTTACCTGACCTGGCCAAACACGAACTTGACCTGTGTTGCACCGTTAGAATGGATAAAATGTATTTTGTGTGAGGAACTCAGAAGTATAATAACAGAAGTATTAAACATGGACAAAGACGATCACGCTTTCGTTTAATTGTTTCAAACATCGAGGTCTCCTTACTGGAACTGGCTGAAATACAGTTTTATTTGACTCAAAAAGTTCACTTTGCTACATTTGAAGAATGTCTATTTAATGTGAAAGGTGTTAGATGCATAAAGAAAGATTTGTGCTGACAGATGCGTTTCCAGTGTGTTACTATACGATAACGTGTTATTTAACCCATGTTGCTTAACGTTTTGTTCCATGTCATAAATTCTTCTAGTTCCTTTATTAAAGATGAGTGGTATGAAGCATTTTCCAATGAAGCCATTCTCTGCTCAGCAGCTTCATCGGGATCCAGAATATATAATTGAGCATATTTTCTAATGTATCCAGAAGCTGGATGTAGTGTACCAGCTCTATGGTATATTTGACCATGTATTCGGAAGCAATAGGGTCCATAGCCTGGAGGAGCTGCTATGTTTGCACCCATTGATGCAAAAGCAAGGGCACTATTAAAAGATCTTATGGTTTTTAAAAAGTTTTTCGAATGTTCATGGTGGTTCGTCAGTAATAGATTAATGAGATCGCATGAGCGAATGGCAAACAAAACTACTTTTCCTTTGTGACAACAAAGAGGGAATTTTCCAGGAGGTTTCTCTTTAGGAAAATCCATTGAACCACAGAATTGGCATTTCTCGGTTAAACTACCATAGTTTGATTCTGGAATTTGTTTTTCATTATTTATGCCTATTCTTCCTACATATCTTTGGTTTTGTCCCTGCAATATATTTTCATGCTCACGATGTTTTTCAGCAAGACTTGCTCAACGTTGATTGTCGTATTCTGCTTTCCGCTGACGTCGTTGTTCACTTGATGCCGCTTGTCATATTGTTTTTTTTTCTGTTTTCGTTGTTCTTCAGTATGGTTGGTTGCATGTTGCTTGCTGTATTTCGCTTTCTTGGTCTTTTTTATAGCAAATTCCTTGAGAGATGTAGTTGGTCATTTAGGAGGCATATCTGAAGTCTGATGTCCTCCTTAAATAATTTAATAACCGAAATAAATCAATAAGTGGCGTATAGTACACACGAAGAAAGAACACTAACGAAATCAGCAATTATAGCATAATGTAAACACTGTCCACAGATTTTACTACAGATCTCAGGTTATGAGCGATATTTAATAGTTAAGCAACGCCAGAAAAATGAGTTGCCAAAATACTTGTTCAGGTCACATACGTGAAGTCTGTTTTCCATGTTAAATAACATAGAACATGAGTATTTAAGTTTCTTAAAGTCAACATATTATTGAAAAGTAGTTCCACATTTTTTTAAGCCATAAGGTTTTTCAATATTTTTTTAAGAATGAAATGCAACGAATAATTATTCCAATGGCAAGAATATAGTTGTTAAATTACGATAAATAAATGAAAAGCTGCTTTTTACATTTTAAATTGGTTAAATAAAGTATGTCCTGTATTTTCTTCAAATAAGAAAACGAAGAAAATATTATATTTATGTGCTGTTAATACTAAATGCTGTAGCTAAGAAGCTAAAAAATTAACTGAATTAAAGAGTTTCACATAGCGTTTATGTAGTCGTACCCTCAATGATTTAAATGTATATTAAAATCTAAGCTTAATGCATGCTAATTTAATAGCTAAAACATTTGCTGTTATTGCAGAGATCATGAGTAATTTAAGTTTCTTCAATGCGACATGTTACTGAAAAGTAGTCCCACGTTTTTTAAATCTACCGATATTTGTTAACTATAAAATGCTACGAAATGCAAAATTATTGAATGTATTATGTTAATTAATTTTATAGCTGTTGGTTAGGTATTAAACACTGCATATTCTAAAATCTCTGCTTTCTGTTCATTAATGGCAAGAATATCGCTGTCTTTTCTTGAAATAAGAAGAGGAAGAAAATATAACGTGTTTTAAATACTAAATGCTGAAGCTAAAGGCAAAAATCAAGTGAATTAATGTGTTTCACATTGCGTTTATATAGTCAATATCCTTTAAATCTATATAAAAAGGTGAGCTTAGTGCTCATTTAATAGCTAGGACGTGTATAAGCTTTGGGCATAAAGTCTACATCTTACTGGAAAGTAGTTCCATGTTTTTTTTAACAGTAAAGTTTATCAGTATGTTTTTTTAACTATGAAATGCTATTAAAATCAAACTTAATTTGGTGCTTAGGTATTAAATTGTGGACATAACCTCGAATTTCTTGTAATGGTATCTCTGGTCGCTGTTTTGCAAGCGAAGGCTGGCCCATGACGTCACCATTTTCCAGCCAATAGTTATCGAGGTGAGTGAGTGAGCTTACGAAATTATATAGTAGATAAGGGAGTGGGAAAATGCTCTTTTTTAAGGACTCTAGGATTGGAATAAATTTTACCAAATATGTTGAAGAAATTTAATATTAACATTTGTAAATGGTAAAAGTAGATGGCTGGAGGAATTAACCACTTGAAGTATATAAGATAACAAAATAATAAGAAGAGGGTAATTAGATGACTAGGAAAATTGCCAAAGGACCATGTGCTCCATCACAATTCAAATCAATGTGGTGTTAGCAAGTTTGCTAATAAATTAGATTAGAATATACATCACCAGTCAAGTATCAACTTCAGCACAAAGTCATAAGATCTATAATGAGCAGTTAAAGGGAGAGGTTCTTCTCTGCACCTTGCTATAACTAATAATTAATACTTTGTGATGTTGTTTCCATAAGTAACCAAGATTAGAATCCACAAGAGTTTTGCATGCTATCTCCTTTTTATATGCATAGCAGTTTTTCAAAATTAAGCCTATGAATCACAGATTAAAATTTACTTTATATACATCAAAACTCACATGCTTATCACATTTCATGTTGCTTTCTACTATAATACCCAAATACTTAGGGTTTTAAACCTCATTGTTCCCATTTTCAATGGGATTCTCTTTTGTGTTGTGACAGAACAGAAACATTTAATAAGAAAACCATATTTTTGTGCCATGAATTTAAACAATAATCGATATATTTACTCCTATAGCAAGGAAATGTAAGTTGCCATGGCGATAAGAAAATCAAGAGATAGCTAGAGGTTAGCGACAAAAGCCGAACGGTTGCTTTGAAACCATTTCACTGCTGAAGAACCTTGCATTCTTCGAATACTATAAGTCCAATGTAGTTCCTAGAGGAATACGAGTTGTGAACAATAAATGTAAATCTGTTGAAAGCATAAGAACTGAGTTATTTATAATTATAACCAGTCGTGCGATAGTGTGTGTATGTGTGCTGAATTTATAAGGAATTGGCACAATTCTTTATTTCCCTATAAATAACTGCAACATCAATGAATACTCTCAAACTACTAATAACATTGCTTCCGAGATTATTTATAAAAATTAAGAAGAGGATGGTCTTATCATGCTTCTTTGCAGGATGCCTTATGTTACATCTAGATTAAGATGCTTTGCCATCCATGACAACATACCGCGAAAGACAGTGTACCACAAAATCACTTATCAATGAAGATCCAAGGGTATGGAATATTGCAACAAATATATGAATGGATGTATGATTTCTTAACTGGGCAGCCACCACATTTCTTTATAGAAGAAAAAAATGTCTAATTATCTACAAGTTGAATCCAGTGCTCTGCAGGGTACTACTATAGGACTACTTCTATTTCTGATATTTAGAAACTATATTGGAGACAATGTTAATAGCCATAAAAGACTATGCTTTGCTGATGTGATTATCTATAGAGAAGTAAAGGTTTCTGCTCATTGTTTAGAGTTTAAAAAGAGAGTCTACACTTTTTTCAATATTGTGGATAAACAGCAGCATACATTAAATCAGAAAAACATTAAGAAAATATACATAATGAATAGGATGATACAAGTAGATAGCAAGTAACCCCAGCAGTAATTGAAAATGTTGAATCCTGCAAGTACATACGTGGTAATAAAACCAGCATGAAATTGGATCAGCACACACCAGTTATCGGAAAAGCTAACTCTAGACTGCAATTCTTAGGTAAAATTATAAAAAAACTGTAATGCTGTAATGTATCTGTAAAGTAGTCTAAACTAATAAAATAATAATATTGGTCATGATGTAGCCACTTCTGTCATGCTTCCTGTCATCAATGTCCAATTAAATGGTCAGTGATACTGTTAAAGATTATGCGCATTATTTAATAACAGTTCTATTTAGATAAGCAACCATGAGGAAATGAATTGTCAGAACACTGAAAAAAAATGTATTTAATTTAAACTGACATCTTAATTTTTAGTAGCTTAAACGTATTTAATATTTGTTTGATGGAGAAGTATTCATTAAATTCATTGCCCATAGACATGTAACATAAATGCTTTAATTACGAGGGTTATTCCAAAAGTAAGGTCCGGTTAAGGAAAAAAAAATTAAAATCAAAATTTTTTCAAAAACAATTGTTTTATTTACATTCCTTGCATATTTCTCTATTTTTCTACATAATTTCCATGCTTATTTAAACATTTGTCACATCACTCAACAAGCTTTTGAATGCCTAAGTCATAGAAATCGGCCGCCTGCGAAGATAACCAGTTTTTAACCACTTCTTTCACTTCATCATCTGTGTCGAAGTTTAGTCAGGGTAGCGCAGTAGGCTGCTTTGTTGATTGTTGTCCCTCTTTCCATAAAGTCGACTAACAATACTCCATGTCTATCCCAAAACACGGTCGCCATAACCTTGCGTGTTGAGATTGTCTGCTTTGCCTTGACCTTGACTGGCGATGATGTGTTGTAAGCTACCTTTCGCTCTATTTTCGAGATTAAGTTAAAATCCGGCAAAGTTTGAGGTTAACGTCAGTACACGATACCGTAGTTCAAATCGAAATAACAACACTAAGTTCAGAAAACTAGATAAACAACACATAGCAACCCTAAATAAGAAATTTCAAGTAAAATATGAACCATAAACTTACCTAAATAAGCGTAATCCATAATAATCCTGAAGTAGAAAACACAGGTTTGTTTACCCGACCCAAGCACTAATATTCCACTAAATTAAACACTGTAAAGCACTTTAGTAATTAGAATTTCACCATCTGATATTAAATTCACTAATAACTCGCAGTTCCAGACCGATTTAAAGCAGTAAATATGATTTTAAAGCATCTCCACATGGGAGTTATTTCAACATTACTTCCACCACATCTAAACAGTTTCAGAGCTTTAAAAGTAAATGTAACTAAGTAAAACAACCAGCCAGTTAATATTCTTTAAGTTTCCGATAACCATCGACCAATAAAAAGAAAATATAAGTAAATACAAGCCAATTGGTGATGGCGTCGTAGAAACGAACTTTTAAAATTCAATAACTCACTAACATATTTCACGAACTAAAAACTTTTCTAAAGTACTTAAAATAAATAAAGGTTCGATTTAAATTAGTTTCAGGACACGACCGGCTTTAAATAAAAAGCGAAATATTTGGTTGCACAACGGAAAACAGTAAAATTTAGAAATTCTATAACTTCTGATAGACTTAACCAATTTAAAAGATTTTTACACCTCTGGACTCGGCAGGAGCCGGGGAACACTTTGAAAATAATGTTAATTTGAGATTTAAAGCTTTGAGGTGAAGCATTTTTCACGTGACGTATGATGACGTTTAACAGTATGCGATACAAATGTGCTTTTAAATTAACCAAACTACAAAATTCATTTTCACTGGTCTGGAAGCTCTAAAAACAAAACCCAACACATCACATCACTACACTTGTCTCATTACGCTCTTTATCTTGTGAATTTCTGGTAGCACTAAGTTGAGGAAAACTTTTTACAGATAGACTATTGTCTAGGTCAGTAGATCAGTTTGACAAAAGGGACCCGGCCGCCATTTTTATGGCAGTTGACTGAAGTATTTTGTCGAGGTTAGATGTAGAGCTCTGTTAGACGAGTTCAATGAGACCGGCTCAAGCGCGCGGTGGTTGATGGGAAGATTCGGCTTAGAGCATTATGGCTGACCGGCGCCATTTTAAAATCGGCAAGACCAACGTAACATTCTAAAACTTTCTGACATGTGTTTATAATAGATTTCAGTTTCATTTTGGGGTGGTGCGGTCTGTTCTGTTTCATGATTTGTAATCTTCGGCAAATGATTTTCTCCGATTGCCATTGCTAACTGTGACTTTTGTAACTTCTGTGAAAATTTTCAAGAATATATAATTCAGTTATCCGGATTCAGACTTTCATTTCTACTTTAGTACCTTTCTTACAGGAGGTTAATCTGTAAGTGGTGACTGTGGTCAATTTTACAGTTAGCATTCTACATGGTTTAACACGGTTATAGAACCTTTTCAGGACTTTGACAACTTTTTGGATGACTTTGAGTTTAGGTGAAGAAGCCGATACTAGCCCCTATATCAGCTTTATTCCCTAACAGTGTGACGCCATTCCATCGACTGACGTTTAGACTCGGGGGTTATGTGAGAAACCTATGTCTCATCCCCTGTGACAATATGGTCTAAAAGAATGTCACCTTCCTTATGATATAGCTCCAAAAAAAACAAGAGCATAAGCCATTCTTTCGATTTGTTGGGACTCAGTAAGCAGCCTGGGAACCCAACGGGCACACAATTCTGTACAAAGTCGTTCTACTCTCATTTGGGAAATCTACTCGTACGAGTATTTCGAGATCTGAAATAGTGAATCGTCGATCTTCACGAATTTTTTGGTCAACCACATTGACCAAATCTTCTGAAATCACTGATGGTCGGCCAGACCGTGGTTCATCATGCACATTTTCCCGTTCTTCATTAAAAGCTCACACCCACTTGCCCACTTTACTGTCACTAATTATGTTAGGACCGTAAACTTCAGTAATCTGCAGATGAATTTCTGCCACTGAAACGTTTCTTGCAGACAAAAACCGTATCACTGCCCTTACTTCACAATCAGCGGGCCGATAAATTGTCTTAAACATTGTGAACTGACACTACAAACAGCACACAGCAAGAGTAACAACGCTAATGGCGGCGCTTGACGCGCAAGGCATGCCGGGAGTCGGCGCGCATGCGTGTTTTGTCCTTGGCGCCCAATTCAAATAGTTACAGTGAATCGGACCTTAGTTTTGGAATAACCCTCGTATTTTTAATTATTGATCAGAAAGCTATGTTATTTGACATTACAGCAAAGAGTGTGGTAATTTAATTTTTTTTTTTTTTTCATGAGTGTCCAGTTACTGAAATCACTACTTTTCTAGAAAGTAGTTCTACATTGATTGCCATCTATGCAGCCTCAACTACAATTAAAACTAATATGATGTGGCATAATGTAGATTGTTAAGCTATATTATTAATCTCCTTAGCTTTCACTGAAGCCATATTACTAAATGCATTATTTCAGCCACAAGTAACTGACCCACATTTTGGTGATCAATTACAGGAGTTGGAAGGTGTGCAAAGAAGAGCAGCTAGATTTGTTTGTGATAATTACCCCATGACCCAGTCAGTAACTGATAATGATAAGGGAGCTGCATTGGGACTCATTGGATGAAAGGAGGAGGGTGAAGTGAGTGTTGGGAATGTACATAGCCTATGCTGGTGATGGGGTTTGGAGGGATATTGGTCAAAGAATTAGGAATAGTAAATGGAAAGGCAACCATGACCACAAGCTTGCACCTGATTTCATGCATAAGGGAGTGGGAAAATTTTCTTTTGTTGGTAAGGGTGTCCCTGGAACAAATTACCAAGTGTATTGATGAATAATATTCCAAAAATGCTTTAGCAACTTAAAATTAAAATTTGTAAAACAGAATAGTAATTTCAATTATAAAAGAATATATATATACATATAGACAAGCTGAGGCGAACACTCCATCGGAAGACACGGTACATTCTGGACAGAGGAGCGCAAACAGGCACATTCAAAATGAATGAAGGAGTTCTGGGCCCAAAAGAAGAAGAAACTCGCCAAATGCACAATGGCTTAACATGGTTCTAGTTGGCCTCAACGAATAAATAAATAAAATATAAATAATATATATACACAGAAAAGGGGTAATTAGATTACTAGGGAATTGCCACCGCAGTGTTGGCTCCATCACAAATTAAATTAATAATAACTGTCAGCCATTCAAACATTCTAGTATCGATCTGAATCACTGATAACAAAAAAGAAAGATGTCAAAATTATATCATGATGCATTATTGCCAATAACATGTGATAAAGTGAACATTTTAATTTGCAAGTGATTGAGGCATTGATTCTCTAGTGGCAATTTTAGCAGATTTTGTAGTTATGTTGAAATGCAACCAGGATCAAGATGACAATTGAAACTTTGCTACAATGCAAGGCACGAGGAATTGCAATGAGCTTTATTTTATAACAATTCTTTTTAGCTAAGCAAATAAGAAGACATGACTTGCCAGAATCCTACGATTAACCCACCATTTTTGCAGACTTTGAGTCTAGTTAGCATATAAAACTCTCATCTACAGTACTGTTAAGCCATGTGGTATCTGTATCACAACATATTGATCAACAGTATTGAGTATGTGAAGATAGGAGCCACACAATTTGTGACCATGTACCACAGTTTTTAAGAAAGTTTCTGATATGGATATTGGGCAGGAAACCCCCGATAGACAGTTTCTGTACCAATTTATTGAGTAGCATATGAACAACTTCTGTCATTTATGAATGCAATTAATATTTCACTCATGAATGACAGGATTAGCAAAATAAGGTGCCACAGTGGTGCCTATGTGAATTCTACCTATCCTTTTGCCCTTAGGAACATTATTTTTTTTCTGCAAAGCATCATCTATCACTAACAGTATTCAGTGAATTACATAATACTGATGTATGTAGATGAAGACATCTGAATGATATCACAATACACTAATAATGGATATATGACATGGGGAGCCTTTTTTTTACCTCATTAGGTCATTAGAGGTGGGAAAGGACTAGGAGCAAGTAAATGGGAAGGAAGTCAGCCTTGGCCTTTTTGAAGAAACCATTCTGGCATTTGCCTAGTGTGATTTTGGGGGGTCAATTAAAAACACAAATCTGGATGGCAGATGGGGTTCAAACCTGCATACTCCCAAATGCAAGACCAGAATGTTATTGCTCACCCACTACATTGCAGGAGGAACGTGAATGAGCATCCTGTCTCTTACCTCCTCCAACCCCCCTCCCCATGCCTAAGTCATTGAAGTGTATAGAAACTTCAATGACTTAGGCATGGCAAGATAAATGGAAAACATTTTTCAAACTCAGCCTAAGACTTAGGAAATTGGAGAACAGTTTTAATAAATTAAAAGATAAAACTGTTCTAGAAAATATTTTTTCTGTAAAACAAATATGTGATTCTTACTATAGGTTTTGCATTGATTTCAAATCTATTTTTAGATTTTCTCAGTCAAGCACAGTTAAAGGGTTACAGAAATTTGGTGTTCCTATGATATTAAGATTGATACTAGGTGAAATAATTGAATATCTCAAGAATATTAACTGTATAGATAGTCCAAAGACAAGAGGTCTCACAAAAAAATGACAAGCAGGCATTTTTACTACATTTCTGTTTAAAACTTTATTCAAGCAGAGAGATGAGCCAATTGGCAAGGGAGTTGTGTACGCACCAAGTTATACTGACTTTGCCTTGGAGAAGAAGATGGAGGTTGTGGGGACACAGAGGTAAACAGCTGCAAACCATCCTTGCAACACTTCACACGATTCAGTTTTGGTCAAGCATCAGCAAACGCGGCACCCATCTTGCGGATAGCTTTCTCATGTCCAAATGTTTATGCAAAATATTATGTACCCGTTCAGTCAAGATGCCCACAGCGCTAGCAATCTCACACACCTTAACTCTTCTGTCATCCATCACCATATCAAGGATTTGATCAATGATTTCTGGAGTCATAACCTCCACAGACCGTCCAGAACGTTCAGCGTCACTTGTGCCCATATGACCAGTCCGAAAATTTTGAAACCACTTATAAACTGTTCTAATCAAAGGTGCAGAGTCACCATAATGTTTATCAAGCTTCTCTTTAGTCTCCTGAGGCATTTTGCCTTTTATAATGTAATGATTAATCATCACACGAAATTCTTTTCATCCATTTCTTGAAAATCACTCAACTTCCTTGATTCACACGAATGCCAAACATAAAGAAATAGACCAATATGGCTGAAACTTGGTGTGTGTTCATTCAAGAGATGCTACTAACTAAACATGACCTCCGGTGGTGCCATCTTTCGGACTTTTCAAACGCCCCTCGTAAAAGAGTGTTCTATGGTAGATTATGAAAGCAATAGAGGCTGTTTCAAAATTACACTCATATATACAGATGGTCAGTTGTGGCCACATACAAGGCTCATTACCGTAGCTAATTGGCTATTGGACAATTCTGTTGTACTCTGGAGCCTTTATAGCATACTGGTCTGTTGTGCTGCTCCCAAAGACCATAAAAATGGGCATCCACACTTCACTGAGAAAGAGACCGCCTATTGTTGGTCAGCCTTATCTCCAATAAAACTCTTATTATCAAATCCCAGAAATACAAAATCCTTGTCTAATCTTCAATTCTATCAAAATTTATTCTGTGGCAGTTTTCCATGGTATATTTGGCTAAAATAGACTTGGCAAGATGTAACAAGCACAAATAGCATTCTTGCTCATCAAGGTACTAATCTAAGGTTCTCACTGTCTTGCCAATGTGCATGCTCCACATCCACACATGATCGAATAAACCCCAGCTATTCTTAGGCCAAAATCTTCTTTCACCAAGTGCAGCATATGAAGGCCAGATGATGTTCCTAATGTTAAGAAGTGTGAGAATTTGCTATTATTCAAGACATATATCCTGCATAAGGTACCAATGATCAGGGACTTGAAGGTCCTCTTGTTCACACTGTCCATTCAAGTTTACTAGCAATAAATGCCCAATGTATTTGCTCCTGCAAATAGCTATTTTGCATGAAACACTAACATATGATTCCTTAATTTGTCTAAGGTTATCGCTACTGCAGATGGCTCTGATCCAATGAATCAATGTGTCCAATATTGTCTTGTGTTCAGCTTACTTGAGATAGTTTGCAGTCCCTAAGCACTGGTCAATTGATGTCAATGATATAGCCTACAGGTCAAACTAATGCATCTCAGGTTAGTTTTCACACAAAACGGCTATTCCGAGGAACAATCTACACAGGCTATTGTTGCCAGTAAACTGACATCAATAACTTAGCAACAGCTCCTTTATCACTAACTGATTTAGTTCTGCAGTAATTTCCAGAGACAAATCTGGCAGCCCTACTATGCACACCATCCAACTCCTATATTTGATTCTCAAAATATGGGTCCGATACCACCCTACCATATTCAAGCAATGGTCTGATCAATGTTTTGTAGCCCAATTCTGTAAGTTCTCTAGTAAATCCCCTCATCATTCTCATCAACAAGTGAAGGATTTTAAAACCATTTTCTACTTCCTGACAAAGGTGTCCTGCCCAGTTGAGTTTGGTATCAAATGCTATGTCAAGGTATTTGCATTTCAAATCTTCAACAAGCAATTCCTTCCCCATCTTACAACCATTACCAATCTTTAGTTTTTTACACGAGTACCTAATAAGTTGACTCTTCTTTGCATTTGTTTTCATCCCTTGTTGATCTAGCCAGCTAGATAGCTCATCCAGAGCAACTTGCACCTGATCAGTCTTCTACCATTTTGATCCTATCCTCTTATAATAGCATTATGCCATCTGCAAACAACCTATCTTCTTACAATAATCCACCAACATAAACTTCATTAGAAAGACAAATAGCAATGGTCCCAAAACTTATCATGTGGCACTCCAATTTTCACTTCTACTTCCTTCGATATTGCATTTCCTACCTAAACATTTTACTTTATACCTTCTCCTACCCAGTAAATAATTTTATTTTTATCCAAATAATAATTTTTACCTCATTTGGCACCATTTTATGACTCACTTTATCAAAAGCCTTTGAAAGCTCTAGTGCTACATTATCAATTTGGCTTCCCTTGTCCACTTCATCCAAAATAACTTGCATATAGCCTACTATAAGGCACCCTTTAGTTCACCAAAAGCATTCCCACTAGCCATCCCCAGCAGTAAAATATTCTATTGATTGATTGTGCTGGACTTAGAAACTTCATGTAAGGCAATTGTCAACTTGAAGGGATTTTCCTGCATTCATTTCCACATTGAAAACTCATCATAAGAATCATTTTAAAGTGTATTAATTATATCGGGAAAAATTTAGTTTAAGAGATAATTTGGTTTGTTTACGTATTGAGACGCACATTTAGAAGAGTAAAAATTTAAGATTCGAGATAACTTTGAATTGAGTGAAGTCACAGCTGATCTTTTATCACCAGCTATCACCAGCACTGTTCCGGATATTTTGATAGTAAAATTAACTAATCTGGCAAAGTTTTAATTAAGAGAAAAAAATAACTTTTTAACAAAAAGGATTACAGTTGAGAAATTTATATCAGTAGATAGCCTAAATTAAGAGGATCATGAATATATAATGGTTTCAGTAAAACATCTAAGAATTTGTCAGATAATTAAGTTTTTTAAAGATAGATTGTCACTAATTGTTGCTACAGCAAGTAAGATCGTGCCTAATGAGTGACATAAGAGACTTCAATTTTAATCTTATAGAAACTCTTTTGAATACTAAATTAAATTAAAACAGATAGAATATGATCATATGAACCCTTTGTATAAATTGCAAGTTAAATTATTTAGTACTTTAGGAGATATTAATTAAAGAAAAATTTGCTGACATCATAGGCTGTGAGAAGCTTATAAAATACCCTGCATACATCCTAGATTGCCTCATTCTTTCTCTGAATACATAACTTCGCGCGGGTTAGCGGAGTGTACCGCTCTGAGCGGTAGTGGTTGCGGCAAGTAGTAACATGCCGTGGTGTGTACTCACTAATGATAGGCAGGCTTAGTGAGTTTGTCTTCTCGTATGAATGTGCTTAACCTGTAATCTTTAATGAAACTGTTGTTCGATGTCTTATCCACGTTTCTGGTACCGATATTGTAAAAGTGAACTTAATTTCAAGAATACAAGTATTGTGCGATTTAAAACTGTGTCAAGTGAACTCATTTCATTACACTCTTCGTATTTGGGGTTTATACTACGAATATGTGGCGGCCGACTTATTAAATATTAAAGGTACCAGAAGGCCACACCGGTCAAGAACTTAATTGTTCACAGTTTAGGCAGAACTGTTACACCCCATTAACCTTTCCGCCTGACGCTACTAACTGAGACTTGCAATAATATCCTTGGCTAAGCCACAGTGTCGACTTGAAAACCACTTACTTCCATCTAGATACCTCTGATATGGTTGCACATCAGACTCTCCATTAATTTACATACCACTGATGTTAAACTGATTTGCCTGTAATTTTTGACCCCATTTCTTACCCCTCCTTTATGGACCAGTACTACTTTTCCAGTACCATGGTAAACAGCAAATATCAAAACTTGACTTAAATAACATTTCAAGATAAGGTACAATGTCACATCCTGCTAACTTTAAGACATCTGTTGTAATATTAACTACACCAGCCCCTTTACACCTTTTTTTTTTTTTAGCTTTCTTAGTTCCTTCATGATATCCTCAGGATGAGTTTCAAATTTCTTAGTTTACTCATTTCTAATTATGTGGATAAGCTCGTTCTACGATTTACACCCTTCCTTTCCTTAATCATCATCCCTAATGGTCTCACTAACCCAGTCACTCAAAATCTCTCCCTTTTTCAAACACTCAGTAACTTCTCCATCCTTATCTATAATTGTTTCAACACCCTCCCTTCCCCACAGTTTTCTAACATAGCTAAAGAAATTTCTAGATGCTTCTATCAGTGGTCCCCCTGCACTAATGTTCTTCATGAACCCACCTTTCTCCACTTTCTTTGCTGTTATTAACTCATTTAGTTATTTCCAGAATTCCCTACTGCCTTGCTGTCTCTTAATTCTGTTATGTTCTCTCCTCGCCAACCTCTTCAATCACCTCAACTCCCTATTATAGTATGTAGCTTCCGTACTTCTCTTTATTTTGTTTTGGAATAAATATTTATTTGCCCTTTTTTTTATTATCCCTTGAACTCTTCCCACTTTGACTTCAATGTATTTATGTATTTGTGCCATCCTTCCATTTGCTGAAACTTTACCTGAAATATCTCTTCAATTTCGAAATTTGTGCCTTCTTGTAATTGTACCTATCTCCCCCCCCCCCCAACTTCAATTATGGCCACCGGTTTACTGAATCGTTTAATATCCATCAGAACTGGTTTATGATCACTTATTCCTTCAGTTACTAGACACCCCACAAGGATGACATGAGGCTTTATTAGTAAGATATCAAACATGTTTGGTCTCCTTGTGTTCTGCTCTACCTCTTGTGTAAAGCATCCTTCCATTACCAAGGTAGCAAATCTCTGTTCCCTTGTGTTACTAATATTATTTACTATCCAGCTGACACCTGATAAATTTAAATCCCTGCCGATAATGATCATTCTACTCTCACCTCTGAACTCTGTGTATGAATTTAGTCCTCCTTCCCCCAAGAGCCTCATCTTTACTCATCTGTATCATTCATTCTTCCACTATGGTAATCAGTGAATATACCGATTTTTTTCTTTTCATTGGCCCAGAAATCTACCCCAAGTAATTTGTGGATATGATCCATAAACACCAGTTAACTGTATTAGTCTTTGCTAACCAATATGAAAACCCCTCCACCAATTGACCCTGTATCTCTGCAGTACACTCTGCAACTATCAGGAAAAACCTCATTGTCTAGAACTACTCTTTTAACCAAGAGGCTACCCATAGAATTACTTGTGGTTCAGGTAGCTCTATTAAGTTTGCAAATTCTATTACTTTGTTTGTTATACAGGGTGTGTTCAGAAAATAACGGGAATTTTAGTTTTTTGAAAAAAATATTTATTTATTTGTCTACATTAATGTTGTCGCCTTCAAAATAGTCCCCATTAGATATTAAGCACTTCTGCCAGCGCTTCTTCCAATCGTCGAAACACTTCTCAAACTCGATTTTCGGGATAGCCTTTAGCTCTTTCAGCGATGCGCTTTTAATGTCATCTATGCTTGTAAAATGACGGCCCTTTAAGGTTCTCTTTATTTTTGGAAATAGGAAAAAGTCACACGGAGCCATGTCTGGCGAATATGGAGGCTGGGGCATCGTTACAGTATTGTTTTTGGCCAAGAATTCATGAACAAGCAACGAAGTGTGAGCTGGTGCATTATCGTGGTGCAAAAGCCATGAATTGTTTTTCCACAAATCCGGATGTTTTTTTCGGATTGCTTCACGCAAACGGCGTTGAACTTGTAGGTAGTACTCCTTATTTACCGTTTGACCTTGTGGCAAGAATTCACTATGCACTATGCCATTAAAATCGAAGAACACCGTAAGCATAACCTTCACGTTCGACCGCACTTGTCGAGTCTTTTTCGGTCTTGGCGAGCCAGGATGCTTCCACTGAGACGATTGAGCCTTAGTTTCGACGTCATATCCGTAAACCCATGTTTCATATCTGTTATAACATGTTTCAGTAATTCTGTATCGTTGTTGACTTCATTTAGTGACTCCTGAGCAACTTCCATTCGCCGCTGTTTTTGTTCAAAATTCAACAATTTTGGAACAAATTTTGCTGCCACGCGTTTCATACCCAAAACATTTGAAAAAATTTCATGGCATGAGCCAATCGATATGCCAACATCATCAGCAACTTTTCTGATTGTGATTCGGCGATCATTCATAACTATTGCTTTCACTTTTTCCACGTTTTCATCGGTTGTTGATGTGCTGGGGCGTCCGGGGCGTTCGTCATCTTCAACGTCTTCACGGCCATCTTGGAAACGCTTATACCACTCGTAAACTGTTGTTTTACTCATAACAGACTGACCATAAGCCTTTGTTAACATATCACACACTTTGTTACACTTTATTTCATTTTTTGCGCAAAATTTGATACAAATTCTTTGATCCATTTCTTTTAACAAATGAAAATCGCCGAGTTCATAAAAACACGTCTAACCTTAGCGGCTGCCACAGACAAAGTAAGCAATGAATACAGCTGAAAATTTTATCATATTTCCAGGGCATGTATACCAACAAAATAATAAAAAATTTTGACAATTGGACTCTCCAAACCCGCGAAATTTAAAAATTCCCGTTATTTTCTGAACACACCTCGTACTTCTACAGTTCACCAGTAAATCTCTTATTACTGGCTTCGTAATATTTTCAGCATTAATTTTCATATTTCCAGTTCTGTACACGACAGTTATTTTTTCAGAAGCTTCAACTATTTCTTAGAATTTTTTATTTTTCTTGTCATGTCTCTACAATATGTATCCAACTGAACACCTATCTTCATCCCCCCAGCAATAACCCCTATCATAAAAAGGCACAGTACTGACCTCATCAATACCGGAAGTGAGCTCTCTTACAGCTTTTGCTAACAACTCAAAGTACCACCTTGCCCCTTCTATTTAGAGGAAGGACTATCTTTGTCAAAGAATACCTTGGGCTTATTCAATCCTGTGTAAATATGGGAAAATATCAGAACCATAGATAAGAGTTGCACTGAACACCAGTGCACTTTGCTCTTGCCACAAATTGACACAAACACATTAGCCAATGATGCCATGCAAAACTACTACAGAATATATTTTAATAGAACTTAGGATTTTGTATTTCTGGGATTCAGTAATAACAGTCATCGGAGATAAATCTGAGCAACAACATAAATATGAATAGTGATCTCTTCTCGAACAAAGTATGGACGACGATTATTTTTGATCTTCAATGGCAGTGGGACAGATGTACATGCCATAAAAACTCTAGCAGGAGCAGAGGGCACAATGTTCACTGCAGGTCTTGTATGAAGCCTAGCTGACAGGACTGCCCATAACCGACCATTCACACTTATACAAGTGTAAATTATGAGACAGCCACAGCTGGTATTGTAATTTGATGCAAAATATTCTTTGATATATTACTTCACCAGCTAAACTTTTTCTTCTTCTTGTTTTTTACTTTTGGATTTATGCCTTCTCAATGGCGATGACGAGGTCATTAGAGGCGTGATGGGACTGGGGATAAGAAACGGGCCTTCTGAAGGAAGCATCTCGGCAATCACCTGGAGTGATTTGGGGTAGCCATGGAAAACCCAAAACTGGATGCTTGGAAGGGGATTCGAACCGGCATCCTCCCGAATGCTGCACACCATGCTCAGTCCCAACTAAACAAATGTGAAATTGTGTAGGATAAGTGTAGCAGGAAACATTTAATTGTCACATTACTGGCAATGGCAGAAGACAAACCGATATGCATAAATATAGAAACATTAGATTTAACTACAGTAATTAATAAATAAGGGAGCAATATTAGAAAAAATAAATACAGAAAAAAAAACAATAAGTGATAGGTTTACTGATAGAATCTGATCAGAAGTTGAGGCCAGGCAGATGTCTGCTATCCAGGATTTTTTGGTAAGCTAGTTACCATCTACAGAGTTCAGATACAGTGGTAGTTTCCTGAAAAAATCTGACATATGTCAGAGCAAAACAGTTGTTAAGAATGTTAACAAGTTGTGACAACTGGCGTGGGCTGTCAGTGGATAGTCTAGGTTGCAGGGTGTAGACTGTTTGCCTTTGTCTATTCATTCTGATTGAGAGCTGATGGTGAGGCCTATGTAAGAACTAGTATCATGAAGGCAGGTAAGATGTTATATAAAAGTGTATTGTGGTGTAGGTATCATGTCCAATGGTGGGAAAGATTTATCCTGCGGACGGATTGGAATATGTAATAATAGCCAGATGTATGCTGCAAGTTTTGCGGGAAGGTCTTTTGCATTGAAAGGATCCACAGTAGTGGACCAAGTTGTTCTTAAACTGGGTGGTCTGCTGAGGACAGTGTAAAAAATTTTGGCAAGGGGATAAACATTTCAGGGAATATTGACAGGAAGCCATGCATGTGTCACAAGATTTGATTAATAGAATCAAGACCAAGACAGAAAATACAAGGCTATAGTTGGCTTTTAGAGGTGCAGGGCAAGAGTAGTTATCTGGCAGGTGCATGGCAGCATAAGTACTAGATTTGCAAGTAGCAGTAAGAAATAAGGGCTTGTGAGGGGATTTAGGGGTACCTAGAGATGGATTCTTTATTATAGTAGGTGGGTCTACCATGGATGGCCAGGTTGTAAGGAAGGGAACTTAAGTGGACTCAATAGGAAAAACGGACAAAAAAGTGTTTGAGTGGTGAAAAAGAGGTCATCAGGTACCAAAACTAAGACAACCAGACAGATGGAACAAGGATATAAGCAAATTCACTCCAGCTAGTGGACAGAACTGCCTTTCCAGACTGAATAACTCTAAGAGGCCACATCATTTCATGATTAAATTCGCTCTTTATGATGATGATGATGTAATAACATATTGTGTATATTTTATCTATTTATTTACTGTACAATATTTAACAAGATATACATAAGGTGTCACATATATCATGTATGTATATATTTTACTGACTGAGTTTATCTATAATATTCTACATAATTAGGTGTTTAATTATATTCATTAGATTGACCAAACACAAAGTAATCCCAATGCGATTCCAGAATGTAAGTTTTAGAGAAATGTGGGACCCAAAATGCAGAAGTGTATTATTCATTGATTCCTTGTAATTATGAACTCTTATTGCCACACAATGCATAAAAAATCTCCAAGTATGCAACTAATTACAATATTCACTGAAGGCAAATACAAGAGGGCTGAGACAAACAGACAAAAAACAAGAAATGACTACAATTTCGCAATACTTCGGTTTAAAGCCACGCAAATAGAGACAAGCCATTTGGCAAGGGAGGTGTGTGCACACTGGGATACAGGTATGTATAAGAGCTAACATATGTTTGTTCTAGAATCACATGAAAATTACTGAACAGATTATGATGGGGTTTTACAGTTTGAAAACAAGATATGATTTAAAACCTGTGGTATGTTTTATGACTGTTACCAGGCACCGGAGGGGTAAATAAAAATCTGTTCATAACATAAAAAAAATATACTTACCTCTTTACACCTCATCATCGTCAAGGTCATTAAAGGCAGGAAAGAATGGGGGGGGGGGCAGCAAGGAATGGGAATGAATTGGAACTTTTGAAGGAAGCATCACGGCATTCTCTTGGAGTGATTTGGGGAAACCATGAAAAATCCAAATCTGGATGTCTGCACAGGGATTCGAACCCATGTCCCCCTGAATGTGAGGCCAGAGCGTTACTGCTTATCCACCACACTCAATCAAAATTCTTCAGCACCATATTTCTTTTATTTCTGTAAGTCTGCACAATAAGTTTTACAGTGCAAAAATGGGAATCCTATGACACCACATGTATCTCATATAAATGCTGTTTGTCTTTGCAAGTCATTGTTAATGAGAAATCAAAGCTTAATAATGAGTGTATGCAGGAACTTGAGGAAGGGTATTGCTGCAGGAGTCTGAAACAGTGAAACACAAATGGTCTGAGAGGAAATGACCATAGATGCAGATACCAGAAATTTATGAATTAAGGAAAAAATACAACAGAAGAAAAGTGGAGCAGTTCCTCCAACCTTTAGAACTTAAATGAAAAACTAAGCAAGTAATCCTCGAAGACTGAAAGACAACAAGGAACGGCTAAAACTTAGTCCACAACCTGAAAGTTGGTTGGATCCTCCAACAGGAGGCATACTAAGCCACTGTGTCAGAGGTAGGATGGCCAGTTCCTTTCCCGAGACCCGCAGTTTAATCATGGAACAAATTGGCATAGCTCATATAAACAAACACAACTCTTAAAAATTCCTGAACACAGTGGGATTTGAAACTGGATCTGGAGCAGCGAACTTTTGAAAGCAAGTGCCTTAACCACCGAGCCACCAAACCACTACTAGAATGACTATATCAATTAAACAGAAAGTGGATGATGCAATTTAATTTGGAACAGAAAGGTAATGCAATTTTGAGTACCTTGAGAGTTGGCATTAAAGAAATTCAGCTGAAACAAGGAAGTTCTTTGTCATAACACACACACTGATGCCATGTTCAATCACATACCAAATGTGTTCGGTCGGGTTCAGATCTGGCGAGTTGGAGGGCCAGCACATCAATTGCAACTCACCACTGTGTTCCTCAAACCATTCGATCATGCTCCTGGCCTTGTTACGTGCTTGTTGAAAAATTCCACTGCCATTGGGAAACACGGTCATCATGAAGGGGTGAACACGGTCTGCAACCAGTGCACGATCATGATGAAGAAGGTATAAGGATTCATCAGACCATGCAACACTCTGCCACTGCACCAATGTCCAGTGAGGATCGTCATATGCCCATTTCAGACGTAGTTGCCGATGTCGTGGTTTTAACATTGGAACATGTATGGGTCATTGGTTTCGGAGGCCCATCGTTAGGAGAGTTTGGTACACTGTGTGCTTACACACACTTGTACATTGCCCAGAATTAAAGACTGATTTTGTTTCTGCCACAGTTTGCCACCTGTCCTGTTTTACTAGTCTGCCCAGCCTACGACATCTGACATCTGTAATGAGGGGTGGCCACCGAACCCCTCGATGTGTGGACGTGGTTTCAACACTTGTTGAAGACACTGACCACAGCACTGCTCGAACGCCCGACAAGTCATGTAGTTTTCGAAAAGCTCGTGCTGAGCCTCTGGGTCCCTACAATCTGCCCTCACTCAAACTCGGATAGATCACATGCCTTCCCCATTCTAAACACAAATAGCACACTCGTTGATACTATATGCACCGTGCGTGTCATTCCTCGCCAGGTGACACTGCTATTGCCTGGACAGGTTTATATCGATAGTAGGTAGGTAGTCATAATGTTCTGGATGATCAGTGTGCACTGCCTTTTTCAGAAACGTTACCCAAAATTGTGATGTATTGCCTCATTCACGCATGAAGCAACATAGTCCGCACACAGTGTAATAATCTATGATCTTATTGTTACAGAGTGATGTAACAGGGTTTTTGTTAAGGCGGATACATTTATAGCTAGATGTCAAATGTATCCCTTGATTTCCTAATCACCAGATACCTGTGGTTGCCCGTGGTCCCCTCCCCCCCCAGTATGACAGAAAAACAGAAAAGCAATGTAACATTTCATTTTATTTTTTATTTTTTTAGTAGAAAAAAGTAGATAAGTTAAATACTTTGTGATACAACTTTTTTGATATCAGTTTAATTTTAAAAGACCTTATTATCATGAAAAATTCAGTTAATTTCTTGAACATTCTTTACCTTGTTTCTTTTTTCTTCATATACTGCATACAGCTGCTCACATTCCTGCACCAATGAAGACAACTGCTGCTTAAGGTCTCCCAGTTGACTATTGTTATTTTCAATATCCTCCAATTTAACTTCAATCTTTAAGATGAAAAATGGTCATTAGTGTCACATAAGAGGATACAACACTGAAATGAGAACATTATGATATTCAGTGTACCTCTTTCTGCAAATCCTGTAATCGATCACGTAACTGTTTCAGTGTAATCTGTTTGTTGCTAAATGCCAACTTCACTTGCTCTTGGTTGGCCGATTCCATAGCAGCATTCATTTTATTACGAGCTTCAAGTTTTGCCTTTTCTTGGCTAACTGTGAGTAGACGTTGATTTTGCTCTTTTAGGCGAGTTTTCAGTGCACTCATTTCAGCCATCTGTGTATCACGAGTAGTGCGCATGCCATCAATTGTCGATTTAACCCCAGAAACTCCAATTCGTGTTTCACTAATTTTCTGTGTCAACTCCTTTACTTTTTCATTCTGAAAATAAAAGATTAATATTACCTTTGTCTACTGCAGCAATAGTTCTAGTAAGGACAACTGAGAAAACTTACCAACTGTGATAGCTCTATACTGAGATTCTGGTTTTTTGCCTTTAGTTGTAAGACTTTCTCTTGCTCTTTTTGTCTTCGTTGTTGGAGTTCTTGACATCTTTGTTTCTCCCACTCCAGCTGCCTTTGCCGCTCCATTTCCCTGGGAGATATATAAAATGAGAATCTCACATACAATTCAGGTCAGCAGGCATGCTTTTAACTCCAAGATACCTTCTTGCAGCTTCACGCTGCTCCTGTGCTCTTCGCCTCTGTTCTTCTCTCTCTTGTTCTGCTTCTCTCTGTCTCTGTAACTGTTTTTCGAACTCCAACTGTCGACGACGTTCTTGTTCCTGCCTGAATGATGAAAAGGATTTAAATGATGTTTCATCTCTAATGTAATAAATTTATATCTCCATCATTTACTATACAACTGTATGGAAGTTAAACACATTTCTAGAAATAAGACTTAAAAACATTGAAGGAACATAGGAATAATCAGGAAGAACAGTTGTATTTACCTCTTGTTAAACAGTAATAGCTACAGAGTCAAAGAGTAAAACTGAAAATTCCTTTGTGTATTAAAAACTGCAAATTTTAATCACTAATGGCTATTTTGTTTTAATTATTATTAAACAACTATTAGAAAATTTGATGAATAGTATCTCCTACATTCCCTAGAATTCTCTTGACTTTTTAATTGTGATACATTTAGTTCTCATCAATATGTTATTGTGTATCAAAGTTATCATTACCATCTTCCAGGGCTGGGGAGGAAAAATTTAACTGGTAAGGAAACAGAATAAATACGGGACCATGCAATATAACCTTAGTTTTGCCAATATACCTTCAAAAACAGTTGAGAGGGTCCTTAAAACACTTAAATTGATAGCAAATCAATTTAGAAGCATTTTTCATTAGCTTGAGAGTTAGAAATCATGTTAGTGAATACAATTCAAAAGTCATCGAGAGTAGTTTAAAGAAATTTTCCATTTCCTTAATTGATTCCATTAGAATCATTTTCAGAGGTGTAAAATTAAATTACAAGCAAAACAACATATGACACTTTGGGTCTAGAAAATTTATGTAATGAGATATCACGAATTTAATGATTTCAAAAACACATATTCAAAGTTGCACAATAAACAGTTTCTTTAAAGTAGAAGACGTAATTTTCAAGTTACAGCAATGATTTTTATCTCATGTCATTCTGCATAATAAGTTACCTATTATATAGAAAGATAAAGTCAATAATTAAGTGGGAAGTATGTTTTTTAGAAGGGAAAAATTGGTTCAGATCAATTTTTAACATAAATTTGTAACAGATAGCATTTGGAGTGTGGTTAAAGTAAAGAGGATTTTTTTCTTAATACACAGAGCTATTTTCATTTTCAATTTCAGTAATATTTAAGCATTAAAAGTGAATTTTAAGTTTTTGAACAATGGCACTGGTGATTTCATAATGGAAGACGCTTAGATTTGAGTAACAAAGAATAATACCAGAAGACAGGGTTTTAGCCATTAAATAACATAACCGTCACATAGGAAATAAAATTTAGTGAAGTCTGATTCCTGTTTGAGACAAATAGAACCAATACTTTTACAAATATTCAAGACCAAGAGACTTTTACGACACCAGGAAAAGAGTAGTTTTCACCTCAAAATAAAGTATTATATCAAAAGTTAAGGAATTTTTAACAGAATATTTTGACAGTAGAATCAGCTCGCAGACTTTAAGAATTGTAGTAATGGTGGTAGATTTAAAGCTTTTGCAACTCAACGAATTTTTATCTCGGAAACCACAATGCCTACAAGAAAAACTTTCATAACTAAAATTGACATTAAAAAATGCTTCACAACATGCTAAAATTTTAAAGTGATAGGAAATTTTTTTAAAAAATTTCTTTAATATGAGAGATAAGTCTTTCCCGGCGAATCTTTGATATAAATTCTTCGCAGGTTTGCTGCCGGATTACATTTTCTGCTGACGAGCTTTCGGCGACTTGCACTGCCGCCATCATCAGGTCCGTTGGATCTAAAGGAACAACAAAAACTGCACTGAATAGTGGAACAGAAGCGAGCCAGGATCGTTGTCGACGTCCGATTGGCTGACTCCAATGACGTAACCAAGTGCCTCGCCGACGGGTGATAGGAGAGTGGAGAGAGTAGCACGGCATATCTGTCCTACTTCTTCTATAGCTGGGTTCGTAGCCGACCAATCACTGACAAGTATTATAGAACCGGGGTTATAGTCAGCCAATCGGAAGACCGCTTGGCTCCCTGCGGATTCTCGAGATTTAACATCATGATTAATAGTGGTAGAATAATGTGAACGGTGATGCAATTTGAACAGTGACGTTATGCGAACACGGACGTTTATAACAACCTTGGCTTTGGTTTACGCTGTGGAGCCAACTGTCAGTACAACGCTGGTGTATATCTACACCTGGTTTCGCAACCGACCAACCACAGTCACGGAATGGTTACGTCATTGGAGTCAGCCAATCAGACGTCAACAACGATCCTGGCTTGCTTCTGTTAAGCTATTGAGTGCAGTTTTTGTTGTTCCTTTAGATACAACGGACCTGATGATGGCGGCAGTGCAAGTCGCCGAAAGCTCGTCAGCCGAAAATGTAATCACGCGGCAAACGCGCGAAGAATTTATATCAAGTTTTTCTTTGTTGGATCATGAGTTACTGTGATATTTTTGACTAAATGAATATAACGAGCCCCCGCGAGCTACAAGGTGCAGCAGTATTTGGGCAGATTTGCTGCAGAGCGGACGTGTATAATGAGATTTAGGAAAAATTTTCTCAGAAGATGCACAACAACAGTGCCGGTCAGCTGTTTATGGTGTGTGAGGATGGCTCAACCTGCAATCATTAAATTCAAATATAATTTTTTTTTTTTTTTTTTTTTTTTGGTAACTGCTTTAGTCTCTCAACCGCGAGGTCTTTAGAGATGGGAAAGGATGGGGACAAGGAATGGGAAGGAATTCGGCCATGGCCTTTTGAAGGAAGCATCCCGGCATTTGCCTGGAGTGATTTGGGAAACCATGGAAAACCCAAATCTGGATGCCCGGACGGGGATTTCAAATAGAAGTCTGATGCTTTTCTAAATTCTCCTGGTACCTATTCATGGAATAGAGCTTTTAACAATACATCAGTTTCAAATCAGCAAGAAATCTACAGCATTTAATATAAAGAACATACCTTCATCCCTTGGGGTTATTACAAGTGATTGACAGCCATAAAGAAGAATCTATTATGGTATCAGAGAATGGTTACAGTTCACAGTAATGTTTGCCTAGATCCAGCAAGCATTTGTCTGATAACCACTTCTGATCGTGAAGATAATTCACAAGAAAAGAATCAGATTTTAAAATGCCAAAATAAAATGTCAACTGATGGGCTTAAATAAAAAATTATTATATTCATAATCTTATTTACAGACAGTCAAGTTATAACAAAGAATATAATAAGAAAATTGGAGGAAACGCATAAACACAAGCTAGCAGTGAATTTTGAAAAGCCAAAATGTATCACAGTTGTGGTGATGGATAACGATCAAACACTGTGTGGAAAACTGTAAATAATGTAAATATTTAGACACACAGAAGAGTGAACAAAAAAAAAAAAAAAAAAAAAAAAAGTAAATGCAATAAATAACTGCATAAGCAAAACAGTCAATACAGAAACAGTGTATTTTGGTACTAAGACATAATAAGAAGAATGAAGGAAATGAAACCTTACAAAATTGTGAAATGGAAGAAAGGGATTAACAAAGGATATGAAATCAATATATTATACACAAGTGCAATGATACCCAGATTGAAACACAAATCAAATGAGGAAATTAGATGATAAATTAATGTAAGTAAACAGTATTTGTAGAAATACAACCAACTAGTTCATGTTATCTGGACAGGTCACATGTTACACCCCAGGAAAGTGTGGAAGTCACAACCAATGGAAGGACAGAAGAGAGGAAGACTCAGAGAATACTAAACAAGAAGTCAGATATCCACAGAAGAGGGTTAGAATAAAATTGGAAAGATAGATACTAACTTCAAAAAAGAAACTAACAAAAATTGAGGAAGGAAAAAAAGGGTGGGGGAAGAGTGCTAACCTGAATAGCCATTAGATGTAACATATTGCGTACAATTAACAGCAAATATCACAGCACAGTAATCCATGTGAAGCAAAATCTCCAAAATCAATGTACGTGTTTTGAGAAAATAAACAGGATAAAAGTGAATAATGACGTTGTTTTATTTCTCTCTTTTCTTTTTTCTTTTAAAAAATAATTTTAAAATTAAATGACCACCAATAACCCAAAATGTACTGCACCTTATTTTTTCCCTTTTTTCTTGTTCCTCTTTCTCTTTACGTTCTCGTTCCTCTTGCTCTTTCCTCTGGATCTCCAGGAGTGCCTTACGTCTGCGTTCCAATTCTGCTTGGCCCTTTTCAAAATTTTCTTTCCTTTTATCTTCAAAAGTTACTGAGAAAGTAAAACATCATATTTGAAAATTTGTGATTGAAAAACATAAATAAATAAATAAAATCAAACAATATACAAAGCACGACATTTAAATCCAGACACATTTAAATTTGAATTTCCTGCCACATAATAGTTCCACTAGAGGTCATTGTTGTCAGTCATGAAAGCCACATGGTTGTAGGAAACAGTCATAACTTTGAAGCAGTCCCAAACAAGTGTGACGCACAACTGAAGAACCACAATTGTTAAATGTCTTCAGGCTGTGAGCTCGGTGACAAACAATTCTGTATTTCTGGCTCCCTGCATCCAACATTGATGTTAAATTTAATGCCTCTGAGATGTTTCAAGAAGGTTCCTACTAACTGTCTTGGTGATAAACATTTATTAAATGTGAATTCGTAAATTTTCCTAGGGATGTATAGTGATTTGGTGGATGGAAATTTTTTAATGATTTGTAATTTTATCTAAAAGTGGTACAGTGTCTAAAATAGAGATTAGAAAACTATAATTAAGAATGTTGTTTAACCCTTTGATTGCTGTAGACATGTTAACGTGTGTTGCTACCACTGCGCCCAGGTGCTCTAGACGTGTTTATGCGCGGCCTTGTTCCTTCCATCAGGTGCTCTGGACATGTATACACGCGCCGCAATGCCACCCAGTCTGTGCTCTGGACGCGTTAAGTCATCCTGCCGCTTAGCGGTCATGTCAGGTAGCCGTATTTCCACCCCCAGCTGGTTAATTGCTTTCCAACATTCAGCCAGTGAGCATTTGCCACAGCAATCTTATTTGTGTTGCTATTTTCATTTTAGTTTTCACTGAAAAAATTGCTCGCCTTTGAGTATGTACAGAGGAAGAAATCATGGAGATTCGTACTAGAAGTGACTGTGAGAATGATCTCTTTGATGTGGATGCTAGTGATGACTTTCGATAGGATCTCGAATGGAAAACAACCACCTGTCACCACAAGAGGTGAATATTCTTCAGAAAATGAAGCTTCAGATAGCGAGAGCTACATATGTTGAAAAAGAGGACGCTTTATTGACAGGTTTTGTGCATGCATTTGACGATTCAACTGCAGGATACAAATATGGATTAGGTGAAAAATTCCAGCATTCTGTCATTTTCCTGATATTTTTAACAGAAGATCTTATAAAATCTTTTGCTGAAGAAACAAATAGATTTTTATTTATAAACAAAGTCAACTACGCCAAAATCAGTTCACTAGATTTAAAGGTGGAAGGATTTATTAGGAGACATTTTCGAAATATTATTCATATTGAAAATTAAAAAATTAACGCGCCAATGCGTAGATGCGCTGCATACTCAAAACAGAAAGTGCGTCCAGAAACCAGGTATAAATACAGAACTTGCAATGTACAGTACCACTGTGCGTTGTGCCATATTTCGTGGCTTATCACACGAAAAAGAATTATTAACCATGGGTAACTGCACTGTAATATTTACATTACATTTATACACCTCTAAAACTAAGTGAAATAAAAAAAAGAAATCATATATTTTTAACTTCACCAGCCCAAAGCCCGGATCGAAAAGAAGGATGGAAAATATACGCAGAGTTTGTGAAAGGTATTCAAACATTTAACTTTGCAATTTTCTCCATATGAATTACTGCGCTGACAAACAAAAAAACCAAACACATTTTAGCTGCTGTAATATCTGTTTGGTTTATGAAGTACCTGTATGTTTGTCTATGCTGACATTCACTTTTAGAGGAACATTAAATCGAAAAACTTTAGATGTCAGAGTAGCTACATTTATTTTGTATCTGGGGTTTCGAAACGCAGAGTGACAGCCGAAGGCCGTCACACACAAAGCTCCAGAAATATTCAGCACACAGCACGTCAGGCCACGTAGGTAAACAGCTTAGGCCACAACAAAGGCGCACGCAGCAAGGGCTCTGTCGGGTGTTAAAGGGTTAAACTATCATGTTATGAGTGTGATTGTGAATGTTCAGAATTGTTTAATTTGTAAAGACTTGTAAATATTTTCCATTAGCATTTAAAAATGTTTCCTCATGAAAAGTAACTATGTTCCAACTGTTTTTGTACAATTTCTATAGTTGCAGTAATTTGCAGTGCTGCAGAAAATACTGTTGTCCTCATTATATTCTATGATGCCTATTTAAGCTCCAAAATTGCAAGTAGTCACTTTGATCAGAATGGTACTAACAGGATGCTATGTCAGTTGTATTAGTGATGTGCTTAAAATATTTGTAAGAAGTCTGATGTCTTGTTCGTGTGTGTTTTTATAAGTATTTTGAGGGAGTAAATGTCTGATAAAAAATTAATCATTAGATTTATCATTCAACAGACTACTTATCATTCTTACAGTACGTATCAAGAGACTTAAGTATTCACACTTTAGTGAAATTTAAAATCATCTGGTGACCTGATAAAACCTAATCTACAGATTGAGTAAAATTAATTGCAACCTTCTATCAACAAAGTTCTGAGTAGTTTATCTTTCTGCTAACCTGTCAAGGAAGAGTCATATGAGAGAAGAAATAGCTGTGAAAAGGGACTGAGGGTTAATTTTGGAGGACCAAAATCAATATTTGAGGGAACTGGTACTGTTATTGGGCACTAGTAAGCAAACAATGCATCAGATAAAAGAGGAGGCTCTGCATTGTAAGTTTTATACAGTAAATGTATAACAGCTACTTTTAGAGACTGCCAAAATAAAGAGAATTGTTCACTGCAGCCTGCTTGAAACATGAAGCAACTTGTAGAATCAGTCATTTTTTATGTAAATTCTTTACTGTTGGTGCAAAGATCACCCTCTCTCATCCATGTGTATGAAAATGTACTGATTACTGTCAGAAAATAAAAAATAAAAAAAATGGTAAATGTTTCCATGTGAGGTGTTGTGTTCAGTGAGTGTGATGTCATGCAGCCATAATTTTTTTTTTTGTGAAGAACAAACCATCGGAGAAGTAATTTGTGCCCATGTTCTGTCAATTATGAAAACTGTGGCCTTGGGGAGGCAATGTGTTTTGCAGCAGGAGGGTGTACCAGCACTCTCAAGCCCATTGGTCCAAAACTGGTAGTTAAATAATGTGATGTTCTGGTCTAGAGAGTTCAGGCCCACCAATAACCTTGATCTGAATCTTCTTGACTACTATGTTTGAAGCATGAGTTGAAGGGTTTTAAAAGTCCAGACACCCTAATGTAGCATCTGCACACTTTTGACAGATCAGACAGCCAAGCCTTATCAAGAGCTTACAAGTGATTGAAGCCAGGACTGGGGGTGGCAAATGCAACTGAGCAGGGTTGTATCAAATAATACCACTATATACAAGTCACAAACTACATACAAAAGGATTTATAGTAATAATTTGGCCAATAAAATTGTATTTAACAAACATGTTTAATTTGTCTGGATTTATATGCTGCACCTATTATATAAAAATGAATCACTTATCTCTGATGGCACACCAAAGTTTAAGGAAGGAGGTCTGAGTGACTGATTTTACACACACACACACACACACACACACACACACACACACAGTGTAAAGAATGAAGTGCCTGACTAGGTATGAGGTATGCATGGGCACATGTGATAGTGTCTTGTAAGTGAATGATTATGGCAGTGCTGAAGGGAGGGGTGGGGGTGGGGGGATGTGACAACACCAATATCGTAAACTCAAAGATTTTTTATGATGGTTATTTCTGAGCTGGTGAATGAAAACAAAATCACTGGAAATTTTAAGCACAGATAGAAAACTAATCAGATAAAAAATAAAATATAAAGAAATATGTACAGACAGAAAACTTTCATAAACATATGTACAATATACGTGAATAAATTGAAGAGAAATGAATAAACCATACTTATAAGTGATGTGCTTATCAGCAGGGATTGGTGAAGATGAATGTAAGCATTATCTGGGACTCATTATCAGGCTCTCTTAAATGTGTTGGTAGGCCAATTTCCACCTATGATCATCAAATTGGAATGTGATATCAGAGTGTGCTATGATGACTATGACTGAAAAGCAATTAATGAGGTGATGCGAATTGGGTAAACTTAGCCAAATGTTTCTATTTCTAAGATTAGAGCAGTTTGACAAATGGTGGGTCTACATTATCTTCCCCTAATTAGCAAGCATTCATAAGAAAAGAAAGAGGAGTTACCATTTGCCAAAAGTGACAGCAGGATGACTTAGAAATAGCCAAAAAAGAAAAGAAAAAAAAGCAGATCAAAAAATTTTCATGGATAAAGCCTTCTTCAGCAGCAGAACATGAAGTGGACAGGATGGAGAGCAGTTAACTGCATGTTTTGCTTTTAAAGATTTAACCCTGAAAGTATCTATGTTCTGTGTTGAGTGACAGTCCCTCTCTTTCATTATTTTTATAATGTAGCTTTTTATTTTTTTACTTATAGCTTTACGCCTCGTCGACAACTAAGGTCATTAGAGGCGGGATGGGACTGAGCACAAGGATTTTTTATTTTTTTTAACTGCTTAACTTCTCTTAACAGCGAGGTATTTAGAGACCAGAAAGGATGGGTGGCAAGGAATGGATGGAATTCGGCCATAGCCTTTTGAAGGAAGCATCCCGGCATTCACTTGGAGTGATTTGGGGAAACCATGGAAAACCCAAATCTGGATGCCTCGATGGGGATTCGAACCCGTGTCCTCCCGAATGCGAGGCCAGAATGTTAACCGTTCACCTACAACACTCTGTGATATGTATCTGTGTGGGTATGTTACAATAACCTAATTACGTAATATTTATGGCATAACATATTTTTTGTAAGAAAGACGCGTTTTTGTTTTAATGAACTGAAATAAAATCTAAATTCTCAAAAATCAGAATTTCTGGTTGTTTTAGTCTTCTTTACTATCAAACACAGAAAATCTGCTGAACCAATGACATATAGCCATATTTTCTTCTGAAACTCTGAAAAGAACTAAAAATGACCTGAAACTTGTCATCCTAACTTTAAGGTTAGTTGAAATGTAAAGGTACATATTAATAAAATCTTCCATAAATAATTCATATTTTCAAGAAGAATAAAAATCTTAAGACATAAGGCAAAAGAAATAAAGAGTTCCCTTCCACACCACTGTCTCATCATTTTAACAAAGGAGCAATCTGGCACAAGAAGTAGTAATTAGCAACATTCCTTTCACAATCTTAGCAGATGACCTGCTGGACAGTGTAAATTATCTGATGTAAGTACCAGCCTTTCTCTCTGTTAATGGAATCACAATATTGACCTCTAGTGCATCTGCTGTACTACTGGAATTAGTTATTAATGAAGCAGTAAACGCTACATACAACTGGGTAAAATACCATCACATATTAGAAAATAAGTATAAAAATTACACCACTTCATTAATCATTTTAAAAATTGCAAAAGAGGAAAGTGGCTGTGCTACATTAAAATTACAGGATTTATCCAATTCAATGAAAC
The DNA here is from genome assembly GCA_031002005.1 of Vandiemenella viatica. Lineage (NCBI taxonomy): Eukaryota > Metazoa > Arthropoda > Insecta > Orthoptera > Morabidae > Vandiemenella > Vandiemenella viatica. The sequence continues at coordinate 133,012,771 of JARYHS010013630.1, read as the reverse complement.
AAATTTCTGCAAGCCTGAAACAAGGTACCAAAAGACTGAAACGAGATAAACTCTAAAACAAGATGATGTATGTCTTCAGGCAAAGAAAGTATTTCTGATAAAACTTAACAAATTTTTAGAAAACTAAAATGAAATTTTGGGACTACATAATGACATTCTACTAACTGAAAAAAAAGTGGAGAAATGAAAGTAGAACTGGAGTGTGAACTTGTCTCAGTGGATAGAAGGAGCAAGTGGATGGCTGCATAGCTCAGGTGGTTGAGTACCTGACTGCAGCCTGGATGACCGGGTTCAACCCCCGACAAAGTCAAGGATTTTTCCTCAAATCTGAACATCCAGAACGGCTCCCCGTGCCCACTTGGCCTGCTGTCCAATGAGTCCCATGGAGGAAACTCGGCGGGAAGATAAAGAATGGCCACAGCATGGCACTGACCACATCACATCCATTTTAGTGCCAATGGTTGTAATGGGAATGAGCAGGTCTACCTCCATGAATCCTACGGGAAGCGGCAGGAGCCATAGGAACCCCGTGACCTTTACCTTACCTTAGAAGGAGCAAGTTAGGGAAGGGATGAAAATTTATTTTTTTACCAACCTAGGTTAGTTTACTCCCACTGCTGCACGATTGCCATAAAGGAAAAACTAAGTGCACAAAGAAGGGAAAACATATGCTTTGTGGAAATGGGCAGATATTATGTGAGTGCTTATTTCAGCAAGATTAGGTATCTACCATTTCCAGTATCATAGCATCTGGAAAGGAAGACAACAAGCTTGCTGTATAAAACCAGAACAAACTTTCTGCTTAACTCTCGATGTTCTTTACTTCTTCAAGACACACATTCTTGTTGTTGTTGTTTTTGGTGCTTTAGGGCGTGTCGACGACTTGGTCATTAGCGCCCTAACTCAAACACAGTATGACAATGTGGGATAAAATTAGCTACCGTCTGCATGGCCGACTGTAAAGGGGTCGGCCACACAGACAGCATAATAAAATACGAAAACATTGACTAAAATACCGCCTACATGGCCGACTGTAAATAGGTCGGCCATGCAGACAGCAGGTTTAAGTAAAACATTGAAACAATTACTGTAAAATAAGTAATCTATCTAATAACACTGGCTGGTTGGCTGTAAAAGGGCCAACCAGCTTACAAAAACACTAAGAATACAGTCTGAATGGCTGTAACGGGGCCATCCAGTAGTAAAATGATCTTAAAAAAACAAAAAACAAAAATTAAAAACAGAATAAGTCAGTACACGGATTGGTGGTTGTAGACGGACCACCAAACCATTCTAAAAACTAGGCCGATCTACCCAAAATTTTTGGGATAAGACCGGCCATATTACAAAATTTTAAAACCTTCACCACATTGTCATTATTTAAAATTACGGGCAGATCGTTAGCTAGGCCAACGTCTGCCCTTATGTTTAAAAACTTTACACAGTCAGTTCAAATGTGGCGCTCCATCAGAGGTACGCCACAAGCATCACATTCCGGAGGGTCCTCTAGGCGGAGAAGGAAACCATGAGTCAGAGGACAGTGCCCTATACGGAGGCGAGTAAGGAGAACCTCATCCCTCCTCGCCCGTTGGAAGGAGCTGCTCCATGGCTGAACGGTCGGTTTGACCAGCCGGAGCTTATTATGCTCAACTTCCAGCCACTGCCTCTGCCAAACATCAGAAACAAATCTCTTCGCCGCCGAGGCAAGGTCTGACTTTGGGACCGGTTCAAAGTCGGTTCTGTCCTTGTCGCAGGCTAACTTGGCAGCTTGATCAGCTGCCTCGTTCCCTCTGATTCCCACATGGCCCGGTACCCAGCAGAATAACACCTCCTTTCCATGAGATTGAAGGGAAAGGAGGGCGTCCTGGATGTCCTGGACTAGACGATCTGCTGGATACATATTTCCTATGGCCTGAATACAGCTCAGGGAATCACAGCATATGATGAACAACTTATCGAGCATTACTTTCATATGCTGGAGCGACTTCAACACGGCATAGCATTCGGCGGTGTAAACGCTGCACCTGCCGTCCAATTTGAATGTGTAAGTCGCTCGAGGGAACACTACGGAGCAACCAACTCCGTTAGCCTGCTTAGACCCATCTGTATACACCGGGGTAAACGTGTGATACTGGTTTAAAAACATCGCTAAAAATTCTGATAAAAACATTATCGGCGGTACACAGCTAGTTGTGCCGCGATAATTCTAAAATTGTTCTGGGCCTCTTTAAAAGCCAGGGAGGAGATTTACTCCAACCCTGGTGATAAAAAGAAGGAAGCTCAAATCCGTATTGTTCTAAAATAGCCTTTGTACGGTAGCTGAACGGTTTAGTGGCTCTATGCCGGTTGGTATAGAGCCGCTCGTAGTTGGGATGGAGCACTATGTCGTGCACGGGACTGCCAGGTGTTATGGCGACGTGCAGGTAGTGTCGCACCATGAGGAGTCGCCGGCGGATGGTAAGCGGCGGCTCGCCCGAATCAGCACAAATGCTGACAATAGGGCTGGTGCGATATGCACCTGTGGCGAGCCAAATTCCAGAATGGTGGACACTATCCAATATACGCAGATAGCTGTCCCGTGCCGAACCATAGACGATACAGCCGTATTCCAACCGCGACCGTAACAAAGGCTCTGTAAAATAGTAGCAGGCAGGAGCGGTCAGCGCCCCATGACCTGCCACACAGACATTTTAAAGATTAAGAGCTTTTGAGGCCTGGCTCTCACATCTTTTAGATGCGCAAGCCAGTAAAGCCTTGTGTCAAAAATGAGGCCCAGAAATCGAACAGTATCACTAAAACTTAAAACGGTGTTCCTCAGGGTAAGGTGAGGCTCTGGTAAAAGGCTTCTGCTGCGAGTAAAAAGTACACACCGGGTTTTCTCAGCGGAGAAACGAAAACCGGTGTGCACTGACCATTCATCCAGCCTGTTCAGCGCAGTTGCAACTGCCGCTCAGCGCTTCTCAGGCTGGACGATACGATAAAAATTAAAAAGTCGTCCACATATAAGGAGTACCGTAGGGGACTCCTTATAATGGCTGCTATGCTATTAATAGCGATGGCAAAAAGCGTAACGCTTAAAACTGACCCCTGAGGGACACCGTTTTCCTGAATAAAAAGATCAGACACTTCACCACCGACTCGGTACCGGAAGCAACGACCAGATAAAAATGATTTTAAAAAACGGGGAGGTTACCCCTAAAACCCCATTCATGTAACTGTTTTAAAATAACATGCCGCCAGGTAGTATCGTAAGCCTTTTCAAGATCGAAAAAAACACCCACAGGTGTTGGCTGCGGATGAACGCATCCTGTATTGCCGCCTCCAGGAGGATCAGGTTGTCCAAGGTGGAACGGAACTTCCTGAATCCACACTGAAAGCGGCTCAGGAGATTACGGGATTCAAGACACCAGACGAGGCGGCGATTCACCATCCTCTCCAGTGTCTTCCCCACGCAGCTAGTCAAGGCAATACTACGATAACTACCTGGCAACAATTTGTCCTTGCCAGGTTTTAAAATGGGAATTAATGTTGCTTCTTTCCACGAGTCGGGGAAGTGTCCTCCGGTCCAAATGTCGTTAAAAATATCTAGAAGGTACTTTTTAGCATCCTTACTGAGATGCCTCAGCATCTGGTACTGGATCAATCAGGCCCTGGAGCAGTGTCATTTGCGCTGTTCAACGCTGACTCCAGCTCCCAAGATGTAATGGGCAGTTGTAGGCCTCTGATTCGACGAATCGAAGCACAGCGGGCGCCTCTCGGCAGCGACTCTTCTCGCTGAAACCGAGGGTCAAAGTTATCGGACGAAGTGATGGCGGCGAAGTTCTCCGCCATCAGCTGCGCTATGCTTCGTTCGTCAGTAATAATACGTCCATGATCCAGTAACCCAGATACTGGTGCGCGGGAGTACCTTCCAGATATACGGCGAATGGACTCCCATACTTTCGACGAAGGTGTGGAACGATTGATAGTGCTCACAAAGTTCTGCCATGACCTCTTCTTACTCTCTCTTTAATAACACGGCGCGCCTTAGCTCTGGCTATACGGAACGCTGCCAGGTTGTCGGATGTAGGATACAACCTAAAACGCCGCAACGCCCGTCTGCGACCCTGAATAGCGGAACGACATTCGTCGTTCCACCAGGGGACGGGCGTCCTTCGCAGCGTTCCGGAGCTTTTCGGCATGGAAACGTCAGCTGCACGGTGAATCACTTCCGTGAAGTGATTCACCTTCTCTTGTATACTGCCTACAAGTTGCAGTTGTACAGAGCGGCAATAGAGTTGCCAATCTGCACAACTGACGTTCCATTTGCGCCGGTTATTTCCTCCCCCACGATCGCACTCGACGTGCAACCAAATAGGGAAGTGGTCGCTTCCATGTAGGTCGCGATCCACCTCCCATAGCACGGAGTCCGCGATTGAGGGAGAACACAAGGAAAGGTCAATGGCAGAAGACGTACCGGTAGCAGTGGTGAAATGAGTCATTTGCCCTGTATTCAGGATACAAATTTCCTCCTGCTCCATCAATCTACCAATCACTCGGCCCCGGGGGCAATCGGTGGTGGAACCCCACAACGCACTGTGGGCGTTGAAATCTCCCAAAAGGAGAAAGGGCCGAGTGAGTTGTCGTGTAATGCCAACCAGGTCGTCGTAGTCGACGGACAAACTGGGTGGCAGATAGACAGAGCATACGGTCAGTTGTATTGGACCGTGTATTTTCACCGCTACTGCTTGTAGATGAGAGGTGAGAGCACGGGTTCGGAGTGGACAGTGTTCCGAACAAACACGGCCACTCCGCCCTCGCTCGATCACCCTCGGTATCGTCCTTTCGGAATATGTCATAACCTCTTAGCACTGGCTGATGTTGTGGTCTAAAGTGTGTCTCCTGGAGACAGAGACACAATGGATTAGACCGTGCTAAGAGCTGGACTTCCTCTTTGTGAGCCTGAAACCGTTTACGTTCCACTGAAGTATGGGAGCCATTCTACCTATTTAAAACCCCCCCCCCCCCCGGATCGGGTGGGTCTTCCTTCCTGTAGTTGCTGAGGAACGGAACAAGTTCGTCCACCAGCATGATATCGTCTTCGGTGTCCGAAGACGATTTTCGTTGTGAGGCCTCGGAGTCTTGCGGATTTTCTTCCGCCGAGGCCTGTTCCCCTTCTTCTCCTTTCCAGAGGGGATCTGGGAGGAGAAGTCGGAGGGGATTTCACAAACATAGCGGGGTCCGTCAGCTTAAATTTCGGACCCCTACCTTTTGCACTGTTTGCCATCCGCTACCGGCAGATGGCGTTGCCGTTATCACTTCTTGCAGATGCTGTTTCTGCTTCAGGGGCCGCTTCTGCTGTTGCAGAGGGACCCACTGCTGTAGCGGATGGCAGTGTCTTTGCTGGTGGACTTGCGAACCTGCTGTCGATGTGGTCGATGTTGTCAGAGTATTGCTACCGACGTGCGAGGTCCTAGGTGTAATGACCTTGATGGGTGTGGCACCACATCTGCACTGACATGAGCACATTGGACTTGTGCCCATGTCCGCAACGGACGTCTGGGTAGCAATACTTTCTTTCCTGACGGGAGTTGATAACGTCTTCGCGAAGCTGGTAGCGAAGACTGGTGGAGCCAGAGCCTTATATTTCTTTTTGGCTTCGCCATAAGAAATCCGCTCTTTCGTTTTCAACTCCTGTATCTTTTTTTCTCCAGATACAATCGACACTCTCTGCTCCAGGCTGGATGTGCCCCGGAGCAGTTCACACACCTGTGGGAGCGTGCAGCTAGTGCCTGGCTCATGAGCCGCCTTTCCGCACTTCCCACAGGTGGGGTTGCCCTTGCAGGTCGCCGTCGTATGACCGAACCGCTGGCACTTAAAGCAGCGCATTGGGTCCGGTACATACGGGCGAATATTCAGTTCAAATATCCTGCCTTGATGTTTTTGGGCAACGTTGGAGTGTCGAACGTCAGGACGAAGGTGGCTGTCTTCTCAAGACTGCCGTTAACCCTTCGTTTAATCTGACGAACCTCGACCACATGTTCTGTTGACCACTCCTTAAGGAGTTCCTCGGTCTCTAAATCCATAAGGTCCCTGCTGGTGATGACACCTTTACTTGAATTTAGAGTTTTATGGAGTTCGCACTTCACTGCGAACTCCCCGAGCTTCTCGCACTTAAGGAGTTGGACAGCCTGCCTCTGGGTGGATGTTTCCAAAAGTGTCCATTCCTCAGCTTTTTTACAGATTTGAGGGTACCCGCAATACCCTCTAAACCTTTCTGAACATAGAATGGAGAGACCTTCTCAAAAGATCCCTCCACCCTTGTCATAATTACAAAGGCATTTTCTATGAAAAAACCCTGTCCATTACTATTATTTACATCCGGGGGAGGGCTTTCAACCCTAGCCCGTTTGTAAGAACTGGGTGTGTTTTTATTTACCTGCGACACACCCGGGCCGCAGGGGTTTTTTGGTTTTTTGTGAGTTGGAATTTTGGACCACGAGGTAAAAACCATTTTAAAGAGAAATGCTATTACAACAGGGGTGCGCAGGTGCCCCTGAGGTTTGCACGTTAGCGGGTGGTTTGCCTCACCACTCATCCGCCTCCTCGGCACGTGTCCGACCTTGAGGTTGAGGGTTTTTTTATAGAGGTTTGTTCCGTCCTCGCGATCCGGGCGAATGAAGCCAAGATCCCCGTTCTCCTAGGCACACAACGTTCCACCGCCACGCCCTACGGTGGTCGTTGAAGTGTGGTAGGAGTTTACGGTGTGGGAAACTTGCGGCGCTCACAAGTTTCCAGCTCGGGCACCGCGGGTTCGCCAAACCCGTACCTGGCACTTGCGTACCAGGCCCCTGCGGGGCACACATTCTTTTTTGATTAAGGGGTGTAGGATGTTTATATAGGATTTTCAAAGAATGATTGTTTATTAATCTTTTTTCTTTCTTTTATATATGTGTATGGGTACATTTAGGTTTAGCTATAATTTATGGGATAGTCTACCAACTCAGTCTACTTCCAACAGTTTTGTTTGTTAGTGTGCGTGGGACTTTTTTTCTGCATAAATTTTATTAAATTCTGTGTCGTTTAAAGTTAAAGTTTAGAAACTCTGACATTACTGTTTCTTAGGCAGGTATAGGGGAGGTTTGAGTGTGGAGAAGTCAGACATTAGCAATCCCATTCTTATAAAGTGTATGACACTCATGGTGGCAGATGGGGGGGAGCCAACAATTGGAGTGGTTGACAAATGCCAACAATTGGAGTGGTTGACAAATGCCAACAAGACAGTTGTCATAGCATAAGTGAGACATAATGTGAGCAATAATATGCAGATAGCTGGTAGCGTTTAAAGAAGGAATGATCAGATGAAACAACTATTAGCACGTGTTATATTTCATATGCTAATGAAAGGTTGAAATCATAAAAGGTTAAAATATCTCATACCTCAGAAAAATGACCTGTTTTTCTTTGGAAAATAGATGATTAAGTAGTTGGTGATAGCATGTAATTGACTGTTAAGTCCTGGTGATACATGCAAACATTTTACCAAGAATTTTCCTTTGACAATTCTTACCACTGTCCAGTATTGCACTGAATGAGTTCTGGTGACTATAAGTGGAGATAGATGGTTCTGCCACTAGACACAGAGTAGCTAGATAATCTGTTGGAAGCAAATTAGTCAGTTGAGTTACATGCCAATGGAGGTGCTCTGCCGACAATTGGGACGCTGCGGATTGTGGTACACAACCAACAGTTCGGATGTGACCCTAAATGCTCTGAGTGGAACTGGCCTGGTAGAGAAGATGTAGGTAGTGAAAGATGTTTTACACAATCTATCTGAGATAGGGACAGTCACAATGAAATGTTTTACTAAGTGTTTACAGTGGTGGAAAAATTCACTCATCAAATTTTCCTTCAATTTATGATTTAAATGTTTGTCCAACTTGTGAAAGAAAAAAATGTGTAATCTACGAAGAAAAACAAGTTAATATTTTGGTGAATTTTGAAACATTTGAATCTAATGCTTTAAACACCTATAACTAGTGAAAAAAATTTTAAAAAAATATTCTAGCAAGATTCAAACAAAGGACCCTTCAAATTCGGACTTGGCACCATAAACTACATAGCTACTTTTGCTTCAATGGCTTTACTACAGATATACTCTTGAGCATGTAAAATTTCTTGACTTCTCAGACTATAGGTTCCCAAACTGGGGGAGGGGAGGAGCAAAAAGAGATTTTGGAGAGGGGGAGGGGGAGAAGAGGAGTGGAGGATGGAAGATAGTTTTGCCAACCATGTGGATGATACTCTAGGCATACAATGTCAGAAGTACTTAGTATTCTTCACTGCTTTTTAGAGGTGAAAACCTGTATTCTAAGATAATATACCTAGCGAGTGTCTTCTGAGATGCCATTGTTAGTATTGAGAAGTAGCCATTTGACTTTTTAATAATGAAACTGTGGTAGGGTGGGGTGGGGTGGGGGTTAAAAGGGCATGGGAACTTTCCTATGATGGAAGGGGGAGCAAGGTAATTTTTTTTGATGGAATGGGGATGTGTTAAGAAAAGTTGTGGAAACCTCTATCATGGACAAATGCTCATCAGGAAAAACAGTTTTGTCATCAGACAAAATGGAGATACAGTGACTTGAAGGTATTGAGATCACAGACAGTGGGACATAATCTACAAGAATGGAATGGGGAGTAGAAGTGGCAAGAGACATTTTACCTTAGCAGCAGATACTTATTAACAAATTTAGAGGAAATGTCAAAAATTTAATCTATTTATCCATGACAGAATTTCAAGCGTTTTTCAAAGACCAACAATTTATTAAATACAGCTTACTAAATTGTGTTAACCTCTGGATTAGAGAGATCAACAACATGCAAAAATCAAATAGGTGACAAACAGCAGAATGTAAAATTTAATCAGGAGAGTCAATTTGTAAACTTCTATACAGTTGGTATAAATAGGTTCACGAGGTTCACACTGCATTGAAATGCTCCTTCTTCCTGACATTTCAACCAGGTCTTAGGTCATCTTCAGTGGACTTAGCTCCTTCTGAGTCTGCATTGTGACCAGTTGTGTTCATATGTATACTGAGGAGACTATCAATTCTCTAACAAATTTCGATTGCCCGGAGATATGAAGCTTGCGATTTGCTGTTTATGGTCCCAGAGCTATTTAATATTTAACACATGCCTGGCTAAGACCAAAGCTGCGACCTTTGTTGAAGCTGTTTGAATATCTTGATAGCCTTCCTTACTTTTCACACTCTTATATTTTCCCACAGTATTTTAAGTTCTTCTTCCAGCTGGTGTTCAGCAATAGCCAATTTCATGGGATGCCTGAGATGTGACTCATTTTTTTCATGCATCCTCACAGCTACAGCTTGTTTGGTTTCACCTATGTAGACCTTGCCGCTAATCACAGTATACTTCATAGATTCTGCCGCGTTGTAAGGGAGACCTTCGATCTTCGCCATTCTCAGTTTTTATTTTATTTTGTTTCTACTTAATTTAATTAATTAATTAAATTTATTTATTTATTTAGTTAAATTAATTAATTTATTTTATTTTCATTAATATTACCCCAATCTTTTCAATGCCGGTTTTGACATATTGAAGCATGGATTTTTGGTTTTTTGGTCTTCACTAAGACAGTTTTTCTCCTGCTTGGTGGTCATTGCTTTTGTTATCATACCTATTTGTTGGAGTGCTTGTTTAAGATGTTCTTTTCCATTTATTAAATGTTCCTTGTCCGCTACTCTTTGTGCTTTGCAGAACAGCATTTTAATCAAGGCTTGTTTTTGTGATGGGTGATGTGACGAAGCTTTGAGGTATCTGTCTGTATTGGTTGGTTTTCTGAATACCCTGTGTCCAAGCCTGTCTCCAGGGTACTGTTTCACTAAAACCTCTAGGAAAGCCAGCTGACCATTCTCCTCACACTCCATTGTAAACTTTTCTTGCAAAGTTCTTTCCTAAATTGTATTATTTAAAATGAAACACACTGCAGGGGATGCAATCACAGAAACAACAAACCAAAATTGAAAGTCACCAAGCTCCATTAAAGTGAGCTTCAAAGAATTTGACAATCGACTTTTGGCTCTATATACCTATGTGATACTGTCTTTGTTTTAGATTATAAATCTACTTTAATAGTGAAACATACTTTCTATATTTCAACTGCCATGCTAAAAAAAATATTTTCTTCCCTGCCTCAAGTGTTAAGAAGCTTCTGCCAAATCATAAAAACAACCTGTGATAGTAAACCTTCCACTCCCACCAAACATAAAAATAATTGATTTACTTATTCAATTAACCGCAACTTGTAACGATTCGCTAAGCTCCCCGTTACATATCACTTTTTATTGTATATAAAGTAAAGGAATAGAATATTTTTCCATTTCTTGGGATGTCCACGGTATGTTCGAAAGATACGCTTGAAAGGGTGAGAGGCAAGGATTTTACGCTTCAGTGAAGGGCAGACGGACTGGCGCCTTGTTGGCAGAATGGTAAGAGGATTAGGGATTTCTGTCGGGCAACCGGTAAACAGAATTCCTTCCTCCCGAAGGAGAAATCGGCTCCCGAGGTTTGCCGAAACTTAACGTGGCCAAGAGAAGCACAGATTCACATGACGTCAGATGGTCAGCCAATCACAGGGACCATAGTACTAAGATTCGGGGAATTTTATGTTCTATGTCGTCTTCGAGCCACAAGAGGCGGAGTCAGAGTTTACCTCCGTGGCGGCAGAAAAGACGAGCTTCACTTCCTTCCTGACTTCCTTCCAGTCAGGAGCCCAGACGAGTCACTGGCGACTTGTGGTCCATGTGTGCTGGGCTGACTTGTGTCCTGGAGACCATCTGAGGCACTTCTAACTTGCGACTTGCCGCATACTGCTGGCGTGGCCAGTTACGACAATCGTCCAGGTGGACATCTCCGCTCAGCGCTACCTGCCGTGGAACGGTAATGTGTTTCTACGAAGCCATTCAGCCTGCAACTCACTGTGAAACTGTACCCGTAAGCGCATCTGAGATAAAGATCCTTGCTCTGATCTGACAAACCACTGAGCTAGACTGTGTAACTGTCGAATGCAGGTTAATCATTCGTGGCGTCCCAACCTATTAAAATTCATTACTGTTTGCTATCATCATAACTGGTAACATACTTTGTATTAGAATAATTATGAGATTTTTAAAGTACAACTATACTTGTTTGCTTGCATTTAAAGGGCTCACTGTACGTCTGAGCGTTGCTTAGAAAATTGCAAAACCTCTTGTTTATTAACGTAATGGTAAATACGCTCAGATTTGTAGATGCCATTGTAAAAATCTTTATTAAAATGTCTTTTTGTGACAGTTTTCAAATCCCAGAATCATCCAATTCTCATTTAAATAATTTACATTTTGACATTCAATTATAGTATCCTATATAGCGTAAAATATTAAGAATTAATTAATAATTCTCCCCCCCCCCTGGTGATACGCTACAAACTCAACAGAATTTGTAACCTGATAACTTTTTTGTACATAAGGATAGATTCATAGGAAATGTATGAGACAGCTTGCTTCCGTGACTAGAATATGGTTCTTCCTCACAACTGGTCAGATTTTTAGCAACTGACCCACCCAGTCTTCTTCTATCTATCCTAGCCAACTGATCACAAAAATACAGAAAAAATGTAATAGTGATTTGGATCTAAAGAAATGATTTTACCAATTGTTTTGGGTGGTTGGGTGATGAATAAACATAATATGCTAACATTTGGGCTTTAACTCAACAGAAAAGTAACTTGCAAACCCAAATATAGTTATAAAAATTACTGTGAAATAACATTTAACCCCATATTTTAATAAAAATACAATTTTCAAAGCTATCATTTATTCTGGTGCAAAGTTCTCATTTATGCCAGTAAAATTAGCTTTAGTAAAAATGACAGTAAATAGGAAACATTCTAGAAGCAATAGAAAACTAAAAAAAAACTGTTTCGTTCAGGTTTTATAACTTTTATCTATTTATTTCATCTAATCCATACCCGTTGGAAGGCTGGATGCTGCATCCTTGCTGTCAGCTATTTCTGGACCACCAGTAATACTGCCAGTTAGACTACCTTGCCGTTGCCTTCGGAAAGTTGGTGGAACAAGATCTTGTGGCAACACTGAGGGGATCTTTTCCCCTGATTTTGCCATGTCACACAAATGAAGAGCAAGAACAAACTCATCACAAGAAAGACGGCCATCTAAATCCATGTCTGCGAGAGACCTATAAGATAATTTTATTATTACAACACCCAAATGCACACAAAAAGCCTAATATTTTAGAACAGTTTAATATGTGTTTTGCATAAAACAGACCTTCATGATACTTAAAGAAAAAAATAAACACTAACTGGCAAAAATTTCACTTTATACTGTAGGTATGTAAGTGTTTTGAAACACTAGAAATTTTATTGCTATATTTATTATTTTTCACCAACTTTTCAGAAACCAATAATTCCATCGCACCATAAGTAAAAAATTTTAACCACAGAACAATTTATAAATGACAATTTGGTAATGTGGCAGAGCTGCTGCCATACTAAAGACAAAGAGGTACAACAGGCCAAGTTGTAATTTCTGGACTGATGTAAGATTATATAATTAGAAAAATTACGGCTTTTATGCTGCTTTCTAAAATCAACTGGGCAAATGCTTAGAACAATCCCGAATTTCCACATCACTAACTACTTATTTAAAAAAAAAAAATTTATCATATACAAGTAAAACAGTTCACTGAAATATGACAACACTTGTATATTCCCCCAATTACCTAGCAGCAGTGACAAGCACATGGCAATCCAGTTCTGCCATATACTGATAGGAACAACAATCCAAACCCAGAGAAACTGGCGAATCCTTATGTACATATATAACATAATTCTTCAAAAGCTTATATTACTTACGTTCTAACAAAAATGATTTGTTACTGCTAGAAACAGAAAAATGATACAACCACCAAGAAAAGGAGCACGCTATTTTCAAGTATTATTCAAAAAGACAATTGGGATAAAATGTTTTGTGAGACCTACCAGCTCAATCACATACAAACATTACACCACCCAGTCAGAGAATATCCTAAAAATGTATTATTTGTATTTTTAATCAGCACCCAAGTTCAACATTTTTCACTATGTATTTCCTATTTACAATATTTTAAAAGTTTAGTGCCACACCTTGTCATGAGAATGGTTTATCTTTACAACACAAATTTGTTGCTCACACAAACCAACTTCTTTGATAAAGAAACAATGAACTAATTTTATGCCAATGAATCATTCCTAAACTGCTCCCAACATTTTTCTTAGATATGATATAGAAATAGAGACATTAGATTGATATCCAAGTAGTCTCTTTTCAGACTATGTAGTCGTAAAAACTTTTTGGCATTTTAATGTAAAATGGCCAAGCTGAGAAATACATAATACTGGCACAAATTATTCGAAATAAACAAGCATTGCAATCTTTTGAAAAAAAACTTATTTACACTGAGGTGACTAGTCATGGGATACGCAAATATACAGGGTGTTACAAAAAGGTACGGCCAAACTTTCAGGAAACATTCCTCACACACAAACAAAGAAAATATGTTATGTGGACATGTGTCCGGAAACGCTTACTTTCCATGTTAGAGCTCATTTTATTACTTCTCTTCAAATCACATTAAACATGGAATGGAAACACACAGCAACAGAACGTACCAGCGTGACTTCAAACACTTTGTTACAGGAAATATTCAAAATGTCCTCCGTTAGCGAGGATACATGCATCCACCCTCCGTCGCATGGAATCCCTGATGCGCTGATGCAGCCCTGGAGAATGGCGTATTGTATCACAGCCGTCCACAATATGAGCTCTAACATGGAAAGTAAGCGTTTCCGTACACATGTCCACATAACATATTTTCTTTGTTTGTGTGTGAGGAATGTTTCCTGAAAGTTTGGCCGTACCTTTTTGTAACACCCTGTATAGATGGCAGTAGTGTCGCTTACAAATTGTATAAATGGTCAGTGCCTGAGCAGGACTTTCATTTGTGGTCAAATGCTTTGTGTGAGAAGGTTGATTATGTGATTATGGCCACACGACGAGAATCAACGGACTTCGAACATGGTATGCTAGTTGGAGCTACATGCGTGAGACATTCCATTTTGGAAATCGTTACGGAATTCATGATCCACGTTGTAAAGAGTGTGCCGAGAATACCTAAATTCAGGGATAACCTCCCATCACGTACAACACAGTTGTCGACTGCTGCACTTAATGAGCATGACCAGCGATGTCTGCGTAGACTTGTCAGTGTGAACACACAAGCAACACTGCTTGAACTAACTGCAGGAATGAATGTGGGACATCCGATGGGTGTGTCTATTCGGACAGTCCGGCGAAATTTGGCTTTAATGGGCTGTGGCAGCAGAAGACCAACTCGGGTACCATTACTAACAGCACGACATCGCCAACAGTGGTGCTTCTGGGCTCGTTACCATAGCAGGTGGACTGTAGATGACTGTAAAATAGTGGCTTGGTCAGATGAGTCATGATTTCAATTTGTAAGAACTGATGGAAGGGTACAAGTGTGGCACAGACCCCATGAAGCCATGGACCCAAGTTGTCAACAAGGCACTGTACAAGCTGGTGGTGGCTCCATAATGGTGCGGGCTGTGTTTATGTGGAATGGACTGGGTTCGCTGGTCAAATTGATCTGATCGTTAACTGTAAATGATTAAGTTCAGCTACTGGGAGACCACTTGCAACCATTCATGGACTTCATGTAGCCAAACAACGATGGAATTTTCACGTCACCCGGTCCATAACCATTCACGATTGGTTTTGTGGAACATTCAGGACAATTCCAGTGAATGATTTGGCCACCGCAATCGCCTGACATGAATCCAATCAAACATTTATGGGAAACAATTGAGAGATCAGCTCGTGCACAAAATCCTCCAACAGCAACACTTTCGGAATTATGTACATCTATAGAGGCTGCATGGCTCAATATTTCTCCAGAGGACTTCAACGACTCGTGGAGTCCATGCCACGTCGTGCTGCTACAATTTACTGGGCAAACAGAGGACCGACACGCTATTACCAGAGTATCCCATGACTTATGTCACCTCAGTGTATATTGTGATGCAGCTGAATCATCATTGGTCATTTAAATCACAAGACCCTGGCTACATCACCAATTGTCTCAGTTTAAGCTCATGAAATTAGTATTTCTCTGGCCACCATTTTTAAAGGTCCACGTTTCTCGTTTTCGGCCATGTTTGACATTCCTATTCTTCTGCCTATTATGTGAATTTTCTGATGCTAAATAGTCACTAAAGTGATTCACCGCACCAGCTACCAACTTTTAAAATAGATAATTAACTTTGAATCGAAGAAGGACTTGATTACAAAAAAAAATATTGTATTTTAAAGATTGGCCACCAGTAGACCAATTTTATTTTCGCACTTAGATTGAGGAACAGTAATCAATAACATACAAGAATTTTCACTCCAGTATTTTTTACTCAATCAGCAATTAATCTTTGGGTAAGAAACTGCAATCACTAATCATTTCTTCCAGGGTCACTTCCCCAGCTTGTTTCTAACAGGTGTTGGTTTGAACCAAGTTCCTGATTAAAAGTAGAATATGTCATGGAATAATGGTTATTTTATTCTTACATCATTTAACAAGTACCTTGCTTATGAGTATGGACACTGAATACAATTAACTATTTCTGACTCCTTCAGTCAGAGGGAATTGGTTGTTGAAGACTTTGAAGTGTAAATATCTTGTTGTTGTGTTGTTGTTATTAGGATTTTAGGGCGCGTCGACGACGGGGTCATTAGCGCCCTAGCAACAACCAGGAGTGACAACGTGACAAAATTGCCGTCTGTGTGGCCGACTGTAAAGGGTTCGGCCACAGAGACGGCACAATAAAATACTAACATATCAACTAAAATACCGCCTGCATGGCCGACTGTAAAGAGATCGGCCACACAGACGGCAACATAAGATATAAAACTGAGACAATGCAATAAAATATAAACCACATACATTAACTGGTTGGCTGTAAAAGGGTCAACCAGTTTAAAAAAACAAGTTAGCTGGCTGGCTGTAAAAGGGCCAGCCATATAAGCAGTGTCACAAGTAAAAAAAAAAGTACTTGGATTGGTGGCTGTAAAAGACACCAATCCAATCTAAAACCTAGGCCGATCTGCCCAAAATTTTTGGGACAAGACCGGCCAAGCTACAAAACCTTAAAACCTTAGCCACGTTGTCACCTTCATCGTTTAAAATAAGGGACAGATCGTTGGCTAAGCCAACGTCTGCCCTTAAGTCAAAAAATAAAACACAATCAGTTAAAATGTGGCGTACCGTCAAAGGTACGCCACAAGCATCACATTCCGGAGGGTCCTCTCGGCGGGAGAAGGAAACTATGAGTTAGAGGACAGTGCCCTATACGGAGGCGCGTAAGGAGAACCTCATCCCTCCTCGCCCGCTGGAAGGAGCTGCTCCACGGCTGAACGGTCGGTTTGACCAGCCGGAGCTTGTTATGCTCAACTTCCAGCCACTGCCTCTGCCAAACATCAAAAAATCTCTTCGCCGCCGAGGCAAGGTCTGACTTTGGGACCGGTACAAAGTCGGTTCTGACCTTGTCGCAGGCTGACTTGGCAGCTACATCAGCTGCCTCGTTCCCCCTGATTCCCACATGGCCCGGTACCCAGCAGAATAATACCTCCTTTCCACGAGATTGGAGGGAAAGGAGGGCGTCCTGGATGTCCTGGACTAGACGATCTGCTGGATACATATTTCCTATGGCCTGAACACAGCTCAGGGAATCACAGCATATGATGAAACACTTTTCGCGATTTACTTTCATATGCTGGAGCGACTTTAGCACGGCGTAGCACTCGGCAGTAAAAACGCTGCACCTGCCATCAAGTTTGTATGTGTAAGTCGCTCGAGGGAACACGACGGAGCAGCCAACTCCGTCAGCCTGCTTAGACCCATCCGTATACACCGGGGTAAAAATATGATGCTCATTTAGAACGTCTCTAAAAACATTATTAAAAACACTGTCAGCGGTACACACTTTGTTGTACCGACACAGGTCTAAAATTATTCTGGGCCTCTTTAAAAGCCAGGGAGGAGATTTACTCCAACCCTGGTGATAAAAAGATGGAAGCTCTAATCCATATTGTTCTAAAATAGCCCTTGTACGGTAGCTGAACGGTTTAGTGGCTCTATGCCGGTTGGCATAGAGCCGTTCGTGGTTGGGGTGTAGAACTATGTCGTACACGGGACTGCCAGGTGTTATGGCAACATGAAGGTAGTGTCGCACCATGAGGAGTTGCCGGCGGATGGTGAGCGGCGGCTCGCCCGAGTCAGCACAAATGCTGACAATAGGGCTGGTGCGATATGCACCCGTGGCGAGCCGAATTCCAGCATGGTGGACACTATCTAGTATACGGAGATAGCTGTCCCGTGCCGAACCATACACGATACAACCGTATTCCAGCCGCGACCGTACAAAGGCTCTGTAAAATTGTAGCAGGCAGGAGCGGTCAGCGCCCCATGACCTGCCACACAGACATTTTAAAACATTTAGAGCTTTTGAGGCTCTGGCTTTCACATCTTTGAGATGTGGTAGCCAGGTTAATCTATTGTCTAAAATTAGGCCCAGAAACCGGACAGATTCCGTAAAACATAACAGTGTTCCTCAGGGTAAGGTGGGGCTCCGGTAAGAGACTCCTGTTGCGAGTAAAAAGTACACACCGGGTTTTCTCGGCAGAGAAACGAAAACCGGTGTGCACTGACCATTCATCCAGCCTGTTCAGCGCGAGTTGCAGCTGCCGCTCTGCGCTTCTCAGGCTGGAAGATGCAATAAAAATTAAAAAATCGTCCACATACAAGGAGGACCGTATAGGACTCCTTATAACTTAAAATGCTATTTATCGCAATAGCGAAGAGAGTCACGCTTAAAACTGAACCCTGAGGAACACCGTTTTCCTGAATAAAAAGATCAGACACTTCACTACCGACTCGGTACCGGAAGCAACGACCAGATAAAAATGATTTTAAAAAACGGGTAGGTTGCCCCTAAAACCCCATTCATGTAACTGTTTTAAAATCAAATGCCGCCAGGTAGTATCGTAGGCCTTTTCAAGGTCGAAAAAAAACACCCACAAGGTGTTGGCTGCGGACGAACGCATCCTGTATCGCCGCTTCCAGCAGGATCAGGTTGTCCAAGGTGGAACGGAACTTCCTGAATCCACACTGAAAGCGGCTCAGTAGGTTTTGG
Source organism: Vandiemenella viatica (assembly GCA_031002005.1). Lineage (NCBI taxonomy): Eukaryota > Metazoa > Arthropoda > Insecta > Orthoptera > Morabidae > Vandiemenella > Vandiemenella viatica. The sequence goes on along the minus strand of JARYHS010013630.1, from coordinate 132,994,473 downwards.
GATTCTAGACACCAGACGAGGCGGCGATTAACCATCCTCTCCAGTGTCTTACCCACGCAGCTTGTAAGGGCGATACTACGATAGCTACCTGGCAACAATTTGTCTTTGCCAGGTTTTAAAATTGGAATTAGTGTTGCTTCTTTCCACGAGTCGGGGAAGTGTCCTCCGGTCCATATGTCATTAAAAGTATCCAGAAGGTACTCTTTAGCATCTTTACTAAGATGCCTCAGCATCTGGTACTGGATCAGATCAGGCCCTGGAGCAGTGTCGTTAGCGCTATTCAACGCTGACTCCAGTTCCCAAAATGTAAAATGGGCGGTTGTATGCCTCTGTATTCGACGAATCAAAGCACAGCGCGCGCCTCTCGGCAGCAACTCTTTGTCGCTGGAACCGAGGTTCAAAGTTGGCTGAATGAAGTGACGGCGGCGAAGTTCTCCGCCATCAGCTGCGCTATGCTTCGTTCGTCGTGAATAATACGTCCATGATCCAGTAATCCAGATACTGGTGGGCGGGAGTACCTTCCGGATATACGGCGAATGGACTCCCATACTTTCGATGAAGGTGTGGAACGATTTATTGTGCTCACAAAGTTCTGCCATGACCTCTTCTTGCTCTCCTTAATACTCGACGCGCTTAGCTCTGGCAATACGGAACGCTGCTAGGTTGTCAGCTGTTGGGCACAGCTTAAAACGACGTAGCGCCCGTCTACGACCACTGGATGGCGGAACGACAATCGTCGTTCCACACAGGGGACGGGCGTCCTTCGCAGCGTTCCGGAGCTTTTCGCATGGAGACGTCAGCTGCACGGTGAATCACTTCTGTGAAGTGATTCACCTTCCTGTATACTACCACAGGGTTGTAGCAGTACAGAACGGCAGAAGAGCTGCCAATCTGCACCACTGACGTTCCATTTACGCCGGTTATTACCTCCTCCCCCCCGCACACTCAACGTGCATCCAAACAGGGAAGTGGTCACTTCCATGTAGGTCGCGATCCACCTCCAATGCACGGAGTCCGCGATGGAGGGGGAGCACAAGAAAGGTCAATGCAGAGACGTACCGGTAGCAGTGGTGAAATGAGTCATTTGCCCTGTATTCAGGATACAAATTTCCTCCTGCTCTATCAATCTACCAACCACTCGGCCCCTGGGGCAATCGGTGGTGGAACCCCACAACGCACTGTGGGCGTTGAAATCTCCCAAAAGGAGAAAGGGCCGAGTGAGTTGTCGTATAATGCCAACCCAGGTCGTCGTAGAGCCGACTGACAACACTGGGTGGCAGATAGATAGAGCATAACGGTCAGGTTGGATTGGACCGTGTATTTTCACCGCTACTGCCTTGTAGATCAGAGGTGAGAGTAATGGGTTCGGAGTGGACTGTGTTCCGAACAAACACGGCCACTCCGCCCTTCGCTCGATCACCCTCGGTATCGTCCTTCCGGAATATGTCATAACCTCTTAGCACTGGCTGATGTTGTGGTCCTAAAAATGTGTCCTCCTGGAGACAGAGACACAATGGATTAGACCTTGCTAAGAGTTTGGACTTCCTCTTTGTGAGCCTGAAAGCCGTTTACGTTCCACTGAAGTATGGGAGCCATTCTACATATTTAAAACCACCCGCCCCGGGTCGGGTGGGTCAGGGGTCTGGTGTCTGCTGAGGAACGGGACCAGGGTCTACGTCCACAGCATAACGTCATCTTCGGGGTCCGAAGACGACTTTTGTTTCTAAGGCCTCAGCGTCTTGCGGATCTTTCATCCGCCGAGGCCTTCCCCCCTTCTTCTCCCTGCCAGTTGGGGAACTGGGTGGGGAAGTAGAAGGGGACTTCAAGAACACAGTGGGGTCCGTGTGTTTGAACTTCGGACCCCGAACTTTCTGCACTAACTGCCATCCGCTTCCGGCAGATGGCGTTTCTGCTGCTACTATCGGTGGAGATGTAGCTTTTGCCATGGGTGCTGCTTCTGCTGTTGCAGAGGCACCCACGGCTGCAGCTACTGGAGCGGATGGCCGTGCTTTGGCTGGTGGACTTGATGACCCTGCTGCTGTAGTGGTCGGGTTAGCAGAAGCGCTACTACCGACGACCGCGGTCCTTGGTGTTAGGACCTTAGTGGGCTGCGCACCACACTTGCACTGGCACGAGCATGTCATGCTCGTGTCCGTGTCCACAACGGTCGTCTGCGTAGCAACGCTCTCCTTCCTGACGGGAGTTGACAACGTTTTGGCGAAGCTAGTGGCGAAGACCGGTGGCGCCAGCGCCTTAAAACCGTTTCTTCGCCTCGCCAAAGGATATTCTTTCCTTAGTCTTCAACTCCTGTACCTTCTTTTCTTCAAGGTACACTCGACACTCCCTGCTCCAGGCTGGATGTGACCCGGAGCAGTTAATGCACACCTGTGGGAGGGTGCAACTTGCACCCGGTTCATGAGCCGGTTTTCCACATTTCCCACAAGTGGCGTTGCCTTTACAGTTCGCCGTCGTATGCCCGAACCGCTAGCACTTAAAGCAGCGCATCGGGTCCGGAACATACGGTGCGAACATTCAAATTTAGATATCCGGCTTTAATGGATTTCGGCAACGTCGGAGTGTCGAACGTCAGGACGAAGGTGGCAGTCTTCTCAAGATTGCCGTTAACCCTTCGTTTGATCTGCCTAACCTCGACCACATTATCTGATGCCCACTCCTTAAGGAGTTCCTCGGACTCTATATCTATTAAGTCTCTGCAAGTGATGACTCCTTTGCTAGAGTTTAGAGTTTTTATGGAGTTCGCATTTCACTGCGAACTCCCCGAGCTTCTCACACTTTAAGGAGTGAAACAGCCTGCTTGTGGTTAGATGTTTCCAGAAGCAGGGTCCCATTCCTCAGCTTTTTGACACTCTTTAAACTACCCGCTATTCCCTCCAATCCTTTGTTTATATAAAACGGAGAGACCTTCTCAAAGGATCCCTCCGTTCTTGCCATTATTACAAAGGCGTTGTCTATAAGACAAACCCTTCCGTTACAGTTATCTTGTTCCGGAGGAGGGCTGTCAACCCTCGCCCGCTTGTTAGAACTGGGTGTATTTTTTTTAACCTGCGGCACACCCGGACCGCAGGGGTTTGGTTTTTGTTTGTGAGATGGAATTTTGGTCCCACGAGCAAAAACATGATAAAAAGAAATGCTTATTACAACAGGGGTGCGCAGGTTCCCCTGAGGTTGCACGTTAGCGTGTGATCTACCTCTCACACATGCACCTCCTCGGCACGTGGCTGACCTTGAGGTTGAGGGTTTTTTATAGAGGTTTCTACCATCCTCGCGATCCGGGCGATGAAGCCAAGATCCCCGTTCTCCTAGGCACACAACGTTCCACCGCCACGCCCTACGGTGGTCGTTGAAGCATGGTAGGAGTTTACGGTGTGGGAAACTTGCGGCGCTCACAAGTTTCCAGCTCGGGCACCGCGGGTTCGCCAAACCCGTACCTGGTACTTGCGTACCAGGCCCCTGCGGGGTGTAAATATCTTGACGTAACACTTAATGATAATCTCAACTGGGTAAGGCTCTCTGGGCAGATGGTAGGAAAAGATTTCAAAAACTTCATTTATTGGAAAAGATGATGCAGGGATATACCAAAGAGAGGGAATTGGATTACAAAACTTTGATCAGAGTCTTAATTGAATATGGTGTTGAAGCATGGGAAACAAAGGAGTTGGATTGGATGCAAAGCAGGGCAGCAAGATTTGGTTTTGGAAATTACTGTACAACACAATCCGTAACTGATATGAAGAAGCTGGATTGGAATTAATGGGAAAACAGGAGAATGGTGAAGGGAGTGCTGGAAATGTAAAAGACATATATTGATGATAAGGCATGGAAGGATATTGGTAGAAGGAGTAGGAGTAGTGCATGGAAGGGAGGAGATGACCATGACCACTAACTACTACTCAATTTCAGGCATTAACCCTTTGACTGCTGTTGACGTCTATACACGTCATGCTGCCTGCGGGCCCCGAGTGCTGATGACGGGTATAGCCGCAGCCGTCGGATTTCCCCTGAGTGCTGATGACGAGATAAGCCGCACCCGCCTGCCGCTACCTGTGTGCTGATGACGAATATAGACGCGCCGCTACCCGAGTCGTAAAGCGGACTTCTCGCCACATTTCTCAATAGCCTTTCGCAGTTTTGGTCGCTAGCTTATTGTACGAATGTTTGTCTGCTTCGCTCTACCGTTCATTGTTCAACGAAAATTACATCAGTGTTCTTTGTGTCCTGTATTTTATAAAGAAAATTGAAAGATGTCGTGGGTGCATTGAGGAATAAATCATGGAGATTCTTACGATGAGCGACACTGAGGATGAACTACATCATTTTGATGGAAGTGATAGCTTTTCCACAAAATCGGAAAGCTGTATTCCTAAAACATACTCCTCAGGAGGGGTGACAATGCAGTCTTATGTTTCAACAAGTTAGTTGTTCTGAAGAATCAGAAAGTGATAGTGAAACGGCTACGAAGAAATTACGTCTTGGCGATAAATCTAACTAGAAAATAATTTTCGTCCAGTTAGTCACGCATTTGATGTTACACTATTGGGAAATGCGTGTCAAATAGGGAATGTGTCAAGTATTCTGTCAGTTTTCATGTTATTTCTTACAGAAGAACTGACGAAATATATAGCTGATGAAAAGAATCGGTTTTGTATAACCACTATGAAGAATACTCCAGAATCAGAGCTGGAAAGATACTGGATATGATGAAATGTATTGTTTCAGAGCTATTTGTCTTCTGATGCCTAGCGTGAAAAAAATTGAAAATTAGGGAATATTGGACCAGAGATGTCCTTCAAAATACTCAAATTTTTAGTGAACTTATGTCCAGATACCGCTTTTTGTTACTCTGGTGAGGTTTCGTGCGATTTCGCCGCAACCCGCCCCCCCCCCCCTCCCTCTATTTTACATCACGTAATTAATGGACAGACACTTCATAGCTTAGAAATGAAAAATCTATTGAGTACTTATGTGGAACAAATTTCATCAAAGAAACAAAATTACGTATAATCGGGTAATTACAAAGCGCAGCAAACATTCAGTCAACATCGAGATATTTTGGGTGTCTACATCTACAAAGATATTCCGGAAACCAAATTTCGGTGTGTGGGGGAGGCTGCTTGAACAATTATCATTTTAAGGTCTCTTTCTATATTCGTGAATAGCGCGAGGAAAAATCGGATGGCTTTAACTCTCTGTATGAGTTCGAATATCTCTAATTTTACAGTCGTGGTCTGAACGCGGTATGTAAGTGTGGAATAAAATATTTCTAGCATTTTTTTCGAATCAACAATAACACTCTAATACAGTAAGGGACCTACAGAAACTGCCAAGAAAGAACTGTAAACTATTGACGTAAATTTAAGAATCACCACGCTTTCGACAAAAGCTGCAAAAATCGAGAGAAAAATGCAAGCAAGAAATAATTATTAGTTATGAAAAATAGGGTTAATGATTCAGTTTTGTTCTGTAGTAATTTATTTGCAGAGAAACTATGTAGTGAGAGCATTTATTCTGTATCAGTCGTGAGAGGTCACAGTGCTTCGCCAGAAGCATTCAGCACAGGGCGGGTGGAGCCGCTCGGACGGCTCCGTCCCCAGGGATAATCACTTAGCACAGGTAACCGGCCACAGCGCGGCAGGTACACGATCAGCAGTCAGCAGTCAAAGGGTTAAGGTGGGGGAAAATTTTCTTTTGTATGTAACGTAGTCAGGAATTGGAATAAATTATCAACAGAGGAGCTGAATAGTGTAACAAAAAAAATGAAAGAATTTAATATTAAAATCATAAAACAAAAAAAAAGGGTGAGTGAGGAAATTACAATCAAAGCAATTACCATTAAAACAAAATAATAATTGAGAAAGAGAAGAGAAAAAGGGGGAGCGGGGGTAAATAGGTGCATAGGAATATTGCACTCCAGCGCATTTCAATTAAATTAATTAATTTATGCATTGGAGAAATATGGTGCTAAACTATAAATTTGGCCTCTTTTCCATAGCACATCTGGTAAAATGTGTAAAAAAAAAAAAAGAAGTGTTGCAGATTTAGAACACCTGGTAAATACAGGGATAAAAAGGATAACTATAGACATATAAAACAATTATCAACAATAATTGTTACAATGATCCACTTCAATTCCATGACTTTAGTTTTAATAACAGCTACTGAATTATTTGTTGTATAGTTTTTCATGAATTAGGATGCAATTTTCCTACACACAAATATCAATCCAATTCTCCTGAAGACAAATGCAACCAGATTTCATATCATGATACTTACTCATCACATGAATTACATTCAGTCACACTTTTATTAATATGTTCTGTAAACAAACAACACATGTCTCAGATACATAGATGATATTTTTATGATCTGGATGCATGGAGAAAACAACCTTCTAAATTTCCTTAACCATCTTAGTATGTTTAACATGCTGAAATTCACATGGACCCACTCCCATACCCAGGCCATATTTTTAGATGTGGATTTGTCTCTCTCTAAAGGCTACCTTAACTCCTCAGTCCACACCAAACCCAAAACCTCCATTTTGACAGGTGCGATCCATACCACACCAAACGTTCCCTCTCCTACATACAGTCTTGGCATTACGGGTAGTCATATATACTCCAACTAACAGTCCCTCAAGCAGTATTCAAACAACATTTTACAAGCATTAATATCTGCCACTACCTTCCAGCTTTGGTAAACTAACAGCTTTCTTGGGCAACATTACAACCTGTTCTACCCACCAACCAAACCAACCCCTCCCCCCCCCCCCCCAAAAAAAACCCAACCATGGCGATAGCCAAATGTAAACTATTCTGACACTGGATGACAGCATGTTATTTAGAGAAGATCAGTTTAAATTCCCCTCTTTGAACACATGCAAGCAGTTAGCTTGGATAAATAAATTTAGTGCTATTCAGACATAATCTGGAAATGAAGAACTCGCTGCTCTAGTAGAAATATTTATGAATTTAATTAATAACATTCAGTGACAACTACTGAGATACTCATTTAGTTTGTGTATGAAGAGCTATGCTCGTGACATACAACCTCCTTCAAGTGATGCGATACAGACTGCCTAGCGCCCTGCTTTGCCACAATGCATGCACTCAGATCAAAACCGCAGGCTGCACAGCTATGCTGACCAGCATCACAGATTGTTATGTAATTATAATAACAATATGCTACTCCATTTACTAAACAAACTACAGACTGTGAAAACCCAACATTATTACACATCATGTTTCAAACATTAATACAATTATTTTGGATACTTATATCTAATAGATGTTAGATAACCCAATGCCAATTATAAAAAAATGATTTGGGGTTAGTGATAATGTTACATCTGTCCCCACATTATGATATAATTAATAAGATGTTTCAAACTTCTATTCATTTGTTGCAGTGTTCATACACATTGTCACAAACCAGCCAATCATTTTTGTTGTTAATTTATTATTATTATTATTATAATGTAGCATTTATTATTTATAAATATACTGAATAATTTTATTAATGTTTGTAACTTGATTTTCAATATTGTTGAGTTTCCTTAGACTGTAGTTTATTTAGTAAAGGGAGTAGCATAGTGTTGTTACATTTATGTAACAATCTTTGATTCTATGGGCCACAACTGTTGTTTGGATGGCTGGGCGTGAGGCAGTGTGTGTGTTGTATCGCTTGTAGGATGTTGTATGCTGCAAAAACAGCTTCTTCATTCACAAGCTAAAATAGTTAGGCCTCAAATCAATCAACAGAATCCTTCGGTAGGGTCATGATATCTTGCAAACCTGCCCAAAACAGAGATCAAAATTCTTCACAAAATCTTCCCTGCCCCTCCCAGAACTTGTTCTAGCAGGCCTCCTAACCTCAGCCAACTCTCAGTCCAGAAACATAGTTTTCCTTGACCCAACAGACAGCCCCAAGGCTCTTTACCATGCAACAGATCTCGCTGCAAGATGTGCAACATGCACCATCCCACCAACCCTGTCACTGGGGAAAGCTTTCCAATCATAGGATATGCCACCTGCAAAACCTCCCATGCCAGTTAACATGCAATCACTGCCTAGCTTCTTATATAGGCTTCACCATTAATCCACTAGCCATAAGAACGAATTGCCACCAACAGACGGTATTAATACAGAACCCAAAGCACCTAGTTGTTGTTCATGCCATCTCCCATGACACGAATAATTTCTGTTTCATGGTCCGTGCTATCAGAGTCCTCCCAAATAGCAGCAGCTCCTCGGAACTAAGAAGTTGGGAACTTGCCAACAAGTACAGGCTGGGCACAAGGCAACCATCTGATCTCGACATAATACCCGGTCATTATTACTATTTTCGTGTTTACTTATTTCTCATCCTCTCCTTGCCTTCGCAGTCTTTGGTTCAATTTTTAATTTTATTTATTTATTTTTCCTCATTTATATTTAGATTTTATCATATTATTTTGCTCTTCCTACCCACCAGATATCAGTTTCGATATTTAGAAATGCTTGGGTATAGTTTTGAATCACTGTACTTCTCCTCTTTAATCTACCTCTCCTCTTCATGAAGATAAGAAAAGGATGGACAAATAATAATAATGGATATTATCTTAAATTGAGACAAGTTGGTTGCCTCATGCCCAGGTTGTACTGTTAGGAAAGTTCTCACCTTCTGAGTACCAGTACAAACTGGGCACTAGGTAACCACCAGGCCTCAATTTAAGACAATGCCCTGCCATTATTATAATTATTATTTTCCCCATCCTCTCCTAGTCTATATCCCCACAATCTAAATTGACCCATATCTAACCAAAGAAGAAGATATTTAACTTTAGATTCTTTGGTTTAATTTTTTATTTATTTATTTTGCTTATTATTTATTTATTTTACATTTATGATTTTGTTACATTATTTTGCTATTTTTGAACACCAGAGAACAGTTTTCATATTTAGCAATGCTTGGGTATTAGCTTTAAATCATTATCCCTCTACCTGCCATGTCTGAATTTATGCCCTCCACATTCCTAGCTAACTGTCACTCTGTGAGCTAGTATTCCACAACACCCACCCTCCACAATGCTCGCTAGTTGACAGAGGGCTAAAACTAAAAAAAAAAAAAAAATCCTGTATCATGTGCTTTTGTCCGTTTTATGCATTCACACCTCAAAACCATCATCTAAAGTAAATGGTGGTTTATTTCCCCAATCTTAATTTTTATATATATAAATTGTGATGAAACATCAAACTAGTTAAGCATGAATGTAAATTGTATTAATGAACGGTGAAAAGAAAGGAACAACTATCAGTCAATTTATGAGAATGTTATCAAAATTATTAACAAATAAACAATATAAGTGATGGGAAATCAGTAGGGTCTAATTCATGATTTAGATCAGGAATATGTCTGGCATCCAGGATATGCAAGTACCCATCTGTGAACTTCAGATGAGGTGCTAGTTTCTGGGAAAACTGGCAGCTCACTGTAAGCAGTGTTGTGTGGAGAGTTGTCAGTATTGGCATGTACTGCCACTGGAGGGTATAGGTTGCAGGTAGGGATGGTTTGTGCCCAAACATTCTGTGCAAGAGTTGTTTTATAGTGAGGCCTATGTACAAACTAGTGCAGTGGTGGGAGGTTAGATGGAATACTGAGGTGTGTCGTGGAACAAGTAGCATGTGTACTGTGCAGTAATGGGGAATGTAACCCCTGTTGTAGGTGGGTGCATGCTGCAAGTTTTGCAGCAGCGTATGCAGCATGGAAAAGATTCATGTAGTGGTTTTGGAGAATCTGAAGCAGGGTATTTTTGGGCCAAAATGTTCTGTTAAAATATGTGCGCACGGCAGTGCTTAGAATTTTGAGGAGCAGGGTGCAAGTCTCTGGTATGGAGCAAAGAAATTCATGTCCACAATATGACATTTGACTGATGGACTTGAAGCGAGGAAAGATCTGAGTGATGAATACAGGGCGCAGGGTGAGAGGAGTTGATTGGAGGGTGGGTGACAGCATAAGAGATTTGCTTTTGTACAAGATACATAGGGCAACCATGGGAAATAACGGCTTGTGATAAGATTCATCCGCCATGGATAGCAATGCTAAAATGGAGGGAATATATGGTGTGGAATTGATGAAGTTGCTGGAATAATTATTGTAGAGGGAATTGAGGAATTCTAGGATTTGGTATACACTGTGGATCCAGATCATTAATAAATCATCTATATATGGGAACCACAGTGAGTTTAAATGGGTTGTGATTAAGGAAATGTTCCTCCAGATGACCTGAAACAGGTTGACAAAGAATGGGGCCATGCAGGTACTCATGGAAGTGACATGTATCTGGTGATATACTTTAGAATTGAAGGAGAAAAGCTTTTGGAGAGAATGAGTTGAGCCAGGGTACTGAGGTCCCGATTGTGGAGAATGTTGGCATAGAAATAAGTTACATAAGAGGATACTAGGAAGGAGTCTGGAGGTAGAGTAGTATAGACTGTGTCCTGATAATGAAGTGTGGGGTATCTGACATAGGAAGGAAGATTTTGTGCAAAGGGCTGGAGACGTTTATCCAACAAGGCTTAAAAATCCATTCTGTGGTCTGACCTATAAGTCACCACTGTAGTTTACTTTGGATTGTCAGCCTTGTGGATTCTGAGAGTTTAGGAGGAAATAGACTAAGAGGCCCTGCAGATCAAGGAAAGTTTTTATTTCCTGGCATATGGAGAGGGAGGAGTCTGTAGCGTGTGGATGGTAGGTACTGAAATCAAACAGCTGTCTCAGGGCATCAGCCTCATAGTCATTGTGGTCCATGATTATAATGGCTGAGCCCTTGTCAGGCACGACAGTTTCTGATAAGCTCTTTCAAGGCTCAAATTTCAACAATGATAGGTTGTGTGCGTAGAGACTTTCCCGGCGTACTGAAGCAATGTAGTCTTCACGGGTGTGCAGCCGGATGGTGTTTTGAAAACACGACGTTTCGACAACCAGCTCGGTTGTCTTCATCAGGTTTCCGGTGTCTACAGGCTGACGAAAGCTGGCAGTCACCGCGTAGACTGGCTTAGCCTCCCAGACAGACCTCCTAATATACCTGTCGGCGTGGCGGAAGACCCGCTCTGATTGGCCGGAAGCGGTGGCTTCATACGCGGTCCGCTACGGCGCTCGACTAGTGCCGTCTCCGCCTCCCCACCCAGGAGTGCTGGCAGTCCGTGGTACTGGTAGGCGCCCACGTCCAATCAGAGCGGGCCTACCAGTACCACGGACTGCCAGCACTCCTGGGTGGGGAGGCGGAGACGGCACTAGTCGAGCGCCGTAGCGGACCGCGTATGAAGCCACCGCTTCCGGACAATCAGAGCGGGTCTTCCGCCACGCCGACAGGTATATTAGGTCTGTCTGGGAGGCTAAGCCAGTCAACGCGGTGACTGCCAGCTTTCGTCAGCCTGTAGACACTGGAAACCTGATGAAGACAACCGAGCTGGTTGTCGAAACGTCGTGTTTTCAAAACACCATCCGGCTGCACACCCGTGAAGACTACATTGCAATTATAAGGTTGTTAGAGTGTGGAATGGAGTTTGGAAAACAGGGCGAGGGAGAATGGAAGTAAAGAACTCCTGGAATAGGAGGGGAGCATGGTTTTGTGGGAGAGCGGATAGATCCAGTGAAGATGAAGGTCAGAAGTTTTATCAGGTGGCCTCAATCTCATTGTGCCAGCTATTGTTTTTTTTACTGTGGAGACAAAGTGATACTGCCAACAGAGAACTGCAGAATGCTAATGAATCCTGGATGAAAGCAATATGGTCCAGGGAGTTGGGGAGAATGTGAGCCCCTTGGACAGAACTGATAGTTGAGGTTCATACAGTGGAGTGAAGGAAAGATTATTCACATACTGTTGAGGTTTAACTGAAAGATGGGCAGAGGCTTTTGTGGTAGTTGGTAGAGGGCTTTGGAAAGTAAGCATGGCATGGAGTCTTGGCAATGAGGGGTGGTGTTGGTGTGTTGTGTACAGGAGTGGAGTTGACAGGAGATGGAAAGGCTTAGGGTTAAATAGCTTTTAACAAGCGCCAACAGCTTGCACAGGTGCTTTTGTACGTGTTTGGCCTGTACCTGTCTACACTGTAACCAGATCTGTTGAGTATGATGAATGAAGTGAGGGGATGAAAGAGGATTTTGTGTAGGCACACAAACTGGGTGGAATGTATGTGGATATAATGTTGGAGTTCCAGCTGAGTGAGGGTAAAGGATTGTATGAAATGGATAGCGTGGAGATAATGGTGAAGTTGTGGTTGGCAATCAGAAACTAAATTTTAAGGCTGAACATCTAGGTGGAATATTCAAGAAGAAGCAGGATTGAAGGGAAACTATATCTGTAAATGTTGTTTGTAGAGATGGTTGGCTTGGAAATGTTAACAGTGCTAATAGGTTTCTGAATGAGACACTTTAGTACCACAAAAGAACAGCAAGTACAATAATAGGAAACTGAATAGGAATGGAAACTATTTACCTACTGAGATGAGAGGCCCTTGCAATGCCAGTAACGGCAGTACAGTCTGAAAATACAAAGAGACTACATAGGCTTGGGGCATAAAATATTATCTGTAGGAAAATCGTGATAATGAAAATCTCGGAGACAAGAAATGGCCAATTGAGTGTTGCAAGAAGCAAATGATTATAGGTTAATATTGAAGGAAAACAAAAATAATGAAAAAGCTGGAAGAATGTGTGTATATAAATGAAAGACACACCAATTGCTATTGGATTATGTTCCAAAATCAAAAAGGAATGGCAAGTTCATACAAAATAATAATAATAATGGCCTTGTAACAGTTAGTATTTACAAGCAAAAACTTACTCTTTGACAGAAATACCTCGAAATTTGAATGGCAAGAAGCAAGGGGTTCTGAAAGTCAAAAATTTATAATGTAATTATGAGAAAATGGAAAAAAACTTTATTAACCAGCAATAATACTTCCCAAGAAATGATAAAAGGGATAAAAGCAAGAGAACAGTGGTGCCTAGAAATTTAAATTTCAACAGCAAAAGGTGTAGCATAAACAAATTCAAATGGTAATGATCAGAAAAAACAGAAAGAACAAAAATAAAACTATAAAAGGTGGAAAGAAATAGTCATAGAAATACTGAGATAGGAACAAAAATGACAAAAAACAAGGCATACCATTGGGCAATAATTGGATGATGGTGACGAAAGTGCTGTTAGGCAATTAAAATATGGAAGGTTAGGTAAAATAACCCACCACTTAGCAGAAATGAAGGCAAGAGAACCAGACGAACAAAAAAACCTTATTCACATAAGTAGAATTGGGCCTTTAGGTAAGGAGGGGTGTGCACACATCAAGACTACCACATGACTAGTTACTGAAAGGATAACAGAGTGGCGGAAGTTGAGGTGGTGGTAATAAATAAATGATTGTGAAGTGAGCTATCAGACATTCCCGGGAGATTATGCTCAAAAATTTTACTCTATGTGTGTGCATGTTTTCTCCACGTCTTGATGCCGCAGGAATCCTCTTCTATGGTAAGCAATGGTTTTTCTCCTATCCAAATGTTCAAACGATTAATAAATATATCACAAGTGGTGGTGAAACATCAAAGTAGATATGGGCAACTGTGGAAATATAAACTGTATTAATGGAGCAGTGAAAGAAAAAGGAACAATAAATTTAGGAGTATTTTTTTAAAATTATTAACAAATAAACAATAATCATTCTCCCCAAAATTCTACCCACTGTCCCCTGCACTAGTTCATACATAGGCCTCACTACGAAACAACTCTTGAACCACTACCTACAACATCCACTAGCAGAACATGACAATATCCACCATGATAACAACTTCAATGACTGCTTTACAATGAAAGCTGTCAGTTTTCCCAGAAACGACCACCTTATTACAACTTCGGAGGTGAGAACTTCCATACCAAAATATCCTGGATACGAGACATCCTCCTGGCCAAAACCACCAATTAGACCCCACTAATAACCCATCACTTATTGTTAATTTATAAATAATTTTAGTAAAATTCATTTAAATGTATTTATTATTATTCATCTTTTTCACTGAGCATTAATACAATTTAAATTTTTCCATACAAGCTTATTTATTTTGATCTTTCACCAGCACCTGAGATACATATATATAATTTAGGAAGGATAGGGAAATATGACCCAACACTTACCACAGATGAAGGCGGCTGAGAATGATGAACATAAAAGAGGTGAACACAAAAAAAAAGCAATATTACGGCGATTAGACTTCTTCTTGTGTTCGTCACTTTTACATTTATAATTCCCAACAGATTTATATGAAATTTTCTGTGTGTGATTAAGTTGATTTGAGGATGGTTTAGATTCACAATCTGATTTGCAAAAGTCCACCCTCTCCCCACAGAAATCATCAACAAAGATAGCAACCTTTTATTGGTGAGCATTGGCGACTGTTGACATAGCAACTGTTGCTATGTTAACATAAACAGTATCTCTGAAGCGAGGCATAACCGGAAAAGCTAATATTGGTCAACACATACGGAATGCACAAATAGTTCATAATCATCAGTTAAATAAAATGGCAGAAGATCAATTGACGGACAATCTAAATTTAAGAAACCAGGTTGCAAACACACGTGCAAACGAACGTCTTCGGATAATGCACAACTCGCACAGAGCACATGATTGTCAGCCCGTGCAAGAACTTTGCACATTGACCCGTGCATCACTTCACCGCCTTGCATTCGAATACAAGCCGGAAATAGACTATTCGTCAAATGCACTAATTGTCATCGGCAATATGGGAAAGAATGCCAACACTGTAATGCATTTAAATACAAAGGTGAATCGGCCAGTCTTTGCTGCGCATCAGAAAATACTGTCTACATTAGATTCATAAAAGCCCAACCACTTTCCCTCTTTACCTCGAACCGCTTTTAATTTACAGCTTTCTTTATAGAAATCCACAGTTTTGAATCCTGTCAAAATAAATCCAGCTTTTTTAAGTTATACCAGAATATTCATAAAATAAATGTGTCCTGATGTTTTAACAAGTACATCAGATTTTAGGTTGGACCACAAGCTTAAACGTTGTGAAAACCCATCAAAAATCTTTATTTTCTGCACGATGATGGAACAAACGGATAGATTCCAGATACAGATTTATGTATATGGTATGTATTAATGATCAGAGAGTAGATGTTTTAACTATCAAGCAGCAACTTTAACAGATAATATGGTTAGGTTGAAATGCAGCCTGGACCAAAATGTAAACTGTATAACAGGATCCAATTCCCCGTTCTGGGAATTGTTCAGGAATATCAATGTTTAGTATACTTCTGGAAATGGCTGGTGCCAAATTAATGAAGCTTTGTACGCATGATTTATATCGGAAATATAAAAATAGTGCACGGGTAAATCAATCCCAATTAGACTGGGCAACACCGGGTACTCTTCTATTATATATATGTTACACTACTTAACACCTATTTTTTCATGGTTAATATATATATTCTTTGGTCTTTTTCCAAGAATTATCAATTGTTCACAACACCTCGACTTCCTCCATGAAGTAGCAAGTCAAGTGGTAGGCCGTACGTAGTATGTGCACAACCCTCTTTGCCAACTGGCTGTCTATGTAAATGAATAAGATTTTTAAATTGAAATATTGTAAAGTGTGCTCATGTTTTTGTATTTTCATGTTCATCTGGCTCCCCAACAGCATCTGTGATAAGTTATTTTTCCCTATTCTTCCTAACAGCACTTTCATTGTCACCACTATTAAATGCTGGATAATACAGAAGAATTATATAGTTCTGTAATAAGCAAACTGCAAAAAAAAGTAACTTACCAAATTTGGGCTAGGATGGGCTGAGGCAACTGGGTCTGCACCATAATGTTACGTGCCTGCGGACCAGACAAGTACCCAGAACGTGCACGGTCTGTTGTGTTGAAAAGCTGTGTGTACTTCAACTTTGACTGATGCGGCACTGCCCACTCCTGTAGTGGGGATCCCACTGAAAGCCTGGACATGCAAACAATGTTTTAAAACCATTAAACAAATAAGTGCTATAAATTTTAAACAACACCAAGTTGACATTTCTAGCTAACTTACGGTGATTCTATAGATGCCACTTTCTCAAGTGGTGCTGCTGGGGGAGTTGCACTACTTACTGCAAAGTAAAAATAATAATTATTAGTTAGAAGCAAAATTCCTATACAAAAGACATTTTAAAAGTGTGAAGGTAATTAGTTTGCTTTCTTTTAACAACTTCCAAATAAAGGAAGTAGATTTTCTACACATTAAATGTAGCAATTATAGTGTATTTTACTGAAAGAAAATAAAGGTTTTGCTACTTCTTGAGAAAATGTTGTTTCATACTGCTATCAAAAACTAAAGTTTGGACTATGTAATTGGAAAATGAACCAACATTACCCAGATCAAATTTTAGAATTAATTGTGTTATTATCTGAAAGTATTCCAAAATACTATTCCATTTCCATAATTTTGTTGATATTCTGTTTTATAGCCAGAGGTTCATTATGACTGCATCTTACATACTTATGCTCTAGTGATAATTCCATATGCTGCTAATGAAGCTTTCTGAACATTTTTACATTAAACTTTTTTATTGCTAGAAGCATTGTAAACAGCTCCAATGATAACTTATTGTTACCTGTAGCACTCTTCCTTAGAAACAAAAACTTTACTACCATTTATGCCAAAAAAGAAGTGCTTCATGGAACTCTTCCCCAAATCTTCACCAATTAGTCATTCAAACTTCATTCCCAATGAATACCTTGTACATACCCACCACTTTCTTCTGCCTCCTTCCTTCCAAATTTACCAACACAACCACCTTATTTCAGTTACTGAGAATCTCCTACAATAACTTCCACAGACAACTCTAATTGCCCTCCTTCGCACTCCCTGCAACTCATTCATTTTATATATATAGTGTCAGTTCTATACTATCCCATCATATTCAATCAAGAATATGACCAAGGAATTACAGCCTAGTTCCCCCATTTTCCAGTAACAACTCCTCATTAACCTCTCCATTACTAAAAATTTTCCCTGTACTTATTGTCAAATGATAGGCCCAGAGACATACATTTCTTTTGCAGTCTACACAAGTGATATCTCATCCAGATCATTCTGCAGATGCTCACAATTCTGTCTCATATACCACTGTATAAAATCTGCAACCTTACTTCTAACTATAACTGAGCAACAGAATGATTCATACAATGAGCAGCAACAGTTCTACTTCACTACACTTTCACATTCCTGTTCTCATTTCCACCTCCTATGATAACACATTTGCTGCCATGGTGCTAAGCTTTCTATATCATTAAGCAGGTCACATCTCAATTTAATCTAAAATCTTATTTACTATCTTCCTATGGCTCATTCTGTCAGATGCATTGAAGAGCTCAGGTGCCACTCTGTCAGCTCAACTGCACATGTAAATTCATCTGAACTGAAATTCAAATCAATAACCACTTCTAAAACCATGCAGCTGTTTTAAGAACCACATCTTCTCCCCTAGATATTTCTCATGTCATTGGATATAAAGCTAACCATCAACTTTCCAACCAGATGGATTAAAGTAATTTGTCTGTTGTTTTCACCCCTGCCGCCTTTAACAACTAGTACCCAATTTTCACTTCTATTATATACCAACACTAACACTTGTAACACTTTAAAACATGATATCACCTCCATCTATCCTTAACATTATTGTGATAACTATTCAGCTCTCTCATAAAATTTTCAGAATATGTTTCTGATTTCCTTCTAATTTACTAGCTACTGCCACGAAAAAGCTCCAACTCTGATATTTCCCTCAATGTTAAAGTGTGACAGTTCCTAATGATCCTTACCAAATTAGTAACTTAATATTGTCACCTTTTCCATATCCTTAGAAACTTTTTCCCAGTTACTAACCATAAATGAATGCCTCCTATTCCTTTGGTTTTCTTGCATGGCTACAGGAATGTCTAATTTCAACATTCAATCTTCCCCGTCTGCCTACAATTTATGTACAAATCCTTAGTCTCTCTCTTTGCTGCTGATAATTTTTTGATTAGTTGTTTCACATATTTCATAGTTGATTCCATACTATATTATTTTCTCTTCTTATCGACTGGAATGGCCTTTCCTCCTCCCTGTTGCAGCAAGTATTTCTCATTTTTAAATAAGCATTTCAATTCCTAGTTTTTCTTTGAACTTTATGAAACATTTTTAAAAAATCTCTTTCAAAGGACACTTTTTGTTATATTTAATGTTAAAAGGACACATTTAAAATGGCTAAAATAGATGTTCCATAATTTTACAGTTCATAATTACTGGACTTGCATAGCAAAGAAACATTATGGTTATAGTAAAATAACATGAAAATTTAAATTTTTTTCATGTCTTGTAAATTTACTACTCATTCGACAAAACAGACATTACTGTGACTAAATTCTACTATTCCAGCAGTAAAACAAAAGTTAATGTAGATAAATGTGTATAGGTATCAAAAACACTTGATATAATAATAGGCACAACTGTATATATCCTAAATAATACAGCCAAGACTATTGAGTGAGATGCAAAAATCGAATTTCCAAACGTGTAACCTTTGATTTTCTACACTTTCAACGAAGCCACTGTAATATAATTTCCCCACATTAAACCCAACTCCATAACAATCTTTGCATCTCTGAAAAATACATTCATGATATGTTTGTGATCACTATACCATGTATTTCAGCAAATTTATCACTATTTAAATTTAATTGAAATTTTCCTACTCAAATTTATTATTTCATGAATGTTTGTGTTAAATTTTTTCATTGCTTTATGTAAATCATTCATCTTTTCCCTTGGACATTTATTTTAGTCCGCGACTCAGTTATTTATAAAAGAATTTTTAACACCCCTTATAACTGAAACTGAGAGCTACTTTGTGGTCAGGGATATTTCTTTCTCCCCATGCTTTACTCAGGGCTATGATATACAGAGGCAGCCATATCAGGTGGTACAGTAAGAGGGCAGCAGAAGCAGCAAAATCAAAATAGAATTTCAACCATTAAATAATTAAAAATTATGCTTCTGCCTAAGCATTTTGGGTATGCTTTGATTTCAGTTTCTGATGCAAGTATTTGCGGGAAGACTTTTGATCTGACAGCACAAAGTTATTTTTGTTTGTAATATACTGCACACCCTCTACTAAAAACTAATTGGATACATTAGATTTCAATATTACTTGGTCTAGAGATGTGGCAAGTGTCTGTGCTGTGTTTAAACAATATTTTAAAGTAGTTTCGAACAATACAAATTGGTGGTGCTAGACAGAAAATATGGTAGAGAGTAAAGCGACTGAGGTAGAAAGAAATCTCTGTCATGCTAGTTGAAGCATAAATTCCTGATAAGCTAAGAAGAAGCATGTAATGGTGAGAGATGATTCTGATTGACCGAACGACCAAAGAGCGATTCAGCTATGTTTGAGTATTTCAGTATCTCTCAAGCTGATGACTGGTGCAGAAGTGCCTTACAACTAGTAGTGGAATTGGAGTAGTGGCTTGCCGAGTTGTATCCATTCATAATGTGTGCACAGCGTGTTAAATCGGGGCTGAATGTCCTCATAAACTGATTGACTGCGGACAAGCTCATTTGTAGAGTGGGAGTGCATTAATAAGACACTGTTCCTAATTAAAAATCTGCAATCAAATTCAGAGTGAAGTTCATTGTTGTTTAAGAACTGTTACTATGAGCATGGTACCAGCCTGAAGATTTTGAATAATAAACAAAGCTTGCGAGTTGGTGTGAGTTATTTCTATATTCTGGATTCCCTTAAAGACAGACCATGTAACCACCTTAGAATTTGGATAAATTCTAGTTTTCATAACTACAGAATATAAGGGAGGGAGTAAACTTTATAGTAAACATGATAAACCAGTTTCATGCAGAAGCCAATACTGCAACCTAATTCATTGTATAAGCCGATTTAGAAACAGTAAACCCACTCAACACACAATATAAGCTCTAAATAAACGTTTTATAATAGTAAAGAACCTTTAAATTAACCTGGAATAGGGTAATCCATTATTATCCAATTTGTAAGCAATTGATTTTTGTTACGTGATAATTTCACTAATTCCCAACAATTTTCAAAGCAATAAAGTAATTTTAAAATAATAATAATCAGAAAGAAGGTTAAATTCACTAAAATTCCGTAGTTTCAGACCGTGTAAATAATGTAAATAAAATTTTAAACACTTCATGGAGCACACTTTCACTTTCAACATTTTTAATCATATGTTTTCAATAATTTCAATAACTAAAAAGTAAATTTCCTAAAAGACCGAAAAATCTAGTACAACATATCAAAATTTCAAAACATTCCATGCAGTAGAACAGATGCTAAATAAATTTTAAAGTTATTTCGTCACTAATCACAACGTGGTAGTATTCAAAATTTATTTATGAGTCAACTAAGCCACTTCCGTGAATAAAACAACTTTTAAAACACGTAACTAAATAAGAGAAAAAAATCAGCAAATAACACTTTTTCAATATAAGTAGCACTTTAATAATTATGAACTAGAAACCAAGTGGCTTCTAAAAAACTTCAAACCTGATTTTTTGTTAGACCAATAACTTTGCTACTACACAACCGATCTTAATAAAATTTTCATTTTTGGAATCAGAAATTAACGTAGCACACAATGACACTAATTTTATCATGATAATCTGTAATCTAGCAGAGTCACCTAAAAGTTGAAAAAATAAGATAGCTTTCGGGGGTTCACCAATTAATTTTTGGAAACTTTTTACCAATGCGCCTGTAAACTAAATTACAAGAAAGCTAATCATTTGAGAAATTTCATTAAACACTTTTTATAAACCTAGGCTACACACAGTTAATTTTAAAATACATTCTATAATTACACCTTTTCACACTATTTTTGTAAAGCGTCTATACACATAGATCATGCGGTTGGGGGTATAAAGGATGACGTGGTAGCGAGGCCGATGTCTGTACCCGGGAACGTTGTGCATAGTGAACCTGTGCTGGTAGGTTTTGTGTGTGTCGGTTAGTCCAGGGTGGTAGCCGGAAACCGATGAGCCAGGCCACGAACGTGTGGCAGCCATGACGATTTTTCTTACCAAAGTCTTGAATTAACAACTACTATGAACTTATACATTTTCAAATGGGGTTAAGTCGGTAAATTTCTTCCTCATCATAATCTACAACCTTCTGGAAACATTTGGTTCGATCACATACTCAACTGTAAATGCAAATTTTCAAAATGTGACTTTGAAATAAATTCCAAATTTTTCTTCAGGTGGACTTTTATGTGCTATCATAGTGAAAGTCTTTACAACCATGATTTTACTATCTGAACTTGTGTCTAGTCAACATTGTTTTTATGTTGTTATTATCAAATAAAACCTTCATTTTTCTATCAGAGTAACTAACAATCTGACTTTTTAACATTTATCTTCATTCCATATTGACCTTCTCAGCTAGTTATCACAACCAAATCTCCCTCTCTCAGTTGAGCCGTCTACCATTATAACCTTATAATATAACTTTACATAATTTGCAACAATACCCGACTTCTGACTAAACCATCAATGAAATCATTCATTAGAATAATACAGGATAAATTTGTATGGTTTTTACTGAAGACAGGTTAGTGATAGTAGGTGTAAGGTAATAATATTAGTATAAAGTAAGACATAGAATGCAGAATGAAATAAGGAAGGTGGTGAAGAAGGCACAACATACAAAAATGGAAATGATGCAGATTTTGAATCACCACAAACGATCACAGTTGAAGCCAACTGTGAGTCAGGAAACACAGATGAAGGCAATGATTGGGAAAAGTATCAGTATGTGGACAGAATTGGTATATGGGGTTTTACTAGGCATGGCCTACATCTAAATAGAAAAATGGGAGGAGGGAGAGGGATAGGATTCTTTCTGAGTTATTACATATGGAAGTAAGGGATCCAACTACCAGTAAAAGTGTAGTTAAAACAGTTCTGTTTTTATGTTGGAGGCTGTTGTTGAGAGGATAAAAAAAGGTAACCAAACGGATACTGAATGCAAATGCATGATGGGGAAAATTGATAAATACTAAACATCAACCAGATGAGTCATTATTCAATGAACAGTTTGTAGTGAATGGGATGGTATACAAATGAATCTTACATGTATTTTAAAACATAACGATTTCTTCTAACCACAAACAGATTCAGGCTTATTATTAAATATTTAAGTGATGAAACTTATACCTCAGTGGTAATTTCTCTACATCCTTTTTTTAAATTTTTACTTTAAATTCTTTTGTCATTTAAGTAACCATTTAGTACCATCTTTCATAATCTGCCTGTCATTTCATCCACGTGGACCCAAGTAGCTCCATTTTTGCCGAATTTTGCTACAAATCTTCTCTAAGAATGGTAAATTTGTTATCCATCTAACTCTTCAGTTTTAATGGCTATCTATCAGGTTTAGAGGATGAATACCAGATACTTACAGAAAGAACTGATGGATGTCAATACGACAGTGTCATATTTCTTTGTTGCTGTTTTCATAAGACATTAATTTTCTGCTCGATTTCTGTGTAAGGTAATCTCAAATTTTAAGCCAGACCTCAACACTGCAAACTGTGAAAACACCTTTAAAATCTGTTCCGTAGTTTTCAAGCTATTTTGGATTGTAAGTCAAAAGTTTCAGTGTTTTAATTTTGTTTAAAAAACTGGTTTCCTGCTCTGGTACCAATTGAGAAGAAACAAGAGACATGCATCAGATTTTAAGTTGGACCCTAAGCTTTCAAACTGTGGAAACCCCATCAAAATATGTTAAGTAGTTTAAGCACTATGCTGGAAAAAAAAGACAGAGATAGCTGTGTTTCAGATTTATATAACATGGATAGTAGAAACAAAGAAACTGTCGTTGGGCACTAAATATAAGATAGGAAATGGTAAGATCTCCTGCCTTCATCTGTGGTATGTGATGGGTCATCTTTCCCTGTCCTATCTTATTTTTAGATTTATATAACAGTACAAACTGCAGTATATTACTTATCCACAAAACAAACATTCCTTATTCCCTTGTATCTGAAATCAAGAGCTAGTTTATTGAATTCATCATTTTTTTCTCTTCTGCTTACTACTTGTAATCCTCCTCAGAATATCCATCCAGCCATCATCACCAATACATACCCTTATGCACTTTCAACACTTCACCAGTCCGCTGTCTTCTGACGACTCCCAATTCAGCTGTTTTTTTACATTAATTACAGACTGTATTCTACAATACTTTCTGCAAACAAATATAGCTGCCACAAAGTTACACTTGAACTGCTGGAAGTGTTGTACACAATTGGTTGATGGCTAGTTCTATAGCAGTCTTCAGCTGTAAGTTGAATTTCAAAATATTGTGCTTTTATAACATGATCCAGTGGTACATGCCAAAAGACTTCATTGTAACCACATGCAACCCAAGTCTCCATTCTCTTATAGTTATCCTCCAATGCACTTGTTCAAAATCCTTATTTAATACACGTAACATATGTTCCACACCAATCCATAATAGTTGAGTGACACAGGACATGCATCAGTTCCAACATAGTATGCTATGGCACTTTAGCCACCTTCATCACATTATACCATAACATGCTTTCTTGTTGGTACTGTTCCTTAGACCGTATATTATCCTCATCCAATCCTCTTTTGTAAAATCTCATACACGATATTGCATTAGATTTAGAAATGCTTGTGACCTGATGGCTAGTAGCTTCTATCTATATTCCTGTTATGATTTTTCACACCTCAGTTATAACAAATTGAGTAATTTTAATTACCATTTTATAAAACCAGATTTGTGCATTTGCAAATGTGGCAAAGTGTATTATGCTCTGAAATTTATATTTTAATAATAACTAATGATGGCTTCTTCCTGGGTAAAATATTCCAGAGGTAAAATAGTCCCCCAATCACATATCTGGGTGGAGACTGTGGCGAGACAGTATTAGGTCAGCAATATGCAGAAAGAGTGGTTAGGCAGTCATATATTTAATGTATTTTGATGATATGGAGGATTAAATGGTTTGAGTACAGAATGCATGATAGCACCAAAGTAATTTTTATTCTTCATTTAGTGTTCAACTGTAGGGATAAGAACACTCATTCTATATCTGTAGGTTACAGACTTTTGGGCTTTACTGTTTTATCACATTAGTTTCTTTTTCATGTGGCATCGTAATAAGATATTGAACTTTTGGTGATTCTGAATTCCATTGGACTTGTACTGATTTTGGGCATTATTTTGGTTGTCACTTTGTGCATGATAGTTCATAAGGAAAAACTATGATGTGTATATTTGATGTAATTGAAGTTTAATTCACTAGTCCATCACCACCAAGCTTTACAGTTTAAAGATAAAGTAATGGTTTTGTATGATCATGTAAGTTTTGTTTGTACATTGTAAGCATACTGTATGGTATGAGTAAGAGGCTATTAGTATAACAAACTGTCTCTTTAATTTGGTGGATTTATCTTGCTGTGGTTTTCAAGTAGCAAATATAAACCTAGGAGGTTGTGGCAAGACAATATTAGATCAGCAATATGCAGAAAGAGTGGATAGGCAGACATAAATTTAATGCATTTTTATGCTGTCCTTTTTACTATTTTAGACAAGAATTTCGTTGAGAACTGAAAGCCAGTAGGAATTAGTGGTCAAAATAGAATGTGTAACGTTGTTGGACCGAAGTGAGGTCAGAATCTGCAACTGTAAGAGAAGAAGTATGATAAGCTTATCTACTGTAAAAGTAAATAATCTAACTAGTGGTTTTCATGGGAAACTTGTATGCATTGTGTGAATAAAACTATAGTGGACTTTGAAGCGAACCTTGTTATAATTTCTGGACTTATTAGAACCTGCAAGCCTAACAATCAGTAGCACATAACCACATACTAGTATCGTAAGCAGATGCTATCACATATTTTATAGTGATAAGACTGCTCAGGGAGGCATCATCAGAATGGATAGAAACATTCTACGAGTCAGAGCGTGGAATGATAGAAGTCTTAATGGGGCAGGTAGATTAGGAAACTTAAAAATGAAGATGGAATGATGTCATTAGATTAAGATGGGAGGCACAAGATTTTTTATGGTCAGGGGAACACACAATAATTACCACAAAAGTTGTCTGTAGAGTTACTGGTGTAGGATTTGTAATAAATAAAAGAATAGAAAAATGGATGAGTTATTATGATCAGTTTAGTGACAGAATTATTTTGATGAGGGATGGAATCTAAGCCCATTCAAACTATATTAGTACAAATGTATATACCAATGTCACAGGGAGATGAAGAAATAGAAAAACATAAGTTGAAATTCAAGAATTAATCGAATATGTGAAGGGGTGGAAAATATAATAATCATGGGCAACTGGAACTTGGTAGTGGGAGAAGGAAAAGAGCAGAATACTGTAGGAAGTAGCAGAAAGAAATAAGCAAGGTAACAGGTTGTAAGGATTTAAAAAAAAATATAAACTTGCCATGATGAACACACTATTTAAGAACCATGCATGAAGGATATATACCCAGAAACATCCAGGTGTTACAGGCAGATATCAGCCAAATCAGTGTTTTTCACCTGTAGTCGACAGACCACTAGTGGTCCTCAAAGGTGGTTCAAGTGATCCACAGAAAGAATATTAAAAATTTAGATGCTGTAGCCATACTGTATAAGCCTATAAGTGAGCATAAATTATAAGGCCAACTTTTTAAAATCCACGAACATTTCAATGACCAAATAAAAATAACTTTGAAAGGAGTTCAACTGAGGATGAGTGGAATGTATTTAAGAGAGAAATAATAAAATCTGGGAAAGAAACATACGTGTTAGGGAGACAGCCACCTGAAAACTTTGGATCACAGAGATTTTTTGGAGTTGATAGACCAGAGAAGGCACAAAAATGCTCAGGATGAAGCAGGAGAGAACAATACAGACAGATTAGAAATGAAATAGACAGAAAATGCAAAAAGCAAAAGAGAAATGGCTGCGAGGACAGAACAATGCAAATGGTCGTAGCAAAAGTAAATGTGATCTATAGGAGAATCAAAAATGTTTAGAGAAATGAAGAAAAGATCTATAAACATTAAAGCTACTGATAGGAAGCTCCTTCTAAGCTCAGAAGATTGAGCTAACTGACAGAAAAAAATAGATAGAGAAATTATATGATGGGGCTGATTTGAACAATAGTGCACTGGAAAAAGAAAGTGACGTCGACACTGAGGAGAAGTTTTAAGGATAGAATTTAATCGAACTTTGAATGGTTTGAAATCAAAGTAAGGCAGTTGGCATTGATGAGATTTCTGCAGAACTTTTGAAATCCCTAGGAGAAGGAATACAAAGAATATTAAAACTGAAAAAGTTATGAAGCAGTATAATAGTACCATCTTCACACATTGGAAGAAAGCACAAGATGCAAGAAATATCACATAAGTCTAACATCAAATGCTTCAAAATTACTTACCTTGATAATATACATGAGAATGGAAAGGGTACAATAAGAGATAGTAGATGATCACTTTGAGTTTAGGAAAAATTGCAGTATAAGAGAAGCGATTCTGGCCTTAAGATTAATACTTGAAGGGCCAATCAAGAAAAATAAAGCTATGCTTATAGGCATTCATTGATTTAGAAAAGGCTTTTGATAATGTTTGATGGAACAAGATGTTTAATCACATCTAAAATACTGAGATAAAAGAATTCTTTATAATCTGCGTAAGACACAAGTGGCTATAATAAAAGTAGAAAATTGCAAAAACATGCATCAGTTAAAAAAGGTGTGAGGCAAAGTTATCCCCATTAATATCCTAACTTGTACGCAGAGAAAGCAATAATGGAAATTAAAGAAAAATTTTAATGTGGCTTAAGTGTTCAAGAAGAAAAATCAGTATACTAAGTTTTGCTGATAGCTTTGTCCTGTTAGCAGAACAGTCTAAAGGTGTTGACAAGTTAGTGAATGGTGTGAACAAATTACTGAAGAAAGATTGTGTACTAAATACAAACAAAAGCAAAAAAAAAAAAAAATGATGAAATGTAGCTGAAGTTATAGCAATAACAGTATATTAAATATAAAAATAGGATCGATGCAGTAGGAGAAGTAAGTGAATTCTGCTACCTAGGAAGTAAAATTACAACTGATAGCTGAAGTGGAAATCATGTTAAAAGCAGAATAGCACTAGCAAAAAGAGCATTCAAATATAGATCTAGAACTTGGAAAGAACTTTCTAAAACTCTATATTTGGAACACAGCACTCTATGGTAGTGAAGCAAGGAGTTTAGAAATACCAGAGAGAAGGAAAATTTAAGCATTTGAAATGTGGCGCTATAGAAGGATGCTGAAAATTAAATGGACAGATAAAGTACGAAATGGACACTTTTGGAAATGATAGGTGAGGAAAGAAAGTTGTGGAAGAGTCTAACAGAAAGAAGAAACAAGATAGTGGGACATATTTTGAAAGATGAAGGTTCGGTTAATTTGTCAGAGGAGGGAATAATCAAAGGGTAGAATTGTAGAGGACGACAAATTCGAATATATGAAGTAGATAATTGATGACACGGGTTGTTGGGGGTATTTTGAATGAAAATATTAGTGTAAGATAGGAAGAGATGTAGGATTCCATCATACAAGTCGAGACACTGATGGCAGAAGATATATATATATATATATATATATATATAAGCCCCGGATTCTTAGGTTCGAACCTATTTTGTTCCCAACCTAATATCCTCAAAATTTTAACTTTCTCTTACGTCTACTGTATAAACTAATAATATTCATAAATTTAATAGGACCTAAATTAACCTAATTTTTATGTTATGACCTAAAATGACCTAATTCAGTTTTTAGAACCTAAAATGACCTAATTCGATGTATTGATCCAGTTCGACTGTAGTTTTGTTACTTAAACAAATGTCCAACCGGATTGGCTCAGGGGTACGGGTCGTGGAATACGCCATGAGCTCGAACCCAACCGTCGGCTGTTCTGACATGGTATTCCGTCGTTTTGCTTTTCTCTTCCAGGCAAATGCCGGAACAGTGCCTGATTGACAGGTTACGGGCGGCTGCTTCCTTCTCAAAAATTTCATTTTCTTCTTCTACATCGATCCAAGTTAATGTTACATGGCGATCCGGCCAGTCACCATCACCAGTTGTATCTATTATTATGTGAATCCTAAGATCCAAAACACTGTAAATGTGAGCAGTATGGGAATGATCCCTAACATAGTCCGAGGGGTAAAGCCGAACTTGGAGGGTAAACGAACTATGTTTACGTGTAAAACGGAAGAACTTATTTTAAAATTGGAATAACTATTCACCACAATATTAAATGATGTGTTTTACCTAACTGTTAACAGTAACATTGAGAAAAGCTGTAACAATGCGGCGTGGCAACTTCACTTTATTACAAAGGTTTACATTCAGTAGAAACAAATCGACAAAGCAAGTTTTAAACATAGCACGTTAAACATTAACAATCTCAGGAACGCAAACCCTTTATGAAAAATTAACAGTTGTATACCGTCATCGTTCAGTGGTAACACGAAAAATTAAAATATTGTGTAGGCCTACATAAGTTTAGTTCCTTAATTAAAAGCAATCATGCCTAAACAGAAATCCTCAAGAAGTAGTCACCTTCGAGAGTGGTTAGGAACGACTAAGAACTTTTCTACAGATGAGAGAAAATTATATATTTGTCAAGCATATGTGAAACCAGTAAGTTTAATTTGTGTTATATACATATATCTTTTATAATTTTTTTAAAAAATATATTTTATTTGTTTTCATTTCTAAAGTAACGTAAAGTGACAGAGTCTAGACTGCTGAATGAAATTTCATAATATTAACTGGGTATTATCCGGGGTGATATATTCAGGTGGACTATTTTTATTTTTGCTTTCTATAAAAGTAACTGGCAGAAAAAATGATCCCACATACTACAGTATCAGAATTCAGCAACTTATTTGGCAAATGTTACCAGGAGAAACGCTTCCGAACAGAAGCAGAGTTTCATTACAAGTTCAAAGCTGGGTGCAGAAGATTCGTTTCACCTGCGTCTGTGTGAAGTTCTCACTGCCGCTAATATACCAGTTTCAACAGTCTATAATGCAGTCCTGAAAACCATTTTGGAAGAATTTTACAACAGAAAAATATGAGATGAATTCACTTTAAGAAAGAATTACTTGCCTCAGCTGCGAGTATTTTTTTATTTTTTTAAACTGCTTTACGTCTCTCAACAGCGAGGTCTCTAGAGACGGGAAAGGATGGAGGCAAGGAATGGGAAAGGAATTCGGCCATGGCCTTTTTAAGGAAGCATCCCGGCATTTGCCTGGAGTGATTTGGGAAACCATGGAAAACCCAAATTTGGATGCCCGGACGGGGATTCAAACCGCCGTCCTCCCGAATGCGAGGCCAGAACGCTATCCGTTACACCACCACGTTCGCTCCAGCTGCAAGAGAAAACCATTGAAGAACTAGTGGACACTGCTGACCACTTCATCTGGTTAAGTGTAGATGAGACGACAGATGCCTGCGACAGATACATAGCGTTGTTGTGGGCAAGCTCGCATGTGAGAGACGTAGTATACCCCAAGTCATTATGTGCAGAGAACTTCCAATGACTAACCAGTCTACTGTGGTAATTGCTGTAACGGATGCATCAAAACTGTTGTGGCCAGGTCCAGAGGATAAGTTGTCGTTGTTGGTGACAGACAGTGCAGCTTATACGATAAAAGCAGGGAAGTGTTTGAAGGCATTCCATCTTCAAATGGGACATGTCACCTGTCTAGCTCATAGGCTGCACCAGGAAGCTGAAAAAAATTCGCCAACAGCACCCTGTAGTTTACGAGATAATTCCTTCAGTGAAGAAAATATTCCTGAAAGCTCCAAGTCGAGTCGTTACTTTAAGAGAAAAGCTTCCATCAGTACCCCTCCTTCCCGAGACAGTAGTGACACGATGGGGGACCTGGCACTCAGCCGCAGTATATTATACAGAAAACTATGAGAGCATCACGGAGGTCATCGAATCATTAGATGAAAGCGAAGCTATTGCTACAGTAAATGCAAAGAATGGGGTTGCACTCAGTACCAGATGTACAGGATTTGAAATATATAAAGCCAAATTTTTACAACCCAGAATTTTCAATCAAGAATTTGGAAGGAGGTACTCTACCGTTGACGGAAGCACTTCAAATCATCCAAGAAGTGAGGGCCAAAGTGGCTCCTGGACCAGTTGGTGTGTCTATAGCTCAGAAGCAGGAGTCTGTTTTAGTCCGCAGTCCAGATTTCAAGAGGATGGAATACATAGGCCGTGTCCTCTGTGGTCTAAAGAAACAAGAATATTTCCTTGGAATCCTAAGGAAACCGCTGATACAAAGTTCACACCTCTGACCACATGTCACGTAAAGCGTAGATTTTTCCGCATTCAAGAGAATTTGAACGGAAAAGAGAGGAGGATTTACTCCTGAAAATCTGTCAAAATATTTCATTGTTCAGTGTCATATCAGAAGTTTTAAATGAGTTGTTTACCATAAACAATAAAGACGAAGTATTTTGAACATAATATTGGTTTATTTTGCATATTTTAATGTGATCGAGCAATGACATGTTAGAAGTTTTTAAGGAGTATTTGACATTGTACTGTAAAGTCAACAATATTTTTAACACTATGGCAGTATATATTGCGTGTTTTAATTTTATTTCCCTTAAAAAAGTTTAAGTTCCTAAATCAGAATTTTAAAAACCTATAAAAGCCTAAAACGTGAGTTGAATAAACCTAAATTTGGTTTTTTAGAACCTAAAAATCCGGGGCTTATATATATATATAGATAGATTGTCTGGAAACAAAGGCGCTGAGAGCGGATATATTAGACATTGGGATAGGAGAAAAACCACCGCTTACCAAAGATGAGGGCTCCAGCGGCGTCAAAACACGAAAAAACACACAAACACAAACATAATACAAATTTTCGAGCTTAGCTCTTCATCAGGTTGTAGGATGAGGTGGCTGCCCCGCGGAAGCTAGCAACCAACTGAGGAGACCACACGGGGTGCACATGGTCGGCTGGTCGGGGTGGAGAGGGAGGGGGGAGAAACAACATGGCGGGGGTGGGGGTGGAAGGACCTAAGCCCGAAAATGATAATTAGACTGCACAGTGGAAACGCGGTTGCGGTTATAAGGTCACTGGCATAAAACAAACCAAGGAAAACACGGGGGGGGGG
Organism: Vandiemenella viatica; assembly: GCA_031002005.1. Taxonomy (NCBI): domain Eukaryota; kingdom Metazoa; phylum Arthropoda; class Insecta; order Orthoptera; family Morabidae; genus Vandiemenella; species Vandiemenella viatica. Next base: position 132,963,178 of record JARYHS010013630.1, on the reverse strand, counting down.
GGGGGTGGAATCTACTGAAAACGATCTATAAGTGTCCCCATAAAAAATTATTCCACACGCAAAATTATTGAAAATATTACACACAAAAAAATACTACACACGGAAAAAATATAATAATATAAAACACACGAGAGAAAAAACTTTTAATAGATCTAAGTACAAAAAGAGAAAGCTCTGGTGAGCGATGGTTTTGTGGGAAATGATGGCAGGTAAGGGGCAAAGGTCGGAGGAGAGAGGAAAATTGGAGCTATCTTAAATTTAGTCCAGGTGGTTGTCTGGTCCCCAGTTGGTACTGAAAGGCCAGTTCCCACCTTCTCAGTTCTGAGATGCTGCTTTTGTCTGGGAGTACTTTGATGGCGCGGACTGTGAAGCAGGTGTTGAAATTGTTGGTGTTATGAGTGGTGGCATGAAAAGAAACAGGGTGGTCAGGGTTCTCAGTCCAGACCGATTGTCTGTGTCCATTCATCCGGATAGCCAGTGGATTTGTGGTCAGACCTATGTAGGAGGCTGGGCAGTGGTTGCAGGTAAGTTGATAGATCAGATGAGAAGTTACGCAGGTAGCCGATCCAGTGATAGAGAAGCTTTCCCCTGTTATGTGATTGGTGAAGGTGGTCGAAGGCGGGTGCATCATGCAAAGTTTGTAACGGGGCCTGTTACATGGAAAGGATCCTTGGGGCTGTCTTGTGGGCTGAGGGGTTCCATGTTTATGGACCAAGAGTTGGTTCAAGTTGGGGGGTCTACTGAAACAGGTTCTGGGGGGCTGGGGAAGGATTTGTGGTAGGAGTGTTTTCATTTCCGGGCAGGCTCGGAGGAGATCATATCCTTGTCTTAGGATCCTGTTGATGGATTCTAAGCCAGGGAAGTAGCGGGTGACCAAAACTGGGCTTTGGTTGGTTCTTGATGGTTGTGGGGTGTTGATGGATTGTGTCGGTACTAATGTGGCTCGTATAACTTGTTTATGAACTACATCTGGGGGGTAATTGCGGGATATTAGGGCTTCAGAAATGTTATTAGTGTACTGGCGTTTCCACTGTGCAGTCTAATTATCATTTTCGGGCTTAGGTCCTTCCACCCCCACCCCCACCTCCCCCCATGTTGTTTCTCCCCCCTCCCTCTCCACCCCGACCAGCCGACCATGTGCACCCCGTGTGGTCTCCTCAGTTGGTTGCTAGCTTCCGCGGGGCAGCCACCTCATCCTACAACCTGATGAAGAGCTAAGCTCGAAAATTTGTATTATGTTTGTGTTTGTGTGTTTTTTCGTGTTTTGACGCCGCTGGGGCCCTCATCTTTGGTAAGCGGTGGTTTTTCTCCTATCCCAATGTCTAATATATATATATATATATATATATATGAATCAAATTAGGATAGGGAAATGAGTCACCACTTACCTTTAGATGATGGATGTGGGGCGCGAACACACAGAAAAGACGCGAACACAAATAATAAAATAATTTTCGGGATAAACGCTTCGTCAACGGGAGATCATTATGAGAGGTGGGCACACCTGGAGACTGCCTAAAACAAAGACCGCCGATCAGGAAAATGGTGGGGGTAAATTCAAACATCGGAAAAGTAGAGGGGCAATGTTTCAGAGCAAATAACTGAGCATAGATAAATATCCAAACTAATCTCTGGTTGGTGGGAAGATCAAAAAATAATTAGAACTAAACATGAAAAAAAAATTATATGAAATATTATACAAATACAAATAAAAATAATAATAATAAAAAATAATAATTTTTATTTTTATGAAGTAAACATCACCTTAGGTTAGTGGTGGTTCACTATAGGTTTTGGAAAAGAGAGGATTAAAAAGGTTAAACATATGTAATAATAATAATAATAATAATAATAATAATAATAATAATAATAATAACTGGGTATTATCTCAAGTTGAGACCAGGTGGTTGCCTTGTGCCAAGTTTGTACTGGTAGGCAACTTCCCACCTTCTGAGTTCAGAGAAACTGCTGCTATTAGGGAGAACTCTGATAGCATTGACTGTGAAACAAGAGTTGAAATTATTCAAGTTGTGGGTTATGGCATGGGTGGCAACTGGGTGCTTTGGGTTCTGTGTTAACACCGTCTGTTGGTGGCCATTCATTCTTATGGAGAATGAATTTGTGGTCAAACCTATATATGAAGCCAGGCAGTGGTTGCATGATAACTGGTAAACTACATGGGTGGTTTCACAGGTGGCGTTTCATTTGATAGGGAGGCTTTCCCCTGTGACAGGGTGGATGAAAGTGGTGGAAGCATGGTGTTTGTCACACATCTTGCAGTGGGATCTATTACATGGGAAAGAGCCTTGGCGCCGACTGTTAGGAAAACTGTTTTTTTCCCACGTAATAGACCCTGCTGCAAGATGTGCGACATACACCATGCTTCCACCACTTTCATCAACCCTGTCACAGGGGATAGCTTCCCTATCATTGGACACGCCACCTGTGAAACCACCCATGTAGCTTACCATGCTTTATTCATTGCCTGGAACGAGCTGTTGAGGAATCGCTAAAATCTCAAATGGATATAACGCAGATGGTAGCTGCTGCAAGAAGAATTGCTACCCATTTTAACCACTCTGGTATTGCACAAGAAAAGTTGAAATTCATTCGCCTGGCTTCATATATAGGTTTGACCACAAATCCACTCTCCATAAGAATGAATGGTCACCGACAGACGGTGTTCACACAGAACGCAAAGCATCCAGTTGCTGCCCATGCCATAACCCACGCATGACTTGAATAATTTCAACTCTTGTTTCACAGTCTGTGCTATCAGAGTTCTCCCTAATAGCAGCAGTTTCTCTGAACTCAGAAGGTGGGAACTTGCCTACCAGTACAAACTTGGCATAAGGCAACCACTGGTCTCAACTTGAGATAATACCCAGTCATTATTATTATTATTACATATGTTTAACCTTTCTTAATTCTCTTTTCCATTACCTATAATGAACCACCACTAACCTAAGGTGATGTTTACTTCATAAAAATAAAAATTATTATTATTATTATTTTTAATTTGTATTTGTATAATATTTCATATAATTATTTTTTTCATATTTAGTTCTAATTATATTTTGATCTTCCCACCGACCAGAGATTAGTTTGGATATTTATCTATGCTCGGGTATTAGCTCTGAATCACTGCCTCTCTACTTTTCCGATGTTTGAATTTACCCCCACCATTTTCCTGACCGGCGGTCTTTCTGTGAGGCAGTTTCCAGCTGTGCTCACCTCTCATAATGTTCTCCCATTGACGAAGGATTTATCCCGAAAATTACTTTATTATTTGTGTTTGTGTCTTTTTTGTGTGTTCGCGCCCCACATCCTTCATCTAAATCCCTATCTTAATTTGATTCCTTTCCGCTATTTAGCATCTTGTTTTCATCGTTACTATATATATATATATATATTAGAGATGCCACGAATAGTGATTTTACCGAATACCGAATATTCGGCCACGTTCTCGGCCGAAGCACCGAATGTTCGTCAAAAATGTGTACTGTCACAGCTATGAAGCTGTTCGCTGGCTCACATACTGGTACTAATATCGCAAAAGACCTCACTGCCATTGCAGAAACATGAAATATTCCCCATAGCAAGATCCATTTATTTGTCCATGACAGTGGAGCCAACATGATAAAAGGTGTACGAGACACAGAATATGATTCTTCCAAGTGCTTTATTCATTACCTGGAACGAGCTGTTGAGGAATCGCTAAAATCTCAAATGGATATAACGCAGATGGTAGCTGCTGCAAGAAGAATTGCTACCCATTTTAACCACTCTGGTATTGCACAAGAAAAGTTGAAATTCATTCGCCAAGAGCTTGACTTGCCAAACTGCCAACTAGTACAAGATGTAAGCACTCGATGGAATTCCACATATTATTTAATGGAGAGATTATTAGAACAAAAGCAAGCTGTTTCTTTGTACATAACTGATCACGAGTGTTTAATCAATTTAACACTTTCTCAGTGGCAGCTAATGGAACAATGTCTCAAGCTCCTGAAGCTGTTTGAGGAGATTACGAGAATAACCAGCTCAGGTATTTCCAGCATCTCTGAAGTGATTCACATATCATCACATTGTTGAAATACCTGGGGAATGAAGAAACCACATATAGAACACCAAATTTATAGAGAATGAGAACTTAACTACAAGCTGAGCTTGAAACACGGTTCACCTTTGATGAAAATGATAAGTATATGGTTGCCACTTTTCTTGACCCGCGTTTCAAAACCAGTTTTCTCGGATTGCTTCATGCAAAGAACAAAACAAAAAATTCTTTCAAAAGCTCTGAAATTTAATTGTGACTATTCTAGTAGTTGGCAGTAATGATTCTCCTCCGCGTAGTAAGAAAAGACATATTAATGAAAATGATGAAACCACTGAAATACATGAAAGTTTCTGGAACTGTTTTTAGGAATTTGCTACTGAAAATATGCAAAATGGTGATGATGTGGAGAAGAAAAGTGCTATTTCAAATGAGATTGATTTTTATGTGAAAACTGTTCGTCTACATCGGACGGCAGACCCTTACAAGTGGTGGTTAGCAAACACTGAACAGTATCCAAGACTGACAGAATTCGCTCGGATTTACTTATCTCCTGGCAGTATGGTATATAGTAAGAGGCTATTTTCAGAAGCAGGTTTAGTTTATGAGGAAAAGCGCAACCATTTGCTATCAAATAATGCTGAAAAAATTGTTTTCATACATCACAACATACCGCTGGTAGATTTTAAGTATTAAATGTAATAATTTGGAATTAAAATAAATACATTTTTGGGTAATATATGAGTTTTCTTTTTTCATGATTTGGCCGAATAGTATGCAACATTCGGCCGAATAGGCCGAATATTCGTGGCATCTCTAATATATATATATATATATAATTTCTGTGAGATCGTATCCTGCACCACCCTCCCTCCATGATGTTCTCCTGTTGACGAAGGGCCAAGTCCCGAAATATTCATTGTTTTACTGTGTTCTGTGCTTATATATGTGTTCACACCATGATAACATCATCTAAGGTAAGTGTTGGTTCATTTCGCTATCCCACTTTTTGTAAATCCATTCGTTAATTAGCTCCTATTATTTCGTGCCGCACATCCATCATCTAAAGGTAATTGGTGGCTCATTTCCCTATCCTAATATGATTATATATATATATATATATATATATATATATGACCTGGCTCTAGTCACTCTGGTAAAGAACTTCTGTTCCTACCATTCTATTCTCTTCTTGAAATTTGATTTAAAAGGCACTGATTTTGCTATTGTCTCTTCTGCTCCACATTGTCTGATGCATAGCATGCAGACAAATTAATGCTGGTGTAAAATATGCTCATTAATGCAAATGAGATGAATACCTCACAAACTACTGATCAACAAAAAATGTTCCTGTGCCCAAGTGAGTTTCATTCAATGCACTTGATGCATTTCTGTTTTCCTTGTTGTTGTTTTTTTTTTTTTTAATGAAGTTTGAACCAGAACAATGTGAAGGTGAAATTAGGGCATTAAGTGAAACAGAAATGGGGGGAGGGGGAGAAAAATGTTAAGTAGTCATCTCAATTTTATTAAGAGTATGAACTTATGGTGGTCACATACAAAAATTAATCACAAGCGAATTCTTTTATTACATCAGTTATTGATTGTACATATTCTGCAGCAATTTTCATTTCATCTTTTTTGGATTTTCTCCAATTCCTGTATTTCATACCTAAATGTGGGTTCCATACTACACCACCATATTCAAGCAATAGAATGATCCGAGTTTTGTAACTCAATTCCCTCACTTTTCTGGTACATGCACGATTTTGAAACCTAATCCTGCCCAATGTTTTGATTAGTTACAAACAAATTTACCTTAATATACTCTTCCCAAAATTTGTGTTTGTGAAGAAACACATTTCAATGAAAAAGTTCAATACTAGATTCAAACTCATGACCTTCAGACTGCCAGATTGGATCCATCACCACCAGACCATGGACCAAGTTGCAAGAGGCTGAATGTTATTGGAAGATAAGCCTCAGCTGAAAATCTCATTTTATATTATTTCTCAACAACTATTATATTGCAAATACTATATATATTTACAAAAATTACCCATTTTTTTAAAATTATCTTTTGATTTCCACAATTTTAAAAGGATTTGGTGAAATTATCTTTCAATTCAATTTTCTTAAAAACTTAGGGTGGTTGACAAAAACCCCTCTACAGGAAACAGTTTTAGGATATTCTCAACCATTATATTGAAGTTGATTGAAATTAATTTGTCTCGTGCCATTGTCTTCCGTTGTAAGAGCTGAAAGTTTGCAAGAAGTACAGATGTTTAAAACTAAAAAAAGTAAAGAAATGATGGAAGCAAACATACCTGGTGGAGGCCTAGGTGGTGCAGCTCCTTGGCCAGGAATGGCAGTGCCATTAGTCAGAGATTGTACTAAGGGCATGCCGATAGGAGCGGTTGTCTGAACATTCATGGGCATAATAAGAGGTGCTGTGCTGCCAATGTTAGTTAGGCCTGGTGCAAGAGGAACATTGGTGCCAGTTGCAAGTGATGCAGCAGAGGTGGGTGCGAGAGGTGCTCCAACCCCTGCTACTGGTGCGAGTGGTACTCCAGTTCCAGAAGCAAGTGGAAGAGAGGTGGAAGCTGCTGGAGCAAGTGGAACAGTTGCACCAGGAATCAGTGGTGCCATTCCTGGTAAGCTGCTGGGGGGTAATACTGAAGGACGTATTTGGGCTGGTGCAGTAGCCATAATAGGATGTGCCATTCCAACAGTGGGTAACCCAACAGCAGGGGAGCCTCCTAGTCCCACAAGGGGTGGCTGCGAGACCGGTCGGACATGTGGACTGGCACTCTGCAGTAGGGTACTGTTCGCCAAAACAGCTGCAACACAACATTACCTTCGCATAATCCTGCAGTATAACAGCAGTGTTTCTGAAGAAATTAAAAACTAAGGCAGTTTGCACAGATTTTTACAACCCAAAAGGAACTGTTCTTAATAAGGTACAAACTTGATTTCCATCTTAAGTGTGACACTCACAGTTGGTTCATTTTCTTCAATGATAATACCACAAATTTCAATTAGTTTAACATTGGATACATCATCGTATTCCTGAAAATTTCCTCTTTTAACTGAAGCAACCTGCTAAAATGTCTTCAATCCAAGACTGCAGTTACATCTTTTAAACTGGGCAAGAACATGTAGAATACTTCATATTCATTTAGAAAGACACAACATATAAAATACATAGTTATTTATCAACTAGCTATTGCCTGCAACTTTGTTTATATGAACTGTTCATGTACAGATTAAGCCAATCATGTCAGAGTTAACACATCAGCAAAAAAAAAAAAAAAAAAAAAAAAAAAAAAAAAAAAAAAAAGACTAACTTCATTCCTCTGAATAATATGTTGTCGTTCATTCAACTATAAGAATATATTAAATCTGACCACTGGATACTAAACTGTGGACACCTCCCCCTCCCCCCAGTTTACAGCACGTACATTATCAAAATACCCATGGTTTTGGCTTTCTCCAGTTCAACAAAAACTTAAGATCCATATTGTTTACCATTTTATCTATAATTTCTCAACTTTCCAACATACAAATTAAACAAACCCATTTCACCCCCAGAACCAGGAGCTGTATATTATTCAAAATTTCATCAAAATCCAATCAGTGATTTTTGGGTGAACTGCTTGCGATGCAAATTTAATGATCATTTCTTGTATCCCAAATTTCTCAGCTTTCCAATTTTGCATAAAAATGAAATGTACCCTATTGTTACTCCAGGACCATTATTGAAAACCTCATCAAAATCTGACCAGTCATTTTTGTGTGAATCCCATTCATCCTAACAGACAAAGGCAGGGGAACAGAAAGAGAGAAATTTTGTATAAGGTAGACTCCCCCCCCCCTCCCCCAACTCATACTTGTTTTAAAAAAACATTTTTAAATGTTTAACTTTTGACCATTTAGTTTTATATGCAAAAATTTTGTAAATCATGTGTTTATGTATATGTCAATCAGTTCCATGAGAATACAACAATTTTTGAAGATCTGATGTTCGTTGTTTTTTATAAGAGTATATTCACATTATGTCTACAATTACTTAAAGCTTACTTTTAAAAAAATGAAAAGTAAATTTTACAGTTTATCCTCATCCAACTCACTAAGTAAGGACTATGGCCACCATCAGATGATGGTCATGCAGATAAATGGAAGATGGAGTGGGGAATTAAATTTACAACTTAATTGCAGTCTGTGAAATACACTGTCAGAAATGAAAATTATTCTAATTTTAATGTAATGATTCTGACATCACAAACAAATCTTTATCACCTTGCAATAAACTTAATTTCTGAAAAAAAAATACTAAAAATAAAACCTTCACATAAATCACAATAAAAAAGCATAACTTATATTCATTCAAAAAGTTTTGATAGACTAACTTCCACAGTTTATAAGAAACTATTGTTTAGTAACGCACCTGGCTGAATACTTTGCTGTAGCATGCTTGGGGGAAGAACTTTGGGTAGTTCAAACCCTCTTAATTTTAAATTAATTAATTTGCAAGCAATGCTGAATTCAATGATATTCATTTTCCCATCAGAATCAGTATCTGCAAGTGACCTGCAATAAATTATCAAATTTATTTGTGCATGCAAGATTGTAAATTAAAAACCTGGAATGAAAATTCTATATTTTGTACACATAAAACTAGGTTGTTTTTATCCATTATCAAACATAACTGGAAACAATTTTAAACATACATTTGTGGCATATAATAATATTAAACACACATTATACTAAAAGGTGTGATCAATTCAAGTACCAGTATTCGATATTGTATAGAAGACAAGTCTGATAATTTCAGTTCAAAAGCAGAAAAATCTATAGAAATGAAAAGCTGTTAGTTGGTAACCACATCACTTGAGAACTGTTGGACCGATTTGGCTAATTTTTTTAAAAAAAATTATTCATAATACACCAAATAAGGGTTTTAGAAAAATAAAAACTGGAAGAGTTGTGCCGAAAATTTTACAAAAAATATAAGTGCTTTTTCGATGGACCAATTTGGATATTTTTTTTAATGTTTATAATAGTCCAAATAAAGTTTTTTGGGAAAGGAAAATTGGAAAAGTTTCTGGGAAATTTGAGAAAAACTGAAAATGATTTTTTCTATTAAATTTTTGTACAAATTCAAAATCATGAATTCATGATTTAAACAACAGATATCCGCAATGCTTTTTTGTTTTGTTCCTTATGCTCTTGGGATGGAAATAACTAAAATGTTTTCTATTGATAAAACTGTAATATCTGGAGAAAAATCTGTAAAAACTTATTCCAGACTTAATTAAAATATATTTTTTTATTATTGTTTTTGCTTTGTTTCATGATCTCTCCAAAAAATGTAGTTATTTTATTTCTATTCCATTGATAAACCCTACGCGTCCGCCATCCACAATTAGGTGCAACATATATGGATGATTATTTCATGCCACGATTGGCCTGATCAGCCACCAACGTACACACAAATAACTGTATGCAAGTGAGAAACAAATTCGATGATGATGATGTCTCGATGACTACTGATATTAACTGAGGACATGTGCTTGATATCTAACAAGGTATTACCTCAACTAGGCATGACAGCAACCAATAATCCGATGCATGGCACATTTAATCAAGGGTTGAAACGTGGAAAACAATATGATTGTGAAGCATTGAGAGAATCAGTTTGAACGAATGTTCCACTGTTGAATCGGCAACAGAAGAATGCATATGACACTCTCATGAAGTGTGGCCAATGGAACTAGAGGGATTTTCTTCTTGGACACTCCTAGTGGAACTGGAAAAATGGTTTTGATCTTATTGTTTTTGGCAATGATTCACTCTCAGAATAAAATTGCACTCACACTTGCTTCATTGGGAAATGCCGCTATGTTGTTGGAAGGCAGTCAAAGAGCTTATTCAGCATGCAAGTTACCTGTGACTATGCAAATCAATGAAATTCCAACAAGCAATCTTTCGAAGAACTTTGTGATGGTCAAAGTTCTGCAGCATTTCTAATTGATCGTTTGGGTTCAATGAGTGATCGCAAATAAAAAGTCTCTGGAGGCATTAGACCAATCGATGCAAGATATACAAAACAATCAAAACTGATTTGGTGATGTAATGATTGAGATGTAAATAAAACACTTCGAGATTCATTGAGATTTCAAATTGAATGGAAGAAAATATATCATTGGGCTAACATAAAATTATGACTCAGTTTAATAGAGACTTAAATTTTGAAATAAAACTGCTTGGTTCCAAGACAATCACATTCCAGGCACATCACAAATTTCCAGCATTTCAATGGTGTACTGCCGACAGAATTCATCTTGCATGTAAAATTTCCCATTGGCATACTTCTGAATGTACTCCTCAAACTGAATAACCATAGACACAATCATTAATAAATACAATGTTCACTCAGAAATATGTTTTTTTCTCATTTTTACTTTGTTTACATATTTTTAACAGATTTAAAAAAATTCACATAACAATCACAAACAAATTTATTGAAATTTGGACAGGACAATGTTTGTTGGGTCAGCTAGTATATAATATAATAACATCATCATTATATGCATTTGAATTGTAACTTTCGTTTGGTTTGATATTTCACAAACTGACTACAGATAATGAAATAACACAAAAGTGACCCTTAAAAAAAGGTGCTGATGGGAAAAAAATGCAAAAGAAGTAGGTATTATGAGATACTTGTGATACAGGACAGCTCTATTTATTATAATAAGTATCACTGCAGTTAATATTGCACATTTTTCCTGTCTTTAACAAATGCTTACACAGGTCTGCTGATAGAAGGAATCATTAATCGCTAGGACAACACTGCTCTGGTGCACTGGATTTGCAATTTTCATTTGCCCGCTGCTTTGTGTATGCGTGTGTATTAGTATGTATAAATATTATTTATCAATTAACCAAATATTGACAGACAGGCATGAATTGTAAATGTCTTCTTAAAACTTTTCTTTGTTTTACTTATAACCTTAGGTTTGGTTTTCTTACTGATGTCAGAGTTTTGTTTCAATTATATTTTAATGTAAAACAATTTATGAAATAGTGGAAAAGCATTCTGAAAAATTAACTGTACTAAATCTAAGAGTTAACTATTGTGTTAAGATAAATAAGATGTTACTTTTACCTTACTTAGCAAGTCGCTCACTGTAAGGCCTCTGTTTGCCATTCTTAAATGCCGATACGGAGAACTGCACGATAAGCGCGGTACCGCAAATTTATATCGATATACCTGTATAGTTACCTTCCACTTCATTCTCTTGGAAGTGTTTGCAGTTTAATAATAATAAAAGTAATAGTAATAAATACTTAGATGTAATAACAACATTTATTTTTATCCTGTAACCAAAAAAAAAACAAAAAAAAAAACACACTAATGTTTCATCTCTGAAATAGAATCTTTTTTGTTGTTTGGAAATTTGTTTTATTTTGAAAAATGTTGATCCGATCCATTATTTCTGGTTTAAAATAGAAATTTATGTGGATTAATACTAATCTTATGCAGTATCATATGAATTATTTTTAATTTCCTTCCCTTTCAAATCGCCATATTACTGGTGCCATTATTTCAGCCACATTTTAGTAAATCAAAAGTATAAATATTTTGTACTTATTAACATGTGACTGAAGTTTTGATTTCCCAATAGCAATATTAACAGAGGTTGTGGTTCGGTTGAAATGCAGCCTGGACCAAAATGACGGCTGATACGCTTTGTTAAACATACGGGACAATGGATTAGCAATTTAATTTATGTGATGTAGCATTGATTTATGAATTATTCTTAATTCCCTTTGCTATCAATAACTGATGTCATTATTTCAGTCACATATAAGTACTTTCAGAGGGCCAAGTTTCGATGACGAAACTGTAATTGTGTTAATGAGCACATGACAGAAGCTATGATTTTTGAACAGAAACATTAGCCATAAATGTGGTTAGGTTGAATTGCAATTTTATTGTTTCTGTGTTGCTATCGTCTTTAACAGCATGTAAGATAAAGCTAAAATCTCATTTCTCATAAAAATTGCTTCACTTATATCACAAGAATAAAACCCTTTATAAAAAACTTTTTTTTTACTTCACTCAATCTATTAATATAATAAGAAGTGTCATGGATGACGTCACCTGACACGGCATGATGTCAATCTATGACGTCGCACTATTATGTCACGCTTTACGCCATTTTTCTTGGTTATGCACTTTATTTAATAATAAATCTAAGCATCTGCGAATAAATTAACTGACATAACACTGAAATAAAAGTATGTATTGTGTTTAAATTGACAAAATAAGTATTAGTTGCTTAGATTTATTTAATAATAAATTCGTTTTATGTAAAAGTATTCGTTAAAATATTTGGCCACAGATATGTAAGATAAAAGCTTTAATCTTCTCAATGTTAGTGGCAATTTCGATAGATTGTTATTAGAACTGGCATTTGACAGTAGAGGGCGTAAGTAATTTAATTTTTTTTTAATTAATTAGTTTTCATAAGTTTTTTGTTACTTTAATTACTTTGTTTTAACGAAAGTAGTTCCCCACTGTTTGCGATCTAGACAAGATATGACTACAATTAAAACTTTTTTTTTTCTTATTGGCTTACGCCTTGTCGACGGCTAAGATCATTAGAGGTGGGATGGAACTGGGGACAAGGAACGGGAAGGAATTCGGCAATGGCCTTTTTGAAGGATGCATCCTGGCATTCGCCTGGAGTGATTTCGGGAAACCATGGAAAACCCAAATCTGGATGCCCGGAGGGGAATTCGAACCGGCGTCCTCCCGAATGCGAAGCCAGAACGTTAACCGTTCACCCACCACACTCAGTGAATTAAAACTAATATTACCGGGAATGACGAAAGTTATTAAGATTTATTTTTAATTTCCTTTGCTTTTACTGATGCCATATTTCAGCTGCATGTAACTCTGGCAGCCATTCAAAGGTGTTAGTAATATCTGAATGATGAATATAAAAAAGGAAGATGGAATAACCTGTAAAGATTTTTGATTTAGTTTAGATCGCGATGCATTATTACTACTAAAATGTGATATAGTAGAAGTATTAATATGTGTGCGATTGAAGTATTGTTTCTCAGGCAACAAGTTTAGAATGTGATTAGGTTGAAATGCAACCCAGACCAGGATAGCAACAAAAACCTTTTGTTATAGGGCATTACCCTTTATTTTATAACGATTCTATTTATTTAAGTAATTGCTTAGAAATGTAATGCTACAACGGCATATTAATTATCAGTTGCTTTTTTTACTGAAATCATTACTTGGTTTAAATCAAATAAGTTCCAAATTTATCGCGATATATGCGACCTAAACTACTATTAAAACTAATATTACGTGGTATAACGTAAGTTGTCAAGACTTATTTTTAGCAACCTTTGTTTTCATTGGGGTTATTATTTCAGCCAGATGTAAGCTGGGTCAGGCATTTAAAAAAAAAAAAATCTTCATCATAGACAATAAGAAAGATATAAGAAACTGAAGATTTTGGATCAAGTTTGTATTGCATGATGCATGATCGGTATCTAAGCATGATGACATTGACATGCGATACAAGGAATGTATGAATTCATGTGTGAATGAAGCTTTGATTTTCTACCAGCTATATTGGCGAAGATTGTAGCTAGGCTGACATGCAACCTGGGCCAAATTGACAACTGAAACTCTTTGCTACATCACAAGGGACAAGTAACGAGTAACGTCCCTTTATTGTACAGCGTACCAGAGAAACTATTTAGCTGTCTACCAGAGACTATATACATGTACCACATTAATAATCTAAGCATTTTGCATGGTAATTTACCTGTCAATATGGCAAGTCAATGTTATTGATTCATGTATTCTGTTTATTTTAATTACTGCAAATTACTGCAGTCCAGAAAATTGAATAGAAAAAGTAAAAAAAAAAATAAAAAAATAAAAAAAAAAACCTTAATCCAAAATAAGTTGTGTGACCCTTTTCAGATTTTTGCAAAAGTAGTGCCAACCTGAAATACACAATGATCTGTGCCCCTCAATTTTTGCGTACAAAAACTTTTGAATTACTTACTCCATACCTTGGTACATCTAAGTCATTAACTATTTCTGCAGATTTTAATTTGGACTATTAGCTATAAAAAAATTGAAAACCCCATCCACATTGCTGCTGTCGTTTTTAATCGGTACCCATTCAAATAAAGAGACAAAGGCAACTTATATAGATTACACATAACATCTAGCGAATAAGGAATATGCATGCAATTCAAATATACATCTAGTATTTTTATTTGAAAGCTTTATTATTGTACGTTTACAGATACAACATTATTTTCTTATTTATTCGATTTTATTGATTTTAATTAATCAAAAATGTTAAAAATACAATGGAAATTTAACTTCACAAAACACAATTTGCTCAAATACAAATAAATAATGAATGGAAGCAGTTTTGTAAAATAATCTCCCAAAAAAGATGTTTTCATGGTGCATCAAATCCGAATTTAATAGTCTCTTAGGGAGGGTGCATAAACCACGTAGCTCCATTTTGGCCTCTTGTGAACCCCCCCTTCCCCCATGTAGCCCTACGTGGCTTTTGCTTCTACCCCCCCCCCTCCCCCACGTAGCACGTAGCTTTTTTTCCCTTTTGATTCTAGAAGACATTTTGTACTGTTTTCTCCTGTCATACTATTGTAAATTTCATACGGAGATAATTAACTGAGGAAAATAAATATTCACATGCTGTTGTGTGTTTTGTTTCTCGTTTTAACTGTGAAAAAAATGTTATGAAAGGAAAGCTACTTGGCCTGGCTCGGAAACCCCCCCTCCCCCCACGTAGCTCAGAGTAGCCTTCCAGCCAACCCCCCCCCCCCCCCCCTGGACCAAGCCACGTAGTTTGTGCACAGTCCCTTACGTCGGAGAAGTGAAAGATGCAAGGTTTAGATATTTGAATTATTACTTTTTTTATATTTTTAGTGCATTAGTTACATGGTAGATATACTTAATGTAAATCAAGGGACACGCTGGAGTAACTGACAGTGAAATTGCTGGCAATGGGAAATATGCGTGTAATTCAAATATAGGTCTAGAATGTTTCAAACAAATCATATTACCTAAAATAAAGCACAATTTTTTTCAGATAATTATTTTTTAGAAATAAAGTCCACTAACGTACCGCCGAATTGTGTTTTCACAACACAATCTGGTGGTACAGCAAAAAGACTTCATTGTAATCATACACCAGGAAATTCTCCATTCTTACATTATTTGTTCACTTGACTTTTTTTTTGGTGCATTTTCAATTGAAATAAGATTTTTTTTTTTTTCTTTTTTTTTTTTACTGTATTTTATTTTGACATTCCTAATTTTGTATGTCATAAAGAAGTATTTTAAACAAAATACGTAAGATTGAAAAGATCAAAAAAAAATTCTACAATCTATATATTTAATGAAATGGTGGAGTGTAAATGGTTGAAATAAAATAATATAAGTGATGTAAACAGATTCACCTCCTAACAAAATTTCAGTGGCTATTAGTGAGGCATATTAGGAAGTCATTGTTAATATATTGACCAAAATCACCTGACTCTAGGTAATATATACCATTTTGTAATTAAAAGACTTTTTTTTGGGTAGGTGCAATTGAAGAAATGACAATATCACAGAAATATCATTATTAGCCAGTTCAATCATTAAACGATGTGGCCTATTAAAGTCATGAGTTCAGGAAAACATATACCATTCAACATATATTCAGGAGGTTGAAATCTGTTTTAAAGATGTCTGATGGTCTCCTTTGTTGGCTTTAAAAGGTTTGTTGTTGCTCTGGATTAAGCTTGAATAATAAATGATTTGAAAAATATACTGATTAAACTTTTATAAAATAAGTTATGATTAGAGTTTGAATGGTTAATCAATTGTTATAAATTACAAGGAAAGGGGAAATGACTCATCACTCACCAAAGTTGAAGGCAGCGACGGGAGGAGAACATATATCACGAACACACAAATATACACAATATTTCGGTCTTAAACCTTCTTCACGTTAATGAGGATGGTTCATGTGGTTCAGCAGGTGTGCACACGTCAAAGTTTGTTATCAAATTTCGGCGTGTATTACAACAAATTTAACATAACAATAAAGATTATATACTTACATTTAAATGATCTTCATGACAATATAAACAACTAGTTTAAGATCCTTTACGTCTTCTCATAGCTATACACTACTTTTTCTTACATTCATATCTGGCGTAACATTAAAATACACTTTATCAGGTGCATTTCTTATATTTTTATACACAGGTACAAAACAGAAAATGGTTTTCAACCTCCTTCCATATTGAAATTAGTGATAAAACATAAAACTTTTGAGATATAACACTCCACAATATACAATACATCAATGTAGTTGTGTACAATGACATAGCGTTTGAACAGTCGCCGAGTGCAGTAGCATATTTTGTTGTTGTATTTTATCTGTAAAGGTGTGGGGATTTTATTAGTGTAATCTCTGAGTGTCTACATTTTGTAGACAGTGCTCGTTAGTAGCGTTTGAACAGTCGCCGAGTGCATTAGCGTATTTTGTTTTTTATACTTTATCTGTAGTGGGTGTAGATTAAGTTAGTTCCGAGTGTATATATTTTGTAGGAAGTACAGGTTATTTCGAGTTTCTGTTCCTTTTTTCTGTACTTTTTTTTTCCTTTCTTTTTTGCATTTTTCAAAAGCAGTATGTCTAGGGACTGTGATTGCTGTGTGCAGACACGAGCTGAGGTGGCTGATCTGCGCGCACAGCTTGCAGCTGTGTTAGTGAAAGTTACACAGCTGGAAGCTGCCGTAAAAGGCTGTTGGGGAAACTGATGTAGCCATGCCTATCACAGATTCTCCCATATCGACCGTCGTACCTGCAACCCAGGCTGAAGTGTTGGATGCTGTGCCGCAGTCGCCTGTCGGTGACTGGCGTATGACTTCTAGACTTTGAAGCCGCACACGGGGGCAGTCGAACAGGCATAATGGCCAAGACGCTGAACTTGTTAATCTGTCCAACCGGTTTGATGTATTGTCGGAGGCTGACTCAGTCCCACAATTGTCATCCTGCAAGTTAACGGCCCCCCAGCCCGCCAGGTCTGAGCAAACGCAGAAGGGCATTCTGGTAGTTGGGAGCTCTAACGTTAGGCGGTTATTAGAGCCCCTTAGGGAAATGGCGGATTCCTTGGGGAAGAAATCCAACGTCCATTCAGTGTGTATTCCGGGTGGCCTGATCCGAGATGTGGAACAGGCCATCCTGGATGCCATAGAAGGGACGGGGTGTAACCAACTACAGATTGTGGCTCATGATGGCACCAATGATGCTTGTCGCCTTGGGTCGGAGGTTATCCTCTCTCCGGCGGCTGGCTGAAAGGGTGAACCCTGTGGCCAGTGACTGCAAGATATCGGCAGAGCTAACCATCTGTAGCATCGTAGACAGAGTTGATTGTGGACCTCTGGTTCAGAGCTGTATTGAGGGGCTGAACCAGAGACTACAACGTATCTGTGATGACATTGGCTACAGATTTTTCGATCTTCACCATAGGGTCGAGTCTTGTAGGGTTCCCCTTAATAGGTCAGGTGTGCACTACACACATGAATCGACTACATGGATGGCAGGGGTCGTGTGGAATGCACTGGGTGGTTTTTTAGGCTGAGGAAGGAAGACCCGAAACACGAAATACAGTTACGGGCAACCCAATCAGATGCAACACCGGAATGTAGGAGCAACGTAAAAGAATCTCGACAGTTAAAAGTTCTCCTAATTAACTGTAGAAGCGTTTGTAACAAACAACCGGAACTTGAAAGCGTTATTTGTAGTACAGAAGCGGATATCGTTATCGGTACAGGAAGTTGGTTAAAACCGGAAATAAGTTCCGCCGAAACTTTTAAAGATGGCATGAAAGTTTTTCGTAAAGACAGATTACATTCTCATGGAGGTGGGGTATTTATAGCTGCGAGTAAATTTCTACCGTGAAATCATATGGATTAAACTCAACATTGCTGGGTCAAAACTCATCATAGGTGCCTTCTACCATCCACAAGATTCCGGCATAGCTATCGTCGAGGAGTTAAGAAATAATGTAAATAGTATAGCTAGCTAGCCGTTTTAAGGATCATGCTATGATTCTAGGTGGCAACTTCAATCTGCCTTATATTGACTGGCGTAATTACGTTCACATCACAGGTAGCAGGGATAAGGCAGCTTCTGAAATAATTCTCGAGTTTTTGTCAGATAATCATCTCGAGCAGCTAGTTAATGAACGGTAGCAAAAACATTTTAGACTTGCTGGTTACCAACAGGCCAGAAATATTCACCGACATTTCAACGACCACAGGAATAAGCGATCACAAAGCAGTAATTGCGACTATCAAATTAATTACCAAGAGAAAAAGGAAAAAAGGGCGGATTGTATACAGATTCAGTAAGGCCTCAAAAGAGTGTTTTAGAACCTACCTGAGGAATAATTACCATAACTTCAAGTCAACAAAGGACACCGTTGAAGAGATGTGGAATCGTTTTATACATATAGTCGGGGAAGGGATGGAAATACATATACCAAAGCGGACAATAAAGGGGGAGAATGATCCAGCATGGTACATATGCGAAGTCAAAAGATTACTTAAAAATCAAAGGAAAATACACGTACCCTCAAGAAGGAAGGGGTGTCGCAGCGATTTAGAAACCTTAGCTGATTTAAGAGGACATATTAAGAATGTAATGCGCGAGGCCTTCAACGATTTTCACTCCAACTCTCGAAGAGTCTCACAGAAAACCCAAAGAAATTTTGGTCGTATGTACGAAAAGTTAATTGTAACAACAGCAATATTCCAGCACTAATTCGTGAAGGTTCTGAGGTTAATGAAAACCACGATAAAGCTAACGTACTAAATACTGTATTCAAAAATTCATTTACAAATGAACATAAGGATAGTATTCCCGTTTTCCCACGCTGTGGCGAGTCGGTGATGGAATCATTACGAATAGATACTGCAGGTATCATTAAGCAATTAGAGCTCCTGAAGTGGGGGAAAGCACCGGGCCCGGATGGAATTCCAGTAAGAGTATTTTCAGAGTCTGCAGCGGAAATTGGGTCATGTCTGTCTGATATATTCAGTAAATCATTAGAAGAGCGAAAAGTACCTTCGAACCGGAAAATCGCGCAAGTAACTCCGATTTTCAAAAAAGGTGATCGAAGTGATCCTGGAAACTATCGTCCCATATCTATAACATCTGTTTGTAGTAAAGTTATGGAGCATATTATATGCTCGAACATTATGAATTTTCTAGATGATAATAATTTGCTTACAACAAATCAACACGGCTTTCGGAAGAAAAGATCATGTGAAACACAGCTGGCCCTATTTACACACGACGTAATAAAAGTTATCGATGCAGGTTCACAAGTAGATGCAATTTTTTAGATTTCCAGAAAGCCTTTGACTCTGTGCCACACAACCTCCTTTTAGCGAAGCTTCGAGCGTACAGTATATCGGATCAGCTTTGTGATTGGATAAAGGATTTTCTAACTGGTCGGTCGCAGTATGTTGTCGCTGAAGGAGAAAGTTCTTCTAATCTAGATGTTACATCGGGTGTACGTCAAGGAAGTGTAATAGGACCACTTCTTTTCTTAATTTTTATAAATGATCTCGGAGACAAAGTGAAAAGCCTTTTTAGATTGTTTGCTGATGATGCAGTTATTTATAGGGAAGTAAGAAATTTGGCCGATTGCTTAGAAATTCAGCGTGATCTGGATGTTATTTTGGCTTGGTGTGCTGAGTGGCAACTTACTCTAAATTGTAAAAAGTGCAAGACAATGAGCATAACTAACAAAAAATATCCAATTGTTCAGAAATACGAGTTAAACAATACAGTTATTGATATGGTTGATTCTATGAAATATTTGGGAGTAACAGTGCAAATGAACATGAAATGGGACATACACATTACTTCGTTAGTATGTAGAGCAAATTCTAGGCTGCGATTCATAGGTCGAATCTTGAAAAATTGTAATGAACAAACAAAGGAGATAGCGTACAAATATCTTGTGCGTCCACATTTGGATTATTGTTGTGCCATTTGGGACCCGTTTCGTAAGGGGTTGATCGAAAGTATAGAGAAAGTACAGAGAAGAGCCGCTCGATTCGTGACCTTATGAAAGCGTCACAGAACTGATTAGTAGACTAGGCTGGGAGTCTCTGGTAGATAGACGACACACGTTTCGTTTAAACTTATTGGTAAACATGCGTACTCCCACTTTCACTTTTGAGTGTAGTGAAATACTTCTTTCACCAACCTATTTGAGTCGGAAGGACAGGGAAGATAAAATTAGATAAATAAGGTGCCGGACTGATTCTTATATGAATTCTTTTTCCCCCTCATATGATTAGGGATTGGAATGCACAGCAAAGAGATTAGCTTTGGCACTGAGCACCCTCTGCCACCCACAATTTTGTGAATTGCAGAGTATATATGTAGAAGTAGACATCACGGAGCAGCACGCCAAACTAGCAGCATTTAAATTGTCGGAATTAGATTGTAGTTTTAAAATATATTTTTTAATGTTAAATTTTAAAATCTTCATGAATATTATATTTTTTGTTGTTATATAACAGTGTAATTAACTGACTTAAACATAAAAATAATACATGCATATACCCTATGGGGAAGTTGAAGGAGGCAATACACCAAAAATCTCGCAATATGCTACTTAATGACAAAATCAGACAATATGGGGAAAAAATCCCAGCTTGAACTGGATAATTAGAACCATACCAGGTGTGTAAATTAAGTAACGAGATTTTCGTTTTTAAATATTTTTATTTTAATAAAATTACAGTTAAATATTGTTTCAAAATAATTTCCTTCGAAAGTCACACAATGTTGGATATATTTCTTCCAATCCTCAAAGCAGTGCTGGAACTCACTGAAATAGCTTCAGCTGATAAGTTTGAATATTTTTGAGTGTCCCAAAATGATGTCCCTTGAGATGAATTTTCAATCTCAGGAAGAGAAAAGGTCACAAGGACTCAAGTCAAGTGACTAAGGAGTTTGAGGAGCCACAAGAATGTTTTTACTGACCAAAAACCTGTTTTTTGAAATTTCTGTGTGACAACATGCATTGTTTCGATGCCGGATCCATTTTTTTTTTTTTGACGTTTGGTTATTTTTTGGAGTCTTTCGAGAACCTCTAGGTAAAACTGTTAAATTGCTGTCTGGCCTTAAGGCACAAAGTCTTAGGACAATTCCCAGGTGTTCAAAAAATCAAATCAACATGCTTTTGATCTTTGACTTGTGTTTTTGGGGCTCTGGAGAGGTTGAAGTGTGGCATTCCATGCTCTAGCGTCTGGTTTCCAGGTCGTATTCAAATACCCAACTCTCATCACCAGTAATGACATGCTCCAAATTTTTTTTTATCATTTTTCAATTGATTCCAAAAAGTCAAGGCACATTGCCCTCCTGATTTATTTTTTTGTGATAGGTTTTTGGAACCATTTTCAAGCAGATCTTTATCAGGATTTATAGCTTTACGGGCTATGCTGCGTCGTTTATTGGATTATCTAAGCTTTCGACTGTTACACTCCAGCCTTCTTCAGAGATACTGTTTATATTTACGTTCATATAGCAACAGTTGCCAAGCATCACAGCGGAAAATACTGCTATCTTCATTGATGTTGTTGGAATTCCTTAAGATTTCTGATGCCTCTTTCACACATCGAGGCCACCACTGGTCTTCTCTCCACAGTAGCCTCGTATCTTGAAATTTTATTTCATGCCCGGTGTTAATATCATAGCGAACGACGGCAGATTTGTCACTGTTGTTATATTTTTAGTGGCGGATATGTTCTTTAAGTCTCTCTGCCACTGTGCGACCTGTCTCGCCGAAGTATACACTGCCTCAGCTGCAGGGGATTTCATAAACACCCGTAAGCTGGTGTGGGTGTAATCTGTCTTTAACCCTGGATAATGACTGGCCAAGTTTGCAGTGAGCTTTATACCTGATTCGCAACTCCACCTGCTTAAAGTTTCCTAATCCGGTCAGTGATGCCACGTATGTATGGAAGACGGGCGAATTTTCTTGGCACATTGGTATCACGAGATAAGTTGACGTCTTCCATGGGTTTTTTAGGCCACTACAAATATAACAACAGCGACAAATCTGCTGTCATTCGCCATGCTATTAACATTGGGCATGAAATAAAATTTCAAGACATGAGGCTACTGTGGAGAGAAGACCAGTGGTGGCCTTGATGTGTGAAAGAGGCAGCAGAAATCTTAAGGAATTCCAACAACATCAACGAAGATAGCTGCTTTTTCCTCTGCAATGCTTTGCGACTGATGCTATGTGAACATAAATATAAACAGTATCTCTGAAGAAGACTGGAGCATAACAGCCGAAATCTTAGATAATCCAATAAACAATGCGGCATAGCCCATAAACCTATAAATCATGTACAAAGACAGCCACAGAAGTCTTAAGAATCAGATCTTTATCATCTCCAATTGTTGTTGTTGTTGTTTTTGTGGCTTTAAGGCGCGTCGACAGCGAGGTCATTAGCGCCCTAACAATGACCAGCTAATACTTTTGCTAAAAGAATATCAAATTACCATCTGTATGGTCGACTGTACAAGGGTCGGCCATACGGACAGCAAATAAAAAAAAAGCATGGCTTTAAAAGGGCCACTAGGACCTGATAACCATAAAACACCTGGATGGTTGAGAAGTTGTCAAACCGGTTCACAAAATTATTAAGAACACTACATGTCTCGCTGGCTGTATAGAGGCCAGGGAGACAGAAAATATAAAGATATTAAAATTATAAAAAATAAAACAATGCAAATGGATGTGTGGCTGTAAAGAGGCCACCCATACATCATAAAACTAGGCCAATCTGCATAAAATTTTAGGCAATAGAGTGGCCAATACACAAAATTTCAAAACACTGGCCACATTGCTAATCTTGTTGTTAAAAATTAGAGACAGATCGTTGGCCAGGCCAACACCTGCCCCTAAAACTAAAAACGTTATTGTAATTGCTTTAGGGCATGTTGACGGCAGGGCCAATAGCGCCCTAAAAATTACCAGCTATTACTGTCGCTTAAGAAAGTACTAAAATACTGCCTCCATGGTCGACTGTAAAGGGGTCGGCCATACAGACAGCAAATAAAATAAGTCATAAAATCAGACGTGGCTTTAAAGCGACCACAATGACTTAAAACCGTACAACACCTGTAAGGCTGTAAAGGGGCCAAACAGGTTCAAAAGAGGATAAAAAACACTACATGTCTTGCTGGCTGTGTTTTGGCCAAACAGACAAGAATAATAACAATACAAAAAATAAAAACCATGCATATGGATTGGGTGGCTGTAAAGAGGCCACCCATCAGTCTTAAAATTAGACCGATCTGCCTAAAATTGGTTTCACCCGCCTCGGTTCGGGTGGGTCGTTGGTCATTGCCCGCTGAGGAACGGGATCAGGCTCATCCACCAGCATTGCAGTTTCCTCTGGTTCTGAAGAGTCTGACGTCTCCGACTCAGCGTCCTCCTCGACTACCTCCTTGCCCTTCTTCTTCCTCGACCTCTTTCCCTTTTTCTCCCTTTTACCAGGTGTTCTGGGAGGGGACGAAGACGGAGATTTAACGAACTGAGTCGGGTCCGTCAGCCTAAACCTCGGACCCCGTGTCTTCAAGTCGCCTTCAGTAATGTTGGTAGCAGATGGTAGTGCTACTGCTTTCACGGCACGTGGTGGTATTGGAGGTGCTGGTAATTTCACTGCTACTGCTGGTGGGTCCTGTTTCACTGCTGCTGGTGTGATCGAGGTCGCAGAAGTGTTGCTACCGACGTCCGCGGTCTTAGGAGTTATGACCTTAGCGGGTTTTGCACCGCATTTACACTGACACGAGCACGTAGTGCTCGTGCCCATGTCTGCAACGAACGTCTGGGTAGCAACACTCCGCTTCCTGACGGGAGCTGAAGCCATCTTAGCAAAACTAGTTGTAAATACTGGGGCGGCAAGTAACTTAGCCTTCTTCTTAGCTTCCCCGTAAGGAATCCGCTCCTTGGTCTTCAGCTCCTGTATCTTGCGTTCATCAAGATACACTTGACACTCACTGCTCCAGGCGGGGTGCGAACCGGAGCAGTTGACACAAGCCTGTGGAAGCGTACAACTGACACCCGGCTCGTGTGCGCCCTTCCCGCAGTTTCCACAGGTGGGGTTTCCCTTACATGACGCCGTCGTATGTCCGAACCGCTGACACTGGAAACAGCGCATCGGGTCCGGAACATACGGACGGACGTTAAGGTTTATATATCCGGCCTTGATAGTCTTGGGCAATAATGGAGTGTCAAACGTCAGGACGAAGGTGGCAGTCTTTTCAAGATTGCCATTTACCCTTCGTGTGATCTGACGTACCTCGATCACTTTTTGAGATTTCCATTCGGTAAGAAGCTCATCTGTCGCCAGGTCCATGATATCCCGGCAAGTGATAACGCCTTTGCTACTGTTTAAGGACTTATGGAGTTCGCATTTTACAGCGAACTCCCCGAGCTTCTTACAATTCAGCAGTTGAGTAGCTTGCATACTGCTGACTGTTTCCAGCAGCAGTGTCCCGTTCCTCAATTTTTTAACAGTGTTAAGGGTACCAAAAAGACCCTCTAGACCCTTTGAGATGTAGAAGGGTGACACTTTTTCAAAGGTTCCTTCAACTTTTTCCATAATTACAAAAGCGTTCTGTACTGAACAAACTTTACTGTTACTGTCACTGTCAGATGCGGGGGGGCTATCAACCCTCACCCGTTTCTTTGAACTGGGTGTATTTATATTAGCCTGCGGCACACCCGTACCGCAGGTTGGTTTGGAATTCTTGTGAGTCTTAATTTTGGTCCCACGAGTATTACCAATTTAAAACGAAATGCTAATACAACAGGGGTGCGCAGGTGCCCCTGAGGTTGCACGCTAGCAAGTGATTTCCCTCATCACTCATTCGCCTCCTCGGCACGTGTCTGACCTTGAGGTTGAGGGTTTTTTTATAGAGGTTTGTTCCGTCCTCGCAATCCGGGCGATGAAGCCAAGATTCCCGTTCTCCTAGGCACACAACGTTCCACCGCCACGCCCTACGGTGGTCGTTGAAGCATGGTAGGAGCTTACGGTGTGGGAAACTTGCGGCGCTCACAAGTTTCCAGCTCGGGCACCGCGGGTTCGCCAAACCCGTACCTGGCACTTGTGTACCAGGCCCCTGCGGGGATCTCCAATTCATTGGTCAAAATTGATGTGACCCAAATTCAACTCTTCCCCGATCATTCTGTCAACCAACGATCAGAACACACAAGATCTAAAATTTTGCTAACATTTTCAGTGGTTCTTGCATTTGGAGGTCTTCCGCTGGGAGAGTTGTTTTCCATTTACTCTTTTCCTTCTGAAAATGTCTTAAACCACCAAAAAACCTAGGCTCTTGAGAAAACATTATCTCCATAAGTTTTACAAAAGTTTCTGTTGCACTGTGACCAAGTCTGAAACAAAAGTTGATAACATACTGTTGCTCAAAATTCATGTCACTCATTTTTAGAACTCTATATGAAAACTGGATTTACAATGAAAACAACCAAAGGACTCTACTGAGCTCAAACTCTTACTGAACATGTTTCACATGTTTAACCATGGCCTCTCCAAGTCCTGTGCTTCCAGTGATGCCATATCGAGAGCTACATTGTTAGTCTCATTACTTAATTTACACACCTCGTACTCTCTGTTGTCCATCCACCACAGAAATAGTTCAGGTTGCTATATAACAAAGTTGAGTTTAACAGTACAACATATCCGGTTAACATCAGGGCAGAGCAAATCAAAGACACTCCAGTGGATAACAACTGTTCTGAAACCACGAATGCCCTTCTAAGACCTGTTAAGAAATGAACTAAAGCTGAATATTATATTATATCCAAAAAGTACCTGAATGGATAGCACAGAAAACAATTTCACTACTGGCATAAGCTGTACACAGTTCTGAACAAGCTGGTTTCAGATTTGGAGAAACTGCTGTGGACAGAGCCTCAATCTCTCACCGGTACAAAGGATGGGTATGGGCAAAGACAAAATAATTGAGTAGTATTCATCAATCTCAGTCACAAGTGTCTAGTTTCAAAAATACAACACGTAACAAAGGATTACTGTCAGACTCATCTACCGAGTGCATTTCTACCTTACATTCCAGAACAATAACAGCCACTGGGAAACAAGAAAAATTATTTCCATCAACAAAATATAATGGCCACAAGCTATATTACACACACATGAAAAATCTGTCAATTTACTGGGATATGAAGTTTTTCATTTATTTGGATGATACTGCCATCATGGCCCAATGGATGAACATGTTAGTGAAAGTATCAAGATCTATAGAGAAACCAGGCCCGTAACTACCGCCGGGGCAGACGGGGCACTGCCCCGGGGCCCCCAAGCCCGAGAGGCCCCATACTGATGGTTAAAAAATTATTTTAATATCTAATATAACTTCCTATAAAATACCCAGCACCTAGCTAAAAGTTAATAATAAAAAAAAATCCATCAAGTGTTAGACGAAATGTTTTTGCGTGTCCGTTCATATACTCCACACGCTTCGCATGCAAAAGCAGCTGTAGAGCAGACAGCAGAATGTCGAGTCGAATGTGTCATGTCGCACCAGGTGCAGGCTGGGACGGGCAGTGAGCTAGTGCTAAAATTTGGAGAATGAAAGAAGCTTCTGGCGAAAAGTTCTTGAAAGAATCCTAACTGTGACCTCAACACTTGCAACATATAATATCGCATTTCGTGGATCTAGTGAAAAAATTAGAATGTAGCAACAAACGAAACTTTCTCTCGATAGTTCAGCTCTTGTCAAAATATGACCCAGTACTGCAAGAATTGAATCAGTGTCCGCAAGGGACTGTGAAATACCTCAATCCTAAAATTCAGAACGTACTCAAAAATGAAATTATTGTTGAAATTCAAAACTGCTTGTTCTTTTTCCATTGATTTTTGATACCACTCAGGACATTGCTAAAGTTGATCAGTTAAGTGAAGTTTACAGGTATGTAAAAATAGTTAATGATGAAGAAGAGACACCTATTGATATCAAAATATGTGAAACTTTTGTATCCTTTAGGCTTTAGAGAGATAAAAGGTAAGTCTGCCCAAGGTCTTGCAGAAGAAATACTTACTTCATTGGAAAAGAAAAACTTGGATTTGACCAAATGTCGTGGACAAGGCTACGACGGGGCAGCAGTCATGAGTGGTGCATACAGTGGAGTATAGCAGCGTATTAAAGAAAATTCCCCACGCGCATACTTTGTGCACTGCGCTGCACGTAACCTGAATTTAGTATAAAAGGATGCTGTGGAAGGAAATCGAGAGGTCTGCCAGTTTTTTTGAAACCATTAAAAGTGTGTATTGCTTTTTGGTCGTAGTATTTTGCGCTGGCAAGACTTGAAGTCAGTGTACAACATCGAGGCTCAGACTGATTTAGATAGTAACACTGAAAACTCTTAATCCAACTCGCTGGGCTGGTAGGCATGAGGTAGGATTTGCACTGAAACACAGGTTTTGTGACGTGATGAAAAGCCTTACCCGCATAATTTTGACTTCCAGGAAAAGCAAGGAAAGAAATGAAGCACAGCAGCTAAAGAAAAAACTTGAAAGTTTTGATTTTGTATTGCTTTTGGTTGGGCAGTGTGAAGGTTTAGAGTCTCTCAACCTCGTATCAAAATCCTTACAATCTGAAACCATGGACCTGTTGTATGCATATGAGTTATTGGGTAATTTCTTCTTCTCCTCGATATCGGCCATCTAAGGACCACGAAAAGTAATCCCGTGCATTCATTTCTATCCTTCTTTTCTTGACTTCCAATAGTTCTTCATCCTCTCACTTTGCTGTTTCCTCCTTTCTTCTGTTCATATGTTACTATATTTCCTCTCCTACTTCCCCTTGAAATTGTGGATCAATCTCCTAGAAGTTGCTCTATCTTGTACTAAATCTTCTGTTATTCCGATCTCAATCATATCTTTCTTTACTCCTTGGATCCACTGGTTGCCCTTCTTACTCTTGTAAACATGATTGAAAATTGTTTTTGTAAGTCAATTGTTATCCATTCTCATTATGTGACCAAAAAACTGTTCTCCTCTTTCTGATCGTGTCTGACATCCTTTCAATTTCTTCTTGTTTGTATAGCTCTTTATTCCTCTGGTGTCTAAACTCACCATTTTCAAGTTTTGGTGGTCCCCAAATTTTTCTCAAGATTTTCCTTTCCCTTTTCTCTCTCTTCTATTTCTCCAGTTTTCATAGAGAACAAGCATTCTGAGGCATACAGTCCTTCTGGTTTGATAAATGTGTTGTTGTGTTTGATTTTAGCTATCCTGGGTAGATTCTTCTTATTGTATGTATCTTTAGTCAATTGGTATGCTAGTTCTAGTTTTCTTGCTCTTGATATATTTGCTTCCTTATCAAGCCCATTAATGTGAATTCCTTCACCTAGATATTTAAATTTATTGACCTTGTTAATTTTTCCGTACTCTGTGTTTAGTACTGTTGGTGAATCCCTAATATTGGTCATGGATTTAGTCTTCTCAAAAGAGATCTCAAGTCCAACTTTTCCTGCTATATCTTTAAGAAGGTTGACTTGTTCGAGTGCGGTTTCTATACTTTCAGAAAGAACCGCTATGTCATCAACGAAGGCCAAACAGTTTATCCCAACCCCTTTGTGCTTTGAACCTAATCTTATCTCATGGTGAATTCCCCTTTCCTTGAGTTTCTCTTCCCATACTCGTATTACCTTCTTCAAAACGCAATTGAAAAGAATTGGGAAAAGCCCATCTCCCTGCCTGATACCACTTTTTATTTTAAATTCCTCTGAGATCTCTCCCATAAATTTCACTTTTTAATTTGTTCCCGTGAGGGTCTGCCTGATTATGCTGACCGATTTTGAGTCAACACCAAATTCCTGTAAAATGTTCAGTAACGAGACTCTATCTACTGAGTCGTAGACTTTCTTGAAGTCCACATAAACTATAACATAGTTTTTGTTCTTTGGAACCCTGTCTCGTATTACAGTTTTCAGATTTAGAATCCGTTCTACACAGGATCGTCCTTTTCTGAACCCACCTCGGTATTCTCCAATTTGTTTGTTTATTACTGGATCAATTCTGTTTCGAAGAGCTTTTGACAGTATCTTATATGTCACTGCTACCAGGTAAATTCCTCTGTAATTGTTCACATCTGTTTTGTCACCATTCTTGTTCAATGGGTGTATCAGTGCGTTCTTCCATTCGTCAGGAATTTTTTTTGTTCGACAGATTTCCTGCAGTAGGCTATGTTTGTCAATTCCTGCCTTGCTTGACTACCTGCCTCTTTCCACAACTCTGCAGCAATCAGATATTCCCCTGCAGCTTGATTGTTTTCAGACCTTGGATTATGTCATGGATTTCTTTCTCGTCTAGTGGCTCTGAAGGTTTAATGCTTGCTTGTGACTGACTGAATCTAGTCTGTCTTTAGGTTCTTCACAGTTCAGTAATTTTTCAAAATAACGGGCCAAAATTTTGCAGTTTTCTGGTAATTTATTGTTAAGGATAACCAAAATACGTGGAAGGTTTGAAGAACTTGTTTCTGAAGCATCAGATGTTTGTAGTCGATGGGGAATAATACATAGAATTTCGCCAGAACAGACTTAGGAAAGTGATGACTTGATGACTTGAGTGAAGACGAGAGATTAATAGACCCAAAATCTTGTTTCCGAGTCACTGTGTTCTATCCAATGGTAGACACACTTTGTACTAAACTTGAAGGCATGAAAGCTGTTCTTGACACTTATCAAGTAATACAACCTGAATTTTTAGCCAATGCAAGTGAAAGTGATATTCACAAAAAGCAGTTGATTTCGTTAATAAGTTTCCAAATGATGTGAGTCCAGCCTTTCCTTCAAAATATGTTCAGTGAAAAATTCGTTTCAAAACAAACTGGAAAAAAATTAACAGTGTTAGGGAATTTGCTAATTATATAATAGTTGACCACAGTTCGATTTCATCAAGCTATCCCAGGGCCGGCGTTAGGGGGGGTTAAGCGGGGCAAAAGTACCCGGGCCACCTAAGGGGGGGCCCGCCGGCCTGGGTGCCTAAATAAATATAAATCAAACACAAATTGTAAAATCTGCGCCAATAATTTTGAACATTTTTGTATTAAAATTTTCTGAATTTACATTTAAAAAAACAAAGTGTAAAGTAAATTTTGGGGGGGGGGGGGAGCCTAAGATCGCTTACCCGGGGCCCGTGAATCCTAGCGCCGGCCCTGAGCTACCCAGATGTTGTCACAGCGTGCATCATGTATCTGACTATTCTTGTGACAGTATATAAGGCTGAACGGTTCTTTTCTAAGCTTAAATTGATCAAAAATTACTTGAGAAGTACAATGGCGCAAGAAAGACTCAGCAGCTTAGCTTTGCTTTCAGTTGAGAATGATCGAGCTCAATAAAACAACTTTGACAAAGTAACTGATGAATTCGCTTCTTTGAAGTTACGAAACAAATGTTTACGAAATAATCAAATGTAGCTAATCTTTAATCTTTTCAGTCTACACTACTTTCCATGCATCAGTTACTGATTCCTTGTCTTTTACGCAAAGTATGAATTTTAACTAACTTAATTAAAATCCATTGTTACTATATCTTTAATCTACCTTAAACTTTATTTAGAAAAGTCATATTTCAAATTATCAATTAAAAGTTTTCCACTAGTTAAATCTTATTAAATGTTACTGTTTTAGGTTTTTTTATGTTAACAACAGTGTGGCAAATATTTTACCATGTATTTTTAATATTTATATTATAAATTTTTAATAAACATACACTCTTTTTAGAAATTGTACTTTTGTAAGTATTTTGCTCTTCTATTATTAACCTTATTCTTTTTACAACCATACACGCTGAATATTTAATTTCCTAAACTTGTATCATAAAAATAATTCATTTAATATTTTTTTAATTGTATAAGCTAGATAAAAACTTGAACATTTGGCATAGTGAACCTTTTGTAGATAGTTTTGTTACCATTGCATGGACCAATAGGTAAAAACCCCCATGCATATAAAAAGAAAGAAATATTGAGGGCCTCACTATGAAGTTTTGCCCTGGGACCTCCAAGTTTATAGTTACGGCCCTGAGAGAAACTCACAAAACACTACAGGCAAAACCAACATGCAGAACTTAAGCGAAACACAAGTTTGCACTTAGTCTTGAATGCTAACAAAGAGGCAACTTCATTTAAAACTGCAAGAAACAGAGCGGAAGCACTGTGACACCTTTAAGTACTTGGGTGTGAATTTTCATCAAATTTTGATGTTCAATCAACATCAATGTGTGTACGAGAAACAACTTGATTCACAAACTGATATACTGTGATGAACAGTTATATAACCACACAAACACTGGCAAACACATCCTGCGAACAGAGTATGCAGAACCTGTTGTGTTATTTTTGTTTATTGTTTACACCTTATTTAATGTTTTTTTTAACTCTTCTAATTATTTAAAAATGAGTAAACGTTTCTTTTGTCTTAATATAGCTTTATTTCAGCTTCGTACCACGTATGGTAGCGAAACGTGGACTTTAGGAATACCGGAAAGAAAGAAAATTGAAGCATTTGAAATGTGGTGTTACAGAAGAATGCTGAAAATCAAGTGGACAGACAAAGTAAGAAATGAACGAGTTTTGGAAATGATGGGTGAGAAAAGAAGTTTATGGAAGAAGCTTACAGAAAGAAGAGACAGGCTGGTAGGTCATATTTTGAGACATACCGGATTGGTTAACTTGTTAATGGAGGGAACAGTCGAAGGTAAGAACTGTAGAGGAAGACAGAGATTAGAATATATAAAACAGATAATTGATGATGTGGGCTGTAAGGGGTATGTAGAAATGAAGAGGTTAGCACAGGATAGGAAAGGATGGAGGATTGCATCAAACCAGTCGAAAGACTGACGACAAAAAAAAAAAAAACACGTATAATGGCTACCTCCAACACCAACAGAAACTGAAAATAAATTAATATCAGACTTTATAAATAGTTTGCATGATCCTTTGTAGAAATTTCATTGATTCTTAATTGGTTATCACGAAGCAAGTCACTCTGTTCTAGCAACCAACACACAACACAACAGAACAAAAACTAAACTACGAGGAATTTATATGAGTATGCGTGGTAACCATGGAATAACTAATCAACATGCCATCTTAACACTGTTTAAAGAATTTTGTTCATGCTAAGTAGGTGGATACACCTAAGGATGAAGTTAGAAATATATTATTATTTTTTTAAAACCAATTCCCACTGATCAACATTGCTCGTCCACAAGTATGAAGAGTGATAGTAGCTGAAGTTGAATTAAAGAAGCAGCAACAGATCCACCTCATATTCAGGCCATCAAAACCAGCTGACAACACTCTGGCTGAGAAGATGCTTCCTCAGAACAGCAGACCCTTTGAATTTCAGCTCAGTGATATTGAGATGTCACAAGCATTTCAACTACTTCTGGACCTCAGAACTATCCCTTGAACTATCAGGAAGTTGCTCAATCATCTTTGCATTAGTGTATTGAGATGTAAATATAATATGCTTGAGAGACAACCCTGCAAGTTTGGGCTGTTACACTGGTATGCAGCAATCTTCAAAAATTGTATACTCTCAACACCCTATCAATGTGGCAAAGTGCTGCAACATAACTAATGCTGCTTTCAGATATGGAGAGTATAACCCTCCCGATCCTAAAAATAACAATGTACAATGCTTAACTGAGCAATATGTACATATGCCAACACATTTGCTTTTCTGTCATTTCTTTAGCACTAAAGATTACCATTAAGCAATGCCATCACAATGCAAAAAGATTCTAAAATTTTACTTCTTGTTTAAAATGCCAAGTAAAAAATATTACTACCATATCTGCCCAAGGATAGGTGGTGGAAGTTGTGACTGCAAGAAGAATCCTTTTGCCTGCTCACCAGTAACAATACCATTTACTGGCTGTAAGGCACGGAACTGTTCTTCATACCGTGCTCTCTCGCGGGGCAGAATGATCCATGGATCCACTGCCCCTCCTGAAACAAAATGTGAAAGGTGGCTGTGATGATCAAGGTGAAAAATAATTAATTAATCAGAGTTTAGGAACCAACTCTGTTTCAAGATACTGACAGGCAATGTACTTTTGTGGGTGGCCAGGTAAGCCTGAGTACTCGCTTCATTATATTACTAGCTGTTACCTGTGACTTTGTACACACGTAGTATTTCCTTGTCAAATTTAATCAAGATGGGTTCAGCCGTTAGTCATGAAAATGTAACATACAGAGAGACAGTTAATTCTGAATTTATAATTTTAGTGTAGATATAATATTATATTTACACATTTGATAATCCTTACTGCTGCTGCCTCGCCCACATCTTGGCAGGAAGTTTAGAGGAAATGGAGCTGCTGAGGATAGGTGACAATAGGAGAACTTATTTCAATTAAGTGAAATCTCTTTCCGTCATCAAGCCAGAATTATACAATCTACAGAAAGGATTCAGTCAAATTCCAATTCAATCTTTTATTACAAAATCACAGAATAAATAGGTTTGATCTAATACCTATAAGGCACAAAAATCTATGTTCGGTTTCAGAAACCATTCTACAACAGTTAGAGGTCTTCTTCAAACAAGAGTACAAACCATCTGGCAAATTTGTGTCGTATATACATAAGTCAGGAAAGATGAAACACGATTAGCTTTAAACAATAGCATCATTTTCTCCATCATGGATGGAAAATTATTTTAAATTAGCATTAGCATTAGGGTCCGATGAGCGAGATGTAGGTCTCAGCTCCAGTGGATGGGGCCAGTTTGCTGTCTCTGTTCAAGAGCGAGTAGAGGCTGTGTAACCTGTAACTTATTTGCTGACAAACGTCATTGATGTGTGCACACCAGGTTAATCTCCTGCAGCGTGCTACCCCCAGGTTGTATGCTGATGTTGACAAAGGTATGTGCCTACTGTAAAAGCAGAGAGTCCAGGTGAGGTGGTCGACAGGGCCCGTATCTTTTTGTTACTATTATGGCCAGAGTCTTAGCAGGGTTGATTTTGATTCTCCACTTCCTCGACCAGGCCTCAGTCATCTGAAGCACTTCTTGGAGTCGACGGGAAGCTATAGCTCTACTGTGACTGGTCGTGAGACAGGCAGTGTCATCAGCACAGGTTGCAGTCATGACACTGTTTTTTTGGAATGTCACTGATGTACAAAGAATACAGCACTAGTCTGAGCACTGAGCCTTGGGGAACTCGTGCTTTGATGTTCCTGATATCCACACCGATGCTGAATGTGCGGCTGATGAGGTATGATTTAATTAACTTCACATATGGATCCAGGCTACCCTGATCGTAGTGCTTAAGCATAAGGCCTGTGTGACAGATGGAGTCAATGGGTGAGAGATGTCAAGCAGCACCACTGTGCAATATTGTTTGGGGTTGTAGCCACGGGTCACTAATTTGACTACCCTCATCAGTTGCCGAGTAGTTGAGTGGCCTTAACAAAATCCTAGCTGGTGGTTAGGGATGACGTTGGTATTCTTGATATAGATAGACAGCTGTTCAACTAACAGCCATTCGAAAACATTGCTGACGGATGATGGTAGGCTTGTGGACTTGTGTGCTGTGGAAGGAGTGGGTCCTTCCCACCCTTGTGGATTCCTACTACCGCTGCATGTTTCCATAGGCAGGGGTCCTGTTGGCAATGCAAAATGGTATTGAATATCGCAACAAGATGAGCTGAGGCCTCTGGTGGTAGGTGTCTGAGGAGAGGGTTGTAAATCTCATGACAACCTGGAGTTTTGTGAGGATGAAGCTTCAACAGTCAGTTTTCAACCTCCTCAGGGGAGGTTTTGTCAATCTGATGGTCACCTTCGACTTCTAAATAAACACTCAACCTACGACTTCTAAATAAACACTCAACCTAGAGCTAAATGCACCAATGTTGATGAGGTCCACATTTGTTTGAGAGGGCCAGAAGTATGTTTCAAACATGTTTGCAAGCATGTTGGCCTTCTCGTCCGGGGTGAAAGCTAAGCCTCTTCTCCATGTAATGAGGGCAGAAGATGTCTTCATCTGATGGGCTTTGTTTTATTGACCGGAGCAACCCGCCCTCTGTGTGAAACATGGAGACTCGGGCATCCTACTCATGGTTGTGTCAAGGAGAATTTGATTTCCCTCTGCAGGCAGTTGAGCAGTCTTCTTGTTGCTGGGTTCCTCATTAGTTTTCCACTCCTTTGCAAACCAGTTTTTATACCAGATTTCCACCAGAAGATGCGGGGGAAACTGCAGAGCAGGAGGCCGACTGAGGTACCCAGACAGTTGTTGACTCAGCAGTTCTCCATTTAACTGTTGCCTCGAAAGATTCAAGGGCAACGGTTTCTATGGTAGGCAGTTGAACAAATTTTACCTGAAGAAGCTATTGATAGTGCCTCCAGTCGGTCTTGTTGTAATTGAGTGATAGATCTTCCGGGGGCTGCCAAGGTCTGGCTTCAACCTCCACAATAACCGGGCAGTTGTCTGTTGAGAGCTGGTCTATGGTAGAGGTGGCAACAAAGCTCAGGATGCCTTGATAATGACGATGTCAAGGACATCTGGTCTTGTGTCACTGCTCGGGTAGTGAGTGGGGTCTTCGGGTGTCCACACACATGTTGTATCTATTCAACAGTTGCCTCAATGGTATTCCTGTTGGGTTGCTGTGCTTGTTATTCCGGTCAGTATGCTTAGCATTAAATAACTACCAATCAGTTATCCAGCAACCAGATCCAAAAAGACTGCTTCTTCTAACTGCCTCTGAGGGTGGAAATAACAATAAATTATAACTAATTTTCCATTCGTGGTCACCACTTCGATATCGATGGTTTCCATCTGGTGGAGGGCTGGTAGAACAATATTGTGATTGGGAATTTTATTTTTTATATACAAAGTGACTCCCCACTGACAATAGGTCTGCATCAGTGGTAGCAACTATAGTTAGCCCCGGCTGTTTGCAGGTCAGGTTTCAGGAAAGTCTCTGACACAAGGCACATGTCAACATCCTGATCTCATAGCAACTGACTAAATTTAAGCAGTTAGTCATTAATGTTGTTGGCATTCTAAATGCAGAAGGGTAATGTGTATATCAGTGGCTGTCTGTCTATGATGGTTACAATGGGGGCAGCTAGAGCACAGTGCTGGTCATTTTCTCCAGCTGCTCAGTCAGGTGGGACATAATTTTAAAATCAGACTCAAGCATGTAGTCAATCTGTCAAGGTTCACTTGTAAATCACAGTCAGTTTTATTTAGGTTCCTTCTCTAGTAGGAGGCAATCTGTAGATGTTTTGGCACTCAAGGATGGTGGAAATTGCACAGGTGGTCCCTCAATGAATAGAGCTGCACAGTCCCCTCACAGAACAGCTTGATCTTTGGTAGTTTCAATGAAAGACCTCCTGTCCACTCTCCTCAGTGGATGTTGCTTATCTAGTTCACACTAGGACCCACTGCCAATCTTATACAGGCTTTTTCTTAGGTTTCAATCACAGCTTGAATATCTTCTTCACTTGGCCTTTTAAGGCCTGAGCCCATTGCAGGAAGACTATCCTCTCATGGTGCACTTAAAGCTGGTTTCCAGTCCGTCGGCTTCTTGTGCTCTATTGTCAGTCCTCTAAACCAGTCCCAAGCATGCTTGAAAGCTGGACAGCCCTTATAACATTACACATGCTCACCACCACAACTGGAGCATTTGGGTAAATCTCTGTCTTTATGTGAGATGCACTGTGTGGAGATGTGCTGTTTATCACAGTGTTATCTGCAGTGTTTAGCTAAATGACAAAACAATTGGCACTTGAAACACTAAAGGTGTCCGGTCAATGCATCCAACTTTTCAACTTGAACCTTGAGGTGGCAGATCATGCCTATGCCAAAGATGAGCCTGTTTTCTGACTATCAGGTAGAATTACGAGAAACAGTGGCGTAACTACATTGATACCTAGTCTCCAAATTTGGACCACTGCCTGGATGTTAAATCATGGCTTGTACTTCAGTTCATTGGTTGGTAATGTTTTGCAGATACCCCTGAACATAGCTTCCTGTAGTGGCACTGCCTCCATGGGAAAGGTGTAATATGGCATGTTAGAATCATGTAGCATCCCCGTAGCAACTATGCAGTCTTCAGTGCTAGAGAAGGTAAACTTAATATTGTCACTGCCTGCAGACTTGGCAGTGAAAGAGCTCATAATGACAGTGGCAGCTTTTTTATGGGGTGTCTTGTAGTTTCGTTTGAACTGCACAGCAATATGAGGAATGTGTGCAGTTTTCATCTTCTGAAGGACAGACTCTTACTGCAGGGGTAGAAATTTATTACTTAGTTCCAACAGTGCAGGATTCAGAGCTGGTGGTGGTGATCAAGGTCAAAGATATTAAGTCCTCCTGTTTGGTTGCCTCTTGCAAAGGGGCAAGTGCAGAGAGTCACTCATGACATCTGCCGTGGAAGCACAAAGAATGCCACCCGCCATGGACATGGTCTGCTGCATTGAAATCCTAGCAAGGGTGTTGATCTGGTCCCTGGTTGTCACCACAAGGTTAGCCAGGACCAGAGACAACCCTAAAATCTAACTCAGGGGGATCCATTCCTACAGGAGCGTGCCATGGAGTGGTTAAATCCTTAAAACCTCCGATGAGAAGTACCCCTAAAAGTCTGACGACAATGTTCGTAAGCTATTACTCGATTGCAAAGCTTAAAACAAACCCTATGTCCCTTTTCTGCGATTTCTAAACCAAATCTTTCACAATATTAGTTGCTGATTGTGTTCTATGGTAATTTCAACAACAAAAAAGTAGTTGCTTTCCTTTTGCCCCCTCCCCTTTCCCATATTTGATGACCATAATGTTAGTTTCTTAGTCCCCAAAAGTTTTTTTCCTTATTGCTTTATACCTCATCGATATCAAGTTCATTAGATGCATGGAAGGTTTGGGGAAAAGGACAAGGAAGTGATTTGGACATGGTCTTTTTCAGTAACCATATCAGAATTCACCAGTGTGATTACAGAAAACCATGGAAAACCGAAACCAGATGGGAATTTGAACCCACGACTTCCTGAACGTCAGGCCCAAGTGTTACACGCAATGGCCTAAACAAATTTCTACTTCTATGGTACATCCCCATATCACCATTTCTAATAAATATAGGATTTTGAAATCTCTGCCTACAATCTGTCCAATGTGTTGTAACCAATTGAGTTTATCAAGCTAATGTACGAAATGTCAAGATATTTACTTTTATGTCTGCAACAAGCAATTCTACCTCCACCTTATAATCATACAAAACCTTTATTTTTCTTTATGTGTTCCTAATAAGGTTACTCTTTTTGGCATTTATCTTTATTCTAACTTGACTCACCCAGCTAGATATCCAGGTCAGAAACTCTTGTAGCTGTTCAAGCCCATGCTATCGATTTAAAAACCACATCATTTGATGACAGACATTCCTGACTGGGTGCATATCAATCTCCACCAAGTTACATACCAGTGAGGTCAAACAAATGTGTACATAGTTTTTGACTCCATTTGTCTCCAATCTTGAACGGGTACTACTACGGCACTTTTTAAGCCCTTTGGTAAGCAGCATGTCTTCAGACTCAATATATCCCCTACCCTAACACATCTGTGGCAATATTATCCACAAGAACTTCATCGTGGGTGTTATTGTCTTCTTCATTCACTCATACATAGTTTAAGATTTATTTCTGATTTTCTAATCAGCTCCTGCACTAATTTTTCTCCTGCAATCTCTGAGCAATTGACCTCAATGGACTAATCACTTAATATCTCTGCCTTTTTCATATTCGAGGAAACTTCTTATCTATCCGTAATTACAACTGTCTCAATACCTTCTCATTTCTCTTTAAAAGATAGCCATAGAAATTTCTAAATGCATCATTCAGAAATACCCTTGGAGCCATAATATTTTTCATAAACAAATCTTTTGTTGCCTTCTTTGTTACTATAAATTCCTTGCCAAGTGATTTAAACTGTCCCCTACTGCCTCACTGAATTGCACACTGCACTGCACCTTTTTACCACCCAATTATGGTAGATAGATTTCTAATATTTTTTTAAAAAAATCCTTACCCCATCCAATTATATCTTGGAACTGTTCCCATTTCCTTTCCACTGCACTGGTGCCATTTATTTTTCTTAGATGTCAACATTGAGGTCATTAGAGGTGGAGAAATGACTGGGGTGAGGAATTTGGCCAAGGCCTATTGGAGGAACCAACCTGGCATATGCCTGAAGTGATTTAAGGAACAATTATTAACGATAATATTGACTAATTTTATTTTCTGTGCAATCTGATACATGCATGGGTAAAATATATAAGCAAAGCAGTCTCATATTTTTATTTATTTACCAGTCGTCGTATTTTCTATGATGATACTCCCTTTTAATGTTTTATTTTTATATTCTTCCTTTTTGTATCGTAGCTAGGATGCACGATCATCTTTGACTCGTGAGAGAGTAAATCTTCAGCTTACTGCTTGTTCGACTCTTTCTTCATACTTCAAATAAATGATAAACTTATATGATTTAATTCCTTTTTTATTATCATGTCATAATATCCTTAATTATCCGAATGTTTATAAGTTCTTTCATAGCAGCAATTTAAAGTTCAAAGCGAACACAACGGTTTTCACCAAGCTTGTCCGATCTTATTCTACCTTCTCTTTTTTTTTTCTAAACGTTACCCTAGCTACCAATTTCACAGAGCAATTATTTTCTTTAGGTAGCCTGTTATATCACAGCAGGTACTTGGAAAATATTGATCAACTTACCTACTGGAGCTGCCATTGTTGATTTACTCTCCAAGTTCCCTGAAAACAAACAAATACAGTAAATAAATATTACTGACATTTATTAATGCTACACAGAACCAAATGAAGAGGGAGGGGTAAAACAAATAACTGAGGCCTACTAGAAATACATCTCCCAGAAAATCCACCTTGTGCTAGCTTTTCATATGCAACTTACATCTACTAGTATTAGTTTGTTGTAGTTAATTTCATATCTTTAAAATTTGTGTTACTAAAAATTATTCCCAGAACAACATAAACTGGATTTTCCTGATAGTTCAAATTCATTTGATATAGCCTAAAATTTCTCAGACAAGGAATTTTTATGTCTTTCCAAAATTTTAAAAACTCTACATTTCTACACTATACCATATTTATAATGTCAAAATTCAACTACTGCTTTAAAATTGCTTCAATTAATGTATTTATCCCTGAGACAGCAATCAAACAAACACTTTTTTAAAGGAAAAAAAATCATCTTATGCCTGAAATAAAGTTCCAGTTTGTGATCACATTCAAATCTTCCCTTTAATGTACTTCTACTTCTTCTATCTATCAAGCCTCATCACCAATATACAATTCGTACATTACCAACACTATATAAAACCACCTCATGCATTCCAATAATTACAGACTGTGTTCTAATGTGATTTCAATAAATTAATTTAGCTGTTCTCCTCTGCATCTCTGCCAGCTCTTGTATTTGATATCCATAATTTGAATCCCATACTACCCTACTAAAATCTAACAATGATTTGACTGAGGTTTTGTAACCCAATTCTCAATTCCCTAGCTTGTACCCTCATCACACTCTCTAATAAATTAAGAATTTTAAAACCTTTCCCTGTGACTTGCCTAATGAACCCTAGGCAACTGAGTTTACCAACAAATGTCATGCTAAGATAATTTTTTTTAATGTCTTCAACAAGCAAAACCCACCCAACCTCTTAGTTTCATAACATGGCTACAAACATTTCTATTTACGCCATTCATTGTTCAATGTCCAGTGATATTTTTCATCTTCCCAATATGTTGTAATAATTTCAGTTGTTTCATACATGCTCTGTAGTCATGATGTTTTATTTAGTCTATTATGTTCTCTTCTCACCAACCTACTGCCTCATTACATGCCTGTTGAAGAGTGTAGGTACAGTGCTCATTTTATTTTTTTTTTATTCTGGGACACACATTTCTTCCCTCATTTATACCATTTCCTTGAGCTGCACCTACCTAATTCTTGCTGTTTTAATACATTCCTTACACTCGTGTAACAACTCTCTAAAACGTCTCCTCAATTATAAAATCTTCACATTTTATAACTACATACCCCAGCTTTCATTACTAATTTACTAAAGTCCCCT
Source organism: Vandiemenella viatica (assembly GCA_031002005.1). Taxonomy (NCBI): domain Eukaryota; kingdom Metazoa; phylum Arthropoda; class Insecta; order Orthoptera; family Morabidae; genus Vandiemenella; species Vandiemenella viatica. The sequence continues at coordinate 132,921,806 of JARYHS010013630.1, read as the reverse complement.
TTTTTTATTGTAATCAGTCTTTCAACTGGTTTGATGCCATCCTTCATCCCTTCATATCTTGCACTAACCTCTTCAACATACAACTTGCACCCTGCGTACTCAATTATCTACTTCATATATTCTAATCTGTCTTCCTCTACAGTTTTTACCTTTAACTGTTCACAAAGAGATAAACCAATCCTACATGTCCAAATATGACCAACCATCCTGTCCCTTCATTCCGTAAGTCTCTTCCACAAACTTCTTCTCTCACCCATCGTTTCCAAAATTCGATCATTTCGAACTTTACCTGTTAACCTAACTTTCAACATCCTTCTATTGCAACACATTTCAAATGCTTCAATTTTCCTTCTTTCTGGTATTCCTAAAGCACATGGTTTATTACCATAAAGTTATGTGCTCCACACAGAGTTTCAAATAGTTCTAAATCCTGTATCAATATTTTAAACTAAAAGATCACTATTTTTTCATGAAGACTCTTTTTGCTATTGCTATTCTGCTTTTAACATCGTTCCTGCTTCAGCCATCAGTTGTAATTTCACTTCCCATGTAAGCAGAATTAACTTATCTCTCCTACCGGATCTGATCTCATTTTTATGTTTAATCTTCCATTATTGGTATCATTTTGATACGCTCATCATTTTTGTCTTGCTTTGATTTATATTTAGTCCACTCTCTTCTTTCAGTATTTTGTTCATGCCATTCAGCAACTTCTCAACCCCAATTATGTCAGTCAAAACTCACTCATACTAGCTTATTTCCTACTTTGACATAATTCAATTTTGACTATCACTGCAAGCCATTAAATCACGCAATTTTACTTTCGTGGCCATCTTGGCCCACTTCCGGATCATGACATTCAAAATATTATCATCAGACTTTAGTTCTATTAATACCACATACTCTCACTCCAAGAGAAAAATATAAGAATTAATGTAAAAAATATATTTTGACTTTATTTCCAATAGTTCCAATGAAAATCAAACTGACATTCTTTTGAACCACTCACAAGACACGAGAACAATTGAAGTCCTTCACTTAACATTACTGAACAAAGATTCTTATATTACACTCTCAGGTCTAAGACATCAGAGATAACATAAACTAAACCCATGGCAACCTCTTTCGCAAAAATTGGCCAAATCAGAAATCATGTTCATACAATTACTTTCTTACCCAGCTTATAGCAATTTGCCTTACTCTTGCCCCAACACTACACTCTTATTTCACAAAATAAACAGTCAATATTCAAACTGACTTCATATATTGTCAGCATATATTTTTCCAAACTTCAGTACCAATGGCATAACAATGGACAAATACGTACTGCTATATAAAAGAAATTTTCATTGCTCTTTACAGGAAACCAGACCCTTAAAAATTAATAAATAAGATCCTCAGCACCACGAATCTCTCTGTTTGAAAAAAATTATGCATTACAAGTTTTCCAAACCTGTCGTATCATACAATCAGTTTAACATGAAATTGTATCCTCCTTTACTATGTAAAAACTTTAAATCTGTCACATCCTGCAAGCCCAAAGCTCTATTAGAAGCCAATATACGTTGGGGGTGGTGTTTCCCAAAAACTCTAAATGGCCCATGAAAAATGTATAACCTCAGAGTTTAAACTTCACAGCTATGTGTTTGTACCAACACAAGATCTCCTAAATGGTACTCAGTTGATGTAAGCCCTTATTGTCGATCTGGTTTTTTTTTTCTTTTCTTCATTTATTCAATTAATTTTTTAGTCAATTCTTCGTTGTAAAGTACTGTTTCTGCTAGCAAATTTACTGTTTCCATACTTTAGTGGGCTCATCATTAGTTAGCATTCTGTGAAGCGTAAAACTCATTCTTTCATTCTCCACAGAATTCATTAAATCTTGAAATTAAGAACAAAATTAGGCCACTATTACTATTCATTTAAACATTTACTTTCACTTTGCTGAACAACTGTCTTAAAAATTGTTTCAATTTTCTGTACTTAAGTTCTTGCAGAAGTTCTTTATTGCCCAAAAATTTAAATGCATCTTTGTGCTGTCAACTGCAAAGGATTTCAATAACTGCCAGTTCCATCGCTGTCGATGCGGAACCAAAATTTAGTACCATCAACTTGTCCTAACACAGTTGGAATATTTTATGTATTTTAATTTTAACTCTTCTTATTGCTATGAGCCATTAAATCATGCAATTAAACTTTCATCGCTTTCTCAACCCATTTCCAAAATAATAATATTTAAAATACTACCTTCAGGCTTCAGTTCTTTTAGAAATATCACACACTCTCACTTCAAAAGAAGAATTAAACAAGAAATATGTTAGGGCTTCATTTCCAAAGTAGTATAAGACCGTGGCCATTTTTTTGTGTATCGTCATGGGTCTAGAATATTTCCAGATTTTAGGAAGAAATATGATGACAGGTTGACCAAATACAAACTTGACCTGTGTCTCGAGGTTCATGAGCTCAGAAGTATTAATAGAGGTAGGTATTAAACATGAACGGGGACGATAGCGCATTCGTATAATTGTTTCAAAGGTCATAGACTTGAACTTGCTTAAATACCAATACTTGTAAGTTCACTCTCCAAAATTTTAAAAATTCCTGTATGAAAGCATATTTTTTTAATTTTTTTTTTTATTTTTAATTTTTTTTAAAAAAATTTTTTAAATTGAGACTGGGCAAACACTCACAATGTAATCATTGGTCATAGTATCTGTAGTGGCCATAGAACTTAATACACATTCCATATTACTAAACAGTTGAGCAACTCTGAAGAAATGAATTGCCAGAATAGTTGATTCGGTAACATATTTGGTCTGATGTCCACTTAAAATAACCTAATAACTAAAGCACATACATCAAACATGAACATATAGCTAAAAAGCAAATAAATTGTAATGCATAAACTTTGGTGAAGCAACAACATTACTGAAAGTTTTAATTAAATTGAAATTTATTCTATGCTGGAATGACAACTGGCATTTGTGGTTACAGCAGAGACCACAATTAATTAGTTTTTTTTAAGTTGCTTTCATTTGCAACATGTTACTCAAAAGCAGATCCTAATTTTTTCAGCCGCAAAATTTACGAATATGTTTTTAACTATGAAATGCTATGAAAAGAAACTTAATGAATGTGTCATGGCCACTAATTTGGTAGCAGTTGCTTAGATATTAAATTGTGGACATAACCATGAATTTCTTCTAATGGTATCTCTGGTCATTGTTTTGTGAATGAAGGCTGAGACGTGACACCATTCACCAGCCAATATCCATCAAGGTGAGTGAATGTGTGAGCTTACACAATTATATAGTACATACTTTTAATTAAAATCAATCCGACATTATTTTGAGCAATACACACAAGACACCAGAACAATTGAATTGACCCACTTATTATTGCAGAGAGGTTTTTATGCTAGATTATTATATTTAACACTCCAATGGCAACTTCTGTGGCAAAACTTGGCCTCATCAGAAATACATTAATTTTACAGCAATTTATGTCACAATTTTCATCACGTTTTATTGAGATAATGTTCAATATGTTTTGCCACCGCGTGCATTTGAAATTTTGCTTTGGTGACTTCTTAAAATGATGACTGGCTCTGTAACTGGATTCCACATTCATATATTCTGGCTTATACTTCTGGAGGGTTCAGATATAAATCTCTCATATACATCTGTAATTACTGGCAGTCTACAGTCCAATGTAATCTAGAAGTACTGCATGGAATCAGTAATAACAGGGATCGAGACATGGATGATGGTGACCCTCTTAGTTTTCAGCCATTTCATCATGTGCTAATCTATCCTATCCCTTCTTGTCAAGTGCAGGATGAGTCCCATAAAATCCCATCTCCCAATGATCCTAACTAGTAAAACGTACATACAAAATTCTGAAACTTAATAGTACTGCCCCCAACACCAGGCTAACACTTTATAACTTTAGTTAACCTGGACTGATCATGGCACTCAAAAACATAATTTGTATGTCCAGTTAATTTAAAGATACATCTTCAAGTCAATTTATACATTATACAGCTACCCTTAGCCAGGATAACCACAAGATCCTCTTTCATAAAGTCCCTGGATAAGCGTAACTCCTGGTTTAAATATGCCGTTCCCCAACTTCATTTCTGATCCAGGCTGCTTCTTAACTGTCTACTGCTTGTCCTTGGTTCTTACATGTGCAAAAGATTTCTCACCTATTTCAGGTAACAGGTTATATCTGTTGATCTTTATTGTGGATTCATTTTCTCTCTGCAACAAACTCGCTTTTTGTCCTCTTGCCTGCCACTTTTTCTCAGCTCTCATCACATTTATACACCCTTGTCACTACTTCAATATTTACCTCTTTTATTATCACCTGAAGGACATCAGTCTCATCCTGTATACGTAACTTATAAAACCAACAACAAACTCACTGTACTGCCTATACAACATTTGATAAAATTTTGGTATGGAAGCTTAATAAAAAAATGAAAAATTTGATTAAATCAGACTGAATAAACTATGTGTACAACTACTGATACAGAAATGTATAATATTCTAACTAACGTAAACAAATATACCTCTAACCTGTGTCATTCAGACCACAGCAACAAAAGCTTAAAACATGTACAAAAGAGAATATAAAATTTTAACTCAACACTAGAATGAACATACATTAGTAATGAATTAATGCAAACCGTCATGTTATAATACAAATAAAACATGTGGACTGAAAGAACTTGCATTCCAAACTCTTGCCAAACAATTCTTATAAAATTCTGGATCTAAAATGAACTTATATCTAGGATAAAGGGGATTAATACAATACCCATAGTAAACATACTGCTGATTTAAAATGTTCACACATGTACCTCTCTGGAAAATTGAAATAAAATGGAAAACACTTTATTTTCCTGATGCACTTTTCCTTTATGGTGCTATTAAAATACTGACAATTTGATTCACATTTTTCAAGTGCCACTTACCAAATCTTTAAAACAAGGACTATATACGTCACAAAAATATCAACCGCATATCAAACTAGGTCATTTGACTTACGCTATTTCATTTTGTGTCTAACACTTGGCAGCATACAGCAGGTTTAACCTGGCAGACAACCAAACCAAACACAGCTGCAAAGAGTGATTTTTTTTTATTAGGAATGCAACATTTCCCATCTATTAATACCATTTTTACAGATATATCATACAAAATCAACACTCTTTGGGGGATTCATGGGGCCTTTTACACCATATGAAAAAAGTAAAAATTCCCTTTCCTGTCCTAATTTTAAAAAGATATTTTAGTATGAGGCAACAAACAATTTAGTTATTTCACACTTTACTACTCAAACGTATTTTTTATTTTTGCAAACATGGAGGAAGTAAACAACTCCATCAAGGTAGAACAACAATTCAATATTGAATTGCAGAAGTTAAATATTGTACTTCTGATAACATTACCAATATTAATGGCAATGATGACACCAATAATTAAAACTTTGTTTAATTGTTCCACATATTAATCTTGCCATATTCTCCATGTTGCTGTTTTCTATACTGGCACACACGAAGAAAGCAGTTGAAAGTAACAGAGTGAAGAACTTAGTTCACAACAAATTCTTAATCCAACAAAATTTCTATCAAAGCTGATCTTTAGTATTTACCACCTTCAAATGAATGCACTATCATGACTTGAATACACACCACATCCAGTTAATACCTCGTTGATCGCTAAGGTCACTAGAGGCGCGATGAGACTGGGGACAAGGAATGGGAAGGAATTCAGCCATGGCCTTTTTGAAAGAAGCATCCCGACATTTGCCTGGAGTGATTCGAGGAAATCATGGAAAACCCAAATCTGGATGCCCAGACGGGGATTCAAACCGGCGTCCTCCCAAATGTGAGGCCAGAACGTTAAACGTTTATCCACCATGCTCGTTGAAAACTAAATGTGACTAATTATTTAAATGTAAGATGTTAAAACTAAAAAATGTCTGTTAGTGTGTAAGAACCTTAGAATTTTGGCAAATTCTAGTTTTGCTTAGGCTGGACTTAGAAATTTCGAGTAAGAGTAGTTTTCAACTTAAAGGAATTTCCCTGTAATCGTTCCTACAGTTACAATTCGCCATAAAAATCATTTTAAAGTGTATTTATCCAATCAAGAAACGTTTATTTTAAGAGATATTCTGGTTTGTTCATGTTTCGAAATACGCGATCAGAATAGTAAAATTCTAAGATTTGTAATATCTTTAAATCGAGTAAAGCGACAGCTGAACTTTTATCACCAGCTATAGTCAGCATTGTTCCGGATATTTTGGCAGTAAAATTAAATAATTTGGCAAAGTTTCATTACCAGTTTTAATTAAGAGACAAAATGAGCTTTTTAATTAAAAGGAATATTAATTTGAAATTTATATCAGTAGACACCCCTAATTAAGACAATTCTGAATATATAATGGCTTTAGTAAAAAGTTTTAGCATATGTCTGGTAATTAAGTTTTTGAAGATAGATTGTTGTCGATTGTCGCTGTAAAAATTCAAACGTTCAGGTTAATCCCCTCACTTCACCACGCGGAATTAAATAAAACTTTAAAACTAAATTTCTCACTAAACTGCTGTTGGACTTCCAGTAGATAAGTCTAAACACTGTCAAAGTTTAAACACTTTTAATAATCTGGGTCATCTAATAAAGTACACACACTTTTGATCTCGTGGAAGCGAAAAGATGGTATACAGCTGCTTACGTCACTGGTTTTGGTAATCGCTATATAAGACCCCGCCGCCATCATGCTTTGTCTGTATCCTGGGAGCATTATGAGAGTGAGCCTGCTCAAGTCTTGTGTCGGGGTGGGAGGAAATCTGTTGAAAGTTGGCGCTACCGAGTCGGCCATGTTGGTACTTTGGTGTGGTAGCCTGCGAGAACAATGTCTGCTAGAACTTTGAATTTCTGAAAAGGGGTTTGGTTGGGAATTTCTCTCCACAATCTGCAATATTTTGGAAAAGAGTGTTCGATTTGCCTATTCGACTGTCTAATGCAACTTTTAGTAAATGTGATTTTGAAAATAAAACTTTAAACTTTCTGAAAGTGAACTGTTATAATTTCGTAGACTGAGAACCTTTTCTAGATTTGTGGTTTAGAAACAGATCTAGTGGCGACCTTCAAGCATTTAAGTTGAGTTTCCAGTAGGTTACACGGTCAAATTTAATTTATCTTGTGAAAATTCCACAGAACTTTCCATCAATGTAAAGTTTTAGTTAAGTCACCAAGGCGATACTATAACCCCGGTGTCAGCCTTTTCCTTACAAGTGATAAATGTTGGGCACCTCAGGATAATTTTGAGATTCACATTGATATATGCACAGTGGGATTGGCTTTTAAATATGACATGAGAGTCCTTAATTAAACTGCTCTTAAAAATGTGAATGATAGTCAGTATAATGAGATTTCTGGATTTTATAATGTCGTTTACCAAACAGCTAACAGTACAATCGCTGAGCAGCTAACACTTCTTCTGAAGACATGACAAACTACAATGTTACAGCTTTTTTTTTTTTTTTTTTTTTTTTTTTTTTTTTTTTTTTTTTTTTTTTTTTTTTTTTTTTTTTTTTTACAAAAGGCCACTTTAGTCGTGGAAATTTGAGTGTATCAAATATAAACTAAAATTCCTTCTTAATATCTTCCTGACCAACACAGTAAAACTACTGTTTCAATGAAAACCAAAGCCGATGGCCAGATGTTGTGAAAAAATACTAGGAAGTAAAGAAACACACAAAACATTGAAATTCGCTGGTGAAAAAACCCCAACAACAGAAAATATGATAGATATAGGGTTGAGTCCAGATAGTTCCCGATTCTCATCTTATTCGCACCAAGTTCCTCTGCAGCCAAAGGGTTTGCATCCAAAAATTGGAATGTTTTGTGTATTTTCAGTTAGTGTAAAAATCCCAAGAGACACAACACAGCCACAAAAATTTGCATTCTATACTGCAACCAATGCATTCATCTCATCGAGAAGTATTAATTATTTATACAATCCAGTACACAAGTGTTTGAAAAAGAACAACTCTTTCAATACTACTACAACTTGTTCAGATTTTTCAGTAGAATAAAAAAACCATTACAAGGGTAAAGTGAAAAGTTTTCAACCAGGCATAAAGAAGGCATTACTATCAATGTGAGTATGTGTGTGTGTGTGTGGGGGGGGGGGGGGAAGTTACACATGTTGCAACAATGGATGTTAACTTTCAATGAATTTTCTTTATAAGTAGACGTATTGTGCGTGTCTCAAAATAAATAAAGTGGAATATTTTACAATCATAAAAGTCTTCATTTAGGACAATATATCACCAACATAAATTCATCCAAAGTTGGTGTAGGTTTAAAATGAATCTGCTGTTACATTCCACCAATGAAAAAATGGTGAGCTGAATTTTAATGTGGCTGTAATCCTCTTAAAGATGACATACATGAACGACGAACAAAAACTACAACCACAGTGCTAGGTGGGAATCTTGAACACTCCCTTCTCCCACTACCTATGACTGGCTATTTAATGTTGGCCAGATAGTTAATCACTCGTATAGTTACATAGTTCTATGGACAACCACCACTTAAAGAAGCAGCAATGAGAAAATCACCTGCTAGATTTTTAAATAGATTAGTCAATGGTTAAAGGGCACTAGCTATAAAATGAATAATAAATTAATATTTTAGTCAAAAGTTTCTTTAATTGATTAAATGTATTTCTATCGATGCAGCCAAATGTTAATAAATTTGATCTCCAGATCAAATCCTAATATTGCAAGTCCTAGCTACAACCTCAAACAATATCAATCATTCAATTTGCATTATTTTGACCCCAGAAATAATGACTCAGTGAGGAGTCAAGCCTACATCAATCAACTAAGTGTGGTATGGTACCCTGTTATTTGTCAATTAAAGAGGCAAGAGACAAATGCATCAAGATTGTAACACATTCTGACCTCCAGCTGACCCTTTCAACTGCACGCACTCCACCATGCCTCCTGCCCAACTCGCCCCACCAGGCTTCTTACCCCAATACAACTGCACCGACAGGTGCTCAGCGCATATGACTGCACTGGCAACCATTTCCCATCACAGTTGATATAAGGACTCTCCAGGAGCTCAACACTCTGCTTGAAGATGAAATTGGAGAGCGACATCAAATTGACGAGCTCCCCCAGTGCGGGGCCCGAGAATATTTTTTACAAGATTAAAATCCTTCACATTGTAGTGAAATATGGTGGTGATGCAATTATTTGAAGACTTGGCCAAAGATGTATGCTTATATGTGTCATAGACTGACACAGACTTTACTATATGACTCTCCAGAGCAGCCCCTGATAATTTCATACAAAGAGAAAATTTCCTTTCCTGATCATCCCTTTTGATCATACTTAGGCAATCACTTACACTCTTCTCCAAAATTACATGCTAAACCATTTCTTGTCATGCTTTCTCAAATCCATTTTCACATTTGCATAACTAGTGCAACATTAGGTCAGATAATAGAGGATATAGGTTCACTTTGTAGGAGTTTCACTAAGGACAATAGACCAGTGATAAAGGGGAGGTGTGGGGAATAGTATCAATAGAAACGCAAGGTATAGTACAGAGAGTGACCTGAGGAAGGGGGGTGAAGGAGGTACAGCATACCAGGGTGGAACTCATGCAGGCCCTAAGTCACCATGACCAGCCACAATTGCACTATGCTGAGAGGTGGGTATATGTGGCAACGGAAGTGGTACTCGTGAAAGTCATTAGTTTTGTCTGGGGGGGGGGGGGGGTGTTGTGCCTGTGTGTGGAGTTTCTCTTGGGACGGCTTACACCTAAATAGCTAAAGCAGCAAGTGAGCACATTTCCAGTGACGAGGTCAGGACTGTGCCTTTTTTTAGGTTATGTGCTGCTGGTGAAGGGATGGAACTAAATGATCAAAGTGATACTGATTGTGGATCCATGATGAGAAAAATCATAGATGTTAAAGAAATAGATGAACTTGCTGAAACACTGACCAGGGGTAGAACTGGGAAAGGGGGAGGTAGATGCTGAGGATATAAAGCCAGTAATAAGGGTGTTATTGGTGAACTTAGAAGTATAATGAACAAAGTAATTGAATTTTCAATCTTAATAGATACAAGAACCACAGGTAATAATGGGGGTAGATGGTTGGTTAAACAAAGAAGTTCTAGACAGTGAGGTTTTTCTCGATGGTTACAGAGTGTACTGCAGAGATATATGACCAATTGGTGGAGGAGTTTTCATACTAGTTAACAAAAACTACCACAGTTCACTGGAGTTCATAGATCATGACCATGAGTTACTGGGATAGATTTCTGGGGTAATAAAAAGAAAAAAAATCAGGGTGTTGGCTGCTTAGTGCAGTGGAAGAATAACTGATGACGATGAGGCTCTTGGAGAGAAATTAAATTCATACTTGGATTTCAGAAGTGAGAATAGAATGGTCATTATGTGTAGGGATTTAAATTTACCATGTGAAAAAATGGTATGAAAAAAGATTAATAATAAAAGGGTGCAGAGATTTGCAAATATCTTAATAAGGGATTTACACAAGTGGTAGAGCAGAACAATATTTTGCATATATCTATACTAATATTATAAATGCGTAAGTAACTCTGTCTGTTAAGTTTCTTGGGCTAAATGGATAATCCGATAATGATGAAATTTGACGAGGAGATGCTATTTGGCATTAGAATGGACATAGCGTACTTTTTTTCTATATAAATAATACATGTCATATAATTTTGAAAAATTACTGAATGGCGATAGACACACAGGATATGCAGGTCTCTGTACTACCTTTGCATATAGTGGTGTGGCAGCTCAGTGGTTAAAGCACTTGCTTACTGCTTCAAATCCCAATGGAAGCAAAGATTTTTAAAAATTGTTTTTGATCATATGAGTCACACCTGGACCGTCTGTTGTTTGAATTGCATGTAAAGCAGTAGATACCACAAATTTAGGGCCACAATGCAAGGCAGATCATAGGTAGTCTTGTAATGCTGTAGGTGTATACTTTTTCACGCTATATTGATCCCTAAGGGTCTGTTACTCTCGCAGTCAGTGTGTGTGATCTGCACTAATAATACTATAAATGTGGAAGTAAGTCTGTCTTTGTTATGTTTCAACGACTAAATGGCTATACCAATATTCATGGAATTTGACAAGGAAATACTTTGTATCTGTAGGAAGGGCACAGGTTATTTTTTCATTATGTTGCCATGAAATTTTGAGAACAAATCAAATGGTAACACAGAGATGGATGTGTGTGTTATTCTGTAATGTTATGTCGGTTGCTCAAGCTGTGCTTCTCACACATTATTTTAGTGTATACTTTGTTAATAAATTAAGTTTAGAGACAAAACGTATTACTTAGTATAGGTGCCGATTTTCTCTGTACTATTACTTTGAGTCTACTTAGGATTTCTGGCACCAGTTTATTTTGCCTTCTTTTTTGACATGCCTTGTGGGCGTAAACTGGCCCAGGGTATAGCTCTAGCAGAGCACAAGCAGCAAAAGTTATTAGAACCCAAGAATCAGATGCTCATGCTGAAGAAAGAAGAAAAGACCAAGCTGAAATAAAGCTGCCCTTAGTTAACCTTCCCCCCTCCTCCCTTCTACATCCCCGCACCTTTGTTTGTTTTTCTGTTTTTAAATTGTGGGAAATTGATTCTCTTCAAGAGACAGGTGCATATTATGCCGACTCGGTGTTGTTTGGGACCAATCCTACGTTATCAACAGCTATCTATATTCAATTCTGGGAACGAAATTCTGTATCCACGCGTACGAAGTCGCGGGTACCAGCTAGTTCTTAATTAAAGCCTGATGATAACCTTGTGGAATGTCAAAATGAAGGAATTTAGCAATCAAGTACAGTTCTGAAGGATATTAGAGGATTCAGTGAACCAACAGCCAAAATCGAAGGGAGAAATAAGTACAACTATAAAAAGGCGCAGATTTCAAACTTGAAGAGATATTTCAGAGAACATTTCAGCAAATGGAAGTAAGGCACAAGTACTGTAGTCAAGGTGGGAAGAGTTCAAGGAGATATTAAGAAAGGAGGAAAAAAATTTATTCTAAAACAGAAAATAAAGAGTAGAGAACCTGTGTACTATAATAGGGAGGTGAGAAGATTAAAGAGGTTGGTAAGAACATAACAGAGTTAAGGGACAGCAGGGTCGTAGGTAATATTTAAAACAACAAGGACTTAATAATAGCTAAGAAGGTGGCTAAAGATGGGTATATGAAGAGTATAGTCAGTGCAGGGGGACCATGCATCTAGAAATTTCTATGGCTATGTTAGAAAACTGATGGGAAGGGCGGGTGTTGGGATGCTTATAGATAAGGCTGGAGAAGAAGTTACTGAGGATTTAAAGGCAGATATATTAAATAACTGGTTTAGTGAGACTATTAGGGACAATGAATCAGAAACAGGAGGGTCTAAATTGGAGAACAAGCTTAACACAAAAATGAGCAGAGCAAAAAAAACTGAAATTCTTCCTGAGGATATTATGAAGGAACTAAGAAAGCCGAAAAAATATAAAGGTGCTGGTGTAGATAGTATTACTACAGATAACGTACAAATAAGCCAGAAGTGATATTGTACCTTATCTTGAAAAATTATTTAAATTGATTCTGGATACTTGATGCTTACCAGAGGACTGGAAAAGTTTGATAGTAGTGCCGGTATAAAAGGAGATGTGAGAAATAGTGTCCAAAATTATATGCCAATCAATTTGACATCAGTGCTAAGTAAATTAATGGAGAGATTGATATGCAACCACATCAGAAATATATGTGAGAGCCTAAGTGGTTTTCAAGTAGGCAATATGGCTTTAAGCAAGGGTATTCATGCAAATCTCAGTTGGCATATATGCAAGATATTTCGGAAGAAATAGACAAGGGATGCCAAATTCATAGTGTAGCACTAGATATTTCAAATGCTTTTGACAGAGTAAACCACAAAATAGTAGTAAATAAGGTAAAAACTATTGGAGTGGATGAGAAAGTGATTTGTTGGGTAGAAGAATTTTTAAAAGGTAGAAAACAAAGTTAGGGTAGGTAATGAGGTCCTAAAAGAAGTGGAAGTAAAAATGGGAGTGCCACAGGGTAGCGTATTGGGATCACTGCTATCCATTAATCTTATGAATAATTGTGTCGGTTGTTTACTATCTGAAATTAGATTGTTTGCAGATGACATAATGCTATATAAAAGGACCAAAACAGTAGAGGAGTGTAAGCAGCTGCAGGGTGATATGGACAGGATATCTAGTTCCGTTGGTAAAAATGGGATGAAGATAAATCCAAAGAAGAGTCAGCCTATTAGATACACAAATAAAAAACTAAAGGTTGAGTATGATTATAAGATGGGGAAAGAGCTGCTCGCTGAAGACCTGAAATATAAATATCTTGGCATTACATTTGATAACAAGCTTAACTGGGCAGGGCACATTGGACAGGTAGTAGGAAAAGGGGGTAATATCTAGATCGCGATACTGCTGCAACCACTTACCACCTCGCGATGTAAACACTTCCCGATGGAGAGAGTACGACTTTTCCGGGTGTGACGTGTTCAGCCTTTGATCGATTTGAGAATACAAATTAGGCCATAGAATGTAACCAATAGTAATAATAATAATAATAAAAAAATTAATGGATTGAAAAAGTTAAAGCAAATTATTACTTGCACAATTGATAATATTATTAAAATATGTACAACATTCCAAACTGATAATTGATATCATTCATTAGCGTTAACGTTATTAGTCAAAATTCTATTTATTTTTATTTGATTCCATTCTATATTTCCTCGTGTGGCTGAAATTGCTATTAAAATCATTCAGACGAAATAAAAACAAGATTTCGTCAATAACAGTTTCGTTTAGGTTGAAACGCAGCCTGGGCCATACTAACAGTAATAGATGCGATTTGAAAACTGGGTTTCGGCAATATCGTGTGGGACGGTTACGTTTCACTATGGTCCAGGCTGCATTAAGACGTAAACGAAATTAACAGTGATGGATACGACAGAAATTAGGTATCCGCAATAAGGTGTTCGATAGTTACGTTTCAGGGTGATCCAGGCTGCATCAAAACCTCATCGCAAATGAATTTATTCCTGTACTACTGGTGCAAAATTAACGATTTCTCGATATGAGACGTATTAGTGATGGACTACTTTCCATGGAAGGTCCATTAGTTACATTTAAAGCTGCGAGCGGAACGTATACGTCACATTCAGCAAGGTAGTGACGTCATACTCTCTCCATACGGAAGTGTTTACACCGCGAGGCGGTAAGTGGTTGCAGCGGTATGGCGATCTAGATATTACCCGGAAAAGGTTTCAAAATTCTGTACTTGTTGGATAGAGCGATGAGGGGATGCACAAGAGAAGTAAAGGAACTGGGTTACAAAACTTTGGCCAGACCATTGCTTGAATATGGTAGTATAGTATGGGACCCACATTTTGAGTATCAAATACAGGAATTGGGGAGGGTGCAAAAAAGGGTTGCTAGATTTGTTTCTGTAAATTATCACAGAATGCAATCAGTAACAGATATCATAAAATAGCTGGAATGGGATTCATTGGAAGACAAGAGGAAGGCGTAGGAGGTCATGGGAGTGTACAAGGCATATATATTGGTGATGAGGCATGGAAGGAAAAAGATGGCAATGACCACAAGCTGGCATTAAATTTCAGGCACAACGGTGTAGGAAGATTCTCTTTTTTAGGTAAGGGCATCAGGGATCGGAATAATTTACCAAGAGAAATGATGAATAATTTACCAAAAATGTTGAAATAATTTAAACTTAAAATTTATAGAGGATAAATGTAGGTGGGTGCAGGAAAGGGGAAAGATGGGCGAGTAGAAAAATTGCCACCGGAGCGTGCACTCCATTGCAATTTTAATTAAATATTATTAATATTAACTATTCTATTCTCTCAACTTCCCTTAAAATGCTTTTCATTTCCCCAAGTGTGCAGGAAATGCTACTGTTCAGAGCAAAAATTTTCATTTGTTACTTCTCACAATCAACACAGATTTTCTCAAAAACGCCTATTTATCTCACTTTAATATTTTTAAATATTTCCTTATGCCTCTTCTCTCTCCCTTGAAATGATACTCAGGAATTATTTTATGTTGTTAAACTTCATCTTTCCTTAATATAATTGTCAGACAACTTATTTTCGAGGCTTAAATTCTAAGAGTCCCAAAATTTACTGTTTTAAATTAATACATCATCACCTTCCTTTTAATATATCTTCAAAACTTTAAACGAACTCCTTTGAACATTATAAAACTCTTTAAGGAATGCTTTTTTTAAAACCATAATCTTTTAACCAACTGAAGAAACTAAGCAATTCTTTTTTCAAATTATGGCAATGTGTGCTATCCTCTCTTAAATTATAAAAGCTCGTTTAAAATGTCTAAGGAAAAACCCCCTGTACTGTTAGTAGGTGCAAAATATGATACTGGACAATCAACAATTAAAAGTCTATGACAGCTGAGGCTGTAGGAATACCATATGTATGTATCATACATTTTACATGAATTAAATATGAGAAGACTATGTGTAAGATGGGCACCACAATTGCTTAATGCAAATAAAAATTTAAAAAAATAAAAATTGACTTGTTGCTGGGACCATATTTAAACGGATTCTAATAATTTTGTGTTGTTGGGTTCAGCACTGAACAACATAAATGAAATAGCAATCAAAACAATGGGTAGAAGCTGCTGGCTCTGCACCAAAACAGGTGACATCAATTTCACCTGCAGTAAGTGAATAGCCAGTATTTTAAGAGATTCAAAAGGAATTATATGGATCAACTAGAAAAGGGTAAAACAATAATCATCAAATACTATGCACATCTCCCAGACAAACTGGATGGAAAAAGTACGAAAAGAGACTTGGATGACAAATGAAAAAAATCTTTCATTGAGAAAATGCACTTGCTCACAAAGGTGCTTTGGTGATAGGGAAACAGAGGGATTTGGAGAACCAATTATTGGAACATCAATCATATTGCAATGAAATCTTCACAGCTGTACTGCCGGATTGTAGTAGATTTCATTGCATTATACACTGGAAAGCCTATGTTTTTACATCAATCTTACTCACCAAATTCGGCCCCTCTACTTCCACCATTCCTAAATCCAAACAATTATAGCTGGAAAACATTTTAAGTCAAATGAAGAGCCATCAATAGGTATTTCTTTATACCTTTTAAAAATCTCACAGTTTCAGGGTTGGTTACTATTCATTGGAAAAACAGTGGAGAAACTAAATTGAGAAAAATGCATTTTTGGACTTAACTTTTCAATTTACCATTGTATGTCATGGAACTACCATTATTTATGAAAAAAAAATCAGTTTAAAAAAAATGCATTCCATTTGTGACGAACTTAATGTTAAAATGGATTTTGATTTTCTGCAATCTTTAAATTTATACACGTTAGTATTCTATATTCAATTGTAACCCGAACTGCCTTGAAAATGAGATCTCCAAGTTTTTGTAACAGTGGTTGGTAGAGTTACAAAACTAAGAATCTGTTTGGTCTGACTGGCTTACCATGCAGCTGGTTACAGAGGGTTCTACCTTTGAGGCATAGTCAACAATGCATTAAACTAATGATAGTGGAATATATGATTGGGATTATTGGATATTGCGATTCTGCACGGTATTGGCATCATAAACACTACAGCAGTCAAACGCAAGATACCTCTAGCCAGACTGGTCCAGATTGTATTACAACCTAATTACTGCTTGAAAATAATGCTCCAGGCTGTATTACAACACAATTAGTGCTCGAAAATAATACATCTTGTGACCGAGTAGAGCAGCATTATGATGACAGTGAACGTTGCAGTGGAATCACAATCTCCAGTAGACCCATGTAATTGTGTTTCAAAGAATTGGTGGGGATAAGTGTAGAGGTTGTAGTAATATCCATTATGGAAATAATAGTAGAAATAGTAGCAGAATTAAACAGTCAAGTCATTGGCATCAATTATTTATAAGATACACCCATAAGGCTCCAAGTCTAAGACGGCACCCTTAACTGCCACATCGGTCTGAAATTCGGTACATTCGTTCCATAGGCTGTCCTAATTGAGAACTTTGAAGGAGATAGCCACCAAATATATAGAAATAAAATAACATCACTCAAAAATGTTGGCACATCCATACAAGTTATAATGTAACTAATATTACACATTACCCATTGACGTTTATTCCTAGTTTCTCTCAGGCTTCATTCTTGGACAAAAACTGCTTTCCACATTCAAATTTCAGGTAGTTATAAAATGGAAAATCGGTAATATTTATTATTTCTATGCACGTAGCTAACATATTGGATTTCTTGAGATGGTAATATGCTGACATATATCACATGACAGCCAACATTCTACAGTGAAAGATGGTTTGCTCCATAACTGATAGTTGATATAGAGCATTTAAGTTTGATTTTTGGTACCAGCAGTTGCGGCTGGGATAAAATTAAGTCTGAACCATGAATTAAGGCTAATAATACTTTGAATAAACATCGGGTAATAACTTACAAGGATCTAATCACATTTCAGGTATACTGGAGATTTCGATTCCGCAATGAAATGGCATCACAATATTGCAATAGTCAAAGACTTGCAACTGACTACAGCAGTATTAAGATGTCATTAGTGAATGTTGATGTAGTGGAATCACGATCTCCAATAGACCCCACATTTTAAGTGATATTACTTCAAATTGTACAAGTAAGAAATGTGTGTACCAAATTTCAGACTGATATGACATTTCTTGAAGGATCTGACTTATTGATCTCTTACCAGATTTAATAAACATGTACAATAAATAGAAAAAAGGGCTTAGATTTGAGTCTGGGAGCTGGGCTAAATGTTCGTTGAAAATTTTAAAATATACATAACTCCCCTTCATGGAAAGGTTAAGTCAGTTCTGACATATTAAGCTACCAGCAAGTGGTCCACCTCAAAAATTAAGAAACATCACATTTTCAGGACTGACAAGCAAACAAACGTGAATATTTATTGGAGTTTAATGAATAATTTTCACTCTCAGTTAACGATTAATAAGTTTAAGACATATAAAGGTGTATCACTTCGATAAAGGTCAATAAAATTAAACTACTAACACTACAATTCGGGACCATAATCCTAACTAAACGCCGATGATTAAAATAAATAATGAATGTCAAATAAACCGTACACAGACTAGTAGCTCCATTCGAATACTTTACGTCTTACGGAAACTTTAATAATTTTTTGATCTGAAGTTAGTTTTGGTGAAGAAGAGGCATTAATCTTTCAAAAACACAAAACGCCGAAGCACTATTCAACGAAACGAAGATGCCGCCTAGAGATCCCGTCATACAATTAAGAGATCCAGCCAGGAAATGAAAGAAAAAACAGTGGTATTTGTCATAAATTATCTAAACGCTTAATTCAACAGAAAAATGAATTGGTATGCAGACTGAAATGTGTTTCTCTCATCGTCAAGCACTTAAGATACTACTAATGAATGTGTGAATAATTGGAGAAGAAGAAAACAATGCATTACCTCTCAAAAGAAAATATTTGTGTAATTTGGTAAGAAATACATGACCACGGACGAATTTAATAACCCTGCAAACATTAACCACTTTACATTTCCTGCGACCCACCTCCTGACGTATGTCACTTGGAAGTGTGATCGATACAATCAGAGATACTTGTAAAACAACTTCTAAATCTGATGATTTTCAATCCAAAGGGTCTCTGACAAATTTTATTAGTATATAATTCACAATTTTGAATTCTTGAAAACATAAACTTACAAGCTAATCAGGCTGAATAAATTTAAAAATAGTTTCCATAAAATTATTATCATTTTCTAAACTAAATGTCTCATATGGTAGCGTTGACCTGGACATGGACTAAGATCCTGCCTCATCCAGAAAATGTAGCACCGCTCACTCCTCACTAGAAAAGAAGCATGATCGGAAGAAGAGGGCATCCGCCGTCAGCGTAAAAACTATGAAGACTACACTAAAGGCAACGAAACCAAAAACAACAATAGATGCGGAAGAATGGTGCAAGCCCAGCCTCACTGCACCGGCTGCCCTCATGAACACATCCACTAATGCTATCACTATTCCAACCACAAATGTATAAACCTCTTTACGGGGCATAAGAGACAGCAGCAGAAAATATGAAAATGGAGACAGCGCAAGAAACGAAGGACTCAAAACCTGTTGCTCTTATGGTAACATTTATAGAAAAATTCAGGAACTTGTACACACTCGTGAGATATCTATGCGAGGACGCTTCTAAAGCAGGCAGGAAGAGAATTATACTCGAAAATTTCCAAGACCACTGCCAACTATAAGTACGTAAAAAATTTCTTGTCGAGAATAGAATCCTCTACATTCCCCGCTGCTCCAGAGAAGCACATAGAAGTGGTTTTGAGAGCACTTCAATTTAATTTCTCCTCTGAGAAGTGCATGAAATATGTAGGGGATCATGCAACGCAGGAATACGGACAAAAAATGGAGACCCCCCCCCCCCCCGAAGTGTATTAACTGTGACTGGACATAAGTACAGGAAGTATATCATCTTCACTGAATTCAATTAAAGGCGGAAATTCATCAAGAAGTCGTACCTAGCAACAATAAGGAAGCACAAAGAGGAAAGGAAGAGAGAAAAAAAGAGAACATTAGCTAACCAATAAGAAGGGCCATTCGGGAAATTCTGGAATTTGTGTGTGGTGTTGCTTTACGTCTAGTCGACGTCGAGATCATTAGAGGCGGAAAAAGACTGGAGGGCAAGAAAAGGGAAGGGACGAACTTGATTTGAAAAAATTGATGAATCAGTTCATTTCCAAAAATCTGAAGTGCAGAACAGGTTTAATACTGATAATTAATACTGAGTAATAGTAAATTTAAATACTAATAATAGTTAATTTTCGTGCATAATTAAAATATATTACTGACTAAATTATATGATAATTGTTTTAAAAATTTATGTTGTAGTTTTTACCACTGAGAATTACCTTTGTATGACCAGTTCTGGACTAACACGATCCACCGGCCCTGCCAACATGATAGGATAGAAGCCTAGAAGCCTAGAAGCCCCAGCTCACCCCGAGACAATACATACGCTGCCGTGGCAGCCGGCCAAGCCACATCATGCAATGCAAGAATACCACTGACATTAGTTCAAGAACAAGAGCCGACGAATCACCATCACTGCAAGAACCACAGCCCATACCTACATATTACCACACAAATGAGCCTAACCGGCCTGAGGGATGACAAAAACTATAGCAACCTACTGAACCTGACACAGTCACTATTCCAAACCATCTACATTTACATCTACATCTATACTCTGCAAATCACAAATACTGTGGGTGGCAGAGGGTGCTAAGCACCGATCCTAATTCTGTGCATTCCAATCCCAAACACAACGGAGAAAGAAGGAATACATAAATGTATCAGTACGGCATCTTATCTCCCGAATCTTATCCCTCCTGTCATTGCGACCTAAATAGGTTGGCGGAAGAAGTATTTCGTTGCACTCGTAAATTAGAGATTTTCGCATATTCTCCAACAAATTTAAACGAAAACGACGTCGTCTGTCCGCCAAACAATCCCAGCCTAACCCACGTATCAGCTCTGTGACACTTACATAAGGACTGTAACTAGCGGTCACGAATCGAGCGGCTCTCCTCTGTACTTTCTCTAACGTGTCAATCAATCCCTTGTGATACGGATCCCAAATTCCACAACAGTATTCCAAATGCGGACGCACTAGTATTTTGTACGCTGTTTCCTTTGTATGAGCATTACAACTTCTCAAAATACGACCTATGAATCGTGGTTTAGAATTAGCTTTGCCTACGACGGAAGTTATGTACAAGTCCCATTTCATGTTGCTTTGTACTGTTACGCCTAGATACTTCAGGGAATCCACAGTGTCAACAAGTGAATTGTTAACTTTGTACTCGTGAGCAAATTGGGTCTTTTTATTACTTATGTGCATTTCCTTGCACTTTTTGGAGTTAAGTGTAAGCTGCCATTTACGGCACCATTCCGAAATAACATCCAGATCGCGCTGAATTTCTAAGCAATCGTCGAAGCACCTCACTTCCCTATAAATAATTGCATTATCAGCAAAAAATCGCATCCTGCAATTAACGTTGTCACCGAGATCGTTTATAAAAATTAAGAAAAGAAGTGGTCCTATTACACTTCCTTGAGGAACGCCCGAAGTAACATCTAGCTTAAAAGAGGCTTCCCCGTCAACAACGACATACTGTAACCGACCAGATAGTAAATCGCGTATCCATTCGCAAATCTGATCAGATATACCGTACGCTCGAATCTTCGCTAAAAGTCGGTTGTGTGGTACAGAGTCAAAAGCTTTCTGAAAATCCAAGTAAATAGTATCAACTTTTGATCCTGCATCAATAACTTTCATTACATCATGCGAAAATAGAGACAGCTGCGTCTCACACGATCGGTTCTTCCGAAATCCGTGTTGGTTTGCTGTAAGTAACTCGTTTTCATCTAGAAACCTCATAACGTTAGAGCATATGATATGCTCCAGAATTCTACTGCAAACAGATGTTAGAGATATCGGTCGATAATTCCTAGGATCTCTCCGATCTCCTTTCTTGAAAACGGGTATCACCTGGGCTATTTTCCAGTCAGAAGGTACTTTTCTTTCTTCTAAAGATTTACGAAATATATCTGACAGAAATGGTTCTATTTCTTCCGCGTATTCCGAAAATACTCTTACTGGTATATCATCGGGACCCGGCGCTTTCCCCCACTTCAGGAGCTTTAATTGCTTTACGATACCTACACTATCAATTTGTACTGGATCCATCTCAAATTCTACACGCCGTTGAAAAACGGGAATGTTTTCCACGTTTTCGTCAGTGAAGGAATTTTTAAATTCGGTGTTAAATACGGTAGCCTTGTAGCGGCTGTCATCAACTTCCCGACCGTCTTGTAGTAGAACTGGCATATTGGTGTCACAACCACTTTTTTTTTTTTTTTTTACATACGACCAAAATTTCTTCGAATTTTCAATGAGGCTCTTGGAAAGTGTGTTGCAACGAAAGTCATTAAAGGCCTCGCGCATCGCATTCTTGACCTGTCCTCTTGTCTCAGCTAGCTTTTCTAAATCACTCTTATACATCGTCCTTCTTGAGAGTGCATGTATCTTCCTTTGATTTTTAAGTAACCTTTTAACTTCACGTGTATACCACGGGGGATTGTTCCCATCCCTGATTGTCCTTTTCGGTATATGTAAGTCCATATCTTCCCTGACTATATTTATGAATCGAAGCCACATCTCTTCAACCGAGCCTCTTCCTTCTATATAGGTAATGTAATTATCCCTCAAAAACGTTCTTAAACTCTCCTTTGGGGCCTTTTCGAACCTGTAAACGACCCTTTCTTTTTTCTTTTTGCGCGCCATTGTTAATTTCACTGTAGCAATTACAGCTTTATGATCACTTATTCACGTGGCGGTGGAAATGTACGTGAATAATTCAGGCCTATTTGTAACGAGAATATCTAGAATGTTTTCGTTATCGTTGTGCCATCGCGTTGGTTCAGTGACGAGCTGCTCAAGATTAAGATCTGAGAAAAGGTCAAGAATAATCTCACAGGATATTTTATCCCTGCCACCAGTAACGTGGGCGTAATTATTCCAGTCAATATACGGAAAGTTGAAGTCACCTCCTAGTATTATTTCATCATGCGGAATTTGACGAGCTATATTTCTTACGTTATTTCTTAAGGCCTCGGCAACACCCACATCTGCATCTGGTGGAAGATAGAAAGACCCTATTACAAATTTTGTCCTAGCTACTTTTAGTATATTCCATAGGATTTCACAGACCATATCAATATTTATTTCGTTACACGACAGGTGTTTACGAACAGCTATAAATACACTACCTCCACTTGAATGTAACCTATCCTTACGGAAAACATTCATGCTATTGTTAAAAATTTCTGCTGAACTAATATCCGGTTTTAACCAGCTTTTAGTACCTAACACAATATCAGCTTCTGTGCTACTAATAACGCTTTCAAGCTCAGGCTGCTCATTACAAACACTTCTACAGTTAATAACGAGTACTTTTAGCGATCGAGATTGATTTACGTTACTCCTAACGTAAGGTGCCGAATTTAATTGGGCTGCCCGTAACTGTAATCTCAGTTTCGGGTCTTCCTCCCTCAGCCTAAAAATTCCCCCAATGCAATCCACACGGCCCCTGCCACCCGTGTAGCCGATTCACGTATGTAGTGCACACCTGATCTATCCAAGGGAACCCTACACGACTCGACCCCAGGGCGAAGATCTAGGAATCTGCAGCCATGATTATCGCAGAATCGGCTCTGAACCAGAGGTCCACAGTCGGTTCTATCGACAATGCTGCAAATGGTTAACTCAGCCGAAATCTTGCGGTCATCAACCACAGAGCTCACCCTATGAACAAGCCGCCGGAAGGAAGAGAGGATACCCTCCGACCCAAGGCGGCAAGCATCATTGGTGCCGACCTGAGCTACAATCCGCAGCTGGCTACTCCTCGTACGCTCAATAGCATCCTGGATGGCCTGTTCCACATCTTGGATGAGACCTCCCGTAATGCCCAATGAATGGACATTGGACTTCATCCCCTACCCATTCGCCATGTCCCTAAGGGGCTCAATGAAACAGTAATGCAGGGATGATCGCGGCTGATAGCGGCTGCAGTGCAGACATCAATTCAAACTGCATGACAAGGGTTATTACAATATCACCTTGGCAGCAACCAATAATGGAGATACTCTGACATCTAACCACCTTAGTGCAAGATGGAAGACTCAAGGCCACTACCACACACAAACCCCAGTCGGCCAACGTTGTGCATGATCAGTGACTCTATGCTGCTACCACACACAAACACCAGTGATCTTCGCTAGATAGTTTTGGCTAAAAAGTGAAACATAGGGACACACACGTCTTTGGCCGAAATATGAAAGTGCCCCAGGTCGACCACTTTCAACCACCATATCTTCCACACCCCCACAGCTACCGACACCTAACCACCATAGTGCACGCTGGGAGTCTTGATGCTGTTACCACACATAAACACCAGTTGTTTGTGCTATATAGTTGTGGAAACAAAGTGAAATAAATATTCGGACACGTATGTCTTTAGTCGAAATATGAAAATATCGTTGATCGACCAATTTCAGCCACCATTTCTTCCACACCACAACAGTTACCGAAATTCGACCAACTTTGGGCACGATCAGTGAATGTATGCTACTGCCACACACAAACACAAGTGATTTGAGCTAGATACATTTGGCTGAAAAGTGAAAACATCTTAGGTCGAAATATGAAAGTGTCCCAGGTAGACCACTTTCAACCATCACATATATAATCAAAGGTTGCACTAGGATCTGAAATAATAAATTAGGTTGGGAGTAACTGCAGAATACAAGAAGAGTGAAGAAAATTTTGGCATGAACAAGGCATATACGGCAACGAGGCCTGGCGTATTGGTCGAATATTTAGAAACAGGGTGTTTAAAGAAAGAGAGGATCATGATGATAAATGATCTGTTTATTTCAGACATAAGGGAGTTGGAACCTTTTCGTTTGTAAGCAGGAGAGTGAGAGATTGGAACAAATTACCTAAGGAATCAATGGACAATATAACAAAACTTTAAGGTAAAAATATGTAAGAGTCGTAGTTAAATATACAGTGAAATTGCAACCAGAATATTAGTTCCATCACAACCAATAATAATAATAAGGATTTAAACACTATTTCGTTTTCTTGTTTCTCCGGCATAATGAGTTATATAAATATTACTGC
This sequence comes from Vandiemenella viatica, assembly GCA_031002005.1. Classification (NCBI taxonomy): domain Eukaryota; kingdom Metazoa; phylum Arthropoda; class Insecta; order Orthoptera; family Morabidae; genus Vandiemenella; species Vandiemenella viatica. The sequence continues at coordinate 132,896,889 of JARYHS010013630.1, read as the reverse complement.
TGGGTCTTTCCTCTACCAGCTCGTGTTATTGTTTTAATACTGTGATATAATTCTTTTAAGTTAGCATGTTGCTTTTCTTTAAAAAAAAATTCATGTAGGATTTCTTTTACAGTGAACACGTGCCACTAAAAAGTATATAAGTTGTATGGTATTATGTGGTCTCCGCTAATTGGAAGTGGAATTTCGTTTTAAAACTGCTCTGCGTTATAATTTTCCTATGCAAGGATACACGCATAAAGTAGAAATGATGGACTAAACTAAATGGGAAGATTTAAATGTTTCTTTTCATAAAAATACTGACCACCCTTTTTTAAAGTAAAATTATATCAGTAGGAAAATTATTTATAGAAATATCTACTGCTTTTGCACATTCATTTGTTTCGTGGTCAAAGATGAAATCACTAATGATTACAGAAGGCACAAGGTTGCAAGCAAGTTGCTAATTTTTTTATTGTGCTATAAATATTTATGTCAGTTTCTGTGTCCAGTCATTAATTCTGTGCTAACGGTAGTCTAGATAAAATGAATATATAAATGATCATATTGAGCAGCTTCCTACCACTGGCCAGATCTGCTTGCAACAAAAGTCTATTCAACGCCTCCTGTCCATCCACAATCTCTCCTCTTCTAATGTCAGCCAATTTCCTCTTCTTTAAAAATATGCGTATCTCCAATTTTTGTCATAATTTTTCGAATTTTTGTACTTTGGGATCCAATTACTACTTTCTATAACTTCTCCTCAAAATCAGCTGGCAAATTAATATTTCAGCTTCATCTGTCAAGTCAAATTCATATTACGCGACAATTTTAATTTAACTGTGACGAAGAGTTCACTCCAGTGGTAATTTATTATTCATCTATTTACGGAGCAGTGACAGAGTCGAAAATTTCAGGTCAATCAGTTTCACATCAGTGGTAGGTAATGTAATGGAGAGGTTGATAAACAACGTAAGGAACGTGAGGAACGTAAGTGGTTTTCAAGTTGACAACATGGCTTTAGGAAGAGCTATTCATGGGAATCTCAGACTTTGGGTAGAAGAATTCTTAAAAGGTAAAAAGCAAAAAGGTAGGGTAGGATGTTGTGGTGTAACCCCAAGCTTGTCAACAGTGGAAGGAGTGTTTAATACGGCGCGCAAATGGACATCACACATGGCCTCAATTAAATGTTTCATTGTTCCATTGCCATCGATCAAGAGGACGACCGAAAAACATTGAGAGACCCACACAAGCATTCATTCGGTGCCAGACTCTCACCAGGGTGACTGCTCCAGTTTTCTGTTGGAGACGTCAGCGAGAGTCTAACCAGCTGCCCTTGTGGACGGCGGCGACAGGGCTCCAACACATCACGTCTCGCACCGACGGCTCGGCTCCAAGACACGGTAACGACAAGAGAATCTGTTCACCAGGGACCGTAATACGCCCTAATTACCATGCTCTACCCTATGACTAGCCAAGGCAAATAAAATTATACATGTGTTTAAGAAGTGGAATAATAAAGTAAATAAAGCCATGAGCTTTTGTTTTGTCAAATATAATAAATTAGCTTTTTGTATTCTCCCCAGAGATATTATTTTCCTACAGCAAAATAGAAAACATTTCAATGTGCAGTTTTAAAAGAAGTGGACGTGTACATGGGAGCGCCACAGAGTAACGTATTGGGACCATTGCTAATCGTTATTCTAATGAATGACTGTGTTGCTGGTCTACTATCAGAAATTGTGTTGTTTGTAGATGACGTAACGCTGTATATTATGATCAAAACGACAGAAGAATGTGAACAACTGCAAGGTGATATGAACTGGATATACAACTGTGTAGCTCAACATGGGATGAAAATAATTACAAAGAAGAGTCAGCTTATTTGGTACAAAGATAAAATACCAAAGGTTGATAAAGATTATAAGGTGGGGAAAGAATTATTCGTTGAAGACTTGAATTGTAAATACCTTGGCATAACATTTAATAAAGAGCTAAACTGGGCAAGACACACAGGACAGGTAATAAGAAAAAGTTTCAAAATCCTTCACTTGTTGGAGAGAGTGATGAGGTATGTACCAGAGAAGTAAGAGAATTGGGTTACAAAACTTTGGTCAGACCATTGCTTGAATATGGTAGTGTAATATGGGACCCACACTTTGCGTATCAAATACAGGAGTAGGAGGTGATGCATAGAAGGGCTGCTAGATGTCTTTGGAAATTACCGCAGAACATATTTTGTGGGTGACTGTTTCTGACAGACAGGTAACTACAAGCCAGATCCAAGCAGTGGTTACAGAGAGAGTCACTCCCCGGACGATTGTAAACCAATTGCTTGAAGCTCGGTTACACTCTCCGTGTTCCATTAACCTGATTTTATTTCCAGCATCGTCTAACCTGCAAAAGGCAATGTCGTACATTTGTTTTTAGAGACGAGTCTCTATTCTGTCTGTGGCAAAGTGATAATCGAGAACATGTGCTCAGGTGTAGAGTAGAAATGGCTTACCCGGCTGTGGTTTCAGAACGTCACACAGGTGAAGCTAGTGGTATCGTGGTTTGGCGGCAATCAGTTTCGACAGCATCACTGAGTTGCACAATGATGGCCCACCACTATGTGGACAGGGTGCTGGATCGTATTGTGATACACTTCGTCTCCACCATACAAATCGCATCTTCCAACAGGATGTTGGCCGTCCACACACCGTGGCCATCACAACACAAGCCTTACAAGGGGCTACGATCACAATTAGGACTGCATGGTCCCCAGATTCGTCCCCTATAGATCACGCCTCGGTTGCCAGGAGTAGTCACATTAGAACACATGATCACCTAACACATACTGTGCAAGGACTGACTGCACAAGATATGCAGGCGTAGATAGACATACCCCAAGAAGACATCCGAACACTTATTGATCCAATGCCGGCAAGGATCCACGAATGTATAGGTGCTCAAGGTGGGTGCACTTCTTACTGACAGCTGTATCTGAAGGTAATAAATCTTAACCTGATTCATTTCAATTTGTTATCATTTCTTCTGGGTAGACCCTGGACACCGAACGATCTGTAGAACAGGTGCGGCAAGAAAGCCACCAGAATCTTGGACAGATTTCGGAGTTCGTTCACGAAATAAAGAACAAGACGGAGAAAATCTTGCAGGAAGTGAATTCAGAGGTGTCAAAAATCACGAGTTCAATTGAACAGGTGAAAACGACACAGCAGAATTTGCAGTCGTCGCAGCAAACGCTCGTGCAAGACACGAACTCGAAACTTGCGCAGTTGGAGTCGAAAATGAAGGAAGTGAGCAACTCTAACGCCAGCGGAGGTTCAGTGCACGTTAATTGCGGGCAATATGCGGCATCAAACATTGAGCTGAAGTTTCCTCGTTTTGGATCTCGGAAGGATATAAATCCTAAGATCTATCCTGGAAAGATATTTCGAGATCAAAGGAGTACCCGATTCTATGAAATTGGTATTGATTGAAGAATCGTTTTCAGAAACAGGTAGGCTCTGGCTGAAAATTGCTTCCGAAACAAACCTATCTTACGCCGGATTTAAGGAGCTGTTTCTTGAGACTTTCTGGTCGGGCAAGATTCAGAACCAGGCGAAGATAAAGTTATATCAAGGGAAATACGTGCCGAAATATCATCATTCTATGGAGAACTACATAAAGAAACTATTGGTTTAATGTAGGCAATTTGATAATAAGATGACGGACGGGGAGTTTATCGAAATGGCGATCGCGCATTTTGACACGCAGATGCAGGCGCTAATTAACCCCGTGCTCATTCGAACGGTACCAGAATTCCTTGATACGCTCTAAAATCTGGATCGGATCGGACAAATGGCCGATCGTCTTGCAAGACAAGATGCAGATCGGAGCCGAGACGAACCACAGTTCGAGGCTAAGCGACCTCATGACGGAAATAAGGGCCTCCCTGATAATGACCAGGGCGGCAAAGCTGCAAACAAACATGTTGGCAACCGCAACGGAGGTAAAAATTGGAAAAACGGCGATGCGCAATGGAGAGATCAGAAGAGTCACCAGCGATTCGGAAATAACCGATCCGCATATCCAGAGCAGTCCCCGATAAACACAATTTCGGTTGTAAACGCGGATCCTGAGTCGCGCAATGATGACAGAAGATGTGTGGGCGGCGGAAATGACATAACGAATACGCCTCCATCACAATAAGATTTTCTGAAACTTTCGCAACCGCCTACAATGTACGGCAAGCGACTAACGTCGCCTGTACATAAAGTGTAAATATTCTAGATCATAGGAATAAGTTTGTAGCATAAGACATGTGTTTTGAATGTAAAGTGTACCCGTCACGAGACGAGTGCGCAGATCGCGTAACAGATTAACGATGACAGAGCGGAGCAGGTAGAGAGCGCCCGGCTTGTTTGTAACAGCTGTGGGCTGTTAGCCGGCGGTTCCTGGAGAGATCGTTATCTATGGTTCGGGCGGCCAGGTACAAAAGGGCCGACCACTTTGAAGAACGGTATTAACTGGTGAAAATAGAATGGACCGCGTAGCACTAAAGATAAACATTTAAGCCCATTCTACATTCCGACCTGGAAGTTCACTGTGCGAATTGTGCAACATTGCGTGACGGCAAAATAATTCTAAAATCAAAGAATTCGCGCGTCGTTCGATGAGTTATGCGGAAGGAGTTAAAGAATATGATCTGATGGACGAGAGGATAGTATTGATTAGTTTGGCGACGTAAGCCGGCATAAGACCGCAACGCCTACTATCGATTGTTGTATGACTGCATCATTCGGGGATGGGTAAATCCTATAAAGATTCCATCATCAATACCCGTGACGATCCACAATTTTCTTTTCTTCATACGTCACAGAAAACTTAATAACTGTCCTTTGCCGATAGCTGACTAATTATGTTGTAACTACACGTAAAAAATTAACTTGAAAGCCTTCAACTTATTTGCCGACTATAGTAATGCTCTTACTTCGTTATATTGAACGCAAAGCGTTGTTTTCATCTAGAATGACCGTTGAATTTGTGGCATATAACAGGGTTTAATTGGGTTGCGGTTTCCTTGGCTATTAACATCACTTTGATGACGATGCATACCTGGAACAGCTAATTGCTTAACCGGATCATTATGTCGTAATTTTGCCGCTTTGATGTCATCGTTACGCTTGTCAAAATTTCGGAAGACGCAATATTATTTTCTGTAAGGACTGTCCTTTAATTTCTTACGGGAAAGTCATATAAAACTCGATGGTGGGTTTATTTTTCTTTGTTATTCTATGCGTTTGATGTGATGTTGACATGCTTGTGTCGACCGCAATAATTAACATTCGGTACGATTTTTTGTTGTTGTTGCTAAAGTCAATTGACCTCCTGTCATATAAATTTGACTTCAACACATGTACCGAGTTTGCATAATCAATTAATTTATGTGAATTTGGTTTGAGATATTGTGTGTACAATCTGTTTTCATGTTGTTTTCATTTGAATGAACAGAACTAATTTGTTGCTTGTTCATCTCGTGTACTTTGTCGATGTTTATTTTGTTTTCACATGTGTTAGTATAAGGCATTTCATTGTAACTTATGTAAAAGGGTAACCAGAGTCACGTGTCGTGTTTACACGGTATAAAGGTCACATATGTGCGATAAAATTTTGTGTGAACTGGAACCGCGATACTATAGGGAACTAGAGTAGTTCAAATAAATTTATTTTCAATAATTTTATTTTGATTTGGTGGGAGGTATATTGTGGTGTGACAGAGTCATCCACAATGAATATTATTAAGTAATTAATTAATATTCAGTTATTAAATTGTAAATATTAGAAATGATAGGGTTAATTCATAGGTAAATAATCATATATTAAACCCGGGCAGCCAAAGTTATTATTGTTATATGGTTTAGTTTCTACAAAACTTGCTCTTCAGAAATACATATTGAATGCAGGAAGTTGGAACGGCAGTTTTGAACGCTCAGAGGACGGGACAATGCCCAGTGTCGCCGACAGGCCGACGCCTATGGCTCACAAAAGGGGTAACGGGGGAAACCGTTACCTGCCGGGTGTACTGACCTCACCCTTTCCCAGTTCCTCTTGCAAGGCCAAGCGAAATTTGCGGGAAGCGCGTAGCGAATGTTAGCTGCGATACGAAACACGTGATGATGGACATATATCAATGCACCAATCGTGAACGGCTACAGGGGTTCACAGTGGTTAATTCACGGCTTCTGTTTCATGAGCGGAGAGGAAGCTGATTTTGCAGGAGAAGAGGACACGACGCCATATTCACTTCACTTGCTGCCGAGACGAGCTACAGTGTGGACGTGTCACCCGACACGCCCTTAGCCGTTGATCAGTGACTGTGTCTGGTCGTATAGTCTGGCTCAGATGGGCTGGAAGCTGAGCGGTCCACCTGCCAGAGATTGTAAGCTGATGTGCTAGCGTGGACATATCCGCAAAAATCTGGCATTCGTTGCAGCAGTGGCACAGAGCGTGTCACACCTCGTCGAGAAGATGCGATTATGGTAAAGTACCGCGCATAGGTCCACAATTCCATTGGGTTTTAACGAGACTTGCTAACCTGTAAACGGCTCCTGAGATAAGACTCTGCTCCCATCATAACAATTACTGAGCTAGCCAACTTTTCACAATCTTAACTTCAAATTCGAAGCATCTTGCTCATTGTTGTAAATTCAAACGATGCTTTTAACTTTAAACGGCGCCCCTGGGATTCTTTTGTAAATGTTAACTTTAAGTTGTTGGCCTGTGATGCCACTTTAAAACATCTTGACTTTGCAAAATTATTGAGATATCTAAATCAGTTTTGTGTTTGCTTTTATCCGGCGGATTGTAAATGTCGGGTATTGCTTGTTTGTTGTCTTTGGATTATATTTAACGTAACGTTAACTATACCCGACCTTGTATGAGCCAGAAGACTAAATAAATTGCGTATAATTTTGTGTGAAACTAACTTCTTGTAGAAATCATGGTTCTAGTTCACCATTTAACCAAATAACCAACTTATTGGATGTCATACATATTATTAAAAATTATATTTTATCAACGTATTGGCTCCCCCCTCCCGAACCGGCGGTCCGATACAATATGGACAGAGAAACCTTAGAATCTACGAGTAAGCATGATAAGAATGGGAACAGTAAATTAACTGGATCTATTGGCAGCAAAGAAGTATCCTTTTCCATCAAATAGGCAGAAGTTACAGATTTTGGAAGATTTTATGAGAGATCAAATAAAATTTAGGAAATCTTTGTGAATAAAGCCTTATGAGCAAAGAATCACAGCAGGAATGATTAGACGTTTCACCACACTGTTCACAACAAAGAGAAAGAATGCGGATATAACTATGAACTAGGGAGACTTAGCAAAAGTATTGAAAGTTCCGTTACCGAGGGGTAGTCTGATGAAGAGACTGGACAAAGAGTTATACTAAGCAGAACGATGTCGTATCCCCTCTGTGGTAAAGAGGAACAATAAATAGACCGAAAAAAAGAAATGCTCCTGAATTCCAACAGAATTCCCCCGGGAACTGTTGATAAAAAACATGTTTTTGAGGACTCCTGAATAAATGCCAGTATTAGGACAGCATTATGGAATTATGGAAATTGAACTGATATTAAATCAAATGACGAGGACCCTTTTGTACAAAAATCGTACCAGCCAGTGTGCTTACAAAACGTATTTGGAAAAATTCAAGAGAAGATTCAATACAAGAAATTTCGAATCTACCGGGAACATAAAGGGATTAAACTCTAGTGATTAATGATTGCGAAAGAGAAGTTCAACAGAGGATGCTACAAAATGGTCTATAAAAAATAATGTATAAAGGTTTAATGAGTATGGGGGCATGTTACATTTATATCTGATGTTTATTGTACAGTTGTTAGTAGTAGGACAAGGCCGATTCTAGCGTCTTTTTTACCTTGACCTTGAATGGGGGTGGGGACCTCCCTCCCCTCCCCTCCCTCCCCTCCATGACGTCACATCCGGTTCGCGGGAAATTCGAATGGACAAATCAGCGTTCACGTCACAAGATGGAGGATCGTTAGTTCATTTGGTGGCCGCTAGGGAGGCAGCACCGCTCGGGTTTGCGCAAAATGGCGGCCAAGGTCGTATGACTAGATGGCAGCACAAACCTCAATCTGCGCAGACATTCCATGGCTCGCGTGACCTGAATCTATCTGAGTATTCTGTGGAGCTTAGTCGGGCGCACAACCCCGCAGGCGACAACGGTTGTTTCTATTCCCAGTGTGCGCCACAGATGACGCGTTGGCGAGCAATGGGTCCCGTTATACACTATTCCTGGAGTGCGTAGTTTCCTAGCGCAGCGCTATTTCCGGGTGACGCGTTGGTTCCCGTTAGGAACTATTCCTGGAGTGTGTGTGGACTGGGACCTACTTTCGACGGCACAATTTACCGTTCGTGACAGGGTATAAATTCTGTGTCAAACTTCTTCTCAACCTCATTGATCACCAGTATCTTACAGAGTGAACATCATGGATCGAGTACTGACTGCTGAAGACATCGAACAGTATTTAGCAAATGGTGGGTGAATTTTCCATTATTAATTATTACTATAATTATTATTATAAATAAGTAAGTTTTATTTTAATTTTATTTTACAGGTCTTCCCGTCATCTCGCAACTAATCAGTGATGAATTTGTAGACTCACGATCGGTAACCATGGACAACCTTGAGGTGCGGTACAATCTTGCAGGCGGTAAGTGATAACATTGCAAATTATTTTTCGTGTGAATACTTAGTGTATATGATTGACATTATTTATTTTGTTGCAGATGAAATGAATGCTGCTGGCCTCACCAGTAAGTAGCTAATACTTTAAACAATTTTTTATGTGAATGCTTAGTGAATATGTGATTTACATTATTTATTTTGTTGTAGATGTGAGTGGAGGTGCTATGCATGTGATTAGAAGAACTCATGAATTGTTTTGCTACTGGCAATCGTTTGGTACTTAAATTATTTTTCATGTTAATACTTAACGCATATATGACAGACATTATTTATTATGTTGCAGATAATGTGAATACTGTTGACCTTACCAGTGTGCAACCTACACACAAACGGAAGGCAACCCATGATGACGGTCCATCAAAAAGCATTAAAATGTCAGGTAATGGATTCATTTTATAGACTGCTTTGTCTTCCATACTTGTAACTATGAATCTAATTTTTTGTGTCTATTTTCAGATGTTTATATGTCACCACCAGACCTTGCAGCACTATGGGGTATTCCAATAGTGGACATGAACCAACCCAGCACCAGTGCGAGCAGTATTCCAGCAGTGGACATATCCCATCCCAGCACCAGTGCGTGGGAAGATCCAAACGATCTATTAGCCACTATGTCGCCAGTAGAGGCACTCTGGGCTGCAGACGAACCATCGTCCCAGTGGCTGCCCAATACACCAGCAACCGTTAATGAGGGTGGGGAAAAAACAGGTAAGCCGGATGCTACGCGCTTGAAGCCAACTATCAGGGCAAGTGCTTACGGGAATAGGTTAAGTTAGGTACTTATATTATTTTTGATGTTAATACTTAACGCATATATGACAGACATTATTTATTATGTTGCAGATGATGTGAATACTGTTGGCCTTACCAGTGTGCAACCAACGCACAAACGGAAGGCAACCCATGATGACGGTCAATCAAAAAGCATTAAAATGTCAGGTAATGTATTCATTTTATAGACTGCTTTGTTTTCCATACTTGTAACTATGAATCTAATTTTTTGTGTCTATTTTCAGATGTTTATATGTCACCACCAGACCTTGCAGCTCTATGGGTAATTCCAATAGTGGACATAAACCAACCCAGCACCAGTGAGGGGAGTATTCCAGCAGTGGACATACCCCATCCCAGCACCAGTGCGTGGGAAGATCCAAACTAACTATTAGCCACTCTGTCGCCAGTAGAGGCACTCTGGGCTGCAGCCGAACATTCGTCCCAGTGGCTGCCCAATACACCAGCAACCGTTAATGAGGGTGGGGAAAAAGGTAAGCCGGATGCTACGCGCTTGAAGCCAACTATCAGGGCAAGTGCTTACGGGAGTAAGTTACTTCACATCACTGAAAATTTTAAAGATCCTGGTAATTTTATTAGAGCATGTTTTGACATTTTTAATGACCAAATTTCCGCGATTATTCACAATCCTTCAACACCGGCTGTAAAATGCCAGGTGGGGTTGGATTGCTTTTTCCAAATTCAGAAGAACAATGTCACTAACGTCAGCCGTATTTGTTTTATGCCCAAGATGCGCGAACTCACATTAAGCGCTTCCCTGGAAGAGTGGTATGAAGTCTATGTGTTTCAAGATATCAAGAAGAGATTTAGTGAATTCCAGGACCGGGATAGTGGCAAATGCCTCGATCAAATTAACTCCCTCGAAATCGATGTAGCTAAATTCGAACCGTTGTATCGGGGCTCTTCATTTATAGCACTGCCATCCGATATCCAAGCAAAGAAACCAATTATCAATGTTCAAAACAAAGATGCTCGTTGTTTTCTTTGGACGAACCTGGCATTTCACGAACAGGTGGGCAAGGACGTGCACTTAGTTAGGAAGTATATTAAAGCCCGTTCCAAGTACCACTTAGATTTTGCAGGCATAGAATTCCCTGTAAAATTGGCAGACATTTCTAAATTTGAGAAGAAAAATCCTGAATATTCGATCAATGTCTACGGATTGAAACCAGAAGGTAGAAAACATAGAGTTGTGGGCCCCCTCCACTATGCTGCAGTGAAACGCGGTTTCCATATCAACATGTTGTTGATTACAGAGGGTGAAGACAAGTTTCACTACTGCTGGATCAAGAACTTGTCGCGGTTAGTTAGTTCTTCAATATCTAACCATCAACATGAGGCACACATTTGTGATAGATGCTTGCAGCATTTTAGTCGCGAAGATCTCTTGGAGCGCCATGAGGTCGATTGCGCAAGGGTTGGCTCTGTAAGAGTTGACCTACCCGGCGACGAAAACAAAACCTTAAAGTTTAAGGATTTTGTGCACCAACAGCGTGTACCATTCGTCGTTTACGCGGACTTTGAATGTTTGTTGAAACCCTTTGATACGTGCAGACCCGACCCCAACGCCTCTCACTCCACATCAGTCCAGGAACACATCCCTTTTGCTGCGGCATACCAGGTCATTTGCGCATACGACCCTCAGCTGAACCGATTCGACTCATTCTCAGGTAAAAATCCTGAGACGTGGCTGGTTGAACAACTTGTGAACCTGGCCCATGACGTTGATGAAATTTACAAGGCGGTCACACCTCTTGTAATGTCGGCTGATAATGAGGCAAAATTTACCAGTGCCACGGTATGCCATATCTGTGGTGACGGCTTTGCACCGGGGTCCGTTAAGGTCCGCGATCATTGCCACATCACAGGTGCATTCAGAGGGGCTGCACACAATAACTGTAATTTACAGGACAAGAATCAGAGGCACATACCCGTCTTTTTCCATAATTTGTCTGGGTATGATGCGCACTTCATTGTTACAGCCTTAGCACACCTCGATGAAGATGGGATGGATGTCCTGCCCATCAACACTGAACGTTATATTTCATTTTCTAAAAAGATTAAAGGTACGTCAATCACATTGCGGTTCCTGGACTCGTACCGTTTCATGCAGTCCTCATTAGATAGGCTGGTTGGAACTCTTGAGGACCGTTTTATGTACATTACCAGTAAGCATTTCACGGACGCAGAGCAGACTGGTTAAGCGAAAAGCAGTCTTCCCTTACGAATACATGGATTCGTGGGATAAACTCAGAGGTCACGCTCCCTCCCAAGTCTAAATTTTATAGTTCGCTGTCAGAGTCTGATATTTCGGACGACGACTACGAACACGCGACACAAGTGTGGCGGGTTTTCCAGATCAAGAATTTAGAAGAATACGGAGGTCTGTACATGGGGACAGATGTACGGCTACTTGCGGATCTGTTTGAAAAATTTAGGGCTGTATGTTTGGACAAGTACACCCTGGACCCCGCCCACTATTTCACAGCTCCAGGCCTTTCGTGGCAGGCCATGTTAAAGAGAACGCGTGTCGAGCTTGATCTTCTGACTGATATCGACATGGTTCTCTTTTTCGAACGTGGAATTCGTGGTGGCATTTGTCAGTGCGTCCATAGGTACGCCAAGGCAAATAACCGGTACATGGCGGAGTACAACCACGACACACCTGAAAATTTCATCATGTATTTTGATGTAAAGAATCTGTACGGCTGGGCCATGTCGGAGTATCTACCCTCTGGAGGGTTTCGATGGTTATCGGCCGAGCAGATTGCTAGAATAGTCTTCATGAGCGTAGAAGCCGACTCGCCTAGGGGTTTCGTTTTAGAGGTAGACTTGACGATTCCCCAGGATATACACGACAATCTAGCAGACCTACCGCCATGTCAAGACCACAAAGCCGCCCCTGGATCTACTTTCCCCAAGCTGACGACTACGTTGGAGGATAAAGTTCGGTATGTTCTCCATTACCGAGTCCTCCAGCAATGTGTAGGCTTGGGGGTGAAGTTGGGCACGGTACACCGGGTAATTTCTTTCAATCAGTCACCGTGGTTGAAAGTATACATCTCTCTCAACACGCGTTCTCGTCAGTCAGCCAAATCAGAATTTGAGAGAGACTTTTTCAAACTTATGAACAATTCAATTTTCGGTAAAACAATGGAGAACCTTAGAAAACACCGCGACGTGAAATTGTGTACAGGTTGGCCGGGCCGCCGCGGTGCCCGCAAGCATGTGGCTTCACCACACTTTAAGCGTATGACAATTTTCGAGAAAGACTTTGTGGCTCTGGAGATGGCGAAAGTGAGGACACATTTTAACAAGCCGCTCTACGTCGGGATGTGCATTCTCGATCTGTCTAAACTGCGGATGTACCGATTTCACTATGAATTCGCCGTTCCGCATTTTCTACACCCTAAGTTACTTTATATGGACACAGACAGTTTCATCTATTTGGTGAATGGCTGTGATCCATATGAAGTAATGAAACGTAACAGGGAGGAATTCGACACGTCCGGATATAAAACCAACAATCGTTTCAATATAGAACCCTATAACGAAAAGGTTGTTGGAGTTATGAAAGATGAGGTGAATGGGTCCCTGATTGCGGAGTTTGCGGGTCTAAGATCGAAAATGTATTCATTCCGACTAGAATCTAACCAGACCTCAAGACGGGCCAAGGGTCTGGAGCGCACAGTAACAAAAAAACTTAATATACAAGATTATATTGACTGTTTACATGGTGCACTAGTAAAGCACCACAAACAACTCCGATTTGCATCAAATCTTCATATACGAGTAACAACTGTTGAAGTATCCAAGCTGGGTCTGTCTAGATTGGACGATAAACGCTATATTTACCACGACGGGATTGGGACCCTACCTTGGGGGCACAAGTCTGTACCAGAGAGTGAATGAGTTTTGTAAAATACTCGTAAGTGTGAATAAGGAATAAATATAGCGTTTATCCCGTGTATATTTTACAGTGCACTGGAGGGTGGGTTGTGTTGTAAATATTTGTGAATATCATTAGTTGTAAATAGTTGTACAAGCAAAACTTTTTGGTCATCTGTCTATCATAACGTGTAAATATCAATTGATGAAGTTGTCTAATGCTGATCATGACATGTAAATAGCTGTTGATGAAGTTTTCTAATGTAAATAATGTCATATTTTCTCGGGGGTTTTGTCAGTGCACTGTACTTAGTATTAGTCATATACTGTAAAATGATCTCTATATTGTAAAATTGACTCTATATTGTCAAAGAAAATTGTAAAAAAAAAGTCTCTTAGCTATGGTGAGGAGAGAAAAAAAACATCAAATATATGTTGCACTGATGTTTATTGAAGAATCATAATTTAAATAAATCTTTTACATTTATCCATGTGTTATGTGATTTATCAAAACCTAACCACTTCACTAATGCCATATTCTTCCTTTTCCTTATTAGTCGTTCAACAAGAAATGTACTTGGATGTTTTGTTAATTGTATTTCTTGCTGGTAAAATGCTCCTGCAATATCTTTACCCTGATAATCTTTAAGTAAATAAGTTACAGGATTTGATAATTTAACTTTTCTGATGGTAAACACTTCAGTTGACCAGTTTGGCAGGTAGCCTTTGTCAAACTTTTCTTTAAACCTACTAATCCTAACATGGTCACCAACTTTGAATTTTGCTGGTGTGGTAGTCTTCACACGGAAGTACACTGTAGAAAGTAAAGAGTTGTCCTTTACATCACAAGGTTTCATTTTGATGGTGCTATGCCACTTGTTGTTATAATTTGACATTAACTGAGGAAGAAGTTCAATCCACCGATGTGAGCCACGTCCTGCTGAATTCTTGCCACATTGCATTCTTAATAGTTCTGTTTAATCGTTCAACTATTGATGCTTTAAGATGGGTATATGTTGAGTAGTGATTAATACCATAGCTAGTCATGAGATTCTTGAACTTGGAATTGTAAAACTCTTTTCCGTTGTCAGTCTGTAAGTTTTTAGGTACACGACCACCACTTAGTATTTTCTTCATAGCATCAGCAACCACACTAGCTGTCTTGTTCTTGAGGGGTACTGCCCAATGCATACTTTGAATAAGTATCAATCATCCATCAGTATATACTTGTAGCCACTGTTTTTACGAGAGTATGGGATCATTTCTACAATATCAGCTTGCCACAGATCATCGAGTCCTTTGATTACTACATGACGTCTTGGGAAATTTCTTCTTGCTGGTCGATGGAGTTCTGCCACAACTTGATCCATGTTACAATATAATGTTCTCTTTCACGAAGTTCTTCAACCACTGATAAAATTTCGTTGGAGTGTGCCGTATGTCCTGCTGATGTCGATGCGGTAAGTAACTTCAATCTTTCAACGAGTTCATTCGGATCGTCCCAGTACACATATTCCTTCATGGGGAGAAGACCAGAACCAGACTGACTGACAATTTTAGAGATTATGGTTTTATACTTAATATTGGTAGCAGGTTTCAGAATTTTACCAGATGGACTAAATTTTACTCTGTGGGCACTCGTGTTGTTTAATATTTCAAAGTAGCTTTTCAAGTCCTTGGCAGTATACTGTTTTGGGTTTTTCAAAAACAACAACTCCATTAATCCTCTAGTTCTTTCATATTCATCACCATCGATTACAATCACATTTTCATCAACAGTAATAGGTGACTTTCCAATCATTAGTGAATCATTCTTCCATCGAACACCATACACAGAATCATAATCTCGATCACTTCGACCAAGAGACTTCAAGATATCTTTGATCAAGAGAGGAGACTGCTGCTGTATATTTCGCTGAGGTAAGAAAACTCTTTCCATAGTATCTGTCACAGGTCTTAATGAATCCTTGAAGAATCTCTCAGAGTCAATCTGGCCCGTCTTCAGCTCGAGTAACTTGCGTCGAATTGCATTTCGGGCCTTTATGATACCACGTTTAGTTGTTGTTGTTGGGTCCATGTTTACACATCGAATGAAGCTTATTACAGGTTACTGTATTATTTTATATGTTAAAGTCACATGTGCTGTAAACGGCTCGTGGGGCTCATATGCTGGGAAAAAACTAATTTTATCGCCACGATTCACATGGAGTACTCCTCCTTGATAGTTAACGTATACCCAATTCAATTTTACGTCAACCCTTTTTGGTTTGTCTACTGAGAGGATCATACCATTGACTTGGATTTCACGATAATTTCTACCCGTATCTAGTATGTATGCATTATCTTGAAAGTCACCTGTTGCAATTATAGTTTCAACCATAGTCATTTCCATCGATTTTAAAAACATTAAACCATCATTAATAGCTTTGTTAGCATATCGTTTTGTTACCACATCGTCATCATCGATGGGGTCAGCTACACGTTTGAGTACTTTACCCTGGCAATCCAAATTACCATCCTTCGCAAGAAGTATATGTTGAGGTGGGTGCACAAACACTCTCTTATTCTGTGTTGTTGAAGTTCTCCCAAACTTGTCCATGGTTGTAATGATGTCAGAAGACAGTGTGCGCAGCTATTTATTCAAAAATGAATCAAATCCGTTGCGATATCTTCCATGGTACATGTCGCAGTCTTTGTCAATAACCAAAAATCCATGTTTACAATCATTCCAGCAGTACCCACATAGGTTCTTAAACTCCTTGAACGCCATGTCGGTGTTGACGTGGTCGTTGTAAATGTGTTTGAGATTCATATCGTCCTGTTTAAAGATTACGATCAAGTTAGCATTGTCTCTAACCAACTGTTTCGGTATACGGCTATATGTCTGACACAAGTAAAAAGAATCGACTGATCTGTGACTTCCCATGCAAAAGTAATCTCGTATATTATTCTGCTTCTCACACGAAACATCATCAAAACACAGAATTAGGTAGAGCTTCACTTGGAGGAGGTACACTTTGATTATCACTAAATGTCAAATACTGAATTTCTTTAATGGTACAACGACTTTGAAAACACGTATACATTTTCAAATCTAAGACCATTGGGGTGTTCCAGCAGCGAGAGCACAAGATTGGTTTTCCCACAATTTGATGGACCACACACTATTGCCCTCACTGTCTCCGGGAGCAGAGGTCCGTTCTTCTTCCGTCTAGTATTAGTGACGGCAACATCAACATTACTCACGGGCAATGTGTCTCGCTGTTTGACAAACTTCATATTGACAAGGTTAGGTGGTTGCTCCGGCTATATATAGGTACGCGAACAACTAAAGTATGTTAGTTGGTAACAATGCCTCCTACGAGGAAGAAGAAGAAGGGCCGTGGCTTTTTAAACAAGCTCATCGACAAGATGCCTTTTGAGGCGCATATACCTACATACCAGTTTTGTGGTCCTGGTACTAAACTGGAAAAACGGTTGGCACTTGGGCAGAAGGGTATCAACCCACTAGATGCAGCCTGCAGGGAACACGACATTGCTTATGCACAGGGGGCAGATAGAGCTGAAGCAGATCGGATACTCGTCGAGAGGGCTGCGGATAGAATGAAGGCTAAAGATGCAAAGTTTGGTGAACGTGCAGCGGCATTCTTGGTTAATAGGGCCATGCGTGCCAAGTTAAAGTTTGGCGGAGGTGTTAAGAAAAAGAAACCGAAGAAAAAAAAGATAGGGTGGTATTCTTCCATTAATACCATTATTTGCTGGCTTGTCAGCTGCTGGTGCTTTAGCAGGCGGTGTAGCTAATGTCGTCAAAGCTGTTAAAGCAGCGAAAGAGGCGAATAAGCAGTTGGCTGAGGAGAAAACGACACAACAAAACGATGGAGACACTTGCCATGAGGGGTAAAGGTCTATATTTGAAACCATACCGGAAAGATGGGTCTGGATTAAAAAAAAGTCGGTTCAACCACTGACAGGACGATGACATACGTAAACATGTAAAGCGTTTGCGCATACCCTATTTTCGTGGTGTTTTCATGCGTGACACATTGCCCAAAAAAATTCGTGAACGTGAATGTGGAATTGTGAACTTGGATAGTGCTAAAAGTGCTGGAACACATTGGGTTGCTTACATCAAGTACAAAGATGGTGTAGTTAAATACTTTGACAGTTTCGGTGACTTACCTCCTCCATTGGAGTTACAACGATACTTTGCAGGGAACAGAATACATTACAATGTGCAGCAACACCAGAAGTTTGGTACACATGTTTGTGGACATTTGTGTTTAAAATTCCTGTATGAAAATGTATGACATCAGTCTTGAACGAACCTTGGACAAGATAACACATGTCTGTAACACTCTGCTTGTCAGGCACCAGTTCAGTCTTGGGCTGTGATTACTTTCCACCAATAGATTTGAGCCAAGGTGATTACACAGTCGGTTTGGTTGACTTTCAGACTTACAATTCGATTCCAAATATAGACGAATCAAATTGTAAATTTCATTACTCGAAGAATAAAGTGATAGTCATACCCACAGGATCTTACGATATTGACGATTTGGCTAATTATTTGGTTCGACACACTAAAAACGACAAGCTAGTAATTAGAGCAAACAACAATTCGCTCAAGTGCGAGATAGAAACACCTGTGGAAATTGACTTCTCTAAACCAAACTCAATTGGATCTCTGCTCGGATTTTCGAAACGTGTGTTAAAGCCTGGATTTCATACATCAGACTACACTGTGCAGATCTTCAAAATTAACGCTATAAGAATAGAATGCAGCATATGTACAGGAAATTACGTCAACGATAAGCTGGGACATACACTACATGAGTTTTTTCCAACAGTGCCGCCAGGATACAAGATTGTGGAAGTACCCGCTAATGTCATATATCTACCCATCACAGTGAAAACTCTCAGTAATATCAACGTTAGAGTTGTCGATCAAGACGGTAATTTAGTGGATTTTAGAGGAGAAACCATCACTCTCAGACTACATATTAAAAAGAATGGGCGCTCGTTATAACAAGAAGCGTCAACCACGCAAAGCTGTCAGTCGTGAACCAACAGTGAAACGATTAACACCTGAGAACGTGCTCTTCCTACAGTCGTTAGGCTATACAGTTAAAAAGTCATGGATGATGTGCTAGACATAACTTCCAGTGTGGAGTTTGACGAGTCGGTGACGCGCAAACAATATTTGAGTCACCAACCGCATACGCCAGCCACATTTAATAACAATGATGAAATTCGTAATACCGATTCAGAACCAAGATACATATACACTACCATGCGAAAGCTACTTGCATATTGAAGGAAGATTCATGAAATCGGATGGTAGCAGTAACAAATTCAACTTATCACATCCAATGCATTCGCTTTTCTGTTTGAGGAAATTCGATATGAACTTAATGGAACTGAAATTGACCGAAATAGAAACGTTGGTATCACAAGCACATTGAAAACGCTTATTTCTGCAAGCCCCCCACAAATGGGCGTGTTGATCAATGCAGGATGGGGTCAACGCGCTCCTGGAAATGGTTACTTTGATGTATGTATACCGTTGAGTATGCTCTTGGGGTTTTGCGAAGACTTTAAAAAGATACTTGCAAATGTAAAACAAGAACTAATATTGATTCGAGCTAGGGACGATACAAATTCATATGTACAAGCCAATCCAAATCCTCAGGAAAGTAAATTCACCATCAGCAAACTGGCATGGGTGATGCCTCATTTGCAAATAGGTGAAAGAGAAAAGCTAGCGCTGCTTAAGATTGTAGACAGTGGGAAACCACTTCGCATTAATTTCAGAAGCTGGGATCTGTTGGAGTACCCGTTGCTTCCAATCAGCAAGACTCAAATTTGGTCTTTGAAAACATCAACAGCAACTGGAGAAACCTAGGTTCGTGGTTCTGGGATTACAAACAAACAGGAAACGGAATGCGGAATTCAGTGCAGCCATATTTGACGACTGCAATCTCGCCAATGTCAAAGTGTTCCTAAATGATGTGGCATATCCATATGAGAACATGAATTTGGACTTTAAGAAAAACCGAACCACTGTGTTGTATGATATGTATGCAAGATTCCAACAGTCTTACTACGAGACGAGACCATCCTTTACCGCTACTAAAACGTGAAGACTTTATAGAAACTACACCTATCGCCGTAATTAGACTGTTCACATCAAAATGAGTCTGTTAAAACAGGGACCTGTTGACATTCGTAGTCGAGTTTGATAGCAGTGAGAATTTTCCTGCTTACACCGCTGCATACTGCTTGATCTTGCACGATCGTGTAGTAGAATACGTACCTCTAACAAGTGTCGTGCGTAAGCTGACATAAAATCAAGTAGCAGCCAGTCTTGTCAACCATTACCATGCCGACCATCTTCCTGGACGCACAGGGCTTCACGAAGAAGGATGGAGGATTTATTTTCAAAGAAGTTGCTTTATGCATAGTACGCTCAGACAAAATTATCGCTACACATTGTATTTCTAGTATCATCACCATCGCGTGGAGGTAATGAACCATCAGTTAGATGGCTAACACATAATTACCATGGAATACCTTGGAATTCTGATGGCGTTTCCTTCAGCAAGATGTGCTCTATACTACATGCAATAACCAATGAGGATGATTCAATCATTTACGTTAAAGGACTGGAGAAGGCTAGATGGCTTACAGAAAATCATCAGGAAGAAAGTATGCTACAATATAGAAGATTTAGGATGTCCACCACTACGAGAACTCAAGAAAAATAATTTGAGAAAACTTTGTAAATTACATATATTTTGTAATAATATGTGTGCAATTGAAAATGTATTTTTAATCGCCAATTGGTGGGCGAAATAAAAGATTTTTAAAAATATATACTATCTTATTATTTAATTAGGATAGGTGAAATGACAAAAGAAAAATCTGGTAAAATGATTTTATTTACTCACAATTCAAGTACAATCAATTTTTTAGTTGCACAAAGTCAATTGTAGAACTATGGACTGAGGGATATGTGGATGCGATGGCGTCACTAATTATTACCACATACGTCATCACCACCTCTGCTAAATACATCAGTTCCTTTTAAATCTTGTTCAACTTTGCGTTTAACATCGTCATACACTAACAGCTTTTTTATATGCTTTAATTTCTAACTTTAAACGTTCATAGACTAGTGTTGAACAGGGGCTGTATGACACTTCATTGACATGTACATTATCAAAATGCAAATCTATCAGGCCATTCACAGAACAACGGGGGTAGTCACGAATCACTTTCACTGATAACGTATTCACAAACTCGTTGTAGTACTTGGTAACTTGATAACTCCAGGGCTTCATGGTGTTGATGGCACTGGTCACTGCAGGCAAGGCGTCGACCATGTTGTCCCATGTTGATTCGCCGAGAAACACACCATAGGCAGGAACAGCATTGTTGTAAAACCATATAGTTTTCGCTCCAGCCACGGCTCGGGAAGAGATGGTGTGATTGCCTAGTGAGACACTAGTTTGCAAGTGCTCAGTGTTGTTGAAAAAGCCACCAATTGTATAGACCAACTGTCTCAGTACATCCCACTCTTCATGTGTGAGAGTGACTTTATTGTACCCAACTTTTTCGAGTACAACTACTGGATTAAATTCCAATTTAGGTGACAAACCAACAGTGATCCGCTTGGTGTCACTGCTGTTTAACTTGTAGCATGTTGAAAACAGGAGAACCTCACTAGCCATAGTGAACTGCAATTGACGAGCGTCGACCGGGAACTGAGGGCGAGCTGGCTGGTGTAATGGCATTTATGCGCTAGAGTTCCTGTAGAGAGGCTGTGACGTCACGCGAGCCATGGAATGTCTGCGCAGATTGAGGTTTGTGCTGCCATCTAGTCATACGACCTTGGCCGCCATTTTGCGCAAACCCGAGCGGTGCTGCCTCCCTAGCGGCCACCAAATGAACTAACGATCCGCCATCTTGTGACGTGAACGCTGATTTGTCCATTCGAATTTCCCACGAAACCGGATGTGACGTCATGGAGAGGAGGGAGAGGAGGGGAGGGAGGTCCACACCCCCCTTCAAGGTTAAGGTCAAAAAAGACGCCAGAATCGGCCTTGTCCTACTACTGTTGTTTATTTTTTCTCTTTCTCTTTGATCAATATATAATTAAATTGGTATTTATTGTGTGTAATTAATAATTTTCTGATTATAATTAACATAAACAATTGTAATAAGATGTAAACAGAGTTCCACAGATTTTAGCATGTGTAGTAACTGGGGTAGCATAGTATTTTGGTATTAAGTAATAACTAGACGACCCGTGCGAAAATTTCGCGAATAAAATGCCATGAATAGTGAGGTTGAATGCTTGTAATATAATGAAAAGTAGAACCGTACTTTTGTAGCGCATATTTGTTTTTAGGGTAATAGGTACGCATCAAAATACTCGCAACATATTACGAAACAGTTAGGAAAATTTAAAACACTCTGTATTTATGACAAACTGTCACTGACCTTCACAGAATACAACCAACCTGAACAAAATGCACACATCTCTGAAATATTTGTTGCTGTGCGAATAAAATGTTTACATTGCAATTGTATAACAAAACGACAGTTTTTCCGTAACAGAAAAAACAAATCCGAAAGCTACATATTGAATAAAAAAAGTTTATTGACATCTCTGTGATAACCGCTGCTGCAATTTAGGGACTTGGCTCTGAACAGTCTCATTTTTTTAACTGCTTAACGTCTCTCAACAGCGACGTCTTTAGAGACGGGAAAGAATGGGGGCAAGGAATGGGAAGGAATTCGGACATGTGCTTTTGAAGGAAGCATCCCGGCATTTGCCTGGAGTGATTTGGGAAACCATGGAAAACCCAAATCCCGGATGTCCGGACGGGCATTCGAACCGCCGTCCTCCCGAATGCGAGGCCAGAACGCTAACCGTTACACCACCATCCTCGGTAAACAGTCTCTTACACACTACCTGTTTAAGCACCAAATTCCGGAAAATTCTTTCTTAATTTATGATTTTACCTAGCTGGAGACCTTAATTTTTAAAACGGATAGGTCATTTGTCGATTTCGGCTAGGTATCGAAGAAGATAAATGGCTTGTAATAAAAAAAAAAACAAAAAAAAAACACCGTTGTATAAATAATATTGATACCTTTGCCCTTTAAGGGTCGAATTTAAAAAAATTCCTTTTATAAAATATGGTGTGATCAAACCAGCCAGCTTGGTCTTTAAAATGATACCTCATTTATGGATTTCGGTTAGTTATCAAGCAAGGTAAAAAAAAAAAAAAAAAAAAAAAAAAGTTTTGTGAAATGATTATATTTTTTGCCCCTTAAGGGTTGAATTTGGAGAAAGTTTTTTCTTAAAATATGATGTAACCATAGCGGATGATTTAATATTAAAATCGATACCTCATTCACTGATTTCGGTTAGGTATCAAGGGAAATAAATAGCTGGTGACAGAAAAATGCGTTGTAAAAATATTAATACTTTTGCCTCCTGCGGTTAGAATTTTTAAGAATTTATTCCTTAAAATGTAATAACAAAACCGAAGACATTACGAAGACCTCAATCTTTTAAATGATACCTCGTTTATCAATTTTGTTTAATTTTTAAGGGAGATAAATGGGTCGATATACAAAAACGCATTTTAGTAAAATTAACATTTTGGCCCTTTAAGGTTCGAATTACGAAAAATTCCTTTCTTAAAATATAATGTTACCACGGCGGAGAGCTTAGCCTTTAATATAATATCTATACCGGTTAGATATCAAGGGAGATAAATAGCTCGTGACACAAAAATGCGTTTTAGACCCATATATACTTTTCCCTTTAAGGGTTGAATTCCAAAAACTTCTTTCCTAAAATGTGATGTCACAAAGCTGAGACAATATTCCTCATAATCTTACTTGATTTATCGATTTTGGATAGATATCCAGGGAGATAAGTGGCTCGAGACACAAAAAACGCATTTTAGAAAAATTGTCATTTTTGCCCTTCAAGGGTTGAATTACGAAACATTCCTTTCTTAAAATATAATGTTACCACGGCGGAGACCTTATTCTTTAATATGATACTACATTTATCTATATCGGTTAGATGTTAAGGGAGACAAATCGCTCGTGACACAAAAATGCGTTATAGAACAATTTATACTTTTTCCCTTTCTTAAAATATGATGTCACAAAGCTGAGACATTACTCCTCATAATCCTACCTCATTTATCGATTTTGGTTAAATATCCAGGGAGATAAATGGCTCGAGATACAAAAAAAACGCATTTTAGAAAAATTGATATTTTTGCCCTTCAACAGTTGAATTACGAAATACTCCTTTCTTAAAATATAATATTACCACGGCGGAGACCTTATTGTTTAATATGATACCTCATTTATCTGAATCGGTTAGATATTAAGGGAGATAAATTGCTCGTGACACAAAAATTTCTTATAGAAAAATTTATACTTTTTCCCTTTAAGGGTTGAATTCCAGAAACATTCTTTCTTAAAATATGATGTCACAAAGCTGAGACATTACTCCTCATAATCCTTCCTCATTTATCGATTTTGGTTAGATATCCAGGGAGATAAATGGCTCGAGATACAAAAAAACGCATTTTAGAAAAATTGACTTTTTGGCCTTTAAGGGTCGAATTACGAAAAATTCCTTTGTTAAAATATATGTTACCACGGCAGAGACCTTATTTTTTTAATATGATACCTAATTTATCTATATCGGTTAGATATTAAGGGAAATAAATCGCTCGTGACACAAAAACACATTGCAAAAAGTTTGATACTTTTGCCCTTTAAGGGTCGAATTCCGAAAAATTTCAGTCTTTTTATATGACGTTACTAAAGCGGAGATCTTAATCTTTAAAATAATACTTCATTAAATGATTTCAGATAGGTGTCCAGGGAGATAAATGACTCTTAACACAGAAAACAGCATTTTAGAAATATTAGCATTTTGCCCTTTAAGGGTCGAATTCCGAAAACTTCATTTCTAAAAATGTGATGTGACAAAAGTGGAGACCATATGCGTTAAAATGACCCTCATTAATTGATTTCGGTTAAGTATGAAGGAAGATACAGGCTTGTGACAAAAAATACGTTATAGAAATAATATATATGATATGTGACAATGACCAGCACAGCTGTCGGGGACGGTTTGTTGATTTGGGCGCCTGATTTTTTATGTAGAGACGTAGGGCGGAAACAGTCTGGCTCCACGGCCTGTGCCGAGAGGAGCTGCTTTACGCTGCGAGAGAATGTATCGAAATGTAACAGAGTCATTGAATAAAAGTAATTAATAAATCAATAATATCTCAAGCGGAACATTTTTTATATATAATATTTCTAATTTCTGAGCTGACGGCTTGCATGTGTACAAAAGAGGAGAATGTGGGCCGACCTCTAGATTACACGTTGGTAGCAGCTCGCAGGAGTCTCTGGAGCATTTGATAATCTGTGGTGGACAACCCTGTTTGCGCGGCTGACAGTAATATAGTGTTTAAAAATTCTATTCTACTTTCAGGTACTATAAAGATCCTCTGACAGTGATATTCGAAAACATATTCAATTTTAAATCCCTGACCAAAGGACGTCTACAACGTTCGGTTTTCGGTCCCGAATTCTGAGATGTAGGGGTAGAACTAGCGATGGAAATACTTCAACGAACAGCGGCACTAAGGATTGCAATTTGGCAGTGTTTTCAATCCCGCGGGATCCGTGCGGAATTTGCGCCAATCCCGCGCGGATGACGCGGGATCCGTGCGGGATTGGGGGTAAACAGTTTTTTAACGCATCTATTTAAAACATAGTTACTTAAAACGTTAATAAATTAAACAATAATTAAATTAATAAATAAATATTAATGTTAAATGATAAAAATTTACAGTTAACAATATTTTAATAGGCAAAATTACATTAAAACTTTTTAGGATGTCTTAAGTACATTTCGATGTTTTACATTTTTGATTTTTAATCTAAGACAATTTTAAATAAATAATAAAAAATGAAAAATATTCAGTGTTAGGTCATTATGTGCCTTACAATACATCACATAAGTTTAAAAACATGGTTTGTTTAATGGCCAAGTTACCAGAGTTTTTTTTAAATTCTAAATAATCGTTCCATAACACCGAGAGAAAGTATTCCATTTCACAAAGTGAAGTGAATATACTCTGTAAAGTGTAGACTTGGCTCATAATAAGATCTCATAACTTTTTTTCACTGCACAAGCACGAGACTTGACCTTTTTTTCTTACAAAAATTGTTTTTGTAGGATTCCTTGATTGATCTTACAGTTGATTCAATGTTATTAAAAGAAACTGCTCACCAACACTTAAACTGTCAAGTATTTCAGTTTTACTTATGTGGCGTAACGACGTTTTTAGAGTGGAATGGTTTTGTTGTTACATGAGGGACAAAGAATTTATCTATTACTGTTAGTAATTTCATGAGAACCAAGTTAGTGACAAAACGTATATCGCGATGGAAACTACTTCCAGCCATTTCCAATTAAGCTTACGATGTATGTTAACAAGATTACTATTTTTATTCTGGTCTAGGCCGCATTTCAACCTAATCACAAGTGGTAGTAAAAAAACTGAAATATCAATTCTGCATGTAATTCATTGTAACTTTGGCAGAATTAATTTCTGGTCCAGGCCGCATATCAACCCAATCCCAGTATATCCCGAAAACTAAGCAAGATATCGAAAATTTTTATTCTTTACTAGCTGGTACCCACGACTTCGTTCGTGATTGTAAAGAATTCATATTGACAGCTATAGACATCTAACCACCCTAGTGCACGATGGGAGACTCGATACTATTACCACACACAAATACCAGTCTTCTGCGCTATGTAGTTCCGGCAGCAAAGTAAAATTTACGGATACACACAAGTCTTTGGATGAAATACGAAAATATTCATGATCGACCAATTTCAAACACCATATCTCACACACTCCCACAGTTACCGAATTTCGGCCAACGTTGTGATCGATGGGAGACTCTGTGTTACTACCACACACAAACGCCAGTGATCTGCGATTGATAGTTTTCACTTAAAAGTGATACACCTTGACACATGCGTCTTTGACAGAAATATGAAATTGCCGCAGGTCGACCATTTTCATCCCCCATATCTTCCACACCCCCATAGCTACAGACATCTAACAACCAGTAGTGCACGACAACAGACACGATTCTACTACCACACATAAACACCAATGCTCTATGCTATGTAGTCGTGGTAGAAAAGTGACATATGCGGAGACACATGCCTTTCGTCGAAATACGAAAATATCCTTGGTCGGCCACTTACAACCACCATATCTCCCACACAACCACAGTTTCTGAAATTCGGCCGCTGTTGTGATCGAAAGGTGACTCTGTGCTACTACTACACACAAACGCCAGTTATCTGTGATCTATAGTTTTCGCTGAAAAGTGATACACCATGACACTTTTGTCTTTGGCAGAAGTATGAAATTGCCACAGGTCGACCACTTTCAACCCCCATATTCTCCCACACCCCCATAGCTACCGACATCTAACAACCATAGTGCACTACATGAGATACGATTCTACTACCAAACACAAACACCAATGCTCTATGCTATGTAGTTGTGGCAGAAAAGTGACATATGCGGAGACAGTCGAAATACGAAAATATCCTTGGTCGGCCACTTACAACCACCATATCTACCACAGTACCACAGTTTCTGAAATTCGGCCGCTGTTGTGATCGAAAGGTGACTCTGTGCTACTACTACACACAAACGCCAGTTATCTGTGATCTGTAGTTTTCGCTGAAAAGTGATACACCATGACACTTTTGTCTTTGGCAGAAGTATGAAATTGCCACAGGTCGACCACTTTCAACCCCCATTTCTCCCACACCCCCATAGCTACCGACATCTAACAACCATAGTGCACTACATGAGATACGATTCTACTACCAAACACAAACACCAATGCTCTATGCTATGTAGTTGTGGCAGAAAAGTGACATATGCGGAGACAGTCGAAATACGAAAATATCCTTGGTCGGCCACTTACAACCACCATATCTACCACAGTACCACAGTTTCTGAAATTCGGCCGCTGTTGTGATCGAAAGGTGACTCTGTGCTACTACTACACACAAACGCCAGTTATCTGTGATCTATAGTTTTCGCTGAAAAGTGATACACCATGACACTTTTGTCTTTGGCAGAAGTATGAAATTGCCACAGGTCGACCACTTTCAACCCCCATATCTCCCACACCCCCATAGCTACCGACATCTAACAACCATAGTGCACGACAGGAAAGACGATTCTACTACCACACACAAACACCAAAGGTCTATGTTATGTAGTTGTGGCAGGAAAGAGAAGTATACGGAGATACGAATTTTTGGTCGAAATATGAAAACGCCCTGCACTGACCAACTTTAATCATTATATCTCCCACATCCCCACAGCTATCGGCATTCGGCCAACGTTGTGCACGACAGGAAACTCCATGCTACTTCCACCCACAAACATCAGTGATCTGTGCTAGGTAGTGGTGGCTGAAAAGTGAAATATAGGAAAAAACACGTCTATTTTTATATATATATATATATATAAGATTTTCGATTTGTCTCGTCGTGTTACATAAGAATCGATCATTAAAATTGACTTTTGCTAAATTTTTCTTCTCCATTTCAACTCAAGACACCTCACTTTTAATACAGTATATCTCGAGAACTATGTGAGATATCGAAATTGTTTATTCTTTATTTTTCATTTTTCTCGTCTTTTTAAATAAGAATCCATCATCAAATTTGACTTTGACCAATTTTTTTGTTCTGAATTTCAACCAAAACCATTTTAGATTTGAGACAGAATATCTCGAAAACCAAGCAGGATATCAAAACATTTTATTCTTCATTTTTTATTTGTCTCATCGAGTTATATAATAATCCATCACCAGATTGCGGCGTCACGTATGTCCTAGAGTCCCCTTGAGGTTTTTGTACATATTCCCCGTGTCTGAATGGAAGCGGCTATGCCCCCCCCCCCCCACTCCTCCTCCGCCCAGCTTCACTTCAATGCGTGGTGAAGGTCTCTTGCGTCGTCTCCATATATTTCCTTCCTCCATGCTTTCGTCATAGAAACACATTGAGGCAGCGGCCAAAACAACAATAAGTCAAAGGATATACAATTGCCTTTTGATAGCTGCTAAATAAATAGGTATGCGATTTTTAAAATTATGATAACATTAGTTTCCTATCAACGAATAGTCAAATTTTTAGCCGCAAATAAGGAAATTGTCACAATAACTTTATCTGCAAAAACAGAAAATGGGAATAATGAAACCGTGAATAAAAAGCTGTAGTTCAGATAACGTTTGCGATACGTAAAAAATAATTATATAGTTAGAAAATCTTTCTAAATACGCAACATAACTCAAATTACGGAAATGTGTACTTGGAAATGAATACGTAAAAGTGTATCAATTTACTTACGAATGACGAAGGTTGACAAAAACAAACGTTTGTTCTCACGCGTCAAATGCAAACTGCAAGGGTACAGGCAAACAGTGCAAAACATCCGATAGAGACCGAGTGGGGCAGCGAGTCACGCAGACTGACACACGTTCCCGCCGGATTTTGCGGATCCGCTTAATTTTGTGCGGGATCCGCCAGACTGTCTAATGATGCGGGATCCCGCGGGATTGCGGGATCCCGCTTTGCTGGATTGCAATCCCTAAGCGGCACTTATATGTCTATCTGCTTTCGCAGAAAACCATTTGCTGCTTGTGGAATGAAATTCATTAGCAGAAAATGAGAACAATTTGCAATATAGTAGTCAACTGCCTCAGCCTGTTGTGTAATATCGTTGTGTTTAGCACTTCATAATACGACATTTATGTTACTCAAATGCAAACTGTCTCGAAGTATTATTATCACATACTTTCTTTAGGAGTAATACACTTCGGAATAGAAATATTGTTGAAACTTGAAGGTGCGAATGTGGTGAGGAAAGTAGTATACCGGAGCACAGGGTACCGATATGTGGAGTCATATAAAAAAGGACTGTTGCAAGGTAAGAGAATATTCGGCATAGTACGCGAAAAGAGCTGTGGCAACTGCTGGGTGAGGTAGCCGATCTAGCCTCAAAATTTTGGAAAGAGAAATTCATAGAGCGGAAATTGGCTAAATGTAACAAGAGGCATCAGACAGCAGTTGAGGAGAACACAGCAGTGACTTTGGAGAGAAATGAAGCAGATGCCGAAACTAAAGATCATTCTTGAAATATTATTGGAAATAAGGAAATTTCATAAACGATGAAACTGAAAGTTTTAGCTGAAACAAGATGGGATGATAACATAACAAGTGCTCCCGACGTTTTCAAAACTCTCTTGTTACGAAAGCCCTTACTGTTAATTTTTTTCACCTGTCTCCAAAATTCTGCCTCATCTACCTTTCAATCATATTCACTCTACCTAGAATCACTGGGAGGCTATTTTCTACCCGTAATATTTCACCCAGAAAGAAGCCTTGTTATGTAGCTAAGAAAATCAAAAGTGAGAAGCATGCCGCTCTGTCTTGAATGTACTAGTTCAGAATTGTTGTCTTCAGGTGATTATTTCTGTGGTTCCTTTTTTTGGAATCGTTTGCTGTTCGAAGAACAAGTGGGTACCTTGTAACACAGTGGATCTAATTGAAAATCAAGATCCTTGTCTTTGGAAGTTCTGCGCTGCTATCTTCGACTTCTTAACGAAGTCGATTTTTATGTTCCGGATACCGGGCCATGGTATTGTGATCTTAGTTCTACTATAATAACCACGTTACTCAAGTTGTACCCGAGGCTGAGGATGCAGGAATTAGTTGTGCTAACTAATCTCAGCAAGATGCAAACAAATTGTGGTTAAAGGTGTACATTTCCACCACCCACTTGAGGAGTTGTTTTTTAATTTAACTGCGATTGAACACACGCTCCGATGGCGATTTCCCTGCACACCCATTTCTTACCCTCTTTTGTACCCACCTACTTTTGCTCTCTACAAATTTCAACTTTAAATTGTTTCACCGTTTTTAGTAAATTATTCAAGAATTCTCTTGGTAACATATTTCAATCCCTGACCCCCTTCCGGACGAAAGAAAATCTTCCCACATCCTTGTGCCTGAAACCGAGTACCAGCTTGTGGTCATGGTCGTCTCTTCTATTCCATGCATTACTTTTAATTCCTACACCAATACCTTCCCACGCCTCATCGCCAATATACGCCTTGTATATGGTGCTATATAAGATGCAATATGCAAGCCGTCTAATAGCAAAGTGTGGGCCCACGAAGTGATTGCAGTCGTTTAGCCACTTCACTGTGAATGGTACAAAACGAAATGGAATGCAGCAAACACCAGACTGTCGTGTTTACTTTCTTAAATTGCCAAGTGTATGTAAATGCGGGAAAAGATGCCGAAATCAAACTCCTCATACTGTATGTCCTCAGGGCCGGCTTAAGGAATTTCGGGGCCCCCCTACTTCAATTCTACATGTACTTTTGCCTACACTTTCGATAATAGAGACGCACTGACGCTTCTCTAAATCTGTGTACAAACGGGCCAGCAGTTATTCAGTATTAGCTGGACGGGACCAACTTCGCCGAGTCTTTGGTGTTTTATCAATGCATGTCGTATGGACCCTCAACTACTGTCACTTTCATTTCTAGCTAAGCCCTGCTGCCCATTGTGTCAAATGAAGTTGTCTTTTTATTCAATTTTATAGCTATTCTTATATTTATAATACACTTTTTGTATACGAAATTTCTTTTCTTGCCTTTCTTTGCTAGTACATATAGTTTTTTGGGGATGGAGACCCGTGAGCAGGCATACACATTTTAATTCAATAACTTTTTATATGAAACGTCAAAAGATGAATGAGTTTATTCGAACGAAATTACGAAAATTGCTGAAACTGGTTCAGAGCAATACACGCCTTTAAATATATAGGCCTATTGTAATTACATCAGATACGACTTTCTCAAAAGTGAATCTGATGAAGGACTTCTCGTGGAACTCCATGCTTCGGAAAACGTCTATTGTGAACGTAGATTGTTAACATTATGAATTTGTAGATTATTTATTTTAGCAGGAAAATTGTTTGTTAAGTAAGGACAAACTTTTAAGGGGATCGTGGCGGGGCCCCCTAAAGCTTGGGGCCCCCGCTACTGCGGTTCTTGCGGTAGCCTGTATGTCCTTAACCTAGTGAACGATTTTCCTTTATTCGCAGTTAAATGCGAGAGATTTCAGTGTATATTTCAATGTAAATGGAATAACATTTATTACGGCACTGTATGGAAATCGGCTCTCATCTAGAATGGTAGGTGATTAATTAAAAAGACTTTCTCAAGATGTTGCTCTCGTAGCTTCCAAAATTAATTACGAAGACGGTCTCAAGATAGTAATTTCGTAGCTTTGAAAATTAATTACTGTGAAATTTACTTGTATTACTTATATTAAATTGGGTATTTCTTCCAGTATACTATACTATACTATAATTCGGATTCCACGTTAAGCGGTTAGTCCTCTTTACCCTGCAGAAGCACCAGGCCTTTCGAAGCTCTTTTGACATGTATGGGATTAAGAACTAGTATCAAATTGAAGAAGCAAAAAATGTGAATGTCATGTAGGAGCCAGTGGCGTAGTTTTCGGAGGGATAGGCGGTACCGTGCACCGGGACCCCGAAGCTCAAAGGTGGCCCCTCTGGCCTAGGGGCCACAAAAATGTTTTTGTTCCAGTGGCCTTGTTAACCTAACTAACCACTGCTAGAAGCACAAAGATGATTATAGTTAATTAAAAAGCAAAAATAATTTAGGTACGCATATAGAAGTGTTACTGTATGATGTAGTTGATAATTAACGGCCATACGCTATCAGGTTATAGTGTGGACATTAAGCACAAAGATGTTTACCGAAAATTAAATATCATAAATCCTTACGCTTATTACTATGTTAATCTATGATGAAGTGGTTTGATTAAAGTCCTCCGTTTATTTTAATTTCCTACATTTCAGAAAAATAAGTAACCAAAGTCATAAAACAATATACACAAAATCCAAAGAGTCATCTTAGATGAGTATCTCTTCATGCACAAAGATGTTTATAGTAAATTAAATATTACGTATGTTTATTAAGTTTGATTCACGTAATCTGTTTATTTTATTGAACTATATTTCAGAAAACTGAAGAAATAAATAACCGAAGTAAAAAATTAAAACTGAATTGAAATAGTAGTTATGTATATTTCTTGAAAGGAGTGCTCATCTCAAATACAGCGTGCTGATGCATCGGAGACGTGGATCACCTACTCGTGGCAACATAGACAGCTGAACGTTTTCTATATGCGTTACCTGCCGACAATACTCGGAGCAACGCGACGAGACAGACTGAGCAATGAGACTGTCACAGTATTACTGCTATCCTGAAACAAAGATGCTGGCTTGGTCACGTTCATACAATGGACCCTAAAAGATCAGCAGATAATTGAGGACGTGGGTTGTAAGAGATATGTAGAGTTGAAGAGGTTAGCACAAGATAGAGAGGGGTGGAGGATTGCATCAAACCAGTCGAAAGACTGATGACAGAAAAAAAGGAAAAAAAATTGATGATGTCAGTGTCATCTAGAAATGGTTGGTTTCTTGCTCCATTCCTCCGGCATATGGAGTCATCAGATATTTTTTCATGCCATTTCAGACGCTTAGACACACCCAGTTCGCTTATATATTTATTATAGTATGATCATAAAAATCGATTTTGTCTTAAGTTGCACTTATAATCCAGAAAATCTTCGGTGTTCGCTTACACCAGTGGTCTCCAAAGTGGTCGATATCGATCCCAAGGGGTCGATAAGAGTTCTCCAAGGGTCGATTAATACACGGGAGTCGAAAGGGGGTCGATTAGATTAATACTGAAGACGATCAATTAAAGTCTAGGGAAAAACGGGAATATTGGAATAAAAATCCGAAATACAAAACAAATGAACAGATTGAACCTGAAAACCGCTCTGATTTGCGACTGAAACGTAACAATTGTTAACCGAATATCAATATCCTTGCTGCTGCATTTCAGACACATCCATCCCACTAATGTCAACTATTTTAATAAAAAGGTAAGTTAGTATATTTTTACGGTATTAAATAGTAGTCGCAAAATGATAGTAAGAGAGTTTAACATCCAATAAAATTTATGTTACGTTTTGAAACATGATTGTGTATTTTACGGTTTATGAAGCATACGGTTTAAGAACTATGGGCAAATTTCCATAATTATGTTATTACTTTTTTAAGATTTTAATAACAGTTGAAAATATTTTTTTTCTGTTAATGTTATTGGTGGATTTATAAGATACGGGAACTATAAATTCCTTCGTTAGGTTGTTAAACAGGTTTATTTATGCCAAAAATGATTTAATTTTTTTATTAAATACTTAATCTAAGTGACAATAAGAAGTCAAATATTCTATGAAGGGGTCGATGTCACAAAAAGTTTGTGAATCCTGGCTTTCACCATGCATTTGGTTTTTGCGAAAACCATGTAGTTAGTACATTCACGAAAACACTCACACACACTTTAAAACATTCTCAGGTTACCCCAGTCCGATCGAGAACTCAAGATACGATTTTCTATCTGTCGGTCCCTCAAACGAGCACTAAACCTTTCGACTCCTATCCCCACAGCTCATATTTACCAAGAAATTGACATTCAGCTGCTGTTGAACCAGTGACGTAACTATACTGGTTGAGGCCCGTGGCAAATTCTTTTTTTTTTTCTTTCTAACAAATAAAAGGGAGTGTAATAAAAACATCATGCTGTGACCTTAAGGGAAAAGAATTTGAAAATTTTGTTAGATTTACCTATCCCACATCGGTGAATTTAAGGTAAGCAGCATTGTTTCTATATTTATTGCTTTTATTTTTCTACAGCGTGATATCTGTTAAGTCCCTCACAAGGAGGATCACCAAACTCCTGCTTCTTTAGAAAATTCAGCAACACAGAGTCGCGATAAGATTAAAGCAATGTGTGTATGTGTCTTCATGGAGGGGAAGTTACCCTATCAGATAGAATTGAAGTGAAAATGATAGTTCCAGATGGGTGAAATGACAATTTATCAGGTGGTTGGGCCAACAGTTTATTCCAACTAGAAACGTCATGGCGTATCTCATGTGATTAAACATTGCTCTTACAAATTCCTGGCCCCGTTGGAACACGAGCCAGACAGCCTAAAATTTGAGAGAAACCACTTTAACCCTTGAAGTAACAGAGCGTTCTTCCGGAATGTGAAAGGTTATCAGCTAAAATCTTATATATATATATATATAAATAGACGTGCGTGTGTCTATATTTCACTTTTAGACACCACTACCTAACACAGATCACTGTTGTTTGTATGTGGTAGTAGCATGGAGTTTCCTATAGTGCACAACGTTGGCCGAATGCTGATAGCTGTGGGAGTATGGGAGATATGGTGGTTAAAGGTGGGCGAGGTAGGGCATTTTCATATTTCGACCACAGACTTGTGTGTCGCTATACTCCTCTTTCCTGCCACAACTACATAGTGAAGACAATTGGTGTTTGTGTGTGGTAGTAGCATCGAGTCTCCCATTGTGCACTATGGTTGTTGCATGTTGATAGCTATGGGGGTGACGGTGGTTGAAAGTGGTCGACGTGAGGCACTTTCATATTTCGACCAATAACGAATGTGTTCCTATGTTTCACTTTTAGCCAAAACTATCTAGCGCAGACCACAAGTGTTTGTGTGTGGTAATGGCCTTGAGTCTCCCATCTTGCACCATGGTGGTTACATGTCGGTAGCTATTAATCAAAATTCTTAACAGACACGAACGAAATCGTGGGAACCAGCTAGTGTATCACCAAAAATGATGACAGTGAGAAGAAGGAACAATACCGACGTTGTGTCAAAGTTCTTTCTCCGAAATGAAGTATTTTACACCCCTATTGCTTTTTGCGAAAGTCAACTCTAAATTTAGAAATAATGAAATAACATGGGATGTGTCGAAATTCATTTTAATATATTTATCTGATGTACTGGATTTAGTGCATTTAAGTAAGTATAACTGCCAAATAATTGTCAGTAGAATGTGCTGCTGCTGCTCTCCCGTCATTGATTTATCATTCTGTTTATTTATCATTCTTATTCATCATCCAACCAGTGTAGTTACACGCGTTAAAACACCACCAAATTGTTTGTTCAGACTGTACTGGCCTATTCACACGAAACCAATAAAACAAAAAACCCGACTCAGAACAAAATATTTAATATCGGGAAGAAGATTCTGTGGAAGTAATCTTATATATATATATATATATATATATATATATATATATAAATAGACGTGTGTTTTCCTATATTTCACTTTTCAGCCACCCCTACCTAGTGTGAGGAAGTAGCATGGAGCTTCCTGTCAGAAACAACGTTGGCCGAATGCCGATGGTTGTGGGGATGTGGGAGATATGATGGTTAAAACTGGTCGATGCAGGGCATTTTCATATTTCGACCAAAGACTTGTGTATCCTTACACTTCTATTTCCTGCCACAAACACATAGGATAGACCATTGACGTTTGAATATGGTAATAACATCGAATCTCCCATGGTGCACTATGGTGGTTAGATGTCGGTAGCTATAGAGGTGTGGGAGATATAGTGGTAGAAAGTGGTCAACCTGCGACACTTTCATATTTCTACCAAAGTCGTATGTGTCATGGTGTATCACTTTTCAGCCAAAACTGTCTAGCGCAGATCACTGGTGTTTGTGTGTAATACTAGCACACAATCACCCCTCGATCAAAACGTTGGCCAAATTTTGATAACTGTAGGAGTGTGGGAGAAATGGTGGTTGAAAGAGGCTGAACAAGGATATTTTCATATTTCTACCAAAGACGTATGTGTCGTGGTGTATCACTTTTCAGCCAAAACTATCTAGCGCAGATCACTAGTGTTTATGTGTGGTAGAAGCACACCCGTCGATCACAACGTTGACCGAATTTCGGTAACTGTGGGAGTGTGGGAGATATGGTGGTTGAAATTGGTCGATCAAGAATATTTTCGTATTTCGACCAAAGATATGTGTGTCCGTGTATTTTACTTTGCTGTCTGAACTACATAGCGCAGATGCCTGGCGTTTGTGTGTGGTAATAGCATGGAGTCTCCCATCGTGCACTATGGTGGTTAGATGTCGGTAGCTGTCAATCCAAATTCTTTACAAACACGAACGAAGTCGTGGATACCAGCTAGTTTAAAAAAAAAATAATAATAAAGAAAGAAACAATTAGCCACAATCTTCAGCATTTCTTTGGTATTCAATTGCAACTTCATATGAGACCGCACCAGGTAACTGACAAAACGATTATTGGGAGCCAAGATTTTCAGATATGTGAGATAATGTTTGTACTAAATAACAACGTCACGTGATTGCACAGTTCCACCGCGTTACTGTCTTTAAATATCCATCACCATGACACTAAATGAATTCTCTTTGATAAATTGTTGATCCTTTTTTTAATCTTAAAGCTACTTTTACTGTTTCAGGGAATTAAATCACAAAATAAATATAAAACAGTACACCTTGCCAGTTGTCAGGAGTAGCAGGGTGCTGGGAGTGTGCGCGGTATTTACTGTTGGTAGGGTTTCGAGTGATATTGGTCGGAGAATTAGGTGCAGTGCATAGAAAGGGAAAGGTAACCATAGGAACTAGTTGGCACTCGATTTCATCCAGCAGGGATTGGGGAAATCTTGTTTTGTGAATAAGAGTGTCAAAGATTGAAATAAATTACCAAAGGAAGTGATGAATAATTACTTACCAAAAACTCTGAAGGAGTTTAAGGTTAATATTCGCAAATGGTAATAGTAGATGCGTAGAGGATTTTAACACTAAAAGTAAAGTATATAAGATAATAATAAAAAAATAAGAAAAGGGTAATTAGATGATTAGGGAGCATGCGCTCCATCACAATAAAATTCAGTTCAATCCAATCTTAAGGAAGAGGTGCTGTGATCAAAAGAAACCGTGTCAGTTGTCCGATTGTAGAGATTAGTTGTTGGGCTTCAAGTATTTTTTTGGCTGCAATGCTGCTCATTGCGATGCAGTTGGTGTACGTCAGAGTAATATCAACCAACAGTTATACATCATAACAGTAAACTTCTGTTTTAAACAAACTTGAAACAATTTGAGCAACTTGCAAACTTAAGAGGGAAACTGATAAATGGGAAATTCGATGAAATTATTGGTTTACAGTGACCAGATTCTGTTCATCCTACTACGACGACGGAAAGTATTATTTCTAGGTATCAAACTCCGGTAACTTAAGTTTAGTCCCTTAAATAAATAACTGAGACTGTACTAACACTTATATGAATGCGGCACAATAAATGGAGCGTTATAAAAATTATGAATAGTTAATTTGAACATTAAACTATGAGAAAACAACGATCATCTATCATCTTCTTTTATAATCGTAGCCACTTGTTTCTTAGAAGTATAACTTAATAAAACTGCAAATCAAATGGAGTGTTGTCAATCTGAAATGACAGGTAATAGCCTTTTGTGTCTTGATAGTGTCCGATAGTGGTTATTATATAAACTGGTAGATAAGAAGTAGCACGTAGTCGCTAGAAGGACTGCTAACGACAAACTGCGCAGGTGAGACATTGGGTAGCATACTAGCTTTTGAGTTACTTTCCCAGTCCTACCTATATTCCGAATTCTGTTATAGTTCTTGCAAGCATTATAAAGCCGAAACACTTACTACATATAGTCCAGTTTCACACAAAACCTCATTCCAGAAATTCATATTTTCATTATCTGACCACTCGTTTTCGTTCTGATTACCCTGGTTTGACTGATCATAAAAATACAATATGCTATTGAAAACATCGATACCTTCAGCAACGAAACCGACCTCTTGATTATTTATTTGGCACTAAATCGTTAATAAAGTGACTTGGGATTAATCCAAAGGGTTTTTGTCGTTGTTTCTTATGAATTTACGGCTCGTCGACTTCATTAAGGCCGGAGAGGATGGGTGATAAGGGATGAGAAGGAATTTGGTCATGTCCTTTCGAAGGAACCATCCCAGCATTCGCATGGAGTTATTTTTGAAAACCATGGAAAACAGAAATTTGGATGTCCTTCAAAATTTCGTTCCCGAGTGTTACCACTTACCCTCCGGGATCGGTGTTTTACACCTGACTGATTCTGTAGTGATTAGAAATGGGGAAATGGAATGAAATCCTCTCATTGTTTGTCGCAAAGCAATGATCTGGATGATTGAAATCGAACACAAGGTTCTACCGCCGCCTACACCCTAACAAAGTTTACCTCAGTAGCTACTATAACAACGTATCACTAACTCTAATTTTCAGTAATATCTTCTTGTGTGTCCTATAGGTAATCATTTGAGAATATTTTGCACGTTCGTGGAAGTTCACAGCCTCAGTTTCCTACTCAAAATTTGTCTTTAGTTTTTTGTCTATTTTAAAACTGTTGTTACTGTTCCAGTTTTGACTGTCTGTAGGAGGAAGTTAAAGCAACTATAAAGATATATGGTGTTGAACCATGTGAGCTGATCTAAAACTTCAATTTGTCATTGCCTTAGAACACTCGCTTAAGAACTGCCCTGTGTCTGAAATCTACTAATTAGCAGGGAAATTTGAGCCGAAATGGAATAGTTTAGAGTTAACTTTTCTTGCACTTAGAGCTAAGTGCTGAGTCTGTGAAAAATATCCTTCCATCAGAGACGCCGAGTGGCAGTGAGAACGGACGGGAAGAGTGTATGACTTTTCTACAATTTTTTTAAATGTTTTTCGTTTCAGAATTAAAACGAAAAAAAAGGAGATCATTTAATGAGAATACCATTATTACATAACTACAACACAAAATATTAACAGACAAGTATTTTTCAAACCTGGACCTGATAAGCAGACTTGTCATTTATGAAACCGGAAAAGAATTACTTGACTACAAGTAATAATTATAGTTACTGTTCTGCAAAATTATTCGAACTGAACTGACTTTCCATTATCAAAAACACAAAACAAAAATCGAATGCCCCATCTCTCTCCCACTTTCGTTTTACGTTTTTAAGTTTCAACTTATTATTTGCTTTATTCATCAATAACAAACAGAATGCATTGATTTGAAACAAATAAAATATGCTAAGTTCATGCATATTGTTTTTTTATATATCAATTTTGTGAAGGTCGCAGTTCATTAATCCGTTTGTGAAGTTTACATGATTTTAAAGGTTCTTTACTAGAGACAAAATTACAGTAATTAAGATTCCTGTAAAATGAATACTTGTCTCATTGCTAGAGCTCTATGAGCAATACGTCAGAGCATCACCTGACCTCCCTATTACAATAATGTTTGTTCAACTATCATTTATCATTCCATTTTTCAGATGATTTCTGCTTCCTTCAGAAATGCTCCAATTTACGTTCTCCTTCTGGAAATTTGCGATTGTCAGTAACTTCTTCATTCAACAACTCTTGGAACAAAATAGTATTCACGTATGCCGTCTACTTTACTTCTTTTTTGTTATACATGCCATCCCATCTTTGAGCACGCATAATTTTGTTGGTCCAGTTAGGGGGCTCATAAAGTTAATTAAGAAATTGTTGGTATGCACACTATAACAGGAAAGTAACTGTTTATTTAATTATGTGTTTGTAAGAAACATTTTGCAAAGTAAAATCTTCAACTTCTGCAATAGTACGCAAAACTTTTCTATGCTCGAGACATACTGCTACTACAAGTAACCACACGCATAAACAGAAAAATCACAACATACGCAATATATTGATTAGAAATCCTCGAAATCTCAGTCATCTAAAAATGTAACATTAATAGCAAATCTGTTAAGTTGAAAAAGAAGACCCTTGAAAATAATTCTCATGGCAACAATTTTATAAAAAATTCCTTCACATTGCTGTGAGCAGTAACGTACGCTGTCATCTTGGATATTTTAAACAGACAGCGGTATAATACATACTGTATATTATGTATGGTGTTGTGCAGCTTACGGAAATGTCATTACAAGAGTGTTTTCAGATTTGCAGGTCAAACACGAAGTAATAGAACGTTGGACATACTGCTTTCATTTTCACGAACAACTTATTACTAAGTGCAACAGCTTATAAAAGAAGCCACGACTGAGACATTCTGTCAATCAGAATACCAACTTGCCCATCAGACTTCATGACTGTATTCCTATGTAAGAACCTCCATTTTGACTGCCTTCAATCTACACACACTTACCGGTATATACTCACTGAAATGCCAGAAGTCAAGCTGTGTGAAGCTGATGGTAAAAGTGATGAGTACTGGAAATGCCCAGATATGCGGCTGTTGAGCTGTGAGATATTGTGAGCCAGTCTGAATGTCATCTACAGCAGTGGTCCGCAACCTTTTCCTACTCGTGGCACACCATAAGGTTATCCATAAATCTCGCGGCACACCTTACCAAAAAAATATCCTCATAATACGAAATTTTTTTCCGAATTATGAAGCCCCCTAACACGTAAAAAAAATGATAGGTAAAAACCGCGGTTGCAAAAAATTAATAATCAGGCAGTTTTATATTGCTATTAAAGTAAATAATTGTGCACATACTTTCAATGTAACACTTGTGCCTGCTTAACAGCATACAGGTGACTGATCCGTGGAGAAATCGTTGACAATGTAAGCCTCATTTCTTCATAGACGGATTTGAGTCTTTCTATCTTGGATGTTTTAACCTCAATTAACGCCGAGAAGCCAAATTCACATAAATATGTATTTGGAAATGGCAGTAACACATTAACTGCCATACCTTATTGTTAGCCAAAATGTATCTAAAGGAACTACTTAAGTTCTCAAAGTTCCGTCAGCTTTTTAATCTGAAAGTTTCTCTTGAATATTAATTGGAAGATATTCCGAATATTAATTGGAAGATGTTCCGACTTTGCAACGATTGGATCACGAACCCATTCAAAATTTTCAACACTTTCTCCAAAGTACTTTTCGAATCTCTGCTGCAGAACTTCTAAATGTTCTTTAATTAAGCGCGTCATCATTTTATTACTGTCATCAAGTGACCATACAGTCGGGAAAATATCACACGACACATTTTCAATCCTCTGTAACCAAAAATCCAGCTTATTCACAAATCCTTTAATCTCATTCATACTAATAAGAATATTATCGTTCCTACATTGCATTGTGATGTTCGGTTCAGTCAAGTGTACGAAAATGACGGAAGATTTGCCAACTTACATACCCAATCGCCATCTGCGAATAAATCCACGTACTTATGTCTTTCAACAATCAAATGTGTCTGGACCTCATCTCTAAGTTCATATATTCGCTGTAACACCTTTCATCGTGACAGCCAGCGTACTTTTGTATGTGTATGTGTATTCTGAACCCATTTCCTGACATAAAACGGAAAAAAGTCGTGGATTTAGGGGCCGCGTTTTTATGAAGTTCACAACTTTTACTACTTTGTCCAGCACATCTTTCAGAGAAGGTGGCAGAGACTTAGCAACAATGGCTTCGTGGTGAATTCTTTAAGAAGCAAATATTCATCAGTCAAACGAAATATTTCTTCACCGGTAGTTTCTTTACAAAAAGAAAAAAATTACTTATAATTACATCTCCTTCGATGTAGCGAATGTAAGCCAGAAGTTGTGCGTGGCGGCTAATATCTGCGGACCCTTCGATCTGAAGTGAGAACTTCTGACTGTTATTGATTTTCTCCTCCATAATGTCTTCAGTATCACGAGACATATCAATAACTCGGCGACTGACTGAGTCAGCCGAAAGAGGAATTTTTGAAAATTCACCAGCAGATTCTAAATCCAGAACTATTCTTACCATCTCTTTACAAACAGGCTTTAACAGCGTTTCACTTATTATATATGGTTCCTTGGCCTT
Organism: Vandiemenella viatica; assembly: GCA_031002005.1. Taxonomy (NCBI): domain Eukaryota; kingdom Metazoa; phylum Arthropoda; class Insecta; order Orthoptera; family Morabidae; genus Vandiemenella; species Vandiemenella viatica. Next base: position 132,854,482 of record JARYHS010013630.1, on the reverse strand, counting down.
TACGATGAGTTCGGATTCCTTATAACTAGCTTCCTGTATTTTTTCCGAAACACGTACTGTAGCGGTCATGAACTTTCTTTGTTTTTCTTATTTTCTAACAACTGACAAAAATAATTGACATCGGTTCCTGACAGAAGAATGTTTTGTTGACAAATGTCGTTTCAGTTTACTGGTAACCATAGTAGCATTACTGGGTTTTTCACCACAGACGATATATTCGGAAATTGGACAAGGTTTTTCACCACACACACACACACACACACACCCACACACACACACTAAAAAGAAAACATAGGATAAGTAAGTATCATCATATTTCCGCTGCATCAACTTTTGTTTTTCAACGTTTTCACCAGTTGCACTCATTGACGGAACACTCCATTCAAGGAATTCGTCCATTTTGAAGAAATAAAATAGTATTATAATAGTAATAGAAATATCGAGACTAACTATTAACAGTTTTCAGACCACTTCAGAGCACAGCTATGATGGAACTGAAGTAATTGCAACAAGCAGGATTTATACACTTCAAAGAAGTAACTAATATAACTCCGATTGCTTTTAAAGTAATGTCTAACAAGGCGTCGCGTCGGTGCAACGGTTCAGGAACAATGTAGTATTGTTGGAGAAGCGACAACGTCATAAAATAAGACGGAAAGTTCTGCTAATCCCAGCAGTTTAGACTGAGGGAAAAGCATGTACACAGAACAAGCGGTAAATATAACAAAACCTCAAAGCGCAACAGTAGAGGCGAGGAATAAAGATATTTAAAAATGAATAAAAATATAACTAACAGCAACTGTGAGTAAATAAATAACATTTAATTTCTTACAATACGACAATACGTAACAATTCGCGACACATGGAACTAAAATATAATCAATAAAAAACTTGACAATTAATTCCTTATAACTGGTAAAATTACGCGGCACACCTTTCACCTTGTCGCGGCACACCGGTTGCGGGCCACTGATCTACAGGGTGATTAAAAAAAACGTGGACAAAATGACGTGGTAGATCTGCCATACAATAAGGATCAAAAATCGCATAGGAACAGAGGGTCGCAAACGCCTTTTAATGGATTGGTCGCGGGGGACCAATCGCATGGCCACCACGATCACAAGACATGTCTCCCTTGGATTTTTTCTCGTGGGGAATTTTAAAAGGACTTGTGTATGAAACACCTGTTGAAACGCTGGGAGACTTGGTAGGAAGAATCGTTGCGGCAGCCGGATGTGTTCAAGTTACACCTGGTATCTTTGAGAAGGTGCGCCTTTCCATGCAACGGAGATGCCGGGCTTGTCTTGATGCATCTGGTAAAAACTTTGAGCATCTGCTGTAGGCTCAGCATTTGGCTTGCATTAGTCGCATGTGAGTGAGTAATTATCAATAAAATGATCTGTAATGTTTTTGTTTCTTCTCTTTGTGTCAGTATTGTTTTAGACACCCTGTAGCGGCTACGGATCGCAGTTGCGACCCTTTGTTCCTATCCGATTTTTATTCTTATTGTTTGAATGATCTACCATGTCATTTTGTCCACGTTATTTTGAATCACCCTGTATATAGTACAGGTGGAGGTGACGTGAACTGCAGTCGCTACCAGACGGAGATTCAACAGCGTCTCGTACGAGTCGGGGCACATCACAACAAGTGTTGCCACCCAGGGTTTACAGAGTAGAGAGGTTCGATGATGGTGGTCATAGTTGCCCCTGATCGTCACACCGACTGAAATCACGTCAACACTACATGTGAACGGTACCGGATCAATTTGCAGCATTCTTTGATTCTATGCGATGTGCAAGCGCAGCCTTCCTGTTAAAACAAGGTGAGATGGTACGGGGGTATTCACTACTGGCTGGGGAGGCTTATAACGTGGTCAGAAAAACCATGGTCTTGAATTGATGGCTAGAGTAGACAGTGCCAAAAATGAGGCGGTCACAAGGCACGTTGGACGGTACCGCTGCTTCTGTGTTGGTTATGAGTGGTCAGTAGTTAGTAAAAAGGATTTCAAAGGCTGGTCGCCATTCTGAACTGCTGCCTGCCTAAGTTAACCGGGGATCCGGCAAAGATACAGATGGGAGTACCATGACTAGCACAAATTTTAACAAGTGGCTGTAAAGATTGGTCTAAACGAAATTCATCTCTTTTTCACAAAAAGAAAGAGTATGGACTATTTGAGGGTCTCTAAAACCAACATTTTTGGATTTTTTGCTTGTGTCTGCACCACACAAAGACTACTGAAGAGGTTTAGAAGGAATTTTCAAAGTATGAAACCATGGCCTGAGTTAAACTCTGAGGTGTGTTTATTCATACTACGTCATGAGTTTGCGTAGTAGGACATTAAAATGTGTTATCAAAAAATTGTATAAATTATTACTGCATATAAATAAAAAACTACATATACCAAAATAGTATTTAGATAGCTAATAGAAACAAAAATATTACTTTTTCCTTTTTATTTAGCAACTCTGCTTCACCAGGAGACCTGATTTACGGTTGATATATAATCATTTTATTGGAGAAAAATCGTTTGAGTTGGAAGATTTTGTCATGTTAGATGATGGAATGTGTATATAATAGCTTAAAAAGTAAAATACATTTTTTATGTATTTTTTTTAGGTCTCTTGATGAAACTAGGTTTTATTAAATGATTTTGAGTATTTGTTGATGCAGAAATGATTTAAGTAAAAATTCAGACGAATTTAAATTATACAAAGGTACAAAGAAAGGCTATCACTGTATGAAAATATACTTTAACAAATATTTTTGTTCTCACTTTACACTTCGTCATTAGAGACGGGAAAGAACTGGGGTCAAGGAACGGGAAGTAATTCGGCCATGGCCTTTTGAAGGAAGCATCCCACCATTCGCCTGGAGTGATTTGGAGAAATCGTGGATAAACCAACTCTGTATTACTAGACGGCGATTCGAACTCGCGTCCTCCCGAATGCGAGGCCAGAGCATTTTAACAAAAAAACAAAATCAAGAAGGACTGTGGATAACTTAATATTATTCCTGTACTATCAGGTTTAAGAATTTTTTAACTCTCTGGTAATAAAAGACACGCAATTATGTCATAGAACCTATGCTTTCAATCTGGGTTCCTATATTGCACATAATAAATTCTGAAGAATATCAAATAGTAATTCAGAAGTTAGTGAAAAGTGGTTATTCACAATATTTTCGTAGGATAGAAAAAGCTATTGTGAAAAATGTTATTACTAAATCTAAGTGCAGAGCACTTGCAATATGAAGTTCTTCCGCAGAACTGCCTGCATACGTTGACTTAGACCTCAAACTACAGTTATTTAGTGCTGTGTGTATTTGCGTATAGTTAAGACGAAAACAGAAAAAAGAGTTGTGTATTGTTTTAATTTTTTACTGCCGTACATTAATCTGTGCATGATTAATACGGAGTGTTTTTTACTGTGTAGTGACATGGGGTTCCTGGCGGCCTGGCTGTTGGCGACGTCGCTTGCGATGTTCGGGGCGCACGCAGACACGCCTGCCAACTGTCTGTACGAGGACGTGGAGGGAACCTGGACGCTGTACGAAAGCGAGAGGACTCTAGACAGCTCCGCCGCCTGCGACACTGTCGGTGAGTACGGGTCACTGTATCATCCATTCGAGGGTCATATTAATTTCAATGTGGAGACACTCATTTTTTATCTAGTCTGATCGGACCTAACATTTTTCACTCTTCTAGCGAGCCATGGCTGTAGTATGATATGTGGGATACATGCATAGTTGCTTAATATAACTTCTTTCTGTTTTTAGAATTTTGAAGTTTTATTTCAGAACCAAAAACAATTTATATTTAACTTAATTTAATTGTAATGGAGCACACGCTCCGGTGGCAATTTCCCTACACACCCAACTTCCCCCTATCCTGCACCCACCTACATTTGCCCTCTACAAATTTTAACTTTAAATTCTTCTAACGTTTTCGGTAAGTTATTCATCATTCCCCTTGGTAACTCATTCCAATCCCTGACACCCTTACCTAAAAAAGAAAATCTTCCCACACCCTTGTACCAGAAATCAAGTGCCAGCTTGTGGTCATGGTCATCTTTTCCCTTCCATGCACTACTTTTCATACCTACTGCAATATCTTTCCATGCCTCATCGCCAGTATACGCCCTGTACACTCCCATTACCCTCATCATCCTCCTCCTGTCTTACAATGAATCCCATTTCAGTTCCTTTATCATATCACTGATTGCATTCTGCGATAATTTCCAGAAACAAATCTAGCAGCCCTTCTTTGCACCCTCTCCAACTCCTGTATTTGATACGTAAAATGAGGGTCCCATACTACACTACCATATTCGAGCAATGGTCTGACCAAAGTTTTGTAACCCAAATCCTTGACTTCTCTCGTGCATCTCCTCATCACTCTCTCCAACAAGTGCAGGATTTTGAAACCTTTTTCTACCACCTGTCCAATGTGTCCTGCCCAGTTAAGCTTGTTATCAAATGTAATGCCAAGATATTTACATTTCAAGTCTTCAGCAAGCAATTCTTTCCCCACCTTATATTCATAATTAACCTTTTGTTTTTTATTTGTGTGTCTGACTCTTCTTTGCATTTATCTTCATCCCATGTTTACCAACCCAACTAGATATCCTGTCCAGATCACCCTGCAACTGTTTACAGTCCTCTATCGTTTTGATCCTTTTATATAGCATTATGTCACCTGCAAACAATCTAATTTCAGATAGTAAACAATCAACACATTTATTCATTAGAATAATTAATAGCAATTGCCCCAATACGCTACCCTGCGGCACTCCCATTTTTACTTCCACTTCCTTTGATACCGCATTTCCTACCCTAACTTTGTTTTCTACCTTTTAAAAATTCTTCTAGCCAGCAAATAACTTTCTCATTCACTCCAATAGTTTTTACCTTATTTACTACCATTTTGTGACTTACTAAATCTTTTTTAGTTACTATAGCGTTACAATCACAGAGATACTTTATTCTGTTCGTATATTTTAGATAACGCCAGAGTGTGGAATAAATTATTTACTTCATCTGCAGGAACAGAATATATCTAAAGTGGAAATCACGTATTGATAATTGTCTGCGCGTTATCAGTGATATCGCAATTCCATCAGATATCGAAACGAACATAAGTTCATCGAAACGCTGCGTTCTTATTTATTTAGAAAGAAACAAATCTACGAGAAAATAATTCTCAGCATAAACAGACGACCACACAATCGTTTCAATATACTGCAGTCACCTGAAACGTGTGATTCAGTTGAGGAAATTGAAAAAAGGCAGATTTTACATTAAACCTTATTCTGTATTCTCTATGCGAAATTTCTTTCTACTTTCATTACCCAATAAATCGTCGTCTATTCCTTTTTGTTGAAATTTTCCTGCTCAACCATCTTATAATGCAATATTTCTGCAATTAAAACTTTGAGAAAAATCTATAAACTGTGTGCAGATGAATTGGTATGGTAAGTGAATAGTAAGCCGTTTGGCTGAGGATCGAAGATTGTTGTTTTCAGTTCCGATTTCGGCTGGGAACTTACGACGTGCACCCGTCATTTATCTGTATCAATGCTAGCTTTGTCTATACCATGAAGGCCAGAATACGAAATAGGACTGTGAAAAGCTATATGGAGATCTGGACAGGATAACTAGCTAGATACATCAACATGGAATAAAGACAAATGACAAAAAAAACTAGTACAAAGGTAAATTATTCGTAATAATATATATATATATATATATATAGTGAAGAATTGCTTTCTGAAGACGCTAAGTGACCTTAGTATAACATTTGATTGTAAACTCAACTGGGCACTTTGTTGGAATAGGTTTCAAAATTATTCATTTATTGAAGAGGGCGGTGATGTGATGTTCCAGGGCAGTGAGGGTGTGGGATTACAAAACAATGGTCAGAATACTGCTTTTAATATTGTGGTGTAGATTGGAAATAACATTTTGTGTATCGAATACAAGAGTTGGAGAAAGTGTAAAGAAGTGAAGCTAAATTTGTTTGTGAAAATTACCGCAGAACCCATTCGGTAATTGACAGGATACAGGGGTTTGGATGGGATTCACTGGAAGATAGAAGAAGGTTTAAGAGAATGCTTGGAATGTATAAGACGCGTATAGACTTTAATGGAAAAGTTGTGAATACCATATAGAAAGGAATAAATGATCTTAACCATAAGCTAGCACTTGATTTCTGGGTTAAAGGAGAGGGAAAATTTTCTTCTATCAGTAAGCGAGTCCGGAATTGGAAGAAAAATTACCAACAGAAACAATGAAAGAATGTAAAATTAAAATTATTAATGGAAAAAAGTAGTAGGGCTAGTTACCAGCGGTGTTAGATTCTTTTATTTGGCGGCCGGATCTAATACTGTATCTGATATTATGCAAATATTGCTCGTATATGCTTTCAGATGTGGCCCGAGAGACGAGAGTGCAGCTGAGCTACCCCAACACGGCCGTCGACGAGTTCGGCAACGTGGGCACGTGGACCATGATCTCCAACCAGGGCTTCGAGGTCACCGTCAACGGACGCACGTACTTCGCCTTCTCGGCTTACGAGACGGTGAGTCCCCCCTGCACTGACTTGCATTACCAATACTCGCTGTCGGGGAAGCAGGTATGTTGAGGGCAGTGGCTGGTGGTGTCGGCAGGTGGCCAACGAGACGACCAGCCTGTGCGACCGCACGCTGCCCGGCTGGTCACATGACGTCACAGTCCGCCACTGGGCCTGCTACTACGGCCAGAAGGACGGCGCCGGCACTGCGTCCGTGCGAAGAGCCGGCTACGGCGGCAGCGACGATCTAGAGCGCAAGGTAACCTCTCACGATCTGCGCACAGTTCCACTTCTCCGTTTGCTTCGTATTTTTATTGGGTAAACAGTCGTGACACTTCTGACACCAGGAGATTTAGTGAATCTAAAAATTTGGCTTTGAGACTGGGATTAGAACATTGATTTTCAATTGTTTTTTCCTGAGTATCCCTTCAAGAGAGAGCTCACCCTTGCGTAGCAGAAATGATAAAAAAAATTAAATCTTTTTTTCGCTATTTGTTAAATTAATCTAATAACAACCGACACAAAAAATGAACAAATGTCCAAAAATATATTAGGAGATAGTAACGTTTGAGCAATTTCTTTAAATATCCTAGTTATTGCGCTAGCCAAGAGATTACCGCGCGTACCCCTTGAAGGAACGTCACATATCCCGGGGGGGGGGGGGGTACGCGTACCGCTAACTGGGAACCACTGGAGTAGAACAAAGTCAATAGAAAAGCGGCTATTTTAATATTTTCTACGTCAAAAGCCAAGTGTTTTCTTATATACTCTCTACTTCTCTTTTTTGGGTGACCCTTTTTTCAGCTTTTATATACCTGCTGCTGCACTGTAGCATACCTTAATGGCATATCGCTTGGAATTCGAGAATATTGCTTTTTTTAAATTGTCGTCCGTATCTTGACTGGTTTGATACAATTACCTATCTTTTCCTACCTTGAGCTTATTTTCTTCATTCCTGATGTACCCATTACAAGCTATATACTCAAATATCAAATATGCTATCTAAGTTTTCTAACCTTTGTCCTGCACGGTACCTTTTTCGTAAATTAACCAATGCAGCATGTTTTGAAATGTGACTCTTTTCCTCTGCCTTCTTTCTGTAAGGCTCTCCCATAAACTTTTAACTACGTTCATCAATCCCAAAAAATTTATTTCTTCCTTTGTCTATCGACTAAACTCTCACTTAACTTTCCATATTCTCCAGCAACACATTTTCAAACATTTCAACTATCCTTCTTTCTGGGCCCCTTTTTTTTTTTTTTGCTTATGGCTTTACGCTTCGTCGATGTCGAGGTAATTAGCCGCGTGAAAGGACTGGGGGTAAGGAAATGAAAGAAGTTCGGACATGAAACATTGAAGGAGCCATCCCGGCTATCCCCTGGAGTGATTTGGGGAAACCATGGCTGTACGGGGATTGGAACCCACCTCCTGCCGAATGTGGGGCCAGAGCGTTACAGCCCACGTACCCGGTCTGTATTCCTTTTGGTGTTCAAAGTCCAAGATCCTCTTCTATAGACTGCTGTGCCACATTCCTAGGATACATTGAAATTTTTCGTCACTTCCTTGTTTTCTTCTTTTCCACACGGAGTTTTAGATGGATTAGACTACTATAACCTTGCCTCACAACATTTTAGATTATTGATAATTTCTGACAGTTCTCTACTTTTGGTGTAGACCTGCAGATATAAATTATTCTTCTAAATCGCTATTTTAGATCCGATGTTTAAAAATGTTTAACCTCTTGGCTGCAGATATCAATTATTCTTCTATATCGATATTTTAAACCTGATATTTTTAAAATGTTTAACCTCTTGGCTGCAGATATCAATTATTCTTCTATATCGATATTTTAGACCCGATATTTTAAAAATATTTAACCTTTTGTTACATAAACGCCATTAAATATCCTCGTTTTTCTTGACCGGTACTTACAGTATAAATCTTAACACCAGAGTTGCTTCTCTAGTGCCACAGTTTTTTTCTAAATTTAAACCGGTCTTCATCTAATCTCTCTTCCACTCTACTTTCTATTCGTGTGTATATTCTCCTAGTCAATAATTTGGAAGCATGTGATTTTTGACTCATTATGCGATAATTCTTACATTTCCAATCGATGACTTCCGCAGTCGGAACAAATGATTTCCAAGCACCGCGTCTTAGTACGGAATGACGACGTGTCCGCCGTCGTATTTCCACCTTCTTCTAGGGTGGAACTGCGCTGAGGATGGTTTCATATGCTCTAGCTGTGTTTAGTAATGCCTCTTACGTCTGGTGCACTCCGTACTTATGTCTCGTCGAACTGTTCTCGAAAGTTGCAGCTTCCTACCTGTGACGATTAAAGCATGCCTGTTAGATAACACACTCCGCTCAATCCATAGCTTTATTTCTTGCAATCAGATTGGCTCATCGAGGATACGGTGGAAGATTCGGCCGTACCACTTTAACCCACAACTAAACAACTGTTTGTGGTGAGCGGTTAACGTTGTGTCCTCGCATTCCGGAGGACGCCGGTTCTAATCTCCGTCCGGGTATCCATATTTGGATTTTCCATCGTTTCCGCAAATCACTCCAGGCAAATGCTGGGATGCTTCCTTCAAAAATGCCATGGTTGAATTCCTTCCCGTTCCTTGTCCCCAGCCCCATCCCACTTTTAATGATCTTGACGTCGACGAGGCGTTGAGCAATACGTAAAAAGAAAGAAACACGGCACACCTCTCAACATGAGCTATACAGATCCTTTTAGCGTATATCAAGAAATACTACTGGCAAGTTAAGAAGCTTTCCAATGATCAGAAGTTGTAGAAAATTGAATTTTTCCTTTGTTTCAAGCTTGAAACATACGTAAAGTCTTACTATACAGACATATTGAATAAGGTGTCATGTAACCGTGATCAATTTTCCTGTATCCTGCAAACTTCAAAGGCACGTCTGCATCGTGTATTGACAAATATGAAAGCGTATGTCATTGTAATTGGGGCATTATGTTTATTCGTCTGATGTGATCAAAATACTCATACGAAAAATGTTATACTAACAGAAATCCATGTTTCTCTCTCAAATGGTTTTAATTCTCTTTGTCCCCGAACAAAAATGGTGACGAAATTAATAAATAACTGGCATGCCTCTATTCCTGAATCATAGTTACTAAAAATCAGGATATCCAAGTACTTTTTGATTACAATATCAACTTTCCTTCGATACTGCTGCAGAGGTAAAATTTCCAATACTGGCTAACAATTTCTCTAATATTATATACAAAAAAAAAATAAAAAATCCCGGAGTATGAAGATAATAAGAGCCACTGGCAACAGGAGATCTTTATAAGTAAAATTCGTATATGGAAGGAAACTGTCACTGTGTTAAATTTCTAAAGTTCCATTCAATTCATATTCATTAAGAATATCACTCAGCTAATGCTGGTAAGTTATATGTTTCTTTTCCTATGATTTCAGCTGAAGCATATAGTGACAAAAGAAACACAGGAAGAGGTAGTGAACGAAATAAACCAGAAGCAGAAACTGTGGAAAGCTAAGGTTTACGACAAATTCCACGGAAAGACGTGGTCACAGCTAATTGCACTTGGTGGCGGCAAAAGGTAAGGTGTGCTACATCCCCACCATTAAATTTTCCCCAAAATTATTCAGTTTAATAAGATGCGTAACGCTGGGAGACTGGAAGTGACTTCGATAACACCGCAGCCCTCGAGGAGTCCGATGATGTCTGATTGGCTAACCAGGGAATTCCAAATAAATAACTGTATTTTATATTGCTTCCATTTATATTGTTAAAAGAAAGTTTTAATTTAAATAAATAACTAAATTTGATTTTTCTTGCACTTGTTAAAAGGAACTTTAAATGCGATGCCAGCTAAAAAGGCAATTGTCGGTTGTGGAAGAAACTGCACAAAAATACAAAGGGCAATTTTTTAGTACGGCGTTCACTTAAATTTACGTGCTGTTTTTGTTTATTTACGACAAAGCAGAAATTCATGTAAAGACAAGAGCATCCGATGTCTACCGTATTCTTTGTGACAGTTACTGGAACCATGTCTCAACATAACCTAAGATTTTTTTATTTTTTTTTGGCAAGAGATGTTTATTAATAACTCAGAGATACGTTGCACGCGAATAGTGTTATTTTTTTTTCCTTACTGCTTTACGCCTCGACGACGGCTAAAGTCATTAGAGGTGGAATGGGACTTGGGACAAGGAACGGGAAGGAATTCGGCCATGTCCTTTTTGAAGGAAGCATCCCGGCATTCGCCTGGAGATACTTGGGGAAACCATGGAAAACCCAAATCTGGATGCCCGGACACGGATTCGAACCCGCGTCCTCCCGAATGCGAGGCCAGAACGTTAGCCGTTCACCCACCACGCTCGGTGCGAATAGTGTAACTGATTGCCAATCACCTTGATGCTTGTCGATTGAATGGTCGTTTGAACTGGCAGCGGCCACATTTGATGGCTGCTGCGTCGATGTTGTAGCTAATAAGATTAATTAAATCCCTACGGAACAGTCCCGACACGACAGCATATAGGCTAACGCGCCTTGCCTCTTGTTGCAGGGCTGCCGTATAGCGTCTGCCGTGGCTGGTTTTAATAAAATTTCGTTTCGGTCTTGATTACATGGAAAAATGAAATTACCTGTTGAAAATCAAAATTATCTGATACCTAGCTGAAAGTTCGTGAACTTGTAAAGTATGTCTCTTGATGGTTGGAGCAACTATTAACTAAAACTCGGGGTGGGAAGCCTTCGACTGTAATGATTCTGTTGTTGGGTTACTTTTTTTGCTGTGAAAGGGATTCCGACCAGAGAGAAACGCGAGTAGATGTAGAAGGATCTGGATTGGATATCTTGCTGGATAGGTCAGCATGGAATGGGAATAAATATCAAAGAAGTCAGATTATTAAGTACGCAGATACGAAAATAGAGGCTTTGTTATAGGTATATGGCGAGTGACTTATTACCGATGCAATAAAAATAACCTAACATCACTTAGTGAGAAATTTTTAAGACGTGTTAGGGAAGTTTTTTATAGCTCTGCATCTATTAGAAAAGGTAATGATTGGATTTAGAAGCGGATTCAAAGAGCTGGAGAACGAAACCTTCGTCGAGCCCTTGCTCTAGTGTCCACATTATGGACAGGAAATACAGTTGTTAGGAGGCTGCAAGAGAGGGCAGGTAGATTTGTCTATGATCATTATGACAAAGATACTCGGTACATGATATGATTAAAAGAGATCGATTGAGAGTCACTGCAGTGCAGGAAACGGGTGAAGAGAGTGGTGGTGATGTATAAGGGATACGTTGGCGGCAATATCTGAATAGAGATATAGCGAAGAGAAGAGATGACGATAGAATATAGATTAGTATGTAATGTAGTAGTAGTAGCGGAGTGAGGGAGGTGGTTTGTGTGTGCAGATCCTTGGCCGTGGACTGGCCTGAGCCGGCGCCGGTGACTGCAGAGCAGCGGGAGAGAGCGTCCTACCTGCCCACCAGCTGGGACTGGAGGGACGTCGACGGCCTCAGCTTCGTCTCGCCCGTCAGGTCAGACCACTGTGCATAATACACTCTCAAATGCCGCTTACGCACTTCTCGGAATGCTATTTGAAATCTTTATAGTCACAGAGCCAAATCTGTAATTCCAAAGTAGAAACACGTGATTATAAGAGTACAGTTAAGTGGTTTAACTGTCCAGTAAACAGTTATTGTGTTTATTTGCACATGCTGTGGTTAATTAATACCTTGCATAATTGGAGAACTGGGAAGCATCTTGCTCTTTGTATTCTCCGGAGCAAATGTGAATCTTTCTTGAACATCGATTTCTTCGTTTTGTTTTGAGGTTGAAAGTATAATTATATAATTATAACTTTTTAAACTTAAATTAATGATTCAATTATTATTTACTGAAAACAGTTCCAGTGTAAGTGGACTGCTGAGAGATACACACCATCTCGATGCTGCATGAATTTTGAATGGGTAACATTACTTTGAGCGGCCTAATGGCTCATTGGTTCAGTAGTCTGACTGGAGATCTAAAGGTCCCCGGTTCGAGTGTCTGTCTCGGCGAGGATTTTCAAAAGCTCTTAACCCGACCTTCACCTCTGTCACAGCTCGTAGTGTAATGCGAAGTACAGCAGAATGCTTCCATGGTTCTCATTTCAGATTAAACAGTATATTCCCTTGACTTGGTAGGTTAACCAGTTTATCTTACCTGCTAAATTCTCCACGAATACTCTTCTTCGCGGAATATGACCATACCAGGTATACTTTCTTCGGGAAGTCCAACTAACCTTCAGGTAGAATACCAAGTAAATCTTATTAATTTAAAAAAAAAAAAAAAAAAGCTTAACTATTTTTATGTATCTAAACTGACCATTATTTCACGAGGAAAAGTGTATGCATATGCATTGAACGTTCGTTGTATACGCCGTCACACTCGAAGAATTGGTCTGAACCGAGTATGGTAAATTATTGGTAACAATTGCGGGAAGACCAAAGTATTACACGCAGACACTGGCGAATCCTACCGACCACTTTTAACATTGCGCCTTTTGGTATTATTTGCTGAATTCTCCAAGAATATTCTTCTTCGCTGTTTTCACTGGCGTTACTAGCAGTTCACCTGGAAAACACCTGCAGAAACAAAAGACATACTAACACAAGTTACTTCTTGACTGATTTGTCATTAATCGAGCACGAATCAGTCAGCACACAGTAGGTGAATTTTAAAAGAAGAACTAACTATTATTTTTAAGTTTACTGCTTTACAGAAGGAGCTCATTCTCGAAAGTTGATGGCAGTTATCTGAAACAATGAGATTTACTGGTTTCTGGATAATCATAGCTTACAAACATAAAGAGCTTCCGCATTACTAACGTGGTAGCTTAGTCAGCGAGTAATAGAGAGAACGGAAACCTCTGACGTTTGACTGAAAAAGACAAAGCTGTGCTTTCTCAGATCTGGCATTTTGGCAGTGCGTATTCAAGTGCCTCCAATCCAAGCTTCAAATTTCGACCTCAAGCATCCCATTTATTAGTTTTAGGCGGTTTCGCACAGTCATCTGAACAATTGCTGGCTTGGTACCCAAATCACCATTAAAAAATACAGATTACGTAAACAAAATAAAATGAAAATTATCTGCGTGAAGCTTACACGGATCGCAGACAGATGGTATCTCTGACCACGAATGCCCTCCAGAACATCTTTAATGAGCCATAACGCAAATCTTATATGCAGCAAGTCTCCATAGTCAACGTACGTAGTATTTCATGTTTGGAAGCATGACGTTTCAACATATGTTATACACATGAGTTCCCTCACGTTTTTTAACTACCTAGTCCCGCAGAAATTTCCTCAGGATTTATTTTTAATTTCCTACCAGTCTCATTTCTTTTCTGGTTTTCCCTCTCCCTAGAACAGCTGTTTATTATCTCTGCAATTTTTACGTTCTTGGTAACATCTTCACCATCCTTATCCACAATTGTCTGAGTACCTTCACTTCCTGACAGTTTTCTAAAATAGTCCTAGAAGTTTCAGTGAACACCTTGCGGCCATTATACTACATTCTTTACAAACGCGTCGTTAACTTCCCTTTTGATTTGTTTATTATTTATTTGTTTCAGGTGCCCCCTGGTGGTTTGTTCTCTTTTTAACATCTTATTTTTAGCCGTCTAATCTACAGAACAAAGAAAGTGGATTCAGTGATTTCCTGTGTTTTTTTAACAAACATTTCTTCATTCTCATTATGTTTTTTAATTACTCTAGTTTCTTCCCAATTTTATTAGTGCCTTCATTTCGCATACTTCTCTTCAATTCTAGAACCCGTGGCTTTTTACAATCTTCGATTTTGCTGAACACTCTTATACTGATAAAAAGTGCTTCTTGTCCACTTATTTCTGCTGTAACTCAGAGTTCGCAAACTTATTATCAAACCTTATTAGAAAGAAATCCAACATATTTGACCTCCTTCAGCTTTGCTCTACTACTTGGGCATCTTACACTTACTACAGTAGGCCTATTTGTAAACCTTTTGTCACTACGATAAGCAGCCAATACCCTTGCCTTTGCTTTCGTAACACTGCGTCTGTTCATAGTAACTCATGTCTATCATGTAGGAACACTAGTGAACTGTAGTAGTTTCTGCTAACCGTCTGAATACCTCTCCGACTACTCTTCAATTCACGCTGCAACTGTCGAGGAAAGCCACCGTGTTCCTTCAACCAAAAATCTTGCCTTATTGTAATAGCTTAATAGCTGGTTCAGTACTAGGTGCTTGTCAGGAATGGCTGAGCATGTTGTGCTACAGTGCGGAGCCGACGGGAACTTACTTGCCTGTCGGTTCTCTTGGTGTCACAGCTCCGGCGCCCCTCCTGGTCTGGATGCTAGTGGATGATACTGAACAGTTTGAGTTACGGATGATGGTGATGGGAGCTTCTACTAAAAATTCAAGTTAGCACACCTCTTCCGATTTATTAATCTTCAACTATGGAGACTACAACTTCAGTAGCTCCCCGTCAGTAGAACTCCATAGCTACTGTTAGGCCAATTGGGCAGATAACACTCACTACCTACCGTCGTGTGGCGTGGCGGGCTGTAACGACCGCCTGTGTGAGCGGCCAGCTATTTGCTGATTCGCTGAGCGAGCGTAACTTACTTGCCGGGCCGGGCATTGCCCGCCCCTTGCCGTATGTCTGCCACAGCCTGATGCGATGACTTTAACTATATTGCAATTCGACTATTACATTATAATTAACATTTGTGGGCTACCCATTTGTATTAAACTACCAAACTCTATTACTTTATACATTATGCTCCTGTAGTAGCTGCATGTGTAGCGAATCGAGCGGCAAATCCGCTACATACAGTGGGTTCTATCAACGAGACTGCTGCCGATTCAGTTTCAACCAACATTTGCATCATTATGTTGATAGACAACTAGCGGTTTAATTTTACTTCTACAGTTAGCTAGACTGATCGAAGCAGGTAATGCACCTGTTACTCGCTGCTTGAGACAAGAAACAAGGTTGCAGCTAAGCAACTGACCGTCTGCTAGTGCGGCTTAACTAGACAAGTTACTTACTGGAGGAAACGACTCACTATTGAATGCTAATACTTAACTAATGACAAGGTATTCTTGAAGGAAAACACACCTATCCAGTAAACTCTATAATTTATTCTATAACTTGATAAAAACATACGACATTACATAGATCACACAATAAGACTGAAATCATAACGGCACAAAACATTTAACTTATACTTCGTCCTAGGCACATATAACCTTTTACGATGATCTAACAGTTACACAGGACCTATCCCTTTAAATGAGTGACTTGAATGACTGACTATAAATCTTTAAGCAACAAGCGTAGGAATATCAGATGGTTCGGTGTTACCTTAATTCTCGTAGATGTTTCTTGAGTCGAAGATGGTGGTAGACTCCCCGTTCAACTATACCCTGTTCATTCTGAACTGGCGGCTCAAGGTCAAGATCTGCGGTCCCCCCTCCTCACTTGCAACCCGCACCCTTCCTACCTCTCCAAGCGGTTGCTGCGCCCAGGCGGGCGTATGGTATATTTCCCCTTCGCATGTAGGGGTAAGGGCAGCGGAGTGGGGATAGAGCAGAGTGACCTTGAGCCGCCTCTGTTAACTGAACGGACTATAGCTACAGAGCGTCGTCTGCTAGCATTAGCGGTGGAGGGGGCATCTCGCCCTATAATTGGCTAGAACATTCACGTGGTTACTTTTAGAGTTCATAACTGGTGTTCAGCGGTTCAATACGTACCACAGGGTGGGGACGGTAAATCTCACACACTCAGTGCTTACGAAAGGGAAACTTGCAACCCACGCAGTTCCCAGGCTATCCAAAATTAACGCCATCGCTACACATGACAAGTGTCTTTGCCATATTTTGTCTTATTATCCCTCTCATTTTTTCAATCTTTGTTCATTATGTTTTACTATTGATTAAGGCAGTAAGCATGGAGAGGTGTTAGCAGCTCACATTACGTCTGGTTTAGCCTTCTGTGAGTTTCTCGTATCTACTGCTTTGATTAGAAAATGAAAAAAAGACATACATGAAGCATGGCCGCTGAATGTTGCGACGGTATAGACGCTTCTCTGTCTCGTCTGAGTTTCGCGATGCGTGTGTGCAGGGACCAGGAGAGCTGCGGCAGCTGCTTCGCCTTCGCGTCTGCGGCGATGGTCGAGGCCCGCCTGCGGCTGCGCACCAACAACACTGTGCAGGCGGTGCTGTCGGTGCAGGACCTCATCGGCTGCAGCGTGCTCGACCAGGGCTGCGAGGGAGGCTTCGCCTACCTGGCCGCCGGCCGCTACGGCAAGGTGCGGGGGCAAGCAGGGGGGCGGCAGACTTGCGCACAGCCACGACAATCCAATTATTATTATTACTAGTGTAAGACTGGCCGTTTTTTGCGTATCGTCACGGGTCTAGAATAGTTCCAGTTTTTACGATGAAAGATTATGACAGGTTGATCTGATCTGGCCAAATATAAGCTTGACCTGTGTTTCACCCTTAGGATGAATAAAATCTCTTGAGCTTGAAGAACTCAGAAGCATTAATAGAGGTAGGTATTAAACACGGACAGGACGATCGCACTATTGTGTAACGAACTTGACTTAAAGTTCACTCTGCAAAATTAAAAAAAAAAAAAAAATCCTGTTTGCTTCGAAAGCATCACGTTGTTTATTACTGAGACTGGGTAAACACTCGTAATGTAAACATTGGTCATAGTATCTGTGACGGCCAGAGAACTTAATACACTTTCCATATTTTGAAACAGTTGAGCAACACCACAGAATTAAGTTGCCAGAATAGTCGAATCGGTGACACATTTGGTCTGATGTCCACTTAACATAATAACTCACATACAGCGAACATGAATAAGGACCAATAACGAAAGAAGTCAGTAACATGCCTAAAAAGCAAATAAACCGTAATGCATAAATTTTGGTCAAGCAACATTAGTGAAAGTTGTAATTAAACTGAAATTTATCCTAAGCCGAAAAGACAATTGGCATTCGTGGTTACAGCAGAGACTTTGAGTAATTTAATTTTTTTTAAGTTTCTTAAGTTGCTTTAATTAGTAACATGTTACTGAAATGCAGATCCACGTTTTTTCAGCCGTAAAATTTATTAAAAATTTTTTAATTACGAAACGCTATAAAAAGCAAACTTAATGAATGTATTATGCCAATTAATTTGGTAGCAGTTGTTTAGTTATTAAATTGTAGACATAACGACGAATTTCTTCTAATGGTGTGAGCGAAGGCTGACACGTAACACCGTTCTCCAGCCAATACTATCGATGTGAGAAATTATATAGTAGATTAATTTTAATTCCAACGGAGTTAACGCTTCGGTGGGAATGGCCCTAGACATCTAATTAGCCCTTTTTATATTACTTTTTAAATTTTCTTTTATAATTGGAGTGTTAAATTCCTCTCCCATTTAATTTTCCAATAGACTATAATTATGCTGCCATCGTCCAGACAGTGGACCATGTGACCAGTATAACGTCCCAACTCTCTGCCTTTGATTTCCCAGTAACTAACACCAATCAGAGTTCGTACTAAAGTTTGGTTGCATTGACCGTCGTCATCAGCCAGTTCAATCATTAAATGATGTAGCCTCATAAAGTCCAGGTAGAGCTTGAGCAGTCTTTTCCATGTAGATCTTCTTGTCCCATCAGTCGGTAGATCTTCCTCTCTGCCTCTGATGCCTTGGACTCTAGCACTGCTTTCGTCTTTGATCCGTGCAACATGGCCGGCCGCCGCCACATCAAAGAGGCTGTCTTCTAAGATGTCTGTGATCCCTGTGACTGATCTAATGTCGGTTACTCTCTTCCTATCTTTTCTAACTAAACTAAGCATTCACCTTTCAATATCTCGCTGTGCACTTCAAAATTTTCCTTTCAAAAATTCGTTTAGTGTCCAGGTTTCACAGCAGCTAGTCAGCACAGGAAGAATGTATTGGTCGTAAATTATTTTAAATTTGTGGGCGTATTAAATTTGAGGATAATGCAGTGCCTGCCAAAATCTTGCCATCCCAACTTGATGCAATGGGAAATTTCAGGACTTTCCTCTCATATTTAAAAGCTGACAAAGGTAAATGTGCTCGCTGACATTTTCTAAATATATTTTGTTTATATAGTTGTTCATTCCCCTGTGTGGACCATTTGACAGACACAACTCTTGTTTTTGAAACGTTGACTGTATCTTTCTTTATAGATCGCTGGGTAAATGGCAGGAACATTTACAATAATAAATAATTATCATTTTGTCTGTTTTAATGAAATCGGCATTCGCATCTATCAATCTACACATTACAATTACGTTGATTTGTTCGTACACTTTAGAAATTCCTTTAACAAAGCAACACTGACAATACAGCGGTTATAAATCCTTACAAATTATCTTAGCGTAACCAGGTTCCTCATAACATCACAGTACCATAATTTCCTATTGAGAGTGTGCATACAGAGTCATAGTCAAGCCCATATAAAAAATCGCACTTAACGTCGTTTAATGCAAATACGATCAGTAACAACTATAGACCAGCAGCGAAGCTCCTATCGTGTTTGGTGGTGATTAAATAGCTTTTCGCATAACAAGATCTCTGTTTTCCTACGAGTGGAGTTGCCAACCTTACCTACTTGACTTTAAACCGCTGTTTACAATATCTCTTGCTTATGGAGAAATATACAGGTTCCCAAAGATAAAATATATATTCCCCTCCCACAGGTTGAGTTTTTGTTTCCGTGAGGTTGGTTTCCCGATTTCTTTCCTTGGCGCCAAGGGGGGATCGGGAATTAAGGTGAATGACTCCTAAGCATCCCTTACCATTTTTCAAGGGCTGTCATTCTACAGTACTCTTAAATCGTTCAAAATAATATATTCCATTTGGCTCACAAATGTGCTCAGCCTCACTTCCGCTACAGCAAAATTAGATTCCTTAATTGATTTCTTATTAACTCCATGACTCTAAATCTTAAGTTCCTAATTATTCGCTCTTTCTATTGCGTTCATGTGTACTTTTAAAGATCGGGACACTTCCAGGAACGCTTGGAAGGAAGTGTGCCTTGAAATTAAGAATCAGTTTAACGAACTGGGAGATGAAGAAATAAAATGCCTTCGGAAAGAAACATTTTGATCATCTAATTACTTACATGTTTAGTAACTGGAGGTTGACTAACTAAGTGCAATGGCTAGGATAGGGAACGGTAGTGTGCAGGGATCGGGTTTCACAGTTAACGAACTATTCAGGTAAGCTTCCTTCAGTAAAAATGGTTTTGTGCTTTGCCACTTTTTCTCTTGCAGACAGGGTCAGCAATTCCTAGTGTAAGAGAAGAATAAAGTCTTAGCAGCTAAAATAACTCATTCTAAATGGGAGGTGAGCGCTGCAGTTTCAGAATTTTTAATTCATATTTTTTTCCCTATGGCTTTACCCTTCGTCGACGTCATTAGAGGCGGGAAAGGACTGGGGGGCTTGAAATGGGAAGAAATTCGGCCATGGCCTTTTGAAGGAAGCATCCCGGCATTAGTCTGGAGTGATTTGGGGAAATCTGTATGGCCGGACGGAGATTCGAACTGGCATCCTCCCGAATGCGAGGCCAGAACGCTAACCGTTCACCCACCACGCTCGGTTTGAATTCATAGTTTCTTATTCCCCTACTATTCTGCTGAGTACTATAATTTACAGGGTCACGTGATAAAAAAAAACATTCGGTGACGTGCTAGGGTCTCAACATTTCAATCACACTCTGGTCTAGCCTGCGACAAGTCTTAGGATATTTTAAAAAAGCTGTAACCAAGTTTATTTTCACTGCCGCAGTTAGCGGCGTGGCTTGAATAGCATACGTTAGTAATCTGTATTCTCTTAGAGGTGTGATTTTAAACCTAAGACCTTTCGGCAGCGCGACTCGGATGCAGCTTTACCGCACTGTTGGTTGCGATCCTCCCGTCGGATGTGTGTACGAAACCAACGGCGGCCCATTCGTGTATTTTGATGAGGGGCCTTAAATGCCGCACCGCATTTCACCCTATCCGTCTCGTGGTTGAACAATAAGGCGCTGACCTCGCATTCAGCAGAACCAGGGTTCAAATCCCCGACCGGCCTTCCTGATTTTGGTTTTTCCAAAGTTTCCTGAAATCACTCCAGACGAATGCCGGAATGGTTCCTTGAAAAGGCCACGTCCGAATTTCTTTCAGTTCCTTGTCCCAGTCTGCTGCTCTCACCTCTAATGATATCGACGAAGAGTAAAGCCCGGAGTAAAAATAATAATAATAACAATAAAAAAAAAACAGCTAGACACATCGGGAAGGCGGCGATAACCACTCCTACGTAAAATAAAATTACGCGGAGAAACTCTCATCATCTTTTTCTTTTAATTCATAATCCATGGTTTTGGAACAAACCACATAGGACGTATTAATTAGTTCGATGTGTGTTGTAAACTACTGTGTTGCTCCCGCAGGATTACGGCTTCGTGGAGGAGTCGTGTAACGAATACCTCGGCGTGGACACCGCGTGCACCACAGACGCTTCCTGCGACAGGTACTACGTCTCCGACTACAGCTACGTCGGCGGTAAGTAACACCTGAGTACACACTACAGTCTCTGATAACTCAGTCTCACCTGATGAATGTGTGTATTACTTCGATTGGATACAGAAACGGCGCTGGCACAGGGCCGGCAGGCAATAAGATTAATAATAATAATAATTGATAAAATTGCGATGGAGCGCACGCTCCGATAGCAATCTCCCTATACACACGTCTTTCACCTTTCCTCTTCCCATCTACTTTGCCCTCTACTGATTTTTACTTTAAATTCTTTCAGTGCTTTTGGTAAATTATTCATCATTTCTCTTGGTAATTTATTCCAATCCCTTACACCCTTATGCATAAAATCAAGTGCCAGCTAATGGTCATGGTCATCTTTACCCTTCCACTCACCTCTCTTAATTTTCCCACCAGTATCTTTCCACTTTCATGACAAATATATGCCTTGTACATTCCCATGACTCTCTTTACCCTCATTCTATGCTCCATTGGCATTACCCTTCTCGTTCACTGACGTAAATAGAGGGATAAAAGCTAGTTACGTAATTAAATGGGATGCTAATTCGTCACAGAAACAAAACAGACACCATTGGCGATGCTTAGTAATTTATTTTTTTTTGTACTGTATCGAATTTATTTTGGATAAAATTTTATAAACTATTCCAACAGACAGATTTTCTTTGCGCAGTATAAAGTTTCTGGTGTTATATTTTCCTATACTTAGTGTTTTATTTTGTATGTGCCTAAGTAATCTCTTTCAGGTGCAATATATTTTGTATTAATTTCTCGCTATTGGCATAATTTTGCGTGTTTCTTTGGGTCCTAGATTAATTGCCTGTAGATATACTTTCCGCAACCAGCCATCTACATCTACATCCATACTCTGCAAGTCACAAACATTGTGGGTGGCAGAGGGTGCTAAGCACCAAATCCTAAACCCGTGCATTCCAATCGCGAATACCACGAGGAAAGAAGGAATACATAAAAGAATCAGTATGGCATCTTATTTCTCGAATCTTATCCCTCCGGTCATTGCAACCTAAATAGGTTGGCGGAAGAAATATTTCATTGCACTCCTAATTTAATGATTTTCGCATATTCTCCAATAAATTCAGACGCAAACTACGTCGTCTGTCTTCCAAACTATCCAACCCCAATTTATATATCAATTCTGTGACGCTTTCATAAGAGCTGTAGCAACCAGTCACGAATCGAGCGGCTCTCCTCTGCACCCTCTCCACTGAGTCGATCACGCCCTTGCGATACGGATCCCAAACTCCACAACAGTAATCCAGATGCGGACGCACTAGTGTTTCATACGCTATCTCCTTTGTATGAGCATTACAGTTCCTCAAAATACGACCGCTGAATCGCAATTTAGAATTAGCCACCGAGCGTGGTGGTGTAACGGATAGCGTTCTGGTCTCGCATTCGGGAGGACGGCGGTTCGAATCCCCGTCCGGGCATCCAGATTTGGGTTTTCCATGGTTTCCCAAATCATCATGCCGGGATGCTTCCTTCAAAAGGCCATGGCCGAATTCCTTCCCATTCCTTGCCCCCATCCTTTCCCGTCTCTAAAGACCACGTTGTTAAAAAGGGACGATAAACTGTTTAAAAAAAAAAAAAAAGAATTAGCCTTGCCTACGACGTAAGTTATGTGCAAGTCCCATTTATGTTGCTTTGTACTATCACCCCCAGATACTTCAGGGAATCAACCGTGTCAATAGCTGAATTGTTTATTTTGTACTCGTGAGCAATGTGATTCTTTTTGTTACTTATTTGCATTGCCTTACACTTTTTGCAATGAAGTGTAAGCTGCCATATACGGCAACAATCGGAAATAGCATCTAAATCGCGCTGAACTTCTAAGCAATCGACGGAGCACCTTATTTCCCTATAGATAACTGCATCGTCGGCAACCAATCGCAACCAGCATCTGACGTGGTCACCGAGATCGTTTATAAATTTTAAGAAAAGAAGTGGTCATGCATGATTGTGTTTCAACACATCTTGTGTGTCCTGCTCAAGTGTGAACAACGAGACCCTTCTTGTGATTCCCTTAATATCCGACACGGCCTCCAGAGTTTCGTTCATCATGATTTCCCAAAAGGCGGTAGCAATGATGGTTTCACCGAACCATAAACTCAAGAAGAAAAGAAAATGTTAATGGTTTCTGACTGGCTTGCGGCTATTATAAAGAATAATTCTGTAAAGAATAATTTGTGACAGATATCTCTGATTGCTTTAAGATTCTCCTCTCCAGATAAAATTGTTAGATATCGACTTTAGATTACACTTTCTGTCGCAAACATGGAGTGATATTTCGTGTCAAGCATCAAACAATACACGCGTAATATATTCATTGTAGTGCTGAACTACTGCTATCGATTTACGGGAAATACTTTTGAGACTCCGAAATTAAGAGCCGTTGAAATAGTTTGGCGCAGTAGTTGCAGTGGAAACATTTTTACAGCAGTACCTTCCCAATTAATTTGACAGTTATTACTTAAAATGGTTAATATAACTGGAAACAGTTCAGTAAATATGAAGTTAATAAGGGAGATCGTTTGGATTTTATTTTATCGTTTAATTATCAAATCCAACGGATTTGTTAGTTGAAATGCATTTAATTTTAACAAATCATAGGATTTTTTTTTATTGAATTAGAGAAAGAGACTAATATCGATATTCATCGGAAAAGGGTCGCTTGTGACCTGGTTGATTGTTGTGGACAATCATATGTCGATTAATTTAACGCAGCGCTGGCAGGTGAGTCGCGTCATACTGCAGATGCGGGCGCCATGACACGGCGCCAACAGCGGGTGACCACACTGCGTGTTCTCCTCGCTGGCAGCTCTAGATGAATCCTCCACGTAATGCCCTTCTAATGGAGGAGCGGAAAATGTGAGTCATTGCACAAATACAAGGAAGACTGACTTCTCCCTCCCCTCCTCCCCCCATTACAAAACATATAATGGAAAAGATGAATATGTTACCGCTCACTGGAATCTGGTCCCTCATTCATTTACACATCTCACAAAATTTGCGGGACCTCGTTGCTCCATTTTTTTAAATAAATTTGCATTTCCTAAAAAAAAAAATGGATTTTAAAACAGCACAGAACAGTCACATATCGTTCGCTATCTGTCCCCTACCCTGCCACTCGCTGAAAGTGTTTTGATAGGGTTTAGCTCGTTAAAAGCTTCTTCCAGCTTTCAAAAAGAAAGTGTCGCTTCACGACACTCTAAGCTAAATTCTGTCGCAAATTCTTAGTTCCACCAAGTGTCTAGCGTCCATGCTTAGCTGTAAATCCCATGCCTTTTATTGACACTGGGAGATATATTTCACGCACTCAGTAGTAATGGGAATGTTGGTGAGGGGAATTGGAGGGATATTGGTCAAAGTATTAGGAATAGTGCATGGAAGGGGAAAGACGACCACCAAGCTGGCGCTCGATTTCATGCATAAGGGAGTGGGGAAACTTTCTTTTGTTGGTAAGGGTGTCAGGGATTGAAACAAATTATAAAGTGAAATGATGATTAATTTACAAAAAAACGCTGAAGCAATTTAAAATTAAAATTTGTAAATCGGAAAAGTAAATGGGGGAGGAATTTAACACTCCAATTATAAAAGATAATTTAAAAAATAATATAAAGGGATAACTAGACGACTTAGGAAATTGCGACCGGAGTGTTAGCTCCATAGAAATTAAAAGTTAATAATAATTATTATTAATATTGTGTATAAATAATAGTATTACTTGGTTTGTTTCCCGAGAAACATTCATAAATAATAATCATTTCCTAATTTTTTATTAATAAATGTTTCTGGAGGCAAAGTGGATCATTGCAATGTGGATTTCTAGTAAAACTATCTGAACTGGTGTTTAAGAACTGGTGTAGCTGTTGGTTTATGGTTTGTGAGCAGGCTACTACGGGGGCGGTAACGAGGTGCTGATCCAGGAGGCGCTGCTAGCGGACGGCCCCTTGGCCGCCGGCTACATGGTCTACGACGACTTCTACCAGTACTCCACAGGCGTCTACTACCACGTAGACACCAGGGTCGACTTCAACCCCAGGGTGGTCAGTCTAATATGTGTTTATTAATATCGTAACCATAAAATATTCTCTATTACTGCATACACTCTCTAGGCCAGCTATAGCCAACCCGCCTTGAACATTTTTCTGGCCCGCGAGATTCATCACACTTTCACCAAAAAAATATTTATTTTATTATGGCCAAAGTAGTGAAAACTTATGTATTGAAAAAATATATTATTTGTACTTCCATATATTAAAAAATTAATTGTTGAATCTAAGAGAAAAATTAACTTTGATTTTAAAATAATATGCTTGCAAATATATGACAGATATTGCCTGTTTAACTTATGACATTACAGTTATGAGTTCACAGAATAATTAAATTATATTCTGCGAATTCATTATGCGCGCGCATGTTGGAACATGTAATATAAGAGATTCTATGTTTCACTCTTAAGTGATTTAATCTAAATCTAATATGGGATTATATAATTTTATATGCGGCCCGCGAAGTTATGAAGCATTTCCAAAATGGTCCGCAAGATCATTTGGTTTGGCCACCCCTGGTCTAGGCGGTCACAGTATGCTTGTAACATCTGGAAGACGACAAAGCCAGCTATCTGAAAGATTATGTTGCATCATTACGCCCTGAAAGTCTCCACCCACACGTTAAAACCCTAGAAATTACTTCCGAGAAATCGAGCTACCGATGAGCAACTTCATCTGTGGTAGATGTTTCATTATCATCATATCATCATTATCATCATATCATCATTATATAATGACGTCAAACAAGATGAACAGACATTAAAAATTCTTTTATAAATACCACAATCAACTACAATATTATTGACCATCGTGGTTGAATTACATGACAAAGATCAGATAAAATTTTGTAGCAAGTGACTTGAAAAACGGAACGTTTGACAAACATGATGTACAAACTACCACAGCGGTTTAAGCTATCTGCTGACAATTCCAGTCTACTGAGGAAAATACGCCTTCTTATCCAATATTTGTCAACGAGACGAAAACTTGAAAAATAAAATTTAAAAAATGTGATTTTCCCTTCGATGTAGGGCCTATTACAAGAAATCCTGTTAGACCTATCACATAGGTCACCTTCTGTCCGGAAAGCAATTTTTTGCTCCACAGGATTATCAGCTTCAACGATGCGAGTCCTCTGGTATCAAACTTGTGTCGTTTATCGCTTACATCACTATTTTTTAAAATCGATTACTGGAAATACGAGTAGAAAGATGTGACGTTAAAAGTTAGTTTCGTTTGGTTATTTCTTTCCTACCGTTCCCGTGTTACTTGTGAACTTATGGGAGCATAGAAAATGTTTACGAAACTCATAGTACAAAAATTGTATTTACTGGGTACAGATCGTTAGTGTGTCTGCTACACCCTGTGTTAAGGCGTTGTTTCATTGCTTTTATCTCAACAAGTTTACATCTCCGAAAACAATAAGGCTGCACTTGCATTTTAGTATACAATCAGAATAAACAATTGCTGTACCTCAAACAATAGTGTTTGTTTTTTAGTTTGCGGTTACAATCAATGATCACGAATAACGTGTATTGAAATGTAATTTCACTTGTGCTTTGTCGAATTGTCAGTACTGAATTATCTCTCCACAGAACCTACTTCTGAACGTGTTCTACAATAGATTATTGTGGATTTATTTCCTAAACCTCAAATCTGTTACATTTAATAAATTTTGTTTCAGTGTTTAATTTTACTCTAATATATATATATATATTAGAGTAAAATTATATATATATATATATATGTCGAATCAATCCAGGAAAGATCAGGAGTCGGGCGGGTTGAATGGAATTCCCGGTTCGAGGTAGATGGCTTAATAGCGAAGGTAGGCTGTGGATATCCCTCGGACAGTGGAGAGTAACTACGAGAACACAGCTGATACAAGGATCCGGTTTATTAGGCTCAGTCTCACAATACACAATGATAGATAACGGAATGATGTTGCCTCGATGGTCAGGCATGAAGAGAGCTCCGTGTGCTGTGCTGTGGCGCTGGCATCCTGCTCGCTGCGTCTGTGGCGCCATCTAGTAGAGTAGCATCGTACTCCGGATCCGACATATATATGTATATATTACATATTTTCTATCCAATTGTTCCGTAATGGTATAAATTGAAAATGTATGGCAAGGGACTTCAGTTGAAACACAAATATACAATTATTCATATTTTCACGATAGTGGGTGAGATGACGCCAGACGTCCAGATACGATTTTGGCTTTTTGTGTGATTTCAGAAATCACGAAATGCCGGTGTGGTTGTTTCCAAAAGTCATAGCCGTTTTATTCTCGCTATTTGGGCCTCATCGACTCTCGGTTGTAATGAAGTCGATGTGAGGAGCCGTCAAGCTCTAAGAATGTTATGTTTGTTTGTCAAGTGCAGAGAGATGTTAGAAGCTTTGTCTGTTGCAGCCTACGAGCCATGCGGTGCTGATCGTGGGCTACGGAGTGGACGAGGAGTCTGGCCAGAAGTACTGGACGGTGAAGAACAGCTGGGGTGACGAGTGGGGAGAGGACGGCTACTTCAGGATCCTCAGGGGCGTCAACGAGTGCGGCATCGAGAGCAACACGGTAGAGGTCACGCCCATACTGTAGAACACTCAATAAACACGCACTGTAGACGACTTGCTGCTTTTTACATCACTACCTTATCCCTATTTGCAGTGTGTGTTTGCTCAGATAGCCTAAAAGTTACAACAAATAAAGCAGCACAAAAGTAGCTGCTGGGAATCCAGTGACTGAGATTCAAAATGAGTGACACCAAATAATTGAAAGTATACTCCAAAGAAACCGCTATGACGAGCGCATACCACTAATCATGAAATACTTATAGTTCTTATAATTTCGTTTAGACTTGAGATGAATAAATAGTCATAACCATTGCAGAATGGTTATTAAGAATAAAGAGGTGATTGCGGTGGCACATTAAAGACTTAATTATGACTGCGCTTATAACATAAACAGACATACAGCCTTCCATGAAAGAGCATTATTTCAAAACTTAACAATCTACTGATACGGACTGACACCAACTACTGTTTGTGAAAATTGCAACACAACCAAGGAGATAGGTGATCACAATTAAATTCACTCCACAGATAACAAACATTATTATAAGCAAATGATTAGAATTACAGAACGGTACAAGCACTTTGACGGTGAGAGTTCAGTGCAGTGTGAAGCCGCCCTGTGCTTCAATCAGAGCCTCTGGACGTCGCGGAATGGAATCAGAGCCAGCCTGGATACGCAGCTGGGGAACACACTGCCACACGGTTTGTAGGCGCGTCCACAAAACATCGACAGTGGTTGCAGGAGGACCAGAACGAACAAGTTTCCCATCAACCATATGCCAGACATGTTCGATGGGTGACATTTCAGGTGAACTTGCAGCATGTTATAGACAATGGCACCCCAAACCATGACACTTAGCGTTTTTTCCGCTTTGTTGCTCAACATGGTAGCGTCTAAGACGTACGCGGTCAGCACTCCAGGGCAAGTTGAAACAGATCTGGTCCGAAAACACTACATCCTGCCACTTATCACATGATCATCTCAGTGTGAGACGTTGGTGGTTTCTGGTCAATGGAAGCCACCAGACCGAGCGTGGTGGTGTAACGGATAGCGTTCTCATCTCGCATTCGGGAGGACGGCGGTTCGAATCCCCGTCCGGGCATCCAGATTTGGGTTTTCCATGGTTTCCCAAATCACTCCAGGCAAATGCCGGAATGCTTCCTTCAAAAGGCCATGGCCGAATTCCTTCCCATTCCTTGTCCCCATCCTTGCCCCCCATCATTTCCCGTCTCTAAAGACCTCGCTGTTGAAAGACGTAAAGCAGTTATTAAAAACAAAAAAAAGAAGCCACCAGACCAGCTCTCAGCAGACGTAGTCCAACAGTCCACGTAGACATCTCCACATCCTCTGCAGTACTCCAAAGTCGATCCAACACTATGGACGAAGCTGTTATGTCGGTTACGGCCATATGGACCAGATGGTGGTCTTTTCACGCCGTGGTCACATTGTATGATCCAGTACCCGCTCTTCGTTGTGTACTACTTTCTTCTGTGCACTGGTTCCACACAAGCATCACTGTAGTAGTTGCGAGTCCTGTACGAGCCTCAATGTGACGGTACGACAAACACATTTCCCGGAGACCAATTATTCTGCCACGTTCGAACTCTTCCACATGCTGGTATTGGGCGTTTTGACCTCGACAAGGATTGCAAAAGCGTGGCGTAACAGTGACCTGCCCGGCCATATTAAAGAGGGCGCTACTTGTCCTGTGTGCACGCCATACATCTGCAATCTTAATCGCTCGTTATGGCTCCACTGTTCTACACGTTCTCCAATTTTGGAGTGTGATGCAATTTTCAAAAACAGTTGTTTCTAGAAATACATACAAAGAATCTAAATTTTATGTTTGGCTAAAATACTTGTGCCGTTGTACACCGTACATGATGGATCTTGCCAAAGTGTTAGGTTGGACAAGGTGGAACTTCTCATTGCGATGTACAATGGCCAATTTGGAAAATAGTATCCCTTCGAGCAGTGTCAGGTAGCCATCATTATAGCTCATCTATTTTCAGTCAACTTTCTGCTTGCTGTGTGAGAGATTATGTTCCGCCATTAGTGCTATTTCTATTTTTGTGAGTATTTAAAATGTTTTTTTTTTTTCCAAAATTGAGAACGCCGTCAGTTGTCAAGTGAGATCTGTTACTTGATTTCTTAACGCAATAAATGTCCTACTACGTGGTATTCACTGCCAAATCGGTCAAGTTTATGGGGAAAATGCGATGGATGGATCACGTGTTCAAAATTTTAATACTGGAAGTGAGTAGCATCGTGCATCTTCACGATAATGCGAAATCTCACACTGCTGCAAAAATACAACTTCTGAACAAGTTTTAGTGGTAAGTTTGTAACCAGCCTACAGCCCGGACGTAGTTCGTGCAAGAGTGCTTTATAGATATTTTCTGTAAATCGCTCGACAACCACGTAATGTGCAGTCAGTTAGCTACTCTGTAGCCGCGCAGCACTTCAAGGAAAAATCTCAGCTTCTAATCTCCTGCCTGATATGGAATTTGAAGATTAACATAAAAAGCATACACGCACTAGGAGAAGTATGCCTTATGTAACTAGCTCTTCAGAGATGAAAGAATCGTTTCAGCGTGCGATAAGTATCAGAATTTCGACTGCGCAATACAAGTGAATGACTTGATTTCTTTTCACTAACGGTACAAAATCCAATTAATACTTACAGCAACAGTTCTGCATCGGTTCCCACCATTCATTCCGGGAATTTACAATGATAATACAGGACTATTATTAATAACTGAAGCGATTTCACAAATTTACTGCAGTTATATTATTAGAGATACTGTCACAAAACTTTACAGTCTTATAAAGAAAGAGCGAAAAGGTTTCCAGCCGCGTTTCAAATGTCAGCCACGAGAGCGCAGACGTGAGCAGATGATTGGTGGGGATATGATCAGCATTTTCTACCATGGCCTCCACGTCTCCAAGCGATTTTGTGTGTGTGATTACTTGAAAGAAACGGTGTTCAAGCTTCCTCTACAATCAAACCTATCAGAACTGCGAGCTGGCATCAACAGAGCTTTAGAGCAGATTGAAAGGGACATGCTGCACCGAGTGTGGCAAGACCTTGATATCTGCAGGGTCAATAAGGGGACACATGTAGAGCACTTGTAATATGTTAAAAAACTTTCTGATTTTTTCTGTAGGAACGTAGAGTTTTGTGACAATATGTCAAATAATATAGCTGTAGTAAATTTGTGAAATCGGTGCATCCACTCCAAAATTTAATGCGATAACACTATGACTGGAAATTAGGTCCACTAACCTATAAATCCTGATCAACTTTAAAGATTATTTCAGACATCACTAGTGGACGTCAGTTTGCACTGGCAATCGATGAAGAAAATATGGCTTATCATCTTCCAAACAGGTAGCGAGGCAGCTCATAGTAATAAAAGAGTCGAGGATGTAACCAATAGGTCTTTAGAGAAATCTTATTTTGGCAGCTTCAACAAATTACTTACGTCGGTTTAAATTGACATCATTCGATCTATCCAACAATCTTGCTTGCAACAATCTAGTTGTATTTCACTGAACCACAAGCAGTCCTTTGAGTGGAAATCCGAAGCATCTAAACGCAGTTTCAGAGAGAGGTTAGCTTGTACGGTGTGGCAGTTATCGAGCGAGAGCAATTTTACACGGTACACCTGAAGATAAACTGATTTTATTAAGTTGCGTACCTTTCGCTATATCAGTATGTAACAGAACTGAAACCATCTCTGCACCTCATCTCTTGGTGTGGCCCGAGTCGCTGGATTCTGGGTAACTTCTACATCGATTCCGTCTTTCAATGATAGTGTCATTCTTGTGTTCAGAAATTAATGGCAGGATAACGAAAGTTGAGAGCAGAAGATATGAATGAGACGCTTGGTTTCATTAGAAGTCTCGTCGTGCTGTTGTCTCTATCAGATAGCGCCGTATTCTTCGACACGGTTTCTGTCGAGTGTTAAGGAGCCGACTTTATTGTAATGTAATGATGGAGTAATGATCGAATACATTGTGCACCTGCCAATGTATTTGAAATTAGTCCCACTCCGTAACTGTTGCTCAGTGTAGGATGGAATGTGATGTCACTAGTCTCGGCTGGAACAGGCAGTCATTATTGCTACATGCTCCAATGACAAGTAAGTTTAGTGGATGTGTTAAAGAATTTCTGTTTGTCCTAACATAATGGTGATCAAAAAACGTTAGTAAAATATCATGTTTGTAGTTTGCCGGTTTACGTTGGAGGCTGAGAATGTTTCAGCAGTTATTCGTATAGAAGTTGGGAACCGCGTGCGCTGTGCTAGAAAAAGAAATGGACACCGCTACCTGATGCTAAAGAAACATAATCAGTTCCTAAACAAACAAGATGATCGTCTCAAATATTAATATCCGTGGAACAAAACACGGAAGTCCTCTGTTGCAACAATTTTTGAAGTCACAGAACTGGTTACGTATCCAAACTTTGCGAGTACAAAACAATAAAATTTTCTCATTCAACGTGACAGTTATAAAACTGTTGCCGAAAACACCATATCTTGTCATCCATTCATTCATCGAACAATCAATGTGTGTGTTTTTGTGTCAACCTTGCATATCATAGAATTCCGTACCTTCTACATTGCGATTAGTTCGATGCCCTGATCAAATTTTCATAACAACACTCAGTTCTATATTCGAATCATCCAACACATACTAAAACAAATTTAGTCCACAAACCGGTTGGTAGGATCCTCCCGAAATGAGTCAGGTCGGACAGGACCTGCAGTTTAACGTGGCGCAGCTCATATGATCAAACGCAACTCCCAAAAATTCCTGACCGCCGGGGTTTGGTCCCGGGACCTGACCCAAAACATGTATAATCAGGTGCTTGAACTACCGAGCTGCCAGAGCGCTCTCTCAAGTTGTTAATAATGAAAAAAGGTAAATGATGTGGATTTTCACAGCATTCAAGCCGTATTTCCGTAGGATTGGTGGAGATAGAGTTCTGCATTCCTATTTCCTGACTGTAGGCGCTGGTTCGGACGTGCCGTGGTCAGCGACATAATCCGGCGTTTTCCTTTCTTCTTCTTCTTCTTCTTCTTTTTTTTTTTTTTTTTTTTTTTTTTGCTGTCGTCAGTCTTTCGACTGGTTTGATGCAATCCTATATCGCTTCCTATCCAGTACTAACCTCTTCATTTCTACATACCCCTTACAACCCATGTCTTCTATCCATTCTGATGAATCCTCCCTGAGCAGTCCCCACCCGGAGATCCGATTGGAGGACTATTTTACCTCCGGAATATTTTACCCAGGAAGAAGCCATCATGATACATGTAATATGAGAAGATTACATGTCCTCGGGATACCCTTTGTGTCTTTAATGCAGTGGTTTCCCGTTGCCTTCTGCATCCCCATGTCGTTGATCATTTCTGATTCATCCGCCTTTAGGAGCCGTTTCCAATCCCAAGGGCAAGAGGGTGCCCTGAGCCGCTCCTCGCTCTTCCGCCCTCCTTTCAAAGGCCGTTGGCAAGCAGTGGGTGACTCCTTATACCGGGAATCTTTCAGTCGCCAGAGCCTCGTCCGTGCAAACAGGGCGCACCACGTGAAGGAGAGGTTGACATTTTGTTGGAAAAGGCTAGTATAGTCTCTCCCGATGCCTTACACCCCCGTTTTTCTTTACTACTACGCTACTCATTGGATAGCAGGCTGAGTGGGCCTGGCAGCCGCTACCGACGTTCAGCTTCGAGGAAAAATCCTCGGCTTCGTCGGGGACCAAACCCCGGTGTTCCGGGCCGTAGTTAGGCGCTGTACCGCTGGAGCTACGCGGCCGCCACTGAACAGCACATGTGGAGGACGCGCTCAAAGAAATAAGTAACCTGATGAGCGCTAGTAATTATTTCATACATCAACCATCATTAACAATCAATTTATATTTTAAAAAAAGTTTAATAAAATAATTTATTCCGCTCATGAATATCCTCTTTTTACCTCAGGTACTTTATTTAAACTGCCCATTTTGGATGGTAAAAACTAAGTCAGGAGCTTTACACTCCAGTCTCGCATAATGAACCCACGTCCTAGGTATCAAACACAAAATTATAGGGATGTGCAGACGAGTACAGCTGGATTTGTTTGTAGAAATAACTGCAGCAGACAATTAGTAACCAACGTGATAAAGGTGCTTGGGAGGAAGTCATTCGAAGCCAAGAGGCGGATGAAGAGGGTGCTAGGAGTGTATGAGATATACATTTGCTATGAGGATTGGGCGGATGTTGGTAGAATAATTAGGAGCAATACATGAAAGGAAAGAAGTGATTGCGACCACAAGCTGGCACTCGATTTCAGGCGTAAGGAAATGGGAAAAATTTTCTCTTGTTCGTAAAGGAGTCAACTAAAATGCTGAACAATTTACGTGATTCACTAAAAGAATTTAAAACTAAAGTTTGTAAAGGGCGAAATTAGATATATGGTGTTATCACACTCAATTTTTTTTTTTTTTTTTTAAATCTTGAAATATAAACTAGGGCTACCAGACGTCCCCGTTTGCCGGGGACAGTTCCCGTATTTAGCTCTCTGTCCCCGGACAGATTTCGTCCCCGGAATGTCCCCGGATTTTTACTATTGTCCTCAGAAATTTTTTTTAATCAAGCGAGAGTTCTTTAGAATCCCTGTTTTTCTAATGCATTCGTTTAAAGCAAGAGATATGAAGTACACTTCTTTCCTTGTAAATGCTTAGGAATAAAGAAAATTACAAGGATACCGCGTCTTGGACACAACAGCTTTGGAAAATCAAGTCTTCATGCTGTGTGCAAAATGGCTGTCTGTGATCCTCATTTGAAATACTAAATATAAACAATATGTGACTTTCAAGTTAACCCAACCTTTAATCATGTAACTTATTAAAGTACAACGCATAATTAGGACAAGTGTCCCCGGATTTTGGTGGAAAAGTTGTGAAGCGTCCCCGGATTTGGAGAAAAAATTCTTGTAACCCTAATGTAAACGTCTGTGTGTAGAGAAACTACCACTGGTTATGTGATCCATCGTATTAAGTGATTAATAAATAATAGAATTGTATGGAACTAGTAGAGAGACTGATCACAGCACAAGAAGGGTTATGTGGTATTTATAAATTTGTAAGTGGATAAAAATATTGTAGAATCTACTAAGATTAGACTGTATAAGGTAAGCGAGCCTATTGTCGACGAGTTAAGAATTTATTTTTGCATTGTTCAAGTCTCTAGCCATATGATTAATTAACTATGCATTCCAAAGTAATTTTCTGCTTCCTGAGTATTATTATTACTTTTCCATTATATATAACAGTCGCTGGTAAATTGTAAGTGTAATAACTTAAAAAAAAAAACACTGCATTTGCTCCAATAGTCGACACTTTGAATTAGATGTGACTCTAAGTTTTGTATCTATGGTCTACACCCTTTCTACAACTCTAAAATAGCCTCATGGTCAGGAGAAAAAAAGAGCTGAACAAGGAAGATGAATAGGATAGTTTATTATTATTATTTATATGTCAGTCAGCCTTATAACCATTCAGACAGCAACAACTGTGTAGTAGTGTTTCTTTCCAAGTTTAATTGTTGATTTTCCGTAGTGTATATATATATATTTTCTGCAAAGTACAAAAAACACAAGACGGACACTACACTTAATTAAAAGCATCCAAGCCTGAGGCCGGACTCGAACCGTCGACCTCTACAACCCGAAGCAAGTGCGTTACCCCTGCACTGCGGGGATTGGCGATAGGAAAGGTTGACACAAGGTGCCTGGCCAAGTGGAAGTAATTCCAGACTCAGATCGGGTTCGATGGACCCCATAAGTCGTGAGTCACTGGAGAATATTCAAACTAATTACACACTAATTACATTCATAAAAATAGAAAAGAAAAAATTGAAAAGTGTAAGATTTTCCATTGAAATATATGCCGTCTTCAGATGAAGTACTTGGCAAGTGATGTATTTCGCTACAAAATTGTATAGGCACCTAAATATGATATCGGATGTTCCGAAGAACGACTCCATGTGTCAATTTTAAGTTTCTACACCGACAGTCCATAACCAAAAACGTGTACTCTTTCAGTCCGACGAGTAAACTTGACAGTGTTGCTGATTTAATGCATGGTTCTCTGTAGTATCGTGTTTCCTTAAATCCGAATTTGATACAATTTCATGTCGAGTACTGGTGCATTGTCGACAATAGATACACTTGCCTCAAACCAGATAAATTAGGAATTAATCTGAAATACGGTCACGTGAAGAGGTTAGACACAAACAGATGGAGGACTGCATCAAATGTTTCGAGAGACTGGTGACAGCAAAAAACGAAGTATATAAGTTTACTTTAAATGTATTGCATAATGCCTTGGCAGCTTGGAAAAAGCAGGACGTAATAGCTCCAGCAGAGCATTTGGAGATTGGTAAATTTCAAAAATGTATGCAGTAACCGATGAAAGAAGGTATTTTTAGAAGTTCTAATCCTTTCGACGAGAATGGGAAGAAGGTTGCTTAATATTTCACAACCTTTCTTACCGATCCGCTTGAGGTTTGTTCCAGTTGTTAAGTTTGGTGTGATAACGTGATAAGCACAGATTGCGGAATCTGTCACGTCTGCAGAATGTGACTCTACTTATCTCGAACATAACGAAAATTCTCTTCATGGTCACATGTCAGCAATGTCTGGTCTAACAAAGGCTTTTTATTTCGACTGTTGAGCATAGCAGTATCAGAAAACGTAACCTTAAGAAAGATAGCGTAGGGGTGACTTGAGTCCTCTGATTTCATAATGGTCCGCGCCAACATCGTATCGAAGTTTTACTAACCTATTGCTGCAGAGAAAAATCTCACACGATTAGATATTTACAGTATGGCGTGGAGATACGCTACAATTTTATAAACATTAGATATGTTTTTTTTTCAGGACAGGAAACCGAACAGAAGTAATTAGAGTTGTTATACATACAGTAATAAACGCTACCAATAAAGAAAGTCCGAGCGTGGTGAGTGAGTCGTTAACGCTCTGGCCTCGCATTCGGGAGGACGGCGGTTCGAATCCCCGTCCGGGGATCCAGTTTTGGATTTTCCAACGTTTCTTCAAATCACTCCATGCGAATGCCGGGATGTTTCCTTCAAAAGGCCATGGCTGAATTCCTTCCCGTTCCATGTCCCCAGTCCCATCCCGCCTCTAATGACCTCGACGTTGACGAGACGTAAAACCATAAGTAAAAAATTAAAAAAAATAAAGATTCGATTTTGGTGAGATCATTAAGTAGGGGGAGGTCTCATTTGTCTCCTAGTGGTGGAATGTATTTTGTGTTACTTAGTTCGTGAAATGTGTTAATGACCATCTTATCGTTGATTATGGCCGGTACTGTATTGGCGACATATGTTGGTTACACCTTGCCACCATATGAGTTAACACCCGCATCTCTATTATTCGGCACCTCAATTATTACGCAGCACCTTTTTCCTCTCTCTCTTCAGAGCCACTGTGGGTTACTTAGACACTAGCTACCTGTTTGCACAGGATGCTAGAATGATGCGGAGGGGGGGGGGGGAGAGGTAGCAGGACCCATCATAGAAACAGATTTGTTGGATCTGGAGGGTTTAGCCTAGGTGTGCAATGTTTGTGTCCTGTATAGTATTTTTATATTTGTTTGTGGAACTGAGTAGTTTATGAGGCGGAGATGAGGCCATCCCAGTATTACTCATCTAGACGAGTGCGGAAAACCGCAGAAAAATGTCAATCAGGACGGCCGGCACTCTAACCTGGTCCCCTACCCAGTATGGTGGTGGAGTTGTGACATAAAGCGAGACATATTTCAAATTCTTACTCTCAACGTTTTTTTAATCTTGCAATTGTTGCACTCCCTTTCTGCGTGCAGCTATGCTTTTTAGTTTACAGTATTTCAGAGTAGTTATCTAGAAAAAATCGCGTAAATAAGTCCTAATTAAACTTGTCAAATTCAGATAGGAAATCCAAATTTGGTGAAACAGAAATAAAACAACTATCAATTTTTATGAAGAACTTGGAATCAGTCGACCTATTTTTGCAGCAGTTGTGGTCAGCGCCAGAGTGGATATCCGTAGAGGTCAATCACAATTTAAACGCCTTAATAATATTCGAGCATTAAAGGTATGATTAGGTAGTGAGGCCTAATATTTACACGAATATATTCTTTGTGCTGTAGACAAGAGTGATCGCTGTACCGTTCAGACTGTGGGTCCTCCCCTGAGTGACTCGCAACGCCTATTAGCACTGCGTTATAAACGCAATTTTGTTCACAGTGTGAAATGAGGCCGCGTCTTGTCGTTCTTCTGCACCACAGACCTCAATTTGTAGTGTCACATTCTTTCTTATTTTACTTATGGCTTTACGCCTCGTCGACGTCGAGGTCATTAGAATCGGGATGGGACTCTGGACAAGGAACGGGAAGGAATTTGGCCATGGCCTTTTGAAGGAAGCATCCCGGCATTCGCCTGGATTGGTTTGGGAAAACCATGGAAAACCAAATCTGGATGCCCGGACAGGGATTCGAACCGGCGTCCTCCCGAATGCGAGGCCAGAGCGCTAACCACTCACCCACCACGCTCGGTTAGTCAGCAAAAAATTGCTAAATAATCTCAGTTTTTATAATCCAGTCTTTTTTTTTTTTTTTTTTACAATTCTCAATGTATTTAAAAGAAATTGTAATCATTACATACAATCTAATTTCAACAGAAACTGTGTATCGAAACGCTTTTACCAAAACAAATATGCTTGATTAAAAGTTATGACATAAAAAATGTAACACATGTGCCACAGATAAGTCTCTGCAAATAACGTTTCCTACTATCGATATTCATAATATATTTTAGTATTATCATTTTTTTTAATGGAGGTGATACCCTAGTGCCAAAATCCCTACAATACTTGTCATGCACAGTTTTTACAGAAAATTCTTAAAGGGTGTAAGAAAAATTGTTCCTCCATGCACAGGTTTTACCGTAATTTCTTAAAGTACGAGGTGAGGTAAATTGTTCCTCCACTTGATTCCTACACCAACATATGAAAATTTTCCGATTCCCTTATAATAGAAACTAAGTGCTATTGTATCACTGGGCCTGTCTTTTTATAATATCAGATGATTGTCCATCTGGAATTTCCACAGATAAGTCTAACTGCCTGTTTTTCATCCCTCCCAGCTCTTGTATTTCGTAGCCATAATGGGAAACTCATTTCATCCAACCATACATAAGCAAGATTGCGAGTAAAGTTGCATAGCTCAGTTCTCTTGTATCACTCTCTTTAACACTTGCAGCTCTTTGACTATAACATTACGGTCTCTCCAACTAAGCTTATTTCCTAATAACATGTTCAAATATTTACACTTTATTGTTTCATCCAGCAACAGAGCCTCTTATGTGATATCATACAAAACCTAAATTTTTCTAACCCAACAGCTCACATTTTTGTATTTTTCTTCATCAATGCTAACCACTAAACTTCGACCCCACTGCAGACATTTCTGTAGCTGCGTCAAATCCTCTTTAATTGTAATGTTATCAAAAAGAATCACATTATCTAAAACAATGTAACTTCTGACTGCAAACTGGCTTGCTTGATACCTTCTAAGATTCCTCGAGCCAGCTCAAGCATAATGATTCACCCTCAGAATCTGAACCTTATTCGTCACCATTCTATGGCTCACACTGTCAGATGTTTGGAGAATAGAGCCCTACCACACTATCACTTTCACTCTCGCATCCATCTCATCTGAAATACATTGCACTTAGTACTCTAACCAATATTCACATCCGTAACCCCTCCTAAACCCATGTTGCTATCTTACTAATCACTTTATTTTATCGCAAATATTTGCGACGTGGCTGCATATCAAGGTCTTAAACCTACTTGTCTATCGGTACTACTAGATAGATTTCCAGTCTTTTGATGTCTCCAAAATCAACGTGAATAATGAATATTGCGCTGCCACATTCTCTTGTTTTTAACACATCGGTGGTAATATCATCAACAGCTCTTTTATAATTTTTTAACCTATCCACATCTCTCATTATATCAGCGCAATTTCTTTTTCTGCTCATTTCTACATACATGAAAAAAACTAAGTCATGATTGTGAAATACCAGAAACGTATAAACCTCTTTTTCGCAAACCCGCATTTACGAACCGAATTCTCAAGGCGTCTGCAGACTGTATTTGTTTTGCTTGTCTTCAGAACTGATAATAACCGCAGCACTTTGATAAACTTCTTAGAATGGAGAACATTCCAACTGCGTCGTTCTTATATCATGCCTGAAAGTTACATTCACTGCAGCATTATGTCTAGTCAATCGCTGTACCATTTTGTGGTCAGTGGTTTGATTCTATTCTGGGGGAATTTGGTATCACCCAAGTGTCCTGTTTTCCTTTATGCAATAACCAAAAGATGCGTGGAAGCTTACCCAATACAATTAATAGAATGAAAAACATTTGGAGCTATCTGGAGACATATTAAAGCAGTATTCCCTTTAAAGGAACATATAAGGACTCGAGATTTCCGATAGTTTAAACACTTCAGAAAATAATCACAAAACCACCTGCAGTGTCCTCTGCTGGCTTTGTTCCGGGTCTCAAATTTCTTCTCATTCCGTTGTATATAGCATCCTAATTTTCTTCTTATGGTGGTATTACCTTTTTTTGTATTATGTCACTATGCTAACGCTAACCACTTCAACGATTGTTTCTAACCAGTCTTTTTATTTGCAGTTACTTAGTGTTTGTATTTCATTGTATTTACAATGTGCCAGCATCTGCAGAGAGTGTTAGTTCGAAATTAAAGACTACGTTGGCAAAACTCTGAAACCATTTTTATACCTTTTTCGTTTAAATCATTATTTTAATCCGCTTCATTCAAAACTTAGCTGTTTTTGATAACAATTAATTTCTACAGCACTGATCGTTTGTCCTCCGTATTATAAAACTCTTTTTATTTCAGTGCGCCATTCTTTCGCAATTCTGCGTCACTGTAATCAAGAAAATTCTTGGTCCTGCCCAACCTCCTGTAAATTTATTGCTGTCAATTTAATTCTTTAAATCCATTAGTTGAAATAGATATAACACTTATAAATGAGGCTGCTCAGTATTTTAGGCTCTTACAAGTTTTAGTCAATTTATCCTATACTATTAGCGAAAGGCCTTTATTATAATTACAAAAAATTGGTGAGATAAGAAAATATTTTTTATAAGATGTTAAATACCTTTAGATATTATATTAGTAGTGTACACAACTTGATATCAAAAACTTTCATTACACTGATAACAGAAAAAATACATTTCAGATGGCCAATAAATAAAATAATGAACATCCGGCTAAAGCCTGTTGAATGAAACACTTTCAAAATAAAGTATGCATAAATGTATCTACATTTTACCCATGAATTTTTACACTAACATTGTATCTGCAGACTACCAACCACAATAAATATCACTAAGAATTTATACACACAGAAGTTGTTCGAAGAAAGTATCTTGATAATGCTAATCAAAAGAGAACTTTAAAGATTATTTAAAGAATTAGAAACATCACTGTTTGATTTGTTTGTATTGCGTTCAGAAACCTCACAAACTACAGTGCAAAGTCATCACATATTTTTAGGAAAACTGGCGTGATAGTTATAATACTGCTCAAGGGTAATGGATCATCTCCCTCCAGAAGAGCTGTAAAACAGTGGTTAGGTAGGCTATAATATTTTCTGTTTATTTTGTTATTTAATTCGCACTGTGCTTGTCAGATACTCAAGGCTTTTATTTTAACAGAAAGAAGGATACAAGTGAATGAAAAGTTGACGTCGAGGGAATATTCTTACTTTGGAATTTCCGGTGTGAACACTCATCCACGTAATACTGATATACTAGTCCTCCACAGCACATATATTGATTGGTTATTTTTGTTTTCAGTGGTCCTTAGTAATACTTTAGACTAGAAACGGGTTCAGCAAAACCTCATTATGTTTAAAATAACTACAGGTTCCTCCATCAACAGGAACATTGCTGAGGAAAAAATAAAAATGTACTGTACATCCTACATCATCTACTGTCAGGAATCTCTTTGGGTCTAACTGTGTATACAGAGTGATTCAAAACCACACCGACAAAGCTTACTGTTTTGCGTTGAACGGCAAGCTGAATATGTTTCAGGAGGGAAGCAGTTTCCGACAAGGGCGAAATTTGAGAATGGTTCTGATGTGCTAATGGATGTGGTTTACATTTCTTGGAGAAGCCCAGCAGTTACATGAAATCGTGTAATAAATTACAGAAAGCTTTCGAAACTTAGGCCCCCTACACCAGTACAGAGGCTACATTGGCTCTGCAGGGATTCACGCGCGTCGCCAATAACATGTGGTTATGAGCTCAGTATATTAGTCGCTGTATGAATACCTGCAAGAAAGTCCTCTGATGTTTCAGGAGTATCATACGTACCCCTCAGAAAATAGTCGAGAAGTGTAAGATATGGTGATCCCGGTTTCCAATAGAACTGAATATCTCTCTACATATTTGAATCACAGTATTGCAGCCTCTTTCACCTGACGAAACCGTAGTGGCATCACGTCCGATAGGGAACGCAAATCATCTCTTAGAAATATGTGGTAGAATGCGAACTGTGAACCACTGACTTGAAGTGCATGCACAAGACAGTCCATCCACCTGATGATTGTGGCTAACTATTAGGACACCAAAAGCAGTCTGAACAAATCTAACACAACAAAGCACCCAAATCTTTCCGGCCATGGGTTCACTACTGAAACATAACCAGTTTATCATTCCGCATAATATAATAAGCGTTGTTTATGTTTTTTGAATCATCCAGCATATTAAGTCAATGGATTTTGTTAATTAAATTTTTTAAGGATGCTGAAACAGGAACCGTGACCTTACAGCCAATAAAGAAATATGAAAATCGCGGAAAAATCACAAATAACTGAAGCAATTAAAAGGCATTAAGAGAAAATACACGTCATCTAATTTCAGCGGATACATCAGGAACCAATGAGGCTGCCGTTGTTCAGACTTCAATAATTTTAGCTGCTACGCCAGGATATCATCAAGTATCCAGCATTGTGTTATCTTGGTTGTCCAGGTGGAACTGAGTCAATTTATTGAAACCCGATGTTTCAGCCATCATGTTGTGGCTTTCTTCATGAGTGAAATCAAGATAACGTCTACAACGACCGCAGAAGTGTGCGCAACCGCTTATCTACCATTAGTTCTTGTCCTGTACACCCAGTATCCTGTAACTTCTTGTAGAGCTCTCTATTTTTAGAATGCTGACGTTGAAGAGCGCCCCATCCACGCATACAGCTCTCTCCTCTGGATTTGAAACGTATTTAGTGAATAGATTATTGTAATAACAATGGTGTACTCTCATTATATCCTGCAAATTCCAGATTTTTGTCTGGTTACTGAGATATGCGTGGCTTTTAAATAGTTGTGCTTATAACTTATATCGCTTATAGCCTTATACAGTACGAAATTATTATCGAAGTTGTTAATATTCTGTCTGTGGACCAACTGTACCGTCTTCGTGAACCACAGATTGACAAACAGTGCTGTAACATAATATGAGTGTGGTACTTGCTCCTTGACGCCTATACCCTGTTGTTCGCGGCTGACCTACGGGAACAATGGGTAAACTATCGCTGTAATATATTTTGATCAAGAAGTTCAATCGCGTAAAAAGTAGTAGCTATCACATCCTACGATTAAGGCTATCAATTTTCACTTTCAACGGATGCACACTGCATGTCGAGTGGCAAAGCTGTCAGAGGGTAAGCAGTAGTTCAAAGCACTGGACTGATTTCTCCACTCCAGATGTCTTCCCAGGCAACTTGCTGCTTCCATCCGTCCCAAGTGTACCTTCATTTTATGAGAGAGCATATGGCACTGTGCATAAAAAATCTACTCTAAAATAATAATAAAATTATTTTAAGCCTATCGATGATTCAATTAAAAAAAACAAAAAAACATCCTTTTATGGCTGTAATATCGTACACATATAAATGAAAATAATCAAACAGAATTTAATTTTCAGACACAGGTAGCTTTCTTATATTTGTAAAAGGTATATGAAGTGATCGACAGAAATGCACTTTGAAGCGTAGAAGACAATATAAGCAAACATCTTGGCACAGGAAATAAAACCATAAATAAATTTTACATTAATCAAGG
The DNA here is from genome assembly GCA_031002005.1 of Vandiemenella viatica. Taxonomy (NCBI): domain Eukaryota; kingdom Metazoa; phylum Arthropoda; class Insecta; order Orthoptera; family Morabidae; genus Vandiemenella; species Vandiemenella viatica. The sequence continues at coordinate 132,810,467 of JARYHS010013630.1, read as the reverse complement.
GCTAAGACAACGTGTATTTGTTACTTCCACTCTTAAAAATTTACTGCTGACGTATTTACAAAATGAAAAGGAGATATGATGTATTACGTATTCAACACTTGAGTAACATCTACCACAGTTTTTGATAATAATATCTACCAGAGGAAAATACACACACAGTTAAGGGGCAAATAAAAGTTTGACACACGTGTAAAGTGCTGGACACAGTGATATTAGTCAGGAAGACTGTTACCGCCAAAATGCTGTGTGGCTGCGCAGAGAGTACATCAGCAGAGGGCTACCGCATAAGAAACGTAGTCGAACAGACAGTACACACAAAGGTCAATCAGTCAAAAAGGAATCTGACAGACGAGTCACGTGTTCTATAGAAAGACGCAGCCCGTCAGAACAAGAACTGCGGACTGCCCACAAGCAGGGTCATTTCCCACATTTTGGATGGCACATCTCTATTTTTAAGATATTTTAAACTGCAAAATGTATTTTTGGGATTCGGGCATATAGTCCACCAAACTAATGCTACTACTGTCGCCAAATAATGTGCACACGATACAATATTTTCTTTATATCCATTGCTGTTTCAATTCAGGCATGATGTAGACCACCCAAGTCTCTTTTCCCGTTACGAAATGAATCCATACATTATCTTTTTCTTTGCAGCGACATATCATAAAAGTCAAAACTCTTGTAAGACTTATTTCTGCTCCATAGAGAGTGTAATATCCCTTAATGTTGGGGTATTAGTTTTAACTTGAAAAAACACCTTGTACGGTGCTAGCTCGCAGAAGTAGTAACAGTTATTTAATTAAATTAAATAGTAATGTGTTCCTCACATGACAATTCTCAGGGGATTACACAAAAGAAATGGGTTCACATTAAAAGAAATCTGAATTTATTCATGAAGACAAAGTGGTTGTCATTTAAAGATCATAAATATATGGCAAACATATGATAGGTCAATAGCTCTTTGATTCTGGCATGAGTCACTCAGGGCAGTTTCCAGGGCTTTGAGATGTTGCAGACTGTCTCTATATCAGCAGGCGGTACACATTACCCGGCACGGACACTGGTCGGCGTTGGCTACGGCGGAATCGGCGGGCCAGGGTTTGACAAGCGCGACCGGATGATACACACAGCTACCTCCTTCTATGTCCAGCTTCTAGCAGCAGTACACTCACAACCTTGCTCTGTGGCGTCCAGCCACGTTCTCCTCCCCCGACGGCATAGAACATAGCAAAAGAAACACCTCGGAGGAGTAGATGCAATCCCCTCTATCCACTGACTGTCCCACACACTGCCATCACATACGACATGCCCTCCACAAAATAAAAATATCGTGAGAAGAGAGGGTAGGCTGTATCCCGCGCCCCTTCGCCAAACCAAACCTGTCCCCCTGGACAGGCGTCTGTCTTCTATCATCGTCTGGTCCCCAGAAAAACACAGTGACGGGTCGCCCTCCTCCCCGCCATTTAGGCGCGTGCTCTGTAGGACATTAGTTGGAAACCTAGCGGGAACACACTTTTCGATAGTTCAAAAAACGTGTTTATAAATTCGTGTAAAGAGTAAATCCTTATTAACGGTTTCTTTAAGCTGCTGCACCAAGCCATTATCCGCCAAGGAGGTAACCGACTTCGAACTTCACTGTGCACATTCACCCTGCCACCATTAACTATTTGTACACAACTGCTAGCCATGCTATCACTCATTGCTCTTTTTATCGCACACTAATGCCGGCGTTTAAAATTACAATATAGACCCGATTTCAAAATCGGCTGACCGTTCGATTGACTTAAACATGTCTAACGTTCAATGATACTTGTGCACATGAGGGAAGGTCAAAGCAGTGTTGTATGTTACTTGAGGTTGAAAAAAAGTAAATAAATAGATAAATATTTGTACATGCGTAATATGCCAACTGTCTTAGATAAATGGAACTTACTTCCCGGATGGCAATGTTGTTCAGCATATTGGGAAAAGCTTTAGAGCAGAGATTTTGACTGCATTGAACGCTTTGAGGAGATCAAGCGCAAACCTTTTGGCTATGGATAGACACTTGTATATTATCGGCTATCATATCTCTTCAGGCACTTTACAATAGACTTTGTGGTACGGCACTTATGATCTTCGTTTTAATTTCTTATCAAGAAATGATTATAAAAGATAGACATCGCAGTAGCTGAAACCAGACGGTAATAGCATCCAAGGTGAGTGCAATTACGTATCCTACAGTTTCTGTTCCCATACACTAGCAGCGTTTTTTTTTTTTGTTTTTTTTGTAGAATTTTTGCGTTGTTTAAATTATTAATTGTTGGATGAAAAGCAGAAATGAAATAAACCACTTCTGTGATAATAACGGAAAAAAATGAGGACTCAAAAAAAACTGAAGAGTAGGCCTACCAGTTAATGGAAGCGTAACGAAACAGTTATTTTACCCTAATTTGGTTTCCATAAATATGTAGTAGATCCATGGAGTGCAAATCGGAGCATGAAAGATTTCTTTTCTTATGCTGTTGTTAGTTTGTATAAATATTTATGAAACTTGTATTATTCTGTATATATTATTCAGATTATGTTTATTTTAATTGCCAAAATTTCGGATTACCTTATCCATGCGGGGTAACACTGGCTCAAATTAATCAAAAGTTTGATGTTTACACTTCCACGAGAGGTGAGAGCAGCCATCGAAGTTGCCGCCATTCGATGGCGTTATTCTCCAGGCTTTCTCTAGACACGTTCGTAAGTATCTCGATGTTGGACCACAGTGGTGATCCTGTAGGGTGAAGTGAAGATATATAGTACTAGCTATTGCCTCCAGCTTCCTCCGCGGGGACCTAGGTGTCTCGAAATTAACCAAGGAAAAACTAGAAATTACTGCTTTCATCAAATGTTACTGGTTTGAAAAATAAATTAGCATTTAGGTGAATTTCTTTGAAGATAAATTTATAATGCTGTAAACAGCGAATAGAATAATGGGTAAAAAATAAGTGCCCATCGGGAACTGAACCTATAACCTTCACCATGAGATGCTTCAGTGCTGGCGGCTATTTATTTATTGGTTTTTCCGTTCATTAATTGATTGAGATGGCAGTAAAAAATTTTGAGATCAGGAACATATTTATATTTTCTTCTCCGGCGCGAGGAGAGTCATATCACATACCGCATACTTTTAGTCAAGTTCAAAACTTTCAAGTAGTGAATATCTGTTCAGTAGTTTTTGCGCGATACTGAAACAAACACGACCTGCTACAAATTTATGTAGAAAGAGATTATTGCAATTTGCGCACACATTCGGTATTCAACAGTCTTACTGCTTCGTGTACTCCTAGCAAATACAAAATATCTTTACACTGACGCCGAATCCTGGTAACTCTAATACATAGAAGTAATTCAAACTAGTGTTTTAATTCACAACTATTACAATTTGTATTTGAATTTGGAAGTACAATTTTTAAATGTTTTTGAGCTATAGTCATCGATTAGTTCCTCGCAACGTAACGTGAAGCACACTGAGTTTATGGTTTTTCAGGAGACATGTTTGGATACGTAGTGGTGGCAGCCCTGCTGGTGGCGGCCGTCTCCGGGGACACGCCTGCCAACTGTCTGTACGAGGACATCGTGGGCAGTTGGACCTTCTACGAGGGGGAGCGGAACCTGGACAACTCCGCCACCTGCGACTCAGTAGGTGAGACACCACTGTGCCCTTACAATTAATACAGCAAGTGAATCAAGGGACGGCTGTTGATGAAATTCGTCATTTCTATAACGGTAGTACAGTAAAAATTAAATTAAAATGACTAATACATATTAATTCCACTTCAAATTACAGTCATCCATGTTTCCGTGAATTTCAGTTGTTAGTTTTGGCTATGAAAATTTAATACTTTCATGTCAATAAGGATTAATTGCTGTGAATACTTGAGGAACTAACGTGCAAATCAAGTTCTTCAGAAACTGCCCAACAAATGTTTTTTTCAATTCTGACGATGGTTAATAAAATAAGATAAATTTTTTTTATGAAGCAATCTGTTACTTAGCGGTATTCTTGAGGTCCCACCGAGCGTGCTGGTTGAGCGGTAAAGATCAGACCTCACTTTCGGTAGGACGCTGGTTCGAATCGCGGTCCGACCGTCCAGATTTTGGTATTCCATGGTTTACCCAAATCGCTCCAGAAGAACGCCTTCATAAGGTCATGAGGTCCTGTTGAAAATCTTTTTGGGCGTCCTCTCAGTTAAAACAGTGACATATTGTTCTTACCGACACATCAGTTAGACGACAGTTCGTTATCTAAATTGCCAAGCGTTTATGGTAAGGGGGCGTCTCTAAACTACGTGAGGTGAAATGGAGGGGAGGGGGGGGGGAGGCGTCCGGTGAAATCTCACCAAGGGAAAGGAGTCGACGGAAACCTGAGGTCATCTTTTTAATTTCTTAAAGAAAAGTAGGGCTAAAAATAGGTCTACAAACGACACCGATACCGACTTTAGAGAGGGTATAACCACTCTGGGCAGGAGGCCTAAAGAAAAAAGGTCTAAAAAAAACTACGAGTTCTGTCATCAGGGGGGGTGGGGAGGGTGGTCCAACCAGATCTCACCAAATTTCACCACGGGGGGCGGCGGGGGATGGAATTCCGGAAAAACAACCCACGTAATTAATGGAAGCCCCCTGAGGAACAATATACTCCGTGGGCCTACATTAAAAAATTGTGGGCTTCTGCAGATGAAAAAAGAAACTTCACTCTAATTCCACGATCTTCCTGACCATGGATTTAACAAAATGAATAGTAGTAATTAAACTTTTCAGACGTCGCCCAGGAGGTGAAAGTAGAGCTGTCGTACCCCAACGTGGCGACGGACGAGTACGGCAACGTGGGCACCTGGACTCTGATCTACAACCAGGGCTTCGAGGTCACCGTCAACGGACGCACGTACTTCGCCTTCTCCTACTACGAGCAGGTGGGCACTGAGTCTATTGAGGGTGTTCGCAAACAGTGTTTTAATGCTTATATTTAAAACATAGTTACTTAAAACGTTAATAAATTAAATAATAATTAAATTAATAAATCAATTTTAATGTTAAATGATAAAAATTAATAGTTAACAATATTTTAATTGGCAAAATGATATTAAAACTTTTTATCATGTTTTGAATACATTTCGAGGTTTTAAATTTTTGTTTTTTAAACTAAAGCAATTTTTAAATAAATAATAAAAAATGGAAAATATTCAGTGTTAGATCATATTATGTGCCTTACAACACATAAGATGAATTTAAAAACATTGTTTGCTTAGTGGCCAATTTACCACAGTTTTTTTTAAATTCTAAATAAACGTTCCATAACACCGAGAGAAAGCATTCCATTGATTCAATGTTATTAAAGGAAACTACTCACCAATACTTAAACTGTCAAGTATTTCAATTTTACACATGTGGTGTAACGACGTTTTAAGAGTGGAAATTATTACTTTTTAGTAAGAAAGGAGACTTTCTCGGTGAATGATTGCAGTGAAGTTTTCATAGGTTGTCTCTCCGGATTTCATTGTAAAAACACGAGATTTCAAACGTGAGGGAGACGGCGGAGGCAGCCGTCGATGTATGGTGTTCCTACAACACAATTCGTCGATACACCCGTGAAAACTTCATTACAACTTTTATTGCCTTTAGTCGAAATAATAACAAGTAGAAGAGGTATTAATCTATAGCCTGAGTGGCACATGTAAACAGGCGGCTTTCGTGAAAGAAACGCATTGAGGCAGCGGCCAAATAAGCAATAAGTCAAAGGATATACAATTGCCTTTTGATAGCTGCTAAATAAATAGGTATGCGATTAAAATTACGATAACATTAGTTTCCTATCAACGAATAATCAAATTTTCAGTTGCTAAAAAGTAAATTGTCACAATAACTTTAATGGGAATAATGGAACCGTGAATAAAAAGCTGTAACTTTGTAGTTCAGATAACGTTTGCAACACATAAAAATAATTATATAGTTACAAAATCGTACTAAATACGCAACATAACTCAAATTACAGAAATGTGTACTCGAAAATGAATGCGTAAAAGTGTATCTATTTACTTACGAATGACGAAGGTTGACAAAAACAAACGTTTGTTCACACGCGCCAAATGCCAACTGGAAGGGTACAGGCAAAACAGTGCAATACATTCGACAGAGACCGAGTGGGGCAGCGAGTCACGCACTGTCACGCGTTTTATCCGCGGATTGCGGATCCGCTTAATTTTGTGCGGGATTCGCCAGACTGTCTAATGATGCGGGATCCCGCTTTGCTGGATTGCAATCCCTAGGTGTGAGGGATTGCGTGACGTGGACGCTGTGTTGCAGGAGAACGGCACGGTGACGTCTCTGTGCGACCGCACGTTCGCGGGCTGGTCGCACGACGTGACGGTGCGGCACTGGTCCTGCTACTACGGCCTCAAGGACTCCGCCGTGGCCGCCAGGACACACGCAGACCCCTTCAAGGCGGCGCAAGGGCTGGTCAGTACCTCTCCATGCTCACAGGGCCAACATTAATTGCTTGGGGTGTTTTGCTTATATTTGTACCGCCCTCCCCCTTGATGAGATTTGGTAAAATATGGTGTGGACCCATCCTCCTCACATGAGATACCTTACAGTTTTTAGATAATTAAACTTATTTGATATTTTCATGTATTTTGCTTTATGCCACCAAATACCTAAGCATTAATACTGATGTCTTCTACGTACTCCGTTATTTTCTGTGCATTAAGATGAGAAAAATGCCGTGAGGTTTTTGTTGACCCAACCCTCTTCTCTTTAAAGAGATTCTGCCGGACGCCCCCCCACTCTCTCCCCCTCCCTTCTACCTTGAGCTCACGTTATCAATGGTTGTCCCCTTACTGTCGAACATTATATATGCAATACAGGATACAAATATTTTTCTCTTTCCAAAAAAACGATTTTTATGATCATTTCGAAAACATGTTATGATCATTTCGAAAACATTAATGTTATGATCATCCTTCAAAAAAAGCGGAATTTTAAATGACGTATTTTATGTAGCACCCACGTTTTTAACCCTATAAAAACCATTCTGTCCAACAGGAATCAAACGTACAAACATGACTGTATCATAAACATTTGTACACAAAAACAAGCAAAATAAAAACAAAAAATGTAGGGAAAAAAAGGTTATACCTTAGGTTTTTTTTTATCGGCACTTGGTTTCAAGGCCACACATCCAGTACAAAGTAAATTGTTATGATTGTTACACTGAACTACTAACACTGATAAATTTCACATATCACCATCTTACAAATAAATTTGTAAATATTTCAAAATTGTAGACACATCGAAAGATAAAAGACACATTTAAGATACACACTTGACGTTATTATAAAATAGTATATTGCAGACAGTAAAACTTGCACTGAAAATATTTCAAAATGGTAACAATACTCTGCTGTTTGGATAGGCAATACATTCTTTATCGCACTTGAAGGTGGGGCTGGTTTAAATGCTTATTTGGTTGTTTACTTTGAACTTTACGATGGCTGTGTAGACTCGTTGGTCTTCCGTAGCTAGAAGGTTCGAGACACTTGTTGGGAGGTTTTTGCCTAGTTGTTGCAGGTGTTCCAGCAGCCTAGTAGGCTGCTGGCAGCGTGTATGTGGTTTACATCTCCCTCACACGTCACAGCCGCAAAAAGGAGACGTTCATGCCGAGTACCTCTACCAGAAAAATACTTTCTTCAGTGGATAAATGGAAGTTGAGACGTTGTAGTGTTCAGAATTAGGATTTGAGTAGTTGATTCGGTATTTCGCATATAAAACGCCTGTCGTTGAGGACAGATTCTGTTTCACTTTTGCAATTTCGGTATTACACCACATGAAAAACTACTTTCTTCTCTTTGATGGGTGTCGACCAGATAGTATCTGCTTATTATCAACGATAACGTCGATCGTTAGCTGAAATTTTCAACAGCTTCTAACTCAACGTAATCTGAACAGATAAGCGTATATTTTTATTGGTCTAATCATGGAGCAATCATTTATCATTCAATGCAGAGTGTGTAAACATGTTAGCTGTTCACAGATTTAATGATCAAACTTGTAAGCGCAATACAGAGGTTAAGTGGCATAAGTTCGAAAGTCGATTTAACGTTTTTTGTCTGTTTCACAAACAGTAATGTATGCAAGAATGGTTCGACACGCGAAGATAGCACATATTGCTCGCGAAGAAATACTACGCAATGAATTGTTTAATATTTCAGTCTAATTTGCTATGAGTAGACACATTTAATTGTAACCAAGCACACAGTGTACATACACTAGTTTGGCAGGAATTTTGCTCACAATTTCACAGATTCTTTTTCAAACAAATTATTATTTTTTTGTTGAGGAAAAAAAGGGTCGCTTTTGTTCTCTGCCTGATATTGTCGACCCAGTATTTTTACTCCATTCTTGATAAGCTATGGGTTTATTACAAGACGACGAATTGCAGTATTATTTGTGTAACCATTTTTTTCCTTGTGATTTATAATTATTTAATAATTCGCCTAGGGCGCTAATAACCACGATGTTGACGCGCCATAAAGCCCAAACAACAACAACAATAATTCGCCCATCTTAGTAGTATGTGGTGATTGGCTGGCATCGTTACTAATAACAATTGTGTTTTGGCTTATTGTCAGGGATTCTTAATAATATGGCATTCAGGGACACTAGAAGAGGGTTTGGGCATAGAATATTTGTGTAAATTTTCCCATTGGCAAAATGGACAGTAGTGGGAGAGGAGGAATCGTGGAAGGGCAGGAGAAGCTGCACGGTCTGCTGTCCACGACGATATTCCTTCAAATCCAGTTCCTAAACAAAGCCAGCTGAACATATATTCAATGCTGCCAGTCACTTGGCTTTGAATATCCGTAGATGGCCGCTAAAATTTCCGTAGACTGGGTACAAAAATCCGGAGACTCGCTAGCTAAAAGATTAAAACAATAATTATTGAAGAGAGAGTCGAAATTAAGAATACTATTTATTTCCAGGTGTTTAAAATTCGAAATACAAAACAATATTCTACATTGAAAGTATGAAATACCTCTAAACATGTTTTATTCATCGTCACTTTCATCGCTGCTGCTGTGCCTACTCCTTTTTTTTTGGGGGGGGGAGGACTATACATTATCTATTTTCTTTGTTGACATTAAATTTAGCATATCTTCGGTAACAGGAAATGTCAAATACTGCGAACACTTTGACTCTCGGATATCGGTTAGGCCTTCTGGGAAGGCACTGCTTTGTAAGCCGTGCCAACGAGCGTGTCACCGTGCATAAAGAGTGCGCCGCTAGTTCTGTACTACGGTTTTTTAAGATCTACAAAATCTATAATCAAACAAAATGTGAGCTTTATTTCAGTCGTTGGTTCACCCGAGCGGTTGCAAAGAAACGATTAACAATTATTGACAATTCTGTAATACATTAACACTATATGCTCACAGGTTAACAAAACACCAATATAGGAAAAATCAACAAATAGTAAAAAAAATAGCAAAAATCCGTAGTTTTTTTAACAAAATCCGAAAATCCTAACGTTTTACAAAAATCCGTAGATGTACGGATAAATCCGTAGAAATGGCAGCAATGCATATATTTTATCTGATACGACCAGCAGTATACTTTCAGCTGTGTTATTTCGAACATTAATAATATTTTGTGGATATAATCATCATTTATTAAACTTGTAAAAAGAAACCTGCACATCAGGTTGGTTGGATCCTCCCGAAGGAGGCATACTAAGCCATTGTGTCAGAGGTAGAACGACCAGTTCCTTTCCTCTGTTACCTGCCGTTTAACGTGGAATCCGAACCATGGAGCGTCCTGGCATAGCTCACATGATCAAACACAATTCTTAAAATTCCTGCGCCTGCCGGGACTTAAACCTGGGTCCGGAACAACGAACTTTTTGAAAGCAAGCGCCTTAAACCACTTTTTTAAAAAAATACTATGATCCTTATTGAGAGAAATAATATTACATATTTACATCACTGTATCTTACTTGATAAACTTTGAACATTTGTTTTGTGTCTTACTGTAGCTCAGGTTCACTGACTCCCGGTACCGTTCAAACTCTCGCCTCAGTTCTTTCCTTGGCTGCTAGAGCATATCTGCTGAATATTGCCTGCTGTACGCTGTCACTGAACCCAGTCACCGCCAACAAATCATATTCCCATCAATTTACTACACATTGTCTGGAATTTTTACAAGAACATTTTTTTGTATCAAATTGGCTATTATTATCTGCAGTGTCCTTATACTTTTGTTTTGTCTCAGTATTCTGTGATGTTCTACTATAGGTGATGCCAGTTTTGCCCTTCCTCGATTTGTTGTAATGTAATAAGTATAATTGGCTATAAGCCAAACATGGGTGTTTCTTTTACTTGGTGGAAATTGCCTCTGATATGGTAGTAACATGCTGCCGGGTGTGTACATGTTTGGCGCTGATCTGTTTATTAAAGCTAGCGTTTTCCTCGTCCAATTCCAAATTTTTGGTTCTTAATAGCACAAAATACGATGTTCTATAGTATCCTGTAAGTTACAGTTTACGCACAGTGGTGAGGCACAGAGGTGGATTTTATACAGTTTGCTGTTCGTGCTTATTCCTCTGTTTACTACTCTGTACCATACGAGTTGTAATTTTTTGCTGTTTTATCATTCTCAGTAATAGACCATATTTAGCTTGACCAAATTAGTTTGGAGGTTTGCGACTGACCTTGAGGGGGTGGGAGGGAGGCAGGAAAAGAGAGAGAGAATCCCTGCTCTAATAATTTGCAAAACCATTTGTTTCTTGTATAGTTATTTAGCATTCTTATTTTTCATTCTTTAGCCCTCTTCGCTTATCGTTTCCGCAGCTGAAGCAGAAGTTCAGCCGAGAGTATCAGCAGCAGATCGTAACTCGGGTGAACAAGGCGCAGAAGTTGTGGAAGGCTAAGGTATACGACAGATTCCATGACAAGACGCTGGAGGACATGCTCAACATGGCTGGAGGCAAGAGGTAAGAAACTGGAAATAAAGGGAAGGAATTTACATACATATTGGGTAGAAATCCAAAGCCATTAAATAACTCTGACAAAGTATACTTTTTAGAATCGCTGAAAACATCTGTAATATTTAGAAATATACCATGTTTTATTCATATACAAGATAAAACATGTGAAGAAGGAAAATAAACGGCATTAAAAGAGATAGACGCTTACAATACGTCTGTAAGTACAAAAGTAAATATTCCTAGACCTCCATTGTCGCGTCCTTTATATTTACACTTGTAGACGCATTTACAGCCAATCGAGCAGCAAGCACATATAATTTATTTATTTGGAGTCAAAAGCTTTGCTGATTCATTAATTTTTTATTTTTTTTTACGGCTTTACTCCTCGGCGGCTAAGGTCATTAGAGGCGGGATGGGACTGGGGACAAGGAATGGGAAGGAATTCGGCCATGGCCTTTTTGAATGCAACAACACAGCATTCGCCTGGAGTGATCTGGGGGAAACCATCGAAAAACCCAAATCTGGATGCCCGGATGGAGATTCGAACCCGTGTCCTCCCGAATCTGAGGCCAGAACGTTAATTGCTGATACAACAGTTATGGCATCAGAAGATACAAACTGTAATCAACAAGAAACTAAAAGAAAAGAAAATAGTACATCAATTAACAACAATCGTTTAGATTGTAGAAGACCAAAATTCAGCAACCTGGACAGCGTCATCAGTGGCATTAAAGTATGCAGGTTGTTGGGAATTGTCGGCTATCGGTTGGTGCTAGGTGGGCGGTTCAGCTTCACATCCATATGAAGTCGTTGGTAGCTTGGGATAAAGCCCTCTCACAGCACTTCTTCTCAGCCTGTTTAGAGCTCTCTGTGTTTCCCAGTTAAGAATGCACCGGGGGAACGCCCCTACAGTGGATAACCCCCGTCCTATGCGAGTGAATCCCGCTCGCCACAGATTGAGCCAGGCAACTTTCGGCTGTACATTCAGTGGGGCCATCGTCTACAGGAAACATTTCATAGATTTATGCCTTAATCTGGGGAATTGACGTTCGAATAATGGATGAGCCGCATTTAGGTTAACCTTACTCCGTTATAATTCTGCATCCACCTCACATCTCATACTGAAGAGACCATGTAGTTTTTCAATTGGTGTGGCTGCGAGGCAAACGTAATAATTCTGCAAGTTTATATAGCGTCACATCGACCTGATTGGTATAAGTAGATTTGTATCAAACGGGACAGGCATATTCTGCAGCACATTAACACATAGTAGAAGCTGATGTTCGGAGTACTGCGGGATATGCACCCCGTATGCTTCCTGTAGGTTGCCGCAAGATATTATTGCGGGTCGGAACTTAATTTTTTTGTGATCAAATGGTATGTTTTGTGACGAAGTGGTACAATGTGATCCCAACATATAATGCATTAAAACAGTTATCTAATTCTACATTCTCCTATCTGCTTTTCTGTTTGCATCTCTATTTCGTAGATTGAAGGCGCATATCAGAGTTTTAGCTGGATTTGGTTTCAGCTGAGTTCGATCATAGTAGGCCCTACATAGTACATAGTTCTCAATTCCAAATCATTTTCTTGCATTGTGCTAAATCAGTCTCATAGAACGTAGAGTCAACTGCGGCTGAGGTTCATTATTAGTGTACAACGACGCTACATTGGGGCAGCCTATTTGTGTGTGTGTGTGTTATGCGTCGATTTTTGCTGCCCCGAAGTTCTACGTAAAACATTCTACGTAAAACAAACGATTGATAAGTAAATTTCGGATGTTTTCGGTGAACTCACACAGTTGGTACAGAAAGCTGTTACGCAGTGCGGTGAAATACGATGCAGAGTCTCTCCTGCGATCAATCCTGGCTCGAAACTGTCCCCAGTGTGTTGAGTCAGGTTGAGAACTGGTTCTTGTTAGGTCTTGCTCGCTGGGGAATCAGTTCTGCTCGATTGAGGGGCTCAGTCAGTAGAGCAGCATCCTTTCTTATATCTCGTAGATGTCGCACAATAGAGAAACTGGACGGTAGATTTTGATGAGAGAAGTTTTTTTTCATGTATTAATATGGCAATAAAATTTTCTTCATCCATATCTTAATATCTGTTTATCTCGTACGCGTATAAAGCATTTCACTGGTACCAAATGTTTTATCTGCCTTATTGGTTTTAATAGTAACTATTAATTGCTTTCTCAATTTCACCCATTTCAAAATCGCGGAGAAAAATTTTGTTTCCATTTGTAGTTGTCTTCAAATCTTTTATTTTCTTCTCCTTTTTCATTTTGTGATAATTGGTGGACCATTTGGTCTGGTGTTAAATTAATATACGTATTGGCTTCACATGCTAAGTCTTTTTAGAAGTTGCCGTGCCTTTCGTCTGTTTTCGGACAAATCTCTGTTTTACAGAATCTTATTCCAACGATCCTGCTTGGTACTATTCCCGACGCCACTTCTTCTTCACTGAAAGTGTTTTCTTCAAAGAGCCTCAGATATTTCTGCATGAGATGCCTGGATGTAGAGTGTGCGGCAATTTTCAGAATTTTTGACACTGGAGTTTGATTTCATTGCCTCCACGACTTCATCACAACGCTCAAGCAATAGTATGTTATTAGTTTACAGATATTGTGTATTTTAATTTTGTGGTGAAGTGTGACGCCAATCTATGATTTCCTTAAAACAAAGAAACTGAAGTGGGTAATAATTTACGGAATTTAATAAGCACATTTTAACAAAACTGCCATTTGAAATCAATTTTCCCTGCACTTTTTTAGTTCTAGCATTTGCTGCTGTATGGTATGTGGCACCGTGACACGATAGTTGGCTATAAGGATATTTACCCGGTGTTTCGCGGCGTATTTTTTCAACGAAATGTAAGTTACGTTGGCCACTGGACGTCTAACGGTAGTTAAACTTGCTTGGTGATGTGAACAGCACTCTTTGAAGTCTCATAACCTGTTTGGAACGAAACATTGCTGTAAATACTGATGTTTATTTACATGTATTTTCAAGCAAAGAAGTTATCAGTACGTACCACACATTGTAATTTTATCGGCGAGATTGAAGTAATACCCAGCACTATTCAGGATTAGCGCAGACATTAAAGGGCCTGCTGGAGGATAGAGCACACAGGGCCAGCAGCAGCCAAGAAGCGCCCTGCACCTTGTCGCTAGCTAGTAATAAGTTTCAATAGTTTGGTAATTATTATCAATATTTTAGTACGACGGAAGCCATAACCGACAGAACCGCACACCTAGTTTCCAGCTACTCGAGAAGACAAGCGATGATCACCGTGCCGTGCTTGTACGGCGCGTTCAGTTAAGAGAGGCGGCTCAAGGTCAGTCAGCTCTATCTCCACTGCACTGCCCTTAATCCTACGTGCGGAGGGGACATTTACTACTCGCCTATCTAGACACGGCGTTCAATTCAGAGGGGTAGGGAGAGGGTGCGTGGTGAGGTGAGGAAGGGGGAAGATGACCTTGAGCAACCAGTTCATAGTGATTAAGTTATAGCAGCGCAGAATTCACTAGAAGTGACCTTCAACTAGCCAATCAGAATTCCATGCGCCACACACGTGGTGATTATAGCCAACAGTAGCCAGCCTCCCCTATCCGATGCACCACGCATAGCAAACTTTCATGAGATTGCTCAAGCCGGTTCTTGGGAAAACTCTACAGGAAGAGTTACATTTTTAAGTCAATGGATTAAAAGTTTTTTCAATGCCTAAACGCCACCAACTCCACCTTTCGTACAATCAGGGAGAAGCTTCCTCCTGTTTTAATTATTTTTACCTAAGCAATAGAAGTAGTTTCGCTCAGCGTACGAGTGATGCTGTACCACCTAACTGAATCGTTTACTGTGCCTCCTCGCAGAGTTCATAAGTACCGTTAAACACTAGCTAACTTCACCTCTTGAGTTTATTTCAAACACCTCAGACATCAATAGTTAGGACACTATTCAGATTTTTTTCTCCAGCTGAAACTCGCATTGTTCAGTCTGCCAGTAAAGGCCCCTGCCAGGCAGACCTCACACACAACGCGCCTGCACGCCGGGATACATATACGACTCCAAACAGGCGCAAAACAAACCAGGAAAACAAGTAGAATCATCTAGAAGCTAAGTGGGAATATTTCTTACAGAGGTCGCCGTACTACCACACAACGGAATTCCTGCGCCAGGCCGCCTATATAATCGTAGCCGGCCGCTCCACCGCCAGTTCCAGCCTGACTGCTGAACCAGCGTCAACTACAGAAGACCACCGGAAGTTCGCGAGAAGTAGAAGCCGTCACTCTACCCCGGATCAGGACCAGGCTGAAATTCTCGACGGTCTTCTGATAACTGTACCCACATTTGTTTATGGTTTACCTGTTGTATTGTGTACCGAGTAATAAACTTCAAGGAACCGTTAAGTGTAGTTCACTTCACGCATAGAATGTGATGGGTGAGCGGTGACGATCTGTCTTTGCATTCGGGTGGTCACGCGTTGAAATTCCCGTCCGGCCATCCAAATCTGGGTTTTACATGGTTTCCCAAAACGCTATGGCCAAATTCCTTCCCGTTCTTTGTCCCTAATCCCACTCCGCCTCTATTGACCTTGAGCCATAAAGCCATATGTAAAAAAAAGGTAAAAAAAAGTGAAACTCGCAGCCGCCAACAGCAAGACAGCACAGTTGACGGCCATTCATCGGGCAGCCCGAACTCCCAACGATAAGTAGTGGGAATCTTCACTCACCTACCACACGACAGATTGTAGCGAGTCAATAACACTTCATGTGAGACTATTACTTGAAATATAATTTTCTAGAGATACCAACTTAGCTGTGCGTCTGTAATCTGTTCTCTCCGAATTGGCAGTTCAAAGCCACATTCCTTTATCACTCCCGTCATCTCATCGTTCCTACCTCTTTGAGCTGACAGTTCACTTTCCTAACGCGAAAACGGCTGTAGACGTCTGCGCATGCGCGGTGGTGCCACCGTCCTCTCTCCCCCTGCAGTGATGAGAGGGGAGTGACCTTGAGGCGCCTGTTCAGAGTGAACTGACTGAGGCGAGTGTTGTGTTTCAGCTCGTGGCTGGCAGAGTGGCCGCAGCCAGCACCCGTTACAGAGGAGCGGCGCCAGAGGGCGTCCTACCTGCCCACCAGCTGGGACTGGAGGGACGTCGACGGAGTCAACTACGTGTCACCCGTCAGGTACGTCACCCTAATCAACAAACTGATTACAAACTTCCCTAGAGTCGTGTATCTATTGTTACGTCTTCTGATTAAAGCTTAATAATGTAACACGAACGTATAAGTGAGTCTTTTTCTTATGGCGCCATGCCTAATATTGTACGTAGATGGTTCCCAAGCAGGGTGTATTCCTCCATGGGAGCTCTCTTGGGAAAATGAACTGGGGTGATTTCCCGCTGCCTTCCTCAGCGTGTGTTCGTACGTGTTTAATGTAGGCGTGGATGACTATGATAGTACGTGATCGTTTACTATAGAGTGTTGTATGAAAGTGAGACATTAAGAAGGGAGGGGGTGAAACCCGGTGTTGGCCCATTCAGGCCTACTCTTCCGAAAGATAATGAGGAGTCTAGCCAGGTGTAACGTCCCCCTCCACAGGTCGAATCACCGTCAACAGTGTGGCATGCCTTCACTCCATACGCACTGCCGAGAGCTTTAGGGGTAACCCAGGACTAGTGGTGCTCAACCTCTACTACCTGCCTGTCAAGTCCTGAAGATTAAAATTTCTTCCATCACCATGATTCGAAACAGCTAAACCCCAGACGCCAAGACGGTGCCGCAACCAACTGAGTCAACGGCACGGTCTGTAAGAGAACGTCTTGTTCAACTCAAGAGAAGGAGTGAATCCGTTAAGAAATATTCTAACTGCCCCATTGTAAAATAAGTTTTGTAATTAATTACCGTTCAGTGGTGAATATATTTTTATTCATGTACTTCTGACATTTTTTTACTGACCCTTTGAATGATTTTGAAGTTTCTTCATTGTTAGCAATAGCTGGAGCAATCGAGATGTCAGCACTATGCTCAGTTCTGGATTACAGTTGCGGTCATGTAAGCTACTAGTCAGTGTTAGTTGGTTCGAGCTCCATTGGAGCAAGAAATGTTTATCTTTAAGGCTCAGCCAGTTTGGTAGCAGAATGTGAGGTAAACGATTTCTAATCACTAGGTTGTGTATCAAAACCGCTAGTTTTACGTCCCATACTTATACTCTGTGGGTAAGAAGTAAGAGCATACAACGCTGTTGATAGTGATTCGTTGCTTGGAGACGTTCAACTTGGCACACCCCTGAAGTTTGAAAAGCGCTAGCACCGTATTTAACTCCATCTCATCTCTTTCATATACATTTATCCACAACATACAAACAATATACTACATCTGGTAAACATATCACAACACCTGGGTCCCCATGATAAATCTCACAAGCAAATTGTACAGAGCACAGGTGGTTTCACTTTGTTTCCCCACTCCGCCACGAGATGACAGGTACAAACGGTTCTCAGATCTACACAAACCATTCGGAAGTTGAAAATAAGTTCGTTGCACTGGCATTCGATACTGTTGACAGTGATTCACCCGTCGTACAGGTATGTTAAGCTGTGCGCATCCCTTGGTATGTTTTAAAGAGTAGACCTGAATGGGGTGACAACGGAAGTTTCACCCTCTGGCTTCTTTCATCTCACTCAGAACAACACATGCCTCTACACTGAACAAGCTCACTATCACAGTAATCCACACTTACAACAACACTGTCACGCTGGGAAACCACCGCAGTTCATTTCCCCAGATAGGCAAACATCGCCCACAGTAACCACCTACGCTCGACACTGGCAAGCCGTTCACAAGAAGATTAGAAAACTTTTTCTTTTGTAGTAATAACCTTTCACTGCCGGTTAACAACTTTTGTTGGGCGGTTTGGCTTTGATTTGTCTTGCTGCAGGGACCAGGCGAGCTGCGGCAGCTGCTTCGCGTTCGCGGCGGCGGCCATGCTGGAGGCGCGGGTTCGCATCCAGACCAACAACACTGCGCAGCCCGTGTTCTCCACGCAGGACGTGGTCAGCTGCAGCCCACTGGACCAGGGCTGCTCCGGGGGGTTCGCCTTCCTCGTCGCAGGCAGATACGGGAAGGTGCGCAATACTTAATTTTTGTTTTTTTATTTATTTATCAATCTTGTCTCATGGATCCCTGCTGAGGAAGGACCTCTGGGATGTGAAACATGTCATGGTTATACACACACATACAATATGAATCATAATCATAGTAAAAACAATTATACGTTCCAAAGACAAACAGAGAGAATAACAATAAACATTAATTTGTACAACTGAATTTTGCAAAAGTAATATTGAATACAATTAATTAATTTGTTAACATTCTTGAAATGAGTAGAAGGAGTTTCCAATAAGATAATCTCTCAGTTTTTCTTTAAATATATCTTTATTATCTGCAAACTGTTTTATACTCTTGGAAAGTTTATTAAACAGATGTATACCAGAATAATTAACTCATCTTTGTACTAATGACAGAGATGTTTTTGGTTTGTGAAAGTTATTTCTGTTTCTTTTATTGAAATTGTGTACCTGTGAATTATATGTAAACAGGTTAAAATTATCTATGACAAAGCACATGAGAAAATATATATACTGAGAAGTCATTTTAAGAATATTGAGGTTTTTGAAAAGTTGTCTGTAAGAAGTTCTTGGTTTTACACTAAACAACATCCTAATAGCTCTTTTCTGTGCTATGAAAACTTTTTTACACTGTGAAGAGTTTCCCCAAAAAATTATGCCATATGACATCACTGAATGAAAATATGAGGAGTACATTTAATTCTAGATCTGCTCTTAGAGAAAGTGTTCGTATTGCAAAGGTGACACTACTTAATTTCTTCAGTGAAGTGATATGTTCGTGCCAACTGAGTTTCTCATCTATTTTAATACCAAGGAATTTTATATTCTTTGTTTCTAATATCGTGTTATTTTTATAGCTTACTTGCAAATATGGCTGTGCATAATTTTTTGTTTTAAACCTAAAATAATGTGTTTTTTTTTTCAAAATTTAATTTTAATGAATTTGCTTTAAACCAATTTGCTACTTCATTTACATTAAATTCTAGATTGCTGTTTGGTGTTTTTCTCACAGTCAGGTTAGTGTCATCTGCAAATAAAACACTCTTAATTTCGTCAGATAAGTTTCCAAGAAGGTCATTGATGTTTAACAAGAAGAGGTCGGCTGGTTGAGTCCTAGGACAGAACCTTGTGGAATTCCATGATTTATTTTCTCCCAGTCTGATGAAGCATCTTTACTTATTTTAGAATAAAAAATGGAAACTTTTCGCATTCGACTTTCCATGTATGATTTAAACCATTTACCTGCGGTTCCATAAATACCATAGTATTCCATTTTCTTCAAAAGTAATTCATGATTTACACAGTCAAATGCTTTTGCAAGATCACAAAATATTCCTACAGGGCTCATTTTACTAAATAAACACCTAGTGAAATGTAGGGCGACAGGTGGTGGATTCTGTCTCATTCGTTTTTGTAAATGTTAATGTCATTTAAGCAGTTGTACTGCTACCGCCGGATTTTCATAGACAAGCACATTTGCCTATGCCACTAAATTCAATAAATTCTATCTATAAGTCTCGATGCTTTGATAAAGGATCTCATACAATTTACACATTTCCGTGACGTATGAAAGAAAACGATACAGAGCAGTAATAAATTATTACCAAACACTCCTCACCCCACTTAGAGTAAGTTGCATTAATAGATTTTCTCTTCTCTTTGCTACAATTTTATTGCTGCTGCTACATTAGTTATGAAATATGTTGTAAGTAAGAAATACAGCTTGAGTGTGGTACTCCGCGCTGACGACTTGTGTTGCTGGGCAGGACTACGGCCTGGTGGAGGAGGCGTGCAACCCGTACCTGGGAGTCGACACCGACACCTGCACCACCAGCACGGCCTGCGACAGACACTACACCGCAGAGTACGGCTACCTGGGAGGTCAGTGACGACATCAAAAGGAAATCTATGGCTTGCACAGGATAGCTGTTAATGGCTAGATGTTACGATGTTCCGTGTTTCGGATTCCATGTTAAAACTGCAGGTTCCCTTTATCTGATAGAGACACATTGTGCAGCCAGTAACACACTGTCACTTGATCTCTAGACCAGTGGTTCCCAAATGGTGGTCCGCGGAACCCTGGGGTTCCGTGGAAGGGTCACAAGGGTTCCGTGTTCCGTCCGAGAATTAAATAAAATGTTCGTTGTAAAGAGTCATAACCGCGCCGTGAGAAGGCTATCATGGTTCTGCTTCCGTTTGTGACGACTCACCGATGCGAGACTGGTTTTTCAGCCTTCACTCATAAAAATGGGGACCCGCCAAAAAATATATTATCAATAAGGGTTCCGCGGCCAAGAAATAAAAAAAATTTGGAACCGCTGCTCTAGACCATATGAAGTTATTATTATTATTATTATCATTATTATTACCCACACAGCCAAATCATTGCTACCTGAGTTTTCATAACTATCTCGGTATTTGCGTCCTCGTGGCGCAGCCTTGATTTTGCTAGATGAATTGCCACGACTAATGGTTAAACATGCTTTAAAATTTCCTAGAATCAAAAATAGTTTTGACTATACTTACAATCATCCTTCCCAAGTCCAAGACTTTTACTTCAACCTAAATATTGTAAGTTTAAGCGAGCAACGTTAGGACCTACTTCAGCTGCCTATTGAATAGACATGGGTCTGTTGACTATACAGGAAAGTCATTCGGAAAACTGTATCCGCGAGGAAAAAGACAATCTTATCACTTGATTGATCTCAAGACTCAGCAATTTTAATACAAAGCGAAGTGTGGAATGCTTATTGTTAGAATAGTTTTTCGCTTACCGCATCATAAGTTAAGCAAAGTGGAGTGAGTTCTCAGTGGAATTTGGAGAAACGCTCATAGCTAAAACATTTTGTCACTAATACTTGCATATGTCATAGTTTATTTAGACTATTTCTTAAGGAATATATTAATTGGCCGAATGAAAACACTGAAAAAAAAAACATAGAAAGCTCACTGAAAGCATTACGACTTTGATCGGTTGAAAAATTGAGAATGGCAGACTGCTCAATTCGGTAGACACACTGGAAAAAATGGTTTTTACAATTTATTTAGAAAAGCTTTCGTCTTGTTGAGCAAGTTGCAAGATTGAAAGATCTTTGATAATACACTCAGTTCATCAAATTCAGTGGTTGCTTTTAGATCGAATCTTTGTAGAGTGTCCCAAGATCGTCTACACATTATTAAAGTCTAGCACACCAATCTTATTTCTTATGACAGTTTAAGTGTACTGTTTCCCTGTGAGGAGGCGCAGTACAAACGTTACATGCTCCTAACTGAAAACAAATAACGTGGAAGTTACTTCGTCATGACGTACCAGATATCACAAACGCGTACCAAAAGTTTGGACAGAAAACTGGCTTTTGAACATTTCATAAAGAAACTTACCATGAAGAATAACATGATTTAAAATTTTTGTGAAATTGAATGAGGTACGGGTGCTTTAGTTGGATACTGCTGTCCAGTGTCAACAAGGAAGAACTATAGTGATTTCGACTGAACGATGCAAACTATTTCGGACTTAATTTAAACAATTGTTGCCAGTTCTTATATATCTGCATGCACCAGGCATTTGGTGGAGAATACAATAAAAGATTTTAACAATTCGTTCTAATACTACGCGAATGCCAAAAGACTATGTTCTAGAAAGCCACCAATTACGGCAGCTAAGAATCTGAAAAATAATTATCTTGTGGAGGAATCCTTGAAAATGCAGAAGTTTCCTTTATGTATAATTGTTCAGAATAACATGGACCAGTTTAAACAGGATAAGATATGCGGAATTGCTGTATACATCTATGGCAGCGTTTCTCAAGCTTTTTCCGTCCAAGTAATAATTCTACGGTCTACTTATTTATATGGACCTATTTTTTTAACCTGTGAGTATATCATTAATCAAGCACATTCCGCAGTCCCGAAAGACCTTCACCTACAATAAGGAAGGTATTAATAAACCTGTAATTTAATTAATCCTCAAAGGAATAGACTACTACGTAAAGTAGCAATGCAGTCATATGTGGAAATAGGATGGATTTTGGAAAGCTTTGTTTATAGTTTATACTCGCTTGTGGTATACATGTCATGTGAATAATTATTACTAATTTATTTTTGCTATCTTTAATTCAGCTACAATTAAATTTGTAACACTCTGCCAGGGGTCCAGGAACCACAGGTTAGAAACTCTGCTCTATGGTAAATACATCACCTGAGTGTGATTCTGGAGTGGAACAGCAGAAAACACCTAACACAAAAGTGTAATTTAAGAGCTTACACCACGGAGTTTCTACACTTAATGAAAGGACATCCATAGACTTTTATTATGTCTATTGTAGTATAGTGTAAGGTGATTTTTCGTATGGTTGTTTACTGTTTGCAGGCTACTACGGCGGCAGTAACGAGGTGCTGATGCAGGAGGCTCTGCTGGAGCGGGGCCCCCTGGCGGTGGGTTTCATGGTCTACGACGACTTCGACGTGTACGAGAGCGGCGTCTACCAGCACGTGGAGGACGCGCAGGCCAGGGCAGACTTCAACCCGCTCGTCGTCAGTACCCACCCCACACACTACGCTTAACTTCCTGCTTGTCCTGTTAAATAAGCAGTGGATGCTTTCTCGGCGTTCCACATACACGTAGATGAAACTTTCTCGGGAAATTAGCCGAGTGAGAACGCTTGTGTAGCACGATGTCATAGTGTTTCAGTGACTTGACAATGGCGGCGGGGTTATGACCTCCGAAACGTCGTGCTATACTAACGTTCTCTCTCGGCTAGTTTCCCGAGAAAGTTTCATCTCTATTTTAAAAACAGTTATTCATCCTTAATCATACCGGTGGTTGCCGTCGTTTCTTATTTCTTTAAGATTTGTTGTGCTATTCCACTATGTAACAACCATGGCGCAGCAGCTCCAAGGGAATAAACGAAAAAAAATCGTAAATTTAAGTCACATTGAAGGAAAATGTTATGAATAAAACACTTTATTTTGTATCGTTGCAGGTTTGGAGGAACTTGTTCGTTTCTCGTTACTATTAGAGAGCTCCACATAAAGAGTAGCACTCTCGCGTTTTAGAAATTTTCCTTTTTCTTACATCAAAATGACGAAAAAAATTTCAAAAACATTAATTACCGATTCATCAACTCGTAATTACGTCAGTGCACCATACTTGCCACTACCTCAGGGTACGCTGCAAAATGTTGAGGCAATTTTCGTCGAAGTCGTCGAAGACGCGGTGTTGTTCACCCTCCTGTTTCTCCTCACTTTCATGCAAAAAGCACTGCAGAAATACGATATATTCGTGTAGTATGTACCTTGCACATGATCCACCTCTCGCGGAAGACACACAGAATTTTAATTGACTCGAAGGTTATTAATACCGATTTGAACAGAGCTGTGTGTTGTGAGATATAGGACTCTCGGGGATGATTTCCTGTAGATTCTAGCCTTAAAATTTCATGCCACCTTCGAGTGTGGATCTAATATTTCGATTAGGGGTTCAAGAAATATTTCCAACTTTTTCTTTTCATTTTGCCTCTATGAGGAAATGTATCTGTAGAAGACATTGGTTGTAGTGTCGCACATTACACTGACGTAACCTCAAAATTATCGTCACCAGAGGTTTCTGTCTCTCGAGCTCCTCCATCCCTTGCTTTCTGTCGCCGTACCCATTGGTTGGCACCCGAAGTCGGTTTATTTACTTTGTCGCGCTGACTTGGCGCTTTAAAATGAAACCCGCTGCAACATGATTCCCAAGTGAGAAACGAGATGGAGTCGCGAGGATGAGCGGCAACCCTCGGACCTCAAATGCGCGAGGAATCATTATACGCAGTTGCCGAGATGGTTCCTTCAATGACCATGGCCATGCTCAATCCCGTTCCTTGTGTCCCGTTTTCACCCAGTTCTACGTCGAAAAATTGTAGAGGTCTACCATTTTTTTTAAAATCGAGAAGAAGAATTTTAAGGAATCAAATTTTTTCGACTTGATTGACTCAAGTGAAGACGAGGAGACTAGGAGGTAGATGGATCAGGAGAAGCAACTCACAGCAGGACTTCTTCAGCGTGCTCTAAGGAAAACTTGAAATCGCTGACGGTGGCAAAGCGTAGTCAGCACTTTGTGGTAAATTCATCGCGGACACATCGTTAGGAATGATTTAAACAACTGATGCAACGGCTACAATGATATTTGTTAGTGTCTACTCAATGGTTTTTTTAATAATATGATTGAAGTAAATTGGAGCAGTTTTTCGTGGATGACGTGCCCCTGGGTTGTTTGCAGCCGGTGAGCCACGCGGTGCTGCTGGTGGGCTACGGAGTGGACGAGGAGTCTGGCCAGAAGTACTGGACGGTGAAGAACAGCTGGGGCGACCAGTGGGGAGAGGACGGCTACTTCAGGATCCTCAGGGGCGTCAACGAGGTGGGCATCGAGAGTCTCGCCTTCGAGGCCACGCCCATCCCCTAGCACAAACACTGTACCAAAACTACACGACTGAATAAAACCAATATCATGTTCAATTACAACTTTTTAACTACGAATTATCCTCAACCAACCTCATTTATCCATCTAAAGTAATTCTTAAGTCATCAATAGTTAACGACATGATTCATCTAGAATTATAAAACAAAGATTTAGTGTGTTTTAGTTCATTTTCAAAACTAATTCTTCTCCAAAGTAGCTGTAACCAGTTACTATCAGCTCTTATTCGTCTTATGATTCCGTGCCCGATTTCGGGCACAGGGGTAACCAAGGTCTTTAGATAATTGTTGGGATGTATAAGATTGCACAAAGTACTGCAGCAAGCTCGGTCAGTTGCGACAGTAGGTGTAAACAGCTGCGGTACAAATAACTTGAAGTTCAGAAGGCAGCGACCTGCGTAGAAGGTCAGAAGAGTCAGAAGAGTCAGCATTTTGCATGCAATCGACGAGTGTTAAAGCCAGGATGACCACATCGGGACGACAGCTGGTTGGATAGTAGTCATTCCCTGCTAGGAAAATGTAGTGGGGAGAAGGCAATCAAAACCCGGAGACCATCGCCGCAACGAGACCGAACTAACGGGGGAGGCCGCAGAACTGCTACAAGGAAGAGGCGGTGGTAGCAGAAAATGGCAGAAGACGAACATGCAAACAAAGAAACATTATTTTTTATATATAAGATAAACGTAATTTTATGACTGGAATTACAAAAACCGCAACGAATAAACGAGTACGGCTTTTAAAAATCTTGATTACGAGTATTGCAATGACGGACACTGATCGTGTGAAAGTAGGAGAGGTGCTTCAGCTAGCCGATTTTTGTCGTTATTAGGGCTATAGGGTGCGTCGACAGCAAGGTCACTAGCGCCCAGTCAGCCAAGACAAGAGACAGGTAACGTCGGGGACAATGCCAGCGTTCGGACACTGAAAGGACAGCGTGAATACAACCGCACAACCCGACCTCGTTAGCGAGATAGCGGCATGTTGTATCGCTAAAACCCCTTATGGGAATTTTGCAGATTGTGTTCAGCAAGGTATAACTCCTTAACGCGAGACGTGAAGGCAACGAGGTGGTGTTATTTTCCGAACAACCTTCTATCACTTGACAGAAACCAACCAATGGGAACACCTTGTGTAGGAGTCATGATTAAATGTGACTGAATAACGAATCAGGAGCCAGAACTATATCATTAATAATTATTGTTAAAATTGTTTATATTTCCGGCGAACCAAGGAGCGAGGGCACTGTAAGATGGTGCAACTGGTAGGGAAGGATGCTGAGAGTTGCTGCGACGCGAAAATCTAGTCGAGAATCTAATTGTTACGATCAAGTAATTTCTCATATCCTGAATACAGCTGGGAAACAAAGCAAGTCAACCGGAATCGGAGTAAAGGCAAGCTTGCCACACGCAAACAGACCTGTGCAGGCTGTCGGCTCGGGCTGGGCTAGTTCGAGTTGATCGCGTTTCGGCGTGTGATTTAGAAAGTTTATGTAACTTAAATAAATTAGAACATTGTTTAAGTGTGTTTATATTTTTGTCATTTTTTATTACTAACTGAACTGCTTTGGTTTCTTGGTTTTATTATCTGTAAAAATGGTACTTAAGCAAGCACCTGACACGTGAAAATTTTTTGAAATGGTACCAAGTAATATCAAATCTGCTAGGTGTAAAATTTGCCGTTGTCTGTACTTAACAGGAGGAGGAACGGTCAAATTTGTTGGACCACCTTAAACGGAAACAGAAGGTTCATTTAAACCAGTGGTCTCCAAACTTACTATGTCCATAGACCCATTTTTATAGCAAAAATTTGATCATGAACCCGCAGGAGAAATAACAAATTTAAGTTTGATGTTTTGAGTGGTAATTGGAGACGTAAAAGCAAAAATATAAGCAATACATTTTAATATTTAAAGCAGTACCTACTGAAAATATATCTTTTGTTTTAAAATGCAAAACTACTCATTATTTTTTCAATGATGTGGATGAACCTGACGGGATTATAAGAAATTATTAAGTACATAAAATTCGCGAGTCTCCATGAGCACTAATTTCCTGTCATTTTCTATTTTTTTTTTGTTTTTTTTTTGTAACGAGGCTCATAACTGAACTAAATCCACGTTTTACTAAATAGGAATACGAGAAAAAAAAATCAATAGCTACTGTAATGCAGGATATAAATTTGGTTTTTATTTTTGTAGTCTGAATTTGTGGTGTCCTTCTTCAAATATTGGTTTGGGCTCCTCATTTGTGGATAATTCAATTAAGTTCTGCTTTACTAGTATGGATTAATCGGAGTTTGTGGATATTGTAACATTCAATTGGATATAACCAAGGGAAGAGTGTCTTCAGATCAATTAGAATAAGATTTCATCAATTATACAAGAACATTACAGTATCACACAATACCTTTGTCTACTTATAAAAAATTACTTTGGAGGTATATATATATTTGTAAGACTTTGTAATATTGAATAATGTTTCTAAAATATTAAACCAAATCATTAGCAGTAATTATACAATTACTAGCCTCTCTTACATAATTGAGATCTTGTAAGAAACAAGTGCTCATTATAGCGCCGTGATGTTTACATGGAGCATTCGGAGATAACCGGAGGTCACCGACTGAAATGGCGCGAACAACTTCCTCCGGAGAAAACTGCTCCGGTTGCTGCACTAATGCTGACTCTATAACAGCACTTGGTATGAAGAATGCATTATGACGTAGTTACAGGTATTGGCAGACTGGGCGTCGTACTGGCAACGCAAAGAGGAACATTCTAATATCGTCGATTTTGTCATCCACCTGCCGCGATTCAAAAAAAACTGAACATTAATGCCCGTCAATGCCTTGGCGATGAAAATCCTGCAAAAGAAGTTCTGCCACTACTACTCAGGTAAAGCCAATCACTTGTTTGCAAAATGATCTGTTAGGTTTTGTATAATAATCAGTTTCGTGTCGTATTCTCCACTTAATTTCTTTCATTATTTGTGTCACCTGTCGGTTATTTGTTTATCATTGACTCAATTAATAAATTCATTAACGATGAGTAGAGATGATGAAGAAGGTATGTGAATTATTGAAAGTAAAACGAGTATTTACAGTCCCATTCGGACCTATGAGCAATGGGTCATTGGAATGCACCCATAGGACATTAGCTGAATATTTATGGCATTATGTGGACAAAACGCAGGAAAACTGGGATGAACTCCTAAAATAAGCAACAATTGTCTATAATAGTACGCCACATACAGTGATGAAGTACTCACCGCATCTGTTATACTATGGGAGAGAAGCAAATATACCAGGAGTCTTGCAGCGAAGACCAGAGGAGCCGGTGTATAACTATGACAATTATACACAAGTGTTGAAAAATCGACTGCAGGCATTACACGATAGTGCCAAGCGGTTCATTCGGGAACGGAAGGAAAGCAACAAGAAATGGTATGATCAACGGAAGAATCCAGAAGTATTTAAACCAAGAGACAAAGTACTGCTGGAGAACTTTGCGTTGTGATGAGGAATACATAAAAACTACACAATCCTTTTAAGGAACCGTATACGGTGATATCCATGTAGGTTCCGAATTTAGTAATACGAGGGAAGAAAAACCAGCTGAAAACGGTGCACATGGATCAAGTGAAACGATTCTACTAGCAAAGTGCACACGTGAGCTACTGAAACCACACGCTGGCAGCAACATGGCAGGTTGCTATAACTTTGAGGTGCGGAAGGTTGAATCAGTCAGACAGCGACATACGCAAAGGAAAAAATTTGCTGACTGAAAACGTGAACGGAGCAAGGTCAGAACACGAATAGGCAAGAAAGTACAAAGAATTCATGGACAGTTACAACGGAAAAAGACATTAGAAGCATGGATGAAGCCATATAATATCTATATATTAAATAGAGGATATTCACTGTACTGCCGTCGAGTTTACCAGTCATTAAGTCAAGAAGAGAAATATAATATGTACATATATAGTAAATAGTGGGTATATAAGTGATAAATAGTGTGTAAGAACAATATGCCAGAAGGAATAAAGACAGTGTGTGAAGCGTTATTATTAAAGGTAAGAAAAGAACTACAAATGGGACAGAGTAGAGTGGATACTAAGGACTACATTAAGGGAGACCATATAGGAAGATGTATTGCGAAGAGTTGTGTGTATAGTACGAGGCATGTTTTTTAAGTAAGTACTGTTTTGAAATTAAAAAAAGACGTGCAAATATATCTCAATAATTTTATTTTTACATGAAAGCCTGTACCTTACTCTACTTTTCTACATAATTCCCTTCAATATTGAGGCACTTGTCTTAACATAGTACCAGTTTTTGAAAACCCTCCTCATAGAAGTCTGCCGCCTGACTGCATCACAACTGTTTTGACTTCGTTATCGTCTTCAAGACGCTGACCGCCCAGGTGGTTCTTGAAGTGCAGGAACAGATGGTAGTCAATAGGCGCCAGATCAGGGCCGTACGGAGGATGATCGAGAGTTTCCCATCGAAAAGATGTGATGAGATCTTTGGTCTGATTAGCCACATGTAGACGGGCATTGTCATGCAGCAAAACGATGCCCTTGCTCAACTTGCCACGTATTTTGTTCTGGATTGAATGGCGCAGATTGTTCAATGTCTCACAATAAGCTGCTGCATTAATTGTCTCATTACGAGGCAGAAATTCCACAAGCAATACTCCTTTTCTGTCCCAAAAAACTGTGCACATGATTTTCTGGGCAGAAATCATTTGCTAGAACTTCACTTTTTTGGGTGAATCTGAATGCCGCCATTCCATGGACTGTTGCTTTGCTTCAGGTGTGACGTAGGCCACCCATGTCTCATCGCCCATAACAATTTGGCTTAAGAAATCATCACCATCGTTGTGGTACCACTCAAGGAAAGTCAATGCACTGCCTAAACGTTTGGTTTTGTGCACATCCGTTAACATTTTTGGTACCCAACGTGAGCATAATTTTCGGTAATTCAAGTGCTCGGTCACAATGCCATACAAAACACTACGAGAAACATTAGGAAAGTCATCACAGAAGGAGGAAATCGTAAAGCGTCTGTTTTCTCTCATCTTATTGTACACTTTCTGCACCAAACTTTCATAAACGACCAAAGGACGCCCACTCTGTTGTTCATCATGCAAATTTGTGCGGCCATCTTTAAATGCTCTCACCCACTTTCTCACCATTCCATCACTCATAATGTTTTGTCCGTAAACTGCACAGATCTCACGATGAATATCGATCGGTTTTAGGCATTTAGCACAAAGAAATCTTATAACAGCCCGTACTTCACAGTCGGCGGGACTCACGATTGTCGGAGGCATCTTAAACACTCAGTTAACAATGTAAACAAGGAAGAATTAGACTGTAATGGCGTCAGTGCGTAGGCAAGAGATGCAGGTACCCAGTGCTCATGCGCGGAACGCCGACCTTAGCGCTGCAGCCACGATGTGACAAAACGGTACTTACTTAAAAAATATGCCTCGTAGAATTTTTACGAAATTTCCAGCACTGGGGAAAAAGAAGAAATACTTCGCGGACGAAGCAAAAAACAAAGATACCGTACGGAACAGTGAGGAAGGTCTGACACAAGAAGCTGTTCTTAGGTTTTCAGTATGTTACAGAAATGCACAAGAAGGAGTATGCAAGAAGTTTCATCATGGCAGCGAGAGAGCAAGACCACCGAGTAATCAGCACGGCAGAGCGACATTGGAGTGACACAGATGGGAGCGGCCGGATGTCACATGCTTACGTCACGACAGGGCAGCGACAGGCGCTGACAAGGGTGAAACACGAGCAACAGCTAACGAGCGCATGTCAACAACGAAGCAAGGCAGCTGATGGTCGGAGAACAAGGGCAGAAGACGGCAATTGAAACCACACGAACACAATAATTATTGTATACATTTACATGTAGCTTCAATTAAAATATATGTAGAAAAAAAAAGGAGAGAGATTATGTAGTTATAAGGGCAGGTCACGTAGAAGATGAGACGGTTTTCAGAAGGAAGATAGATCCACGTCTGAGTGAAGCAGACGTAAATACCGGGGGAAATGTGTAGTGGCTCTCTAGGGAAGTTTTGGTTAATATTACTAAAGCTGGACAAGAATTGCTTGCACACAGTGGCAGCCAGAACCAGGGCAGTTACAACAGAGAATCAAAACAGTTACAGGCAATGGAATGTAGCTACACAGATAGCAACGATAGTAACGCAGGTCAAAACGTCAGCAGAATTACGCTGGCACTAGTTAGATGATGGTAGGAAAGCAATCGTCACCATTGGCTGGAGGTCCTCCCCACTCTTAACTCATTTGATTTTTAATTCATGAATATCAACATCATCTCTCCTATCAATTGTATTTAATTATTTGCTTTTGATTTATTTAAAAGGGATTATCTTAATACGAATTATTTACCATGGCGTCCACTAGCATCTATAAAATTATTAATGTTATATCTATACAAATTATTTTATTCTCCTTCATTTAGAAACGAACAGTGTAGGTTATAGTGACATATTCCAAGGAGTGCTGCTTCTTTACCAAACGCGCTGCATCTCTTGTGAGACTAGTATTTTAGGTTTCCACAGCGGCACGACTCGCCAATTCCGAAATTTGACCATCGACGGCAAATCGCAGGTGATACTACACGACGAGCGCTTTTCAGTAGAGGCGGCTTAACAGGTGTAATTAGTTTCATTGTACTAACCTTTCACGGAAGATTCTTCAAAGGATTAGACGCTGAGTGTTTTTGTCACTTCATGGTCCGCCAGATAATGATTAACTCGGAAAGTGTAATCAGTGAACAACGCATACTGCAACCTGTAGAGCAAGATTTATTTCGTGTCGGCTGTTATTGTAATTTACCCCTACACACGTGTAATAGAGCGCATATAAATGAGTAAATTGATTGTGTTTCACCTTGTGACACCAGTTCGTACCTTTTTTCTTGTGTGGCCTACGCTGTAGATACTTATTAGTTCAGTGGGCTTACCTGGAATTACTTACAGGAGCTGAGCTATTAATTGTAAAGGTACAAGCTGTTCCTTATGTCCATTTATTAATTATTCCTTACGCAAATAATATCACATACTGGTGACAACGCGGTAACAGTAGTATTTTCAGAGAGTATAAATGGGTTACTGGCACGACACTTGCTGGGTGGATCTGAGCGTAACGCCACTTCTCTTGTGTCCCACACGCGACAGGCTTTTGGCTCTCACCGCCACAAAAGGTCTAACATACTTGCACGGCCTACAGCTGTTTACTAGTTGTTATATTCTATCAAATGTATAAACACAGCACGCTGAATTAAGATCTGTTGCTTCTCTGAGTATTTAATAAAAATTTCGTTTTCTGAGAGGAAGAATTTTTTTGGACACAATTAGTTCCAATACAGATAACTTTTCTCTGTGTACCTGTGTCAATCATAGTGAGTAGATCTTTTACGGATGATAGGCACACCTCGAAATTAGTTTGAATACTAATCTATGATAGCTCGAAATTTTGTTTAATCGGACGTAGAAACGATATGGTTTTAAAAGACAAAAAGACTGAAATAGTGATACTAAAATTAAAATAAAATCTTCACTTTCAAAATTTTTAAAGACATTTTTTATAAATAATAAAAACTTATTATACACACACACACACACACACAAACTCACACAAACACACACAAACACACACAAACACACACAAATGTATTCACAAATATGAATGTGTATTTCATTAAAGATTCTTCAATTCATATCCACAGATTCGTATCTGGAAACTGTTTTATAACTAACCGTCAGAAAACCGAAATCATTTCCTTCCTCGGTGTATTCACAAAAACTGTGTGAAACATAGATGTCGTCAATAACGACACTTATAACTTTATTTTAGTTTTCAGGTAAACTATCGACATGTAAAAACTCCTTCGATATACACCAATGTCACATTCTTGAATTGTAGTGAAGCGGACATTGAAATGAAATTGAGGGACATTTTACAGACAACCAGTGACAGTGCTCGTAGTTGTCTTAAGTATTACACCAAAACAAATATCAGAAGGCAAAGAAATGATTTATAAATGCCACCGATGGAATTACTGTGTGAATTACTATGTCAACGAAATGTGTCCTTATCTTCTACGGCACTGAAAAACACCACAACCTTTGTCCGGCAGACTACGAGATTATTGTGAATAAGATGTAATATTTTCAAATACACCTGCTGATGTTTACTAAAATTATTAAAGGGTAGATCTAAAACAGTAGACTTTATTTAATATACGTAAAAGTTGAAATTCAAATTTCAAAAATGTCTTTTTGTAAAACTCACCGAGGAACTTTTGAATTTTTCGGTACGTAAATTAATAACGGATGAATTATCGTGTTTGCCGCCGACATCACGTCGACGTTATTTTGTTTTATTCCGCCTAGCGTAATTATTCCTCGAAATGCTTAGCTTAATTTTTGTACGATAATAACTCTTCTTTGTAGTTTGGTATTCAAAGTCAGATTTGAAACAGAATCGCAATTAACTCGATATATGGTCATATCTTTTTAATATTGGATGAGTTAATGTTATAGAAGATCACATGAAACACATTTTGTTCAAACATAATATTAGGAAAACAAAATAAATGCATAATTACATAAATAAATATAACAAGAAACTACCATAATGTACTAAATACAATGCATTCCTTTTTTAATGTGCGGCTGTTACAGAGATATGACGCCGGGGAAGTAGATGACCAACTAGTCACTCAGGCGAACGGGTAGCTGACTCGCCAGGCGTAAGGACATTTCGGAGTGTTACATGGCATTAGTCGCTCCGACATTGGAAGCTGTGGACAGTTCTACGAGAAAGCAGTCAAACAGGTTGTTTTCTTATTGCCCAGAGTAAGCTATCGGATTGAGTCTGTGATGGAGTATACTGTAGCTTTTAATTGTGGACGCAAAGTGCAGTCGGTAGATAGACGTAGGCGCAATACAGGAAATCCAAGTTAGAATGGAGATTAGTTGCCAGTTCAGACAGAAATACGAGGTACTAGTTTCTGAGCTGAGATAGTGAACACGCCGTACGTTAATACAACGACTCTCTGCCACTGTAACGGATTGGGGGTAAAAACGATTTTTGTTTGACTGGCGAACTTTTATTACTGTGTATCAATTGCCCATCATAGTTCATGTCAATTCCTTAGATGCCGAAACTTCTTTGTGCGCGGTAGTGAGGAATTTGTTATGCGTCAAGTGCGCATGTGGCACAACGTTCTGCGCATGCGTACTTAATATGTTAAAGCTTAAATTGCTTTAATACTAACTGAAATCACGTGACTACTTCAGACGGTATATTTAAATCCAGAGAATGTCGTCATTATTTCGCAGTGAGACGTGCACCAGTATTGATAGTTGCTTTTTTTGTACATATTAGAGCAAGGAAATGAGCTACGTTTGTATTTGGCTGCAAATAAATGAAATTGTGGAGTTTTGAAAATGAGGAGTTACAATTGTGAGTAGTCTGGCACCTGAGATGTTCTCTACAAATTGTTTGTATTTTGCAGTAAGCGTTAGTTGGCGCAGTGTTCGATCATAAGGCACGCGATTTTACCATTTAAACAAAGACACCTTGGATTCTAAGCTACAGACCATAGCTTGAATGGTGGAAAGTATACATCAAATTATGTCAGAAAGACGATGATTCAGAGAGTAGTATTCCAAAAGTTTCTATACATAGCGGCCTGTTTAGGTTGTGGTTAAAATGCAGACGGTGCTGGTTTCCATCCCCATGAATTATGAGATTGTTTTCCACAAAACCGACAGGAAAATTAATAGAGTCAGGAATCTCGAGGTCGAGTTATTACACGTGAGAAAAGTAGGAAGTCTTGATAACTGGAGAGAAATCAAGGCAATAGTTTGCGAAGAATGAAAGAAAAATGCTTCGTTCTTATACGCTGTTTATTTGTTTATGTGGAATAGTTATGAGAGTGGTGATCTACAGAATGAAAACAGAACAAATTTACAGCAAGTCGTCATAGTAAAATTCTATCAGATTTTTTGCTACGTATGAATCCATTCTTTATGGAGCGTACGGATATAGAAGTAAGAAATAACGCACAAAACTGTCAGACTACAATCCTAAAGATGCAAAAAGAGACATTCACTCATTTCAGTGTGTGAAGCGACGCAAATTATCGCTTCATTCCTCAAGCTTTGCTGTGTTTTAGTAGATGGAAGCAGGACAATGGAAGCTTCCTTACTCATTTAGGTTAGATTTTGAAATCTGATCCTTCACCATGAGCGTAAACTGATACGTTCAAGTACTACTATCAGGTTGCTGAGCTATCGAGACATAGTTTTACGAGAGATGATGCTGATCCAACTATGTCCCAACTCGGTAACATTACGGAAAAAACTATGACGTAATTATATCATGTTCATGAATTTTTATGCGAGGTAATTATGTTCAATTCCTACAAAAATGATATGAAATTTTACTTTACGCTGCGTGAAAGGATTTGTTTATGAAATTAAACAGTTGGGACTTTTCCCGAATTAAATGTTGACCAGTTATCGAGAAAGCGTTGTTTCATGCTGTTAGCAGGCATAATTAAAAATATCTCGAACTTGGAACTTAACAGAAATGCATAGAGTGTTATGAGATAAGTGTTCTGCCCTAAGGCATTTTCCTCACTTGTGTGCTCTCCATGTTCTCTTCCACATGGTGAGTGATACATGCAGGACTAGGGAAATATCAGTATGGTAGAATCCAGTTACCGTCCACATATGTTGGAGGGATGTTCTGCTTTGTATAGATCTCTATTCCTCCGGTGTTTAAACTCACCATTTGCAATTTTTAGTGGTTTCCAAATTTTTCCCAAGATTTTCCTTTCCCTTTTCTCTATCTCTTCTATTTCTCCAATTTTCATAGAGAACAAACATTCTGATACGTACAGACCTTCTGGTTTGATTACTGTGTTGTAGTGTTTGATTTTAGTTTTCCTTGAAAGATTCTTCTTATTGTATGTATCTTTAGGCAATTGGTATGCTAGTTCTAGTTCTGTTGCTCTTGATATGTTTGCTTCCTTTAAAACCCATTAATCTGAATTACTTCACCTAGATATTTAAATTTATTGACCTTGTTAATTCGTCCATACTCTGTGTTTAGTACTGTGGGTAAATCCCCAATATTGGTCATGAATTTAGTCTTCTCAAAAGCGATCTGAAGTACAACTTTTCCTGCTATTTCTTTCAGTGGGTTGATTGGTTCGAGTGTGAATCTAGTTACATCCATTCACCATAGTTCGGATGGATGTAACTAGATGAAACATTGACAGAGTGGAGGACAGTAGTTTCTGATTTTTCGCTATGTAAGTTACTAAATTAGCTATAGTGGTGACTGCACGATAGCGCGTGTGGGGAGACTTTAACGCCCTGTTTTACGACGCGGCAGCGCCAGTGGAGCGTGAAGCTGATACTGCCGCCCCAGTCTGCGCCTCAATCGATAATTACGCCACCGCTTCTACATGCTAAAATAAAAAATAATTCAGTCACGCCTTGCGAATGTACGAAAGAAAAGCCTGCATCCCTCCACCTCGCTGCAAAGTGAAGAGCTCATCTAGTGGTTTGTAAACTCCGACAACACCGGGCCTATTTCCAGCACGTTTCCCGTACCTCTGCCACCACATCACAGAAAAAAAAGGTCCAAGTATTGACGAACCTACCTCTAAGTTCGTCTTGAAAAATTTCAACATCCTGTTCATGTAATAACGTTTGTTTTACCAAGTTTTTTTCCTTTTTTTTTACGTGTATTCAATCTGCCTCTCAGAAATTTTACTACTCGCTACTATTGTAGCTCAATAACACCACATTCCATTACAATTTTGCAACATATATGCCCGTTTTCACATCCCTAGTTTCCGACAAGATGTCTGATTGCTCGCTGTAACTCTGAGAGGTCTTGTGGGGAGGATAGGATAGGCTGCGCAAGCCGCCGTAACGTGCAGTCCGACCAACGGAAGCGTTCTGACGTAGGCCTACTTCACATTACACAGCGAGTTGTACCAGAGGTGAAGGTTGGGTGAAGGGTCTCTGAAAATCGCAGCCGAGACCGGGAGTCGAACCGGGGACCTTTCCATTCCAGTCAGACGCTTTAACCATTCAGACACCAGACTGCTGTAAGGGGACTAATCAGCAAATGGCTTCGTGTTAAAAATTAGTGTGAACTACTCAGCCATGGGAACTCGTTTTTATGTTATTGGACAAATTTTAAGTTCATAATTACCTTTCATCATAATAGCAATTTAACGACTACAGAGAGTATATAATTAAAATAAGTGAGACACATTTTCTTTTACATGTGTTAATATAAATTTTCAACTGTCATTCATAAATTTAGATATTATGGAAATCAACTGTGCTTTCGGATAGTTAGCAATGAGACTCTTGTAAGTTGGATCATAGTGTTTGACCATTGCGTCGTATTAATTATGGTGGTAACTGGAACAGGTGGGATTTATGAAGATATCTAGCCCAAAGACCGTGGCACAGATAGTTATGACGAAGCAGGTTTGCAACTGCGACCTCTTTGGCGATAGTGGCTGGGTACTGTCGCTATGAAGACCCCGTCCTTAGATGGCCGCTCCCCTGTAGAAAAATCCCGACGGACTGATGAAACGACATGCGCCAATTTTACTTTCGAAAAACAATTTACAGCAAGTCTGAGAAACTAAAATGCCAGGATTGATGTTAAAAACTGAGAAAAATTTTATCGAAAGGTCCATTGCAGTGAGCTTATTGTAGACCTTCCTGAAATGTGTCGTGGATACTGTTACACGTGTTTCCGCAGACCAAACGGATTTTCTTTTGCCATTGGTTTTGAGTGACGTAACAAAAAACAGCTTTCACCTTTTACTCGTCGAAACATGCCGGCAGAGTCTATTGTCGTTATGGTTTCTCACACTTCCTTTACTGTTATGCGTCGTACTATATTAAACAACCTTTATTTCATATTCCATAAAATATGCCAGTAAATTTTGTTGATGACAAAATTTCCTGTTTGTTGCTGACTGGTTTCTTATGACGACTTCTGGAAAGTTTTGTGATTTTATTAACAGGCTGGTTGACACAAGTCCGCCCCGTTGTCACAGTTGGTTGCGGCACCATGCTGTTAGCTGCTCCGAGTCCTGGTGGTAGAGGACTAGGCCGGCAGGAACGGAGAAATGGAGTTGCACAAGTCCTAATCACAATAGTGCGCCCCAAAATCCCAAAGCTCTCCGCAGTGCTTATGGAGGGAGGGAATGCGACACTGTTGATGTGAATCGTCCGTAGGATAGAACATAATCTTGGCGGCCCTCGCGGTGTCTGACCTGAACGGGCCGGCATCGGATTCGCTCTTTCCTTCTACAGCTCTTATTTCATACAGCGAATACAGGACATACACACTATCGCAGTGGTTCCAATCAGTTTTCCCCGAATACTACTCACCCTCGCGTAACCCCTTATAGCTTAAATGATAAATATATAAATGCGTTAATCCCAATCGAATCCTTCGCACAACCAAAGCATTACAGTAATACAATTCACACACACCCAGTTTGACTTAAAATATATTTTGGCGATAGTAATGTTTGCGTTATTGTATTTTTTAATTACCTTAGTGATTACCTCAGCCGAGAGATTGCCCAGGGGATACGCGAACCACTGCGCTTTCACAGTCATCCACAGCTATACTAACACGTAGGAACAGACACTGGGCAAGGCAGTGGACAACCACCCCAGCACATCTTCCCATGAGAGTTCCCTACGCCGAGAATCAGGCGTGGTGTCATAAGAAGAAGATTTACACAAAAGTTGAATTTTGCCCATCCGTTTCTCTGCTTCTCTGAATTATATCTGCCGTAATCCTGTTTACGACATAGATATTTTTTGTTTTTTGGCATAGCTATTTTCAGTACAGGAAATAATTAGAATTTAGAAACGTTTTCACAAATATAAAACAAACAATTGTTTCTGGTTTAGCGCTAATGTCGAGCAAGAACGGCCCATAGAGCTTAATCCAATTGGTACAGTTACTTAAGTCCTGAATCTGGCGATTGGTTCGAGACTTAAATCCACATGATCGGTGAGTTTCACACACCTAAATTTGTTTAACATCTCATTTTCGCGTTCCATTTGATGGCTTAAAGATATTACAAACGTTTGAATCATATATTAGCGGACTCGTTTGATCATTATCTTTATACCAAACTAATGATTTACTCATGTCATAGCCAGCTCTGATTGGCTGTTAAACTAATCGACTTGCACGAGGTAAAGAACTCAATTACAGCGGATTTACTGTATAGGCAAAATTAAATTGTTATTTGCAGTGAAAACAGTATTTATTTGAAAAGTAGGCGGATATAAGTAAATTGAAACATTATCGCCGAAATCAGTCAGTGGACTTTAAACTGCGTTATTTAATTGGGATACATTGGAAATTTTACATCGTTTCAAACAGTGAAATCAGACTTTTCTTTTTAGATATTGCGCGTCTTCTAATAATAGTGTTCATATTTCTATAACGTCACTTGGTCAAGGCATCTCAAAACATAATAGGTCCTCTAAATTTCGAGAAATGCAGGTTATCTGATAACAACGAATGTGTCATTGTATCTGTGAGTAAAAGAGCTGATATTGCTAAAAAATGACCATTCAATGGTTTTGGATTGGAATTATAATCGATGCTGCTTTTCTTAAACATTCAAATCTCTTAATACGAGTCTAAAGGATTTATAGAATTTCGTCTCCCCGAAAGAGTTAGTAATAATATCAGATAATTACCTCCAGAGTTCTTGAAATTTTATATTTTTTCATACTATCAGAAATTTTATGCTTAACTAGCTGATGCCCACGACTTCGTTCGAGGTTGTAAATAATTTTGATTGACAGTTACCACCGAAGTGCACGATGGGAGACTTAAGGCTAATATCACACACAAACATCAGTGATCTGTGCAGGGTATTTATGGCTACAAAGTGAAATATAGGGAAACACATGTCTTTGGTCGAAATATGAAATTTCTCTCCATCGACCAATTTCAACCACCATATCTCCCACACCCCCATAGCTACCAACATAACACCACCATGGTGTACGGTTGGAAAGTTGAGATTGATGCCACACACAATCACCAGTGGACTGCAGTAGGAAGATAATAAGAGTTCAAAAACACCGCCAGGTGGCAGCACGGTCGCGTGACGTCACACGTTAGTTCCCCGATCTGCGGATAGATGGCGCTGCACCGTTAGTTCACCGATCCGCTGGCAGATGGCACCATCTCCCAAGGGCTTAATTTCTTTGGGCGCAGACATTCCACTCCCCTAGGAGAGTGAAAGCTAGAGGGGGAAAACCCAACCCTAAGGCGTATTTGAACAGGTGTCGACATGTACGTACTTGCTCGGCCGCCGAGACCCTGTTGCGACATGCGCGATAACTTGCATAACTCTCGCTAGAGGTCAGCACACGGTAGTAGACATTTGCCGCTAGATGGAGCGGGTGTCCCAATATGCGTGAAATATTTCGGGAGTCCGACAGGTTACGAAATGGCTCCATTACAGAGCGATACAGCTAGGCCATCCACCATTGTGAAAGCATAGCTGGCGGACAAAGAAATTAGGGCGTCCAATACATATTGCAGAGTCTCAGGCTTCATGTGTATTTGTTATTTGTTCAGGTGTCCTGCATTCCAGCAGGATACATAGAAATTCACTGCGGTTCAAGAAGAAATTATTACGAGATGAGAATAATTATTATATGTCAGTTTTCGTAGAACAAATATAAGAATCTTTTATGGTAGCCTAATCCCTCGCCAGAATAACGTGTTTTAAAAACGAAAATCGAAAATTTAGTTTTCATTCTGGGCGAACAGAAAAACTGCTTGAGTCTTTGTATTTAATTAAAAAATAAGACATAGACCATGAGAAAGCGTAACTTTTACGTTTAAAACGTGATAATGAACTATGGAATGTCCTGACTTAGCTCAAATTCATATCTATACAATGCAGTTCTGATATTCGAGGATGTTTATAACTCTGAGCGAATATAAGCATCAGTAAGGTGGGATTCCAATATAATTAATCGTTAACAGCGTTAATGATAGAGAGAATTCAACTAACGACCACGGCAGTGTTGGGG
Organism: Vandiemenella viatica; assembly: GCA_031002005.1. Taxonomy (NCBI): domain Eukaryota; kingdom Metazoa; phylum Arthropoda; class Insecta; order Orthoptera; family Morabidae; genus Vandiemenella; species Vandiemenella viatica. Next base: position 132,769,698 of record JARYHS010013630.1, on the reverse strand, counting down.
CTAGGTCGCCGGTTCGAGTCCGGCCGCGGTGTTTAAGTGTTTTGTGGAAAAGCCGCAAAGTTACGTAATTTCCACGCCTCGAAAAGCATAAATGTTTCCTTTTAACGGGAAAAAAAGCGTCATAAACTCCAGATATAAATTCTATGTGTACCTGTTTTCATGAAATTATTTAGCGTTCTTGCCTCTCATTCGGGAGGACGGAGGTTCCAGGCATCCATGGTTTCCCCCAAGTGAATGCCGGGGATGCTACCTTCAAAAGGCCATGGTCGAATTCCTTCCCGTCTCTAAAGACCTCGCTGTTAACATAAATTCCGTTCATCGAAGCAGGCAGACATTAAAAATTAATTCACCGACGAAGAGACGGGAAACAAACTCACTTTTTCATTATGAACAATATAATATAACTCACGAGTGTCACCTACAGTCCGTGTATTTTAAAGGATGTATTAAATTAGGGGTATTTATATTTTTATTTATATTTCTCGTGTCCAGGACATAACAAGTTGAAAAAACAAATAACATTAATTAATTAATATTAACTATAAACACAATTATATAGAATGTGACCAGAATTCCGCAATCTTGATGGCCTTCTCGTTTGCCCTGTAAAGGTCGTCGATATTGCAGGTTTCAGGGAGATTCCTGCATATCAGAAGATGTTGTGGGTTCTGAAGCTCACCACATTCACATAGATCGTTGTCATTAGTGTACCCCCATTTTTTAAATATTATATTTACATCGGGACACTTCAGTTCTTAGTCTGTTTAAAGCCTTCCATATAGCATATGGCTGATTACATCCCGCAGCCGGTGCCTCTTTGATGTTCCTCCACCAGGACAAATTTCAAAATTAGGGGTAATGAAATTGTGTGTCTGTGAATGTCATGTCCGTCCTGTTGGTGTGTCTAATTAGCTAGAATAAATTCATTCTCATGCAAATACTTAATAATAATGATGTGAGTAACTTCAGCACTCGGGAATTCGATCCGAGGGGGTGTGCTAGGCGAAAAGAAAACATTAAGTTCTCGCCCGTGTAAATCTACTTATATATCATTTTCTCATTGCCACAACTATTTACCCACCCAAATTGAGTGTCCTTAGCTGTACTTTGTCTAAAATTCCAATCAATCCCTTGTGACACATCAGTGATTGGCACCTTTAACTGTATTTTACAGCACAGCACGTATGTTCCAGGAACGAAATACGTCTGTTAATCTTACTAATTTCGCCCCTCTCGAATCGAAGTACGCCAGTCCTATGTGATAAAAATCGAGTCAATGTAAGGCAGTGCTAAGCACAGAACATGCTGATTCGTCATAGAATGCCTGTGGCCGAGGTGTAGATATAGAAAATTTACCCACTTCCTTATAAAAGAAATCCAGTGCACTATTCCTAATTCTTTCACCAAGATCCACCCCTAGCCTCATCGCCAACATACGCCCAGCACTTCCTCAAACCTCCTTCTATTTTCCAATGATTCCCACTCAAACCCCTGATCAGTTACAGACAGGGTTACCTTCTGTTCGTGCGTTAAAGTAAACCAAAAATTCAAAATTCGCAGAGTCTTCTGCTAATCAGTAGCCAGGTACCAAAATGTCCATTTAAGGTCGTTCTACTGCAGTTTTCCAGGAAAATTCTCCCCTTTTCCAGGAAGGGTGGCCACCTCCCGCCGCGCCCGCCCGGGCAGGTTCACCCAAAATTTGTCTTTGATGAGCTGCTATTAACAAATTACCTTTGGCCAAACATTGCCAAGAGCTTAGTTCCAGCCACCAGCTATACTGATGGCACATTAAAAATCAAGTATGTGTGGTGAGCACTGAGATGTATTGTAAAGACATGCTATCATCTGCCTATCATGTAACACCTTAGTGTGGACGTCGTGTGTCGGGTCCCTTTCCTGCAGTTACTTGTATGTATGTGGTAACTTATGAAATTGTGGTATATGCATGGACATATGTGTGTGTACTTGTTCCTGTGTGGTTATGTGTGTAATTATGGTGGTAGGAGTCTACTTGAGATGCTTCCATCAGTGGCCACCTATGTAGATGTAATCATTTGGGTATGATGAGCACCGAGGTTTGTGGCAAAGAAATGAAATATTTCGCACATCCTGTAACTATTCAGTCTCGACCTAGGGTGTTCAGTCATCTGTGTGTATGCATGGACATGTGAGTGTGTGTCTTTCTATGTGGCTGTGTGTCTATCACGATAGGATTATATTCGACTTTGAGATTTCACAATGACTGGCTACCTATGTGTTGATGTAATTAATTGATAATGTGATAAGTACTGAGGTGTATGGCAAAAACATGTCATCCTTTGCACACACTCTAACGTCTGTCTGATGGTTTTTTGGTCAGTTATGTTTGTGTGTGAGGTCTAGTATGAGTATGGGAGTTATGATATTTGTCTGATGACCATGTGACTACTGATACTCGTGGTACGTGGGGCAAATATTACTTAATAGCAGAAAAGGCTTGTGGCGTGGGATAGAGGTGGTGAACAGCTTTGTACATATTACCAACGATACTGAATGGCAGAGAGGTCTGTAGTGTGAGTTAAATGATATGATTTTGATGTGAGGAGTTTGTTACTTGGAACACATGTTAATGATGATTTTTTTTCGTCAGTCTTGAGCCATGGGGGTTCTGTCCCACTTTTTCTTTTCCATGATTGGGCTCGTTGTTGTGTTGAGCTCGCTGTAGGCATGGATATATGTGTCTGTGTGCGTAAGTATGGTGATACCTTCCTTAAACTCATTTATCTGGACGTATGAATTGCTGTTCCTCCCATATGTTTGTGCTTGTGTGGAAACGTATGGGTTTGTGGGTGAGACCTAGTATGAATATGGAGGTTATGATATCTGTCTGATAGACAAGTGCCTATTGTAACTCATGGTACCTGGGTCACATGTTACTAAATGACAGAAAGGGGTTGCGGTGTGGGAGAGATGTGGCTGTGATTTCAAACTTCACACATCCTGTAACTCTTCAGTTTTTCCTCCAGTTATGTGTGTGGTGATGAATGGAATTGTTTGAATGCATTGACATGTTAGTGTGTGTATGTATGTGTGTCTTTCTATGATTTTTGGCCAGTCATGGGTGTTCTGTTCCACTTTTTCGTTGCCATGATTGGGCTAGTTGTTGAGTCGAGATCGCTGTAGGCCTGGAAATGAACGTGTGTATGCGTCTCTATCTCTGTGTGTTTTTTTCGTAAATGTGGTGATACCTTGCTTGTGTGAGGTGACGTACAGATTTTTGGTTGAGACCTAGTATGAATATGGGAGTTATGATATCTGTCTGATGACCAGATGTCTACTGCTACTCGTGGTACCTGGGGTAAATGTTACTGAATGGCAGTAAAGGCTTAGGTGTGGGATAGACGTGTTGGTGCTGATGTGAACAGTTTTGTACCTAGCACACATGATACTGGATGGTAGTGAGGTCTGTAGTGTGAAATAAATGAGATGATATTGATGTGAAGAGTATGGTGCCTGGAACATATTATGTTACTGATGATTTTTTGGTCAGTTATGAACCATGGGGGTTCTACTCCACTTTTTCGTCGTCATGATTTGGGTGGTTGTTGTGTCTAGCTCGCTGTAGGCATGGAAATGTGAGTGTTTGTGCGTCTCTGTAAATGTGGTGATACATTAATTAAACTCTTCTGTCTGGATGTATGATTTGCTGTTCCTGTTTCTTTGAGCTTGTGCGTGGATACGTATGGATTTGTGGTTGAGACCTAGTATGAATATGAGGGGTTCTGGTGTCTGCTGATAGTCAAATGTCTATTGTAACTCATGGTACCTGGGGCACTCTTAATGAATGGCAGATAGGGTTGCAGTGTGGGAGAAACGTATTGATGGTAAATGTAATCAATTGTGTGTGATGAACACTATTTATGATGTAAATACTTAGGTGTATGGTGAAAACATGCCATTTTTTGCACACCCTCTATCTCGCCAGGCAGATGATATGTAAGGAGAGTTCTGTTTTTCAGCCAGTCATGGGGCAAGAAAGTACTACACCACTTTTTTGTTTCCATGATTGGTACCGGTAGTTGTGTAGACTTGTACATGTATATCTGCATCTCTCTTTGTGCGTGTAAGTGTAAGTATTGTGATACCTGACTTAAACTCGTCTGTCTGATGATTTTTTTAACGATAGTTCTGCCCAGTTAATCAGTGGCAACGACAATTCTGCCACACTTCATCGTTTCCATGATGCATGCTGTTAGTTCTGTCGACCTCGCTGTATGCATGTACAAGTGTGTGCGTGTGTCTACTTCCTCTGTTAATTTGAGTCTAAAATATATGGTTATAGAATTATGCTCACCATCAACGTGTGCTTCTAACCATTGCTTCAGGGCTTAGGCAATCTCCCATTTCACTGTACTCTTGATACCTGACTTAAACTCGTCTGTCTGATGATTTTTTTAACGATAGTTCTGCCCAGTTAATCAGTGGTAACGACAATTCTGCCACACTTCATCGTTTCCATGATGCTTGCTGTTAGTTCTGTCGACCTCGCTGTATGCATGTACTAGTGTGTGCGTGTGTCTACTTCCTCTGTTAATTTGAGTCTAAAATATATGGTTATAGAATTATGCTCACCATCAACGTGTGCTTCTAACCATTGCTTCAGGGCTTAGGCAATCTCCCATTTGCACTGTACTCTTTACAGTTTACTGCCGGTTGTGTTGGCATACGAATTGTGTTTCTCACGTTTTTCACTACATAAAAATCATTTAACAGAGAGGGTGATGAGGGGAATGTACCAGAGAAGCGAAGGACTTGGATACAAACCCACAATCAGACCATTGTTTGTATAATAGTGTAGTATGGAGTCCACATTTTTAGTACATCAAATGCATGGTGCAAAATATGGCAGCTAGATTTATTAGTGGAAAATATTCAACAAGTGCCTTAATAAAGGAACTGGACTGGATGTCATTGGGAGATTGGAAGAGTGTCAGGGGCTGTATGTGGTGTATAATGCTGTTAGAATGGATATTGGAGGAATAATTCTGAGTGGTGTATGGAGCCTAAGTTGGCAATTACCACAATCTGGCATTAGACTTTAGATGATGAGGCCTGAGTGGATAAAATATCCAAACACCCACTTTGATCTAACAATTTACGACAATTCAAGCGTGGGTACTATCTTCGGCGCAATAGAACTAGTGTCTGCACCTATTGTGACGTTTAGGATACTTGTCGATGTGTGGGGGTCTTCTATGAAAATGTGAGTTATGATGTCTGTTTGATGACCAAGTTAGCTAAGGGCATTATGTCACTTTTATCGTGGTTAGTTGGATGAAGCATGCAATTATAAACAAATGTCACACTTGGTCCTGAATCCGAAGGTTGGCGTTAGATGGGAACATTTTAAACCGAATGGAGAACTCCCCTGGGTCCTGATTTATTGAAAAATAATTTCCTGGAAAAGGGGAGAATTTTCCTGGAAAACTGCAGTAGAACGACCTTAAATGGACATTTTGGTACCTGGCTACTGATTAGCAGAAGACTCTGCGAATTTTGAATTTTTGGTTTACTTTAACGCACGAACAGAAGGTAACCCTGTCTGTAACTGATCAGGGGTTTGAGTGGGAATCATTGGAAAATAGAAGGAGGTTTGAGGAAGTGCTGGGCGTATGTTGGCGATGAGGCTAGGGGTGGATCTTGGTGAAAGAATTAGGAATAGTGCACTGGATTTCTTTTATAAGGAAGTGGGTAAATTTTCTATATCTACACCTCGGCCACAGGCATTCTATGACGAATCAGCATGTTCTGTGCTTAGCACTGCCTTACATTGACTCGATTTTTATCACATAGGACTGGCGTACTTCGATTCGAGAGGGGCGAAATTAGTAAGATTAACAGACGTATTTCGTTCCTGGAACATACGTGCTGTGCTGTAAAATACAGTTAAAGGTGCCAATCACTGATGTGTCACAAGGGATTGATTGGAATTTTAGACAAAGTACAGCTAAGGACACTCAATTTGGGTGGGTAAATAGTTGTGGCAATGAGAAAATGATATATAAGTAGATTTACACGGGCGAGAACTTAATGTTTTCTTTTCGCCTAGCACACCCCCTCGGATCGAATTCCCGAGTGCTGAAGTTACTCACATCATTATTATTAAGTATTTGCATGAGAATGAATTTATTCTAGCTAATTAGACACACCAACAGGACGGACATGACATTCACAGACACACAATTTCATTACCCCTAATTTTGAAATTTGTCCTGGTGGAGGAACATCAAAGAGGCACCGGCTGCGGGATGTAATCAGCCATATGCTATATGGAAGGCTCTAAACAGACTAAGAACTGAAGTGTCCCGATGTAAATATAATATTTAAAAAATGGGGGTACACTAATGACAACGATCTATGTGAATGTGGTGAGCTTCAGAACCCACAACATCTTCTGATATGCAGGAATCTCCCTGAAACCTGCAATATCGACGACCTTTACAGGGCAAACGAGAAGGCCATCAAGATTGCGGAATTCTGGTCACATTCTATATAATTGTGTTTATAGTTAATATTAATTAATTAATGTTATTTGTTTTTTCAACTTGTTATGTCCTGGACACGAGAAATATAAATAAAAATATAAATACCCCTAATTTAATACATCCTTTAAAATACACGGACTGTAGGTGACACTCGTGAGTTATATTATATTGTTCATAATGAAAAAGTGAGTTTGTTTCCCGTCTCTTCGTCGGTGAATTAATTTTTAATGTCTGCCTGCTTCGATGAACGGAATTTATGTTAACAGCGAGGTCTTTAGAGACGGGAAAGGATGGGAAGGAATTCGGCCATGGCCTTTTGAAGGTAGCATCCCCGGCATTCACTTGGAGTGATTTTGGGAAACCATGGATGCCTGGAACCTCCGTCCTCCCGAATGAGAGGCAAGAACGCTAAATAATTTCATGAAAACAGGTACACATAGAATTTATATCTGGAGTTTATGACGCTTTTTTTCCCGTTAAAAGGAAACATTTATGCTTTTCGAGGCGTGGAAATTACGTAACTTTGCGGCTTTTCCACAAAACACTTAAACACCGCGGCCGGACTCGAACCGGCGACCTTCGGCACTCTAGCCCCAACACTGCCGAGGTCGTTAGTTGAATTCTCTCTATCATTAACGCTGTTAACGATTAATTATATTGGAATCCCACCTTACTGATGCTTATATTCGCTCAGAGTTATAAACATCCTCGAATATCAGAACTGCATTGTATAGATATGAATTTGAGCTAAGTCAGGACATTCCATAGTTCATTATCACGTTTTAAACGTAAAAGTTACGCTTTCTCATGGTCTATGTCTTATTTTTTAATTAAATACAAAGACTCAAGCAGTTTTTCTGTTCGCCCAGAATGAAAACTAAATTTTCGATTTTCGTTTTTAAAACACGTTATTCTGGCGAGGGATTAGGCTACCATAAAAGATTCTTATATTTGTTCTACGAAAACTGACATATAATAATTATTCTCATCTCGTAATAATTTCTTCTTGAACCGCAGTGAATTTCTATGTATCCTGCTGGAACGGTTTCGATAGCAAGGACACATGAAGCCTGAGACTCTGCAATATGTATTGGACGCCCTAATTTCTTTGTCCGCCAGCTATGCTTTCACAATGGTGGATGGCCTAGCTGTATCGCTCTGTAATGGAGCCATTTCGTAACCTGTCGGACTCCCGAAATATTTCACGCATATTGGGACACCCGCACCATCTAGCGGCAAATGTCTACTACCGTGTGCTGACCTCTAGCGAGAGTTATGCAAGTTATCGCGCATGTCGCAACAGGGTCTCGGCGGCCGAGCAAGTGCGTACATGTCGACACCTGTTCAAATACGCCTTAGGCTGGGTTTTCCCCCGCTGGCTTTCTACTCTCCTAGGGGAGTGGAATATCTGCGCCCAAAGAAATTAAGCCCTTGGGAGATGGTGCCATCTGCCAGCGGATCGGTGAACTAACGGTGCAGCGCCATCTATCCGCAGATCGGGGAACTAACGTGTGACGTCACGCGACCGTGCTGCCACCTGGCGGTGTTTTTGAACTCTTATTATCTTCCTACTGACTGCGCTGGGTGGTTTTGGCTGTGGAGTGAAATATAGGGACACACATGTCTGTATTTTATCAGGTCCACCACTTTCAGCCACACCCCCACATGCAATCGCTATAGTGCACGATGGAAACTCCAGGCTACTATCACACCCAAATGCCTATGGCCTGCGCTTTGTAGTTCTTTGTGCAATGTCAAATATAGGGACAAAAACGTCTTTGGTAGAAATAGAAAAATACCCTACGTCGACCACTTTCAACCATGATATCTCTCACACCCCCATATCTACCGACATCTAACACCATAGTGCATGATGGGGGACTCGATACTACTACTACACATAAAGACCAGTGGACTATGCTATGTACTTGTAACAACAAAGTTAAATATAGGGACACACATGTCTTTGGTCGAAATACGAAAATATCCATGATTGACCAATTTCAGCCACCATATCTCCCACGCCCCCACAGCTACCAAAATTCGGCAAATGTTGTGCACGATCGGTAACTCTATGGTACTACCACACACAAAAACCAATGATCTGTGCTAGATAGTTTTGGCTGAAAAGTGATACACCATGACACATACATCTTTGGTCGAAATATGAAAGTGTCCCAGGTCGACCACTTTCAACCACTATATCTCCCACACCCCCATAGCCACCGACATCTATCCACCATAATGCACGATGAGAGATTCGATATTATTACCACACACAAACACCTATGTTCTGCGCTAAGTAGTTGTGGCAGGAAAGAGAAGGATAGGGACACAAAAGTCTTTGGTCGAAATTTGAAAATTCTCAGCATCGACCACTTTTAACCCCCATATCCCCCCTCCACCCCTCCTATTCCCCCCCCCCCCCCCACAGCTATCAGCATTCGGCCAACGTTGTGTATGATAGGAAACTCCAGTCTACTACCACATACAAACACTAGTTGCCTGTGCTTGGTAATGGTGGCTGAAATGTGAAATATAGGGATACACACATAATTGCTTTGTTTAACACCTGCGTTTACAATTTAAATACTGCTAGTCAACGTCGCTCTTAGTAATGTTAGGTAACTTTAATTTCCACTATAGAGTAGTCTGTTAAAAGTGGAACAAAAAGGATAACCACCACTATCCAATCAGTTGGGTCAACTGAGAAAAGGAGTTTTCTGCATTAGTAAGCTCGTTAACACGCTGCCGTGAACACTTGCATTTTAACCGCCATCAGACGATGACTTTCACTCTCGAAAAAATTCTGAAAGAAATGATCACTATAGAAATAAAACTGAACCCTGGTATCATCAGACACGAGCATGCTTTATTCAGCTAATATCAAGCAGTCATGTGCGGTAATACTGAAGTGTAAATCATCACTGGAACTACTTTACCATGCCCAAAGTAAAAATAGCGCGCGTGACGTCACTCTACAAAAAATATGCAGTATCTTGCAACACCCCTGTTTAAAGTATTAGTACTAACTTCTGGCAGTTTTGACCCATATGCAACACTTCTCAAACTGTATACATAAACCTTTTGGTGTGCCGACCGATATTTTTTCGAATGCTTAATTTGCATTATGGGAGGTCAGCCCCATTTATGAAATAATTAGACCCTTCTCTTCAAAATTACTTTAAAATCAAATAATAACACTTTATTATTCTTAACGCCTTGATTTAATATCATCAAAATTAAACTACACAACCAAATTCACACCTAACTTCTTAACTATCCCCAGAGATTCTATTCTATATCTTGTTGAATGCAACGATGTTATTCTATATTTACCAAAGTATTATACAAACTACTGTCTGTGGAAGCCAGTCACAATTAAATATTTACATCTTTTTTTACAAATTATTTATCATTACGAAATTAACACACACAAAAAAAAGGAAATCGATTGGGAATTATAATTAATTACGGTATCTGCACCGTGTATAACAGATATGTTATAATCTTAAATGATACATTGCAAATATTATTGTTCCAAGGATGATATCCACTTTTCGCATAAACATTTAAGTTTTTCGTGCTATATAACTTGTTTTTAAACTTAATGTGACCGCCATTACTCACCAATGACGTGGTCATTGGGCGCGGTGTAATCCCCCTAGTATTGTGCACTTCAATAGTATCGGCATGTGCGGTATTCGTTATCATTTGTCCTTACTAAAACCGGGAATTGTTATTTTTTTTTCTTCTGATGAATTTATACCTAGGAGACGTCGATGTCATTAGAGGCGGGTGTTCTGAACTATATGTGATGAGATTCCAAAGATTGCGAAACACTCTGTAAAATAGATTATATCATCTTAGTAATTATGTCAGATATGGCTTCGCAATTCCATATTCATTGCACTGAACGCCGCTGTAGCGGTGCAGTGAGCTGTCAAAAGTTTCTTGGCATAATGTCTCCCTCTTTCTCACTTCTCTCTCCCCTAATAATGCATAAGAAGGCTGATTTTATTTCGTAACGGTTTAAACATTCATCTCCACAAAGCCCACATATATACAGTAGCGGTTCCGTTAGCACACACAAATTTAGTTTATGTACTGCCGAAGCAAGTACAGCAAACTCAAATTTGGCGCTGCAGCTCAACTGTAGTTCCGAGATAGGCCGCCAGAGCTCACTGCCGTTAAACTTAGAGCAAAGCATAACAGATGGCAACGCAATCAGTATTCTGAACCCCTACAACCTGGCAGTAGTGCAAGTAATGCGCCCTGAGACATAAATTAATTTGAATGTGATGGAACGAGAATGCTCGGGTTGTCTTTTCACTAGACACCTCTTTTCTTTTTTCTTACCTTCTTTATCCTTAATTCTGTGTTTTTTTCCCCGCTCACTTTCTTGAACACTTCAACATTTTTAATTTTCAATTCTTTCAGTATTTTTGGTAAACTATTCACCACTACCCCTGGTAATTTATTCCAATCCATTCTCTTAACTACAAAAGCAAATTTTACCACTCCCTTGTGCAATATAGTGGTCACGTTCTTCTTTTCACTTCCACGAATAACTCTTATATCTTCCCCCAATATCTTACAAGCCTCGTCACCAGCATACGTCTTATACGCTCCCAGCACTCACTTCACTCTCCTCCCGCCTTACATTGAATCCCTTTCCGGGTCCTTTATCATCTCAGTTACTGATTGTGTTCTCCTGTAATTTCCACAGACTAATAAATCAAGCTGCTCTCTTCAGGGCCGGATTAAGACAGCGCGGGGCCCGTAGCAAATGTGAAGAAGAGGCCCTTCATTTTTGCCGTCCGGGAGAAAAATTGTAGAGCTAAAAAAAAAGGTCGCCCATCTAGCCTAGGTGCGCGGCCCCCCGAAGAGGCGCGAGGGCCCCCAGAAGGCGCGAGGCCCGTAGCATTTGCTACCTCCTGCTACGTGGCTAATCCGGTACAGGCTCTCTTTTGGATCAATCCTTTATCCAGAGTGACACAACACAACCACTATATTCATGCAAAGGTCTGATCAAAGTTTTGTAACCCAGAATCTTCACTTGTCTGGTACATCCGCTCATCACTCTCTTCGACATATGAAGGATTTCAAAGCTCTCTGTACTACCTGTCCATTGAGTGTTGCCGAGTTGAGCTTATTATCAGTTACTATAACAAGATATTTATTTATACTTCAAGCCTTCAACAAGCAATCCCACCAACAACTTACAATCATAAAAATATCTTTTCTTCGCATTTACCTCCATTCCAAGTTTATCTACATAGCTGGATATCCTGTTCAGGTAATCAAATTGTTCTCCAGTTTTGATCCTATTATACACTATTCTACCCTCTGCCAACAACCTAACTTCTAACTGTAAACCATTAACGATATCATTTATTGAGTAGTGAATAGAAATGGTCGCAGTACACTCCCTTTTCCACTTCCAACTCTCAACATTTCTAACCAACTCGCTTTCTTCCTTTTAACAAATCTTTTAATCAAGAAGCCACATTTCCATAAAAAGTAACAGCTAGAATTCAGAAGAAAATCAAGCATGCATTCACATCTAAATTATTTTTCAAATTCTGAAAGGAAATAGTTAAAACATTACAGTGTAGATAGGACATACTGGCATGTTTTCTTCTTTGTTTCCATGAATCGAGAAACTTCAAGATATGCCAATGAAATTGCACTGCTTGCAATCACAATTTTTATTTTCCGAGGCTAACATCAAAAATAATGTTGGAGGAGAAGTTGTTAATGACCATGATACACTCTTGCACTTTGGCCCTTTGGCCCGTATGTGCCATCAACCAGAAATGATCAACAACATTGAAACAGCGACGGAAAATCACTGCACTGCACTTTTAGAAACTAAGAGTAACCACAGAAAACGCGATAGCATAAACTGGAATTAGCATAATTTTATAGTAAGTATAGTATAGTGACCCCGTCAGATTTCATGAACAAGCCATCAGGAACAGAGAAGGAAATATGGAACAACAGAAAGTACTGAACCTGCGGGAAACGAAAATAAGATGAATCAACATCAAAAGCCAAACCGAAATCAAAAAGTAGACACACTGAAAGGAGTACATAGGAAATTATGACGGTGACAATATACCTTCTTTGCGAAAAGTTAAATGTGTTAGCAAATGGTTTACTAGGCTATCTTTTGAAACCAGAATTTCATAGAGTTTTTCAAGATTTAAAATCAAATTAGAATTGTTCAGCGCGGAGAAATTTAAAAAATTACTTAATATAGTAAAAATGTTGTGCGATATCTCAACGGATTTCAGTGTGAAATATTTATTCCCATGAAATTCACAAATATTGAAACCAACGTAGCATCAATAACTTGGTTTGAAATTATCGACACGAGAACTAAAAGGTAAGTCGAGAGATGCTAGGTGACGATGAAGTTAGATTTTGAATATCAGAGTAGAAAAAACAATAATGCCGTTAAGATTGATTTCAAAATGATTTTTCAGGAAAAATATAATATTTATGAAGTTGTTATTCGTTTAAAAAAAACATTAAACAGATAATCATATCTAAAAACGCGTAAGCATGAAGAATCAGTAATTTAAGAAGAAAGTGTAGTGCCTAGTATTAGCTGATAAAAATCGGAGGAGTGCGACTCAGGGGTCCGTTTTTTTTTAATTATTATTATGGGTTTACGCCTCGTCGACATCGATGTCATTAGTAGCGGGAAAGGATGGGGGAGAAGGAACGGGAAGGAATTCGGCCATGGCTTTTTGTAGGAAGCATCCCAGCATACGCCTGGAGTGATTTGGGGAAACCATGGAATGCCCGGACGGGGATTCGAACCCACGTCCTCCTCAAAGCGAGGCCAGAGCATTAACCATTCCAGGATTCCGTGTTGTAACGACGTAATCAAAGATCTCGTAAGGCAGTCGCTCGCCACAAATGTGAATGCTTGGCGTATTTTCAGATTGGACGGAGACCTACCCCAGCATTCACATGGAGTGATTTCGGTAAACCATGGGAAACAGAAGATTCTATGGCCGGACGGGGATACGATTCACGTGCTCCGAATGCGAGGTCAGAGCGTTACCGCTCACCCACCACGCTCGGCGCTAGTGTAATTGTTCTTTTCCTATCAAACTTATTATGAGTGCACTCTGAACTAAGAGTCCTTTGAATAAAGTAGTAAAATTTCTGGTAAACTTAACGCAAAAATCAGAATTTTTACTTATTTCGTTCGCAATTTACAAACTATATTAGATGTAAGAAATTTTAGTGTTTGTCGTTTATATACAGGATATAATCGATATTGGAGGAAATTTTTTAGAGACAGTCAAATAACAAAAATGGTCTAAAATTGACAACTTTGACGGCTACCCACATCTTCAAGTAAAAATAATAGTGCTCTATTTAAGAGATTGGAAAAAACAAAAAAAACATTCGTTTTGAACCACTTTTCTTCTGTGCGATCCCCCCCTTATCTCACGAACCCCCTCCCCCGCATACACACACAGACAGGGGTGGATCCCGGGGGAGGGGTGCTAGGGGGCTCAAGCCCCCCCCCCCCCCAAAGTATCTGGGTTCACCCCCGACATTGTAATTTTGAGACCTTTAGCTCTACGGATTCGAGGCCCGAGGAGGCTATAAAGACTACCCCATGGCCGACTCCAGCCCCCCCCCCAAACCAAAATCCACTGAAGGCAAGCCCTCTGAACCAAAATTCACTCAATCCAAGCCCCCCAAACCAAAGTCCGTTCAAGCCCCCCCCCCCAAAAAAAAAAAAAAATCCTGGATCCGTCCCGGCACACAGAACAATATAAAATTTTACAAAATTTTAAATACGATATTATTTTTTGGATCAGTAAAACACGTTTCCAGACACAAAATCTGGAAGATATTCTGTTAAGTGCTAGAGGGGTATGTGAGAGACGGACAGACAGGGAAGCAAGAGCAATAGGACTCCGTTCGCCTTGGGTAAGGAACCACAAAAGAAGAGTCGCCATGGTTATGAATTATCATCATCAACACTTTGTTTTGTATTTATTTTGCGTGAGAAACGGAACATCGGTAGAGTATATTGTACTAAATACGATCAAACGAAAGGTCTGTAAGTGCAGCTGTACCGTGTATTTCAAAAGTGGAACAACTACAAAGAATTTCATACAAAAATGACAGGTATATTAGCAACACTCAAAGCAGCTATCTAATCTCTAACAGAAATACACACGCTAGGTAGGTTATAAATAAATAAAAAATTATGGTCATTTAAAACTGAAGAAATGCTAAAAAGAAATTAGCAGTAATGCTAAGGCTCTTCGTGAACGGATATGGAATTGCCAAAGTGATACGAACAATTGTCGAAAACTATAGAAATGGAATTTATGTAGAAAAACTGTAGGGTCTCAATACCGCGTGAAGTCATAAATGAGCAGGCAAAACAGAGGGCATCTTCGAGGAAACTGAAAGGAGACGGTTGAAATTGTACGGACATGTTGGAGCAGCCGAGGGTTAGTATGTTGACCATCTTTCATAAGAAAGTGATCAGGTCGTCAGAAATAAGACAAGACGAGTGAGCGAGGTGATGAGTGAGACAGAGAGGGCGTCAACTACAATGAAAATAACATAGTGTAGAAAAATAATTCTTTATGCCTTGTGGTATGGAACACTGATAGATGTTTCAGAAACCATATTATAAACTCTAAATTATAAGTATGCCACAAAAATACTTTCGTCAGATATGAGTAACGAGGAACGCAATTCAATAATGGCAGGTTCCTTTTATCCTGTGTTAAGTTTCGCCTCTACACTAGTTGAGAAAGTGAAGTGCTACCATCTATGGTGTAACTGTGCTTTTTGTGTGAGAAGTGTGTTTTCGCTTGTGAAATGTGTAGTTTCTGGGGCGGAGATTGAGGACCGCCCAAGCATTCGCCTAGATCAGCGTCTCTCAAACTTTTAAGCTCCCCGTACGCCTATAAAGTTCACAGGCGCTGCAGAACCCCCTTGAGAAAAAACTGCGACCTTTTTAGCCCTACTAATAGCGACAATCAGCAACAATGAGCAATACGCATGTTATACGTATAAGATAGCCAGTCCGCCTTACGGAAATCTTGTCGCGAACCCTCTACGACCAACTGTTGAACCCCTAGGGGTTCGCGTACCCGACTTTAAGGAACACTGGCCTAGATGATTGCAATCAGGACGACAGGTAAGCGGGAGCTGGACTCGTCACCTCCCTGATCCAGAGCAATACTAACCTAAACGACTGACAGGAAAGAAAATTATATCACACTCAATCACAAACGGGTTGTCATAAATAATAAGAAAGCGAAACTATCCACCCACATATGAATATTGATCTGCTTTTCTTTTTCCTTATGGTTTTACTCTCGTCGACGCTGAAGTCATTGTAGGAGGTAAAGGACTGGCAGCAAGGACTGGGAAGGAATTTGACAATGTCCTTTTGAAGGAGCCATCTTGCCATTCGCCTGGAGTGATTTTGGGAAACTATAGAAATCCAAATGGCCGGATGTAAATTCGAACCTGCGTACTCCCCAATACTTGACTTTATAGCTCTTACATAACTTTATTCTTTGCTATTGTAGTTCTAGACCAAAACAAATACAACGATGTATCGCCAAGCTTTGGAGGAGAATTCTGTTACACAGATGCAAGAATGAAATATACGTATTCATATTAGACCTCGGCGACTAGTTTTGAAGTAGGTCACCTCATATGATGTCACAAGTTGCCGAGCCAGGCAGCACTGAACCCACTACCTCTGGTGAACCGCGCGGCGCGCTTCAGATATTCCAACGCGCACCAAATCGTCAGTTAACACATATGAATGCACAAGGAATCACTTAGCGCTGCCTAATAGAATAGTAACCATCGTCTAGTTCAAAAAATGGAATGTAGAATACAACTGAAAAAAGTCATGAAGGAATGGGTTAATCTCTTCTCATAACAAATGAAAATAAATAGCTGTTATGTCTTCAATAATAATACTTGGAATGTGCTGCGAGAAACTCAGAAAAATGAGTTCTTATACGAAACCATTAATTTAACCAAATAAATCGTGCCTTGGAATCTGAAAATACTGGCCCTGCCACGTGAAATTTAAAGCTGGTGCCAAATACATACTCCAGTATTAACAAAAATACTGACTAGAAATCTGATGTAGCGAGCGAACATGGAATCAACTTACATTCTTTTGATTCGAGAACACATGTTTCTGGAACATTTAGTAACAAACGACTACGGAGTTAAAAACAATGAAAGTGAACAGAATGTTACACACATCTGTAAAAGTCTTGTGTGAAGCATATGAACCAGCAACACAGATGTATGTGGAAGTAAGTGGAAAGCTTCTTCTCCATGAAAAAGAAAAGTAAATTTTTAAATTCCGTCGAAATTAATATAATTTAAAAAATGTATTTACCTTTATAGTATTACCGTTCTAAACTGGAACCGTTTAGATATTTAAATCATCGCGTTATATATCAAACATGTTATTTTTAGAAGTTCCACGTGCAACTTATCATTATATCCGATGGACAAAGTCGTCCACGAAGTGAATCAGTATGAATATTAATTACCTGTCTAATTGTATTAATGTTTATAAAAAATCATAAATGAGAATTATTCCCACAATATATACTCAACCGAGCTGTGTCTATCTATCCCTCTCTTACTGCATCACATAAATAAAAGCGAACAAATTTGGATGGCGTTTTCATACTTTGAAAGTTCATGGTCTACCTTAAAATCTGCGATATACCTCTCACTCTACGTCACCCAGAGACGTAGCGTGTGATAATAATCTGTTTTTAGGCGCCACAAATAACACTGCATCTAAGATAAAAATCTTAGCCTTAAAACATACCCTTCAAAGATTAGACTTCATCACATATCAACACACCACCATTTAAATTCTGTTAATACTTTTTTTTGCCATGTAAGTTTATTTTTTCGGTTTTGTGTATACAGTTCTTTAAAATACACGGAAGACGAAAGTCAAATATTAATCTCGCTATACAATACCGAAAGAGGTCTAACCAGTCGGTATCAACGTCTTAAGCTAAAAAAAAAAAAAAAAAGTGCCTCCATCGGTTAAATGACAGTCAGTCGGACCAACAAGTCCCAGTATTGTTTCTAGAGGCAGAGGATTTTCTATTATGATACTTGGGTTATTATAATATTTATGTATAATATAATTTTTAGTCTTCATATTAAAATGCCAAATTTCCACGGAGCTTTTGAATGTCAGATTATTTAATTTCTTAATTTTTCTCCCTTACAGAACTTTTCGGTAGGTTAGGATAACATCTATGTAAAGTGTTTCATCTTAGTATTAAAATGTCAGATTTTCACGTAGCTTTTGAACATTTGATTAGTTAATTTCTTAATTTTTCTAAATTACATTCCGTTAACTATAAAGAAAAACGATGTTCAGATCTTTGCGATAGCTGTAGGAACATCGTAAATAAGAAAGTAGATGAAAGAAACGATACTTCTTACAAGACATTATGTTTTTTTTCCCTGCTCCGAGATAGTAATTGCTACTCGAAAATAAAAAATGAAAACAAACATTGGACGTATTATTCCACGCAACTAGCGGGCGGTGCAGGGCGCAAATACTAGCGTTGAGTACGTGAGATAAATGCAGTAATAGGGCAAACACAAGACCAACAGGGCCGAATAGAAGGAAAGCCAGAGAAGCAAGAACATGAAAACTCAGAACCTACAAAACAACCCAATAACAGAAAATTGCGGATTGCACTTGCAAAAGGTTGTGCTCTTTCAGCAGTAGCATGTTAATATGGACAAGGACTTTTAGAAGTTACGTATTTTAAAAGTCGAGCCAGCATCGCTTTCAAGCCAGTGGCCTAGTCCCCGGGAGACTTGTGAAGCCAAGACTAGCTCCCTTCCGTCCAACGTTAGCGAACTGAAAAGCCAGCTGATATTTTTTAACTTTACGTTGAATATGATGCGGTCTATCAGCATTAAAAGAAGGGTATAGTGAATAAAATTTATATTTAAAGGAAGGTCAAAAGTGTGATCAGTCTTCAAACCAGGTAAGTTTGTGTGGATGTGTTTTGGTGTTATTTGTAATTGGAACTGGGTACTTTTTATGTGTGAACTGGGTATCAGTATAGTTGATTGTCTCTACAATCGCCGGTATGATCCACTTTCCCTTAACGCATTCAACCGGAATTCTGGATACAGAACACGGATGGTGGAAGAACGAAGACATATTGGCTTTAAACCACGCTTTCTCAAAGAAAATTTAAGCAATAACAAAGTCTGCTTGAACGACAATAAATGCAGTACAATTACAATAGTAATAATAATTAAAAAATACGACGACGGAAGAGGGCTCTGCTTGGCGTTCAGCGAGAGCGCCTCGCCTTGGGCACGGCGGGATGAGAGGGTTTTAATTATGTATTGTTCCCTGATGAACATTACAATCAACTCAATTCTTCAAATCCTTCC
This sequence comes from Vandiemenella viatica, assembly GCA_031002005.1. NCBI lineage: Eukaryota > Metazoa > Arthropoda > Insecta > Orthoptera > Morabidae > Vandiemenella > Vandiemenella viatica. The sequence goes on along the minus strand of JARYHS010013630.1, from coordinate 132,750,694 downwards.
ATCAGCTGGTCAGACGTAGTACCCAGATGCTTCTTGCTTGGAAGCAGGGCCATATAGTGATGAAGAATGCAAATATAATCCGATATTGTTTTGGAGAAATCACAACATACGTTACGTTTTAAAAAGATACTAAAATTGAATTGCCTCAACGATAAGAACAGAATATTCTTCCTATTACCCCTTAAGTGACTGTCTATGTGCAACCGTTTATACACAAACGTTGATAAACTCTTCACTCAATTGCAAAAGCAGAAGTCGACAGATATCAACGTACCGGTCATTAAAGTGGAATGGTGAAAAGTTGTCACAGGATACACCTTAAAAAATGGATAACGTAACCTGGTAATAACACATTAGATTACATACAACGTGCCAGTATGTAATAGGGCGTAAAGATAAATTCGAAATGTTATCATATATGAAGACTAATGACGTGATGTATATGTATTCAAGATGTCCATCCATTAAACAAGAAGACGCTGCCTGGCAAGTGTGTACTCTCATGGAATGTAACAGTGTACAGTATTTCATGGGCTACAGGCAACACCTTGGGATTGGAAATTAGAGCCCCAAGATTTAATTCGAATATAGGTCTGTTTAATGCATTTACTCGTTAGTTAACAAAAACAAAACTGCGTCAATAGTGTGGTTAAAAAATAAAAAAATGGGTAAAAGAATTCAAAAAAGTAAACATCAATTTTTTTATGTAAAAAAGTAAATTCCTGAAATGAAGTCTTCACGGGTGTACTGCCGGATAATGTTTTGAAAACACGCTAGTCGTCGAAATATCATGTTTTATTAATATTACTCAATTATATTTAATCTGCATAACGAGATAACTTTGTGTATTATATAACAGAGACAATATACATGAATAAACGGAGTAAAGATATTCACATTGATTAGTCACAGATATTGTTCTGAGCAAGTTTTTAAGGACAATCTTTGAGATAAACAATTTGTTCTACGGATCATATAATCTCAGGGCGTCTCGGGATTACAAATATTAAAAAACCAACACACACAAATAAAATCACATTTAACTCACAGCGTTTCATGCGCCAGTCCAAATTCCATGGTTAAATTGTCCTGCATAGACCGATAATACTCAAAACGCAGATTCCATAATCATCCGATCCTGCTGACCGTATCTTCACTCTTCTCTCTGTAGCACGTTATGCTCTTCTGTTCGTTATTCTCAGAGAATATTAAAAGTTTCATATACTCACAGATATCATATAAATATGTAATGTATCATAATGGTACATTACTGTCCAGTCAATATATGGCAAGTTAAAGTCACCACCTAGCATTATTGTATGGTCTCGAAATTGCGGAGCTACATATATTATTTGCATTATTCCTTAAGGCCTCGGCAATAGTTACGCTTGCATCTGGTGGACGATTGAAGGAGCCTGTCACAAGTTTCGTCCTAGCTACGTTGAACTTGATCCATAAAATTTCGCAGACAGTATCGACATCTATTTCGTTATATGGGAGGTACTTACTAACAGCTAAAAATACACCACCTCCTTGGGAATGCAACCTGTCCTTAAGGAAAATGTTCATGCTACTATTAATGATTTCGGCGGAACTTATATCTAGTTTTAACCAACTTTCTGTGCCTATTACGATATCAGCATCTGTACTACGAATAAAAAATTGATGACTTGGCCATTATGCACGCTATATTATAGTTAACCTTAAATAAATACCTTAAATGTGTTCCTTTATCAAACTTAAAAAAAAAAACTAACTTAGTTCACACCCGAATGTTGGTTGGATCCTCCCGAAGGAGGCATACTAAGCCATTGTGTCAGAGGTAGAATGGCCGGTTCCTTTCCTCAGGGATCTACAATTTAACGTGGAATCCGAACCACAGAGCGACCTGATAAATACATAAAAGCCAAGATTTCCCTCGCTCTTTTTCGAATTTGACAAGTATATATTGTGCCCTCAATTTCAGTAAAAATTATGACGTGCATAATGGCCAAGTCATCAGATTTTATTTATTGTAAATAAACGATTTATGACACCGAGGGAAACCATTCTGTTTCACAAAGTGAACTGAATACACTCTGTAAAGTGTAGACTTGGCTCAGAAAAAGATCTCATAACTTTTTGTCACCACACGAACACGAGACATGGCCTATTTTTGCAAGAATTGTTTTTGTGGTATCTCATTTCTTTTTGTAAGTTTATCGCTTATTCTGAATCACCTCTCAAACGCAATGATTCCATTTGAAAATAGCCGAATATGAACATTTCAGAATTGAAGAGATCAGTATACCTAACCAACAATGCCCCACTCTAAAACAATGGGTGTGCGCTGTAGCCGAGCAATGAATATTGCCGCTGGTTTAACTACCACCATAAATAATTACTAATAACTTCCAAACAAAGCAAAGTAACAAAGTAAAATTTATGATATTTGTTAAACTTGCTGATCGCTATGCATTAAAAAATTCCCAGGCTTATAACTTCAGCCGGAGCAAATCAATTAAGCCGCAAATATGTGCCTGAATTTTTGATGTTTTTGATTGTAATTAAATAAATACGGAGAGAAAACTCCAATATTAGACTTTTTTATGATTTGTGGATGAAAACATATATCTGTACCAAATAACTTGTTTCTAGGATTACTGGAAGTACGGTGGAATTTTGATGTCGGGGTACCATGGTCGAAATAAAATTTTTATTTTCGATAACTTCCAAAGTAAGAAAAGGAAAGAAGTAAAATTTAACACATTAGTTAAACCTAGTAAGCCAACACTACAATGAAAATCTGAGGTAAGTAAAGTTATTAGGGTAGAAAGCGACTTCACGTTATGGGTTGGTTTTTTTTTCCTGTCATCTTTCGACTGGTTTGATGCAATCCTCCATCCCTTCCTATCTTGTGATAAACTCTTCATCTCTCCATATTCCTTACAACCCACGTGCTCAATTATTTGCTTTATATATTCTAATCTCTGGCTTCCTTTACAGTTCTTACCTTCGACTGTTCCTTCCACCAGAAAATTAACTAATTCAGTATGTCTCAAAATATGAACTACCAGCCTGTCTCTTTTTTTTCTGTGAGTTTCCTCCACAAACCTCTTTCCTCACCCATTATTTCCAAAACTCGTTCATTTCTTATTATTTCTGTCCACTTAATTTTCAGCATTCTTCTGTAGCACCACATTTCAAATGCTTCCATTTTCTTTCTTTCCGGTATTCCTAAAGTCCATGTTTCGCTACTATAAAGTGCTGTGCTCCACACAGGGGCGGATCCAGTGGGGGGGGGGGCTAGGGGGCTCAAGCCCCCCCCCCAAACATATCTAGGTCCACCCCTGACATTGTAGTTTTGAGATTTTTTTTTTTTTTTTTTTTTTTTTTAGCTCTACGGATTTGAGGCCCGAGGAGGCTATAAATACAACCTTTTTCCCGACTCAAGCCCCCCCCCCCAAAGCCAAAATCCACTGAACCAAAATTCACTCAACCCAAGCCCCCCCCAAACCAAAGTCCGCTCAAGCCCCCCCCCCCCAAAAAAAAAAATCCTGGATCCGCCCCAGGCTCCACACATAGAGTTTTAAAAAGTTCTTTCTAATTCCTAGATCAATATTTGAGACTAAAAGGCTCTTTTTGCTATTGCTATTCTGCTTTCAACATCATTCCTGCTTCGGCCATAGGTTGTAATTTTTCTTCCCAAGTAACAGAATTCACTTACTTTTCCTATTGCATCCGATCCTATTTTTATATTTAATCTACTAGTATTGGTATCATTTCTGCTACATTTAATCACCTAATTCTTGCTTTGATTTATATTCAGTCCAAAACCTTCGTTCAGTATTTTGTTCATGCCATTCAATAACTTCTCAATATACTCAGCCCTTTCTGCTACCAAGACAATGTCATCAGCAAATTGTAGCATACTGATTTTTTTCTCCTTGAACACTTATGCCATATGGAAATTTTTTTTACTTTCTTTATTGCTTCTTCTACATACAAGTTGAATATTAAAGGGGATAGACTACAACCTTATCTCACTCCCTTTTTAACTGATGCATGTCTCCCATGATTCTCCACTTTTATTATAGCTACTAGATTCTTATATAGTTTATAAAGTATTCTTCTATCTCGATACTTTAGACCTGACTTCTTTAAAATTTTGAACATATTGTCCCACTTAACATTATCAAAAGCTTTTTCTAAATCAACAAACGCCTTAAAAGTATCTTTGTTTTACTTGATCCGCCCTTCAAGTATCATATATATTATTTCTATAAGTTTTTTTTTTTTTTTTTTTTTTTTTTTTTTTTTTTTTTTTTTTTTTTTTTTTTGTCACAAGCCTGTATCTTCCTTCATACCTAACCGAAATCAATGAATGAGGTGTCATTTTAAAGCTTATGGTCTCCAGTTTGATCAAATCATATTTTAAGAAAGTAAGTTTTCGGAATTTGACCCTTAAAGGGCAAAAATGTCAATATGTCTAAAATGCTTCTTTCTGTGTTACGGGTAATTTATCTCCCTGGATACCTATCAGAAATCGTTTAATGAAGTATCATTTTAAAGATGAAGATCTTTAATTTTGTGACGTCATATAATAAGACATGAATTTTTCGGAATTCGACCCTTAAAGGGCAAAAGTATCAATATTTCTGCAATGCGTTTTTGTGTCTCGAGCCATTTATCTCCCTGGATATGTAACCAAAATCGATAAATCAATTAAGATTATGAGGAGTAATGTCTCAGCTTTGGTGATATCATATTTTAAGAAAGAAGTTTTTTGGAATTCAACCCTTAAAGGGAAAAAGTAAAAATGTTTCAACAACGCATTTTTGTGTCACGAGCTGTTTATCTCCCTTGATTTGTAATCGATATAGATAAATGAGGTATCATATTAAAGACTATGGTCTCCGCCATGGTAACATTATATTTTAAGAAAGGAATTTTTCGTAATTCGACCCTTAAAGGGCAAAAATGTCAATTTTTCTAAAATGGGTTTTTTGTGCCTCGAGCCATTTATCTCCCTTGATAGGTAAACAAAATGATAAACGACGTATCATTTTAAAGATTGAGGTCTTCGTAAGGTCTTAGGTTCCGTTAAACCACATTTTAAGTAAGAAATGTTTCAAAATTTTAACCTTAGAGTGCAAAAGTACTAATATTTCTACAACGAATTTTTTTGTCACGAGCTATTTATTTCCCTTGATACCTAACCGAAATTAATAAATGAGGTATCGTTTTAAATATAAAATTATCAGCTTTGGTCACATCAAATTTTAAGAAAAAACTTTTTCCAAATTCGTTCCACCCTTAAGGGGCAAAAATATTATTTCTAGAATGTTTTTTTTTTTTTTTTTTTTTTTTTTTTTTTTTTTTTTTTTTTTTTACCTCGCTTGATAACTAACGGAAATTGATAATTGAGGTATCATTTTAAAGGCCAAGGTTGCTGCTTGGTCCACCATATTTTATAAAAGAAATTTTTTGGAATTCTACCCTTAAAGAGAAAAAGTATCAATCATATTTCTACAGCGTGTGGTTTATTATTATTATTACAAGCCATTTATCTTCTTCGATACCTAGTTTTAATCTACAAATATCATACCGTTTTAAAGATTAGGACCTCCGGTTAGGTAAAATCATAAATTAAGAAAGAATTTTTCTGAATTTGGTGCTTAAAGTGGTACCGCGTATGAGAAAGTTCAGAGCCAAGTCCTTAGATTGCAGCAGCAGATATCACAGAGAAGTCAATAAACTTTTTTTTCAATAAGTTGCTTTTTGGATATTTTTTTCTGTTATGGAAATACTTTCGTTTTGCTATACAATTCCAATGTACACATTTTATTCGCACACCAACAAATATCACGGAGATGTTGATATGTTGTGTGCATCTTGTTCAGGCTGTTTGTATTCTGTTAAGGTCAGTGACAGTTTGTCGTAAATACTGAGTGTTTTAAACTTTCCTAACCGTTTCGTAATATGTTGCAAGTATTTTGATGCGTACCTTTTACACTAAAAAAGTAAATATTTGCTACAAAAGTACGGTTCTACTTTTCATTATATTACAAGCATTCAACCTAGCTATTAATCGCATTTATTCGCGAAATTTTCGCACGGGTCGTCTAGTTATTCTTAAAGCCAGAATTGCTTCCCTTGTACCCCGATTTTTCCTAAACCCAAACTGATCTTCAACTACTATCTCTTCTACGACCCTTTCCATCCTTCTGAATATTATTCTAGTCAGTAAGTTTGAGGAAAGTGATGTTAGACTAATGGTACGATAATTCTCACATTTGTCGGCTTGTGCTTTTTTCGGAAGTGTGAAGATGATATTTTTATTAAAATTAGTTGGTATTCCTCCTGTTTCATAACTTTTTGATATAAGCTTGAATAATCTTTCGATTCCTTCTTCTCCTAGGGATTTAAGAATTTCTGCAAGGGTCTCATCAATTCCAACTGCCTTATTTGCTTTCAAGTCATACAGAGCCCTATTAAATTCTGTCCTCAAAACAGGATCTCCTAAGTCATCAATATCGACATCACCTTACTTTTCCACTACGCTATTGTTCAAATCGTCCCCATCATACAGTTTATGAATGTATTCCTTCCATGGGTTAGCTCTATCGTCTGAGCTTAAAAGAGGTTTCCCATCGGCAGCTTTAATGTTCATATCTCTTTTCTTCTTTTCTCCAAAATTCCGTTTGATCTTCCTATATGCAACATCTACTTTACCTACGACCATTTCCTTTTCTACTTCTTCACACTTTTCTTCTAGCCAATTTTCTTCTGCTTTTTTGCATTTCCTGTTTATTTGATTTCTAAATTGCCTGTATTGCTCTCTTCCCGCTTCATCGTAAGCATTTTTGTACCTTCTCCTCTGATCCATGTGCTTCAAAATTTCTTCTATGCTCCAAGGTTTTCTGGCAGCTTGTTCCATAGAGCCTAATGTTTCTTTACCAGCTTTCATTATTTCGGTCTTTAATACATTACATCTTCGTCCTCGGTTGAGCTCCTTTGAGAGTAACTTCTTAGACTAAGTCTACCATTTCTGAAAATTTTTCTCTCGTGCTAGATTGTTTCAGTTTATTCACTTCCAGTCTGTTCTGCTTACTTTGCTTCCTTATTCGCTTGAATTTCAGCCTGCACTTCATTACTATCACATTATGGTCAGAGTCTATGTCTGCTCCTGTGTACGCTTTACAGTCTAGAACTTGATTCCTGAATCTCTGTTTGACCTTTATATAATCTAGCTGATATCTGCCTGTATCCCCAGTACGTTTTCAGGTGTATATCTTTCTTTCATGGTTCTTAAACAGTGTGTTCGCCACTACTAGCTTATATCTTTCACAAAATTCTAACAACCGGCTTCCTCGTTAATTTCTTTCTCCTAGACCAAAACTTCCTACAGTATTCCCCTCTTATCCTTCTCCCACTATTGCATTCCAATCACCCATGATCATTATATTTTCCTCTCCCTTCACATATTGGATTAATTCTTCAATTTCGGTGTATATTTTCTCTATTTCATTGTCATCTTCCCCATACGAGAAGTCCTGTGCGTCCTTCCATTTATCCTCACTAATCCCAACAACATCTAACTTGAGTTGTTTCATCTCCCTTTATAAGTTTTCTAACCTACCTGCCCTATTCAGACTTCTAACATTCCACGCTCCGACTCGTAGAATGTTTCTATCCATTCTGATGACTCCTCCCTGAGCAGTCTCCACCCGGAGATCCATTAGGGGACTATTTTACCTCCGGAATATTTTACCCAGGAAGAAGCCATCATGAAATATGTAATTTCAGAGGATTTGCCAGGCAGATCAAGATATCAATCATATCATATCATACTAGCATGCTCCCTTAATCGGACTCCACAGAACAAATTATTCAACAGCCTGGTCAAGTTCAAAATCCCTCTTCCAACATCGATAGATATCCTGTTGAGACACGATGTGAATCAGGCGGTAGCTCATTATTTAAGAGAGGCAGATATCTTTCTTTAAAGAAATCATTTATATAAAAAAATTACTGTATAAATCCTGGAATTTAGGTACGTACTTAGAATTGCAGCAAATTTCACAGTAGACACTGTACTTAAGCCGGTTAAAATTATCATAAAATACCATGTTTCATTATATTAAGTAACCTTCATTAATTGTTCACTAATCCGCCCCGCCATGTTATACGCATCCCCGGTACGGTGCACAGCCGCTCCATCCAAACTACAGAGAATACAGTCCCTACAAAACAAACTTCTCCGCACTATCTTAAAAGCAGCATGGTTTATTCGAAACTCCAGCTTCACAGGGAAACTTAACTTAAAACTATTAAAACCTACGTTAGTAATTCTGCAAAAGTCTTTATAAATAGCCTAGAAGCAACTCTTGGAGCACAGTACTACAATCTAGGCAGCAGATCAACAATGTCTAAAAACGTATCGCCTACCACAAGATATCTTAAGCGACGACGGAGAAGATTCCTTTCTGACTCTCCCTGAACGCTGTATAAAAAGTTATCATACCCCTTTCATTACGTGAGTCTTATACTATTAATACTTTTGAACTATATTGTCATTATTATTATTAATAATATCCAAATTGTATTCTTTAAATAACCCTAAGTGAGGAATGACTATCGAAACTTCAAATTTTAAAGCATAAGATTTAAAATGTCTCACTCTAAATTTTATTTTAACCAGCTCTAAATCTATGTCAAATATCTTATATGTCTTTTGAATGTCTCTACATGTCACATGTTATATAGTAATATAATTTAGATACGGAGGAATCCAATTGGATTGACCTCAGGCCAGGCGATGTAAGCAGTCACTTTATAAGATCAAAAAACTGTATAGCATAATTGTAATTGCTGGACATTTTACAATAAATAGTGTCTAAACAAAAAGTTAACAGAAATACTCTTAAGTACACTGAGGGAGTCTGTCAGAATCACTACTTTATTATGGCCGCATTGGTGGCTGAGAGTTCTAGCCTCCGCTGAGAAGATTGATGTTTCTTCCGGGAGAGAATACTGGGCAGGAAATCCTGTGCTGGGACAGAAAAAGGAGCATCCTACTGTACTTTTGCTGATCCATCTGTATAAATATTAAATACGTTGTCACCTAATGTTGAAATGTAATTGATTATTTTCTAATTAATGTTTGGATTTATGTCTACTTCCAGAAAATGAACACGATTTTTTTTTTCTAGACGTAGTTCGTAGGATTCACGATATATAGGGTGTGTTTTCTAGGATACGACCTTGTCTTTGCTATTTTTCCGGAACGAGTAGGTATTAAGACTATTCTTGTCATAGTTGGTTAGCGTGTCCATCACCTAAAAACGTTCATGTAGTGGATGTTCACTGTACGCTAATTTTCCAAATAGAAACTTTTCCATGAGGAATTTTCACCAAATATGAAGAGGTAATCCCCCTGATCCAATAAGTAAGGCGTTGGTTGGAGTGGAGCGCATTGCTCCCACGCAGGCTCTGAGACAGCGTGACTGAAGCCTGTCTAATTTTTGAAGCGCGTCTTTTCTGGCGTTGAGGTAGAACATGCTACCATAATCCAGAAGCGATCTGATCAGTGTTCGATACAGGAGAAACAGCGTTTTTGGGGTGGGAGCCCCACCAAGTACCAGCAACCATTCTTATTATATTTAGTCGTGCGTCAGCTTTTGCAACCAGGTGATGTGATGATTCCAGCTGAGCTGGTTCTCTAGGATCATCCCAAGGAATCGACCTTGTCTCCTTAATGGGAGGCTGTATGTTCTTAATTGGAGGTTGTCGTGGTTATACAGAATTTTTATTTTTGAGAAGAATATAACTATCGACTTTTCACATGATAGTTCTAAGCCATTGTTCAGTAACCACTGCATAACGACTATTATTGCTTAGCTCAAGATATTCTGAACTTCCGTCTGTGACTCATCGATAGTGTATATGACGACGTCATCTGCGAATTGGACTGTCTTTACTCTAGGCGATAATTGATGACTTATATATATATAAATTACCCTGTCTGATAAAAAGGAGTTTAGCAATGCAACCAATTTCCTCGGTATTACTAGAGTAACAAGCTTTTCCATTAAGACGGGTATGTTAACATTATCATAGGCTGCTTGTATATCAAGGAAGATTGCTCCTAAATATTGTTTATTGCAGAATGCCAAATTGATATCAGTAATCAGGACAGCCAGATTATCTGCTGTACTTTTGCCTTTTCTAAATCCTGCTTGAGAGTCAAGAATTAATTTATTTGACTCCACCCACCATTCCAGTCTGTTTTTAACCAGGCGTTCCAATGTTTTTCCTACGCAGGACAATAGTGATATTGATATAGGTCTGTAGGAGGACGCTGTAGTAGGATCTTTATTTGGTTTAAGCACTGGAATAATAACTTGAGTCTTCCATTCTACTGGGATTGGTTCGTTCATCCATATTTGATTAAAACTACTTAACAGTGTCTGTAAACCAGGTACTGCCATATTAGATAGCAATGAATAATGTATTCCATTTATTCCAGGAGAAGTATCGGAAGAGCGTTTAAGAGTTTGTTGAAGTTCCATCATAGAAAACGGAACGCACAGCTGGTGAACAGATGCTTCGTCAGGGATGAGATTGAAGCTAGTATCCTGAAATTGTACTGTGGAAGAGCAATTTTATCTGCAAATTATTCTAGGACTGAGGAGCTAATCTCATTAACACCGGTGTTGAAATTGTTTTCCTTTACGCTTCTGACTGTTGCCCAGATGTTTTAAATATTTGAGTCCTTTCCCAAGGATTCGCAATACCGTATCCAGTTTAAGAACTTTTAATTTTCCACACTCTCTTAACACGAGCGTTGATTTTCAAATATTCCATATAGTGCTGCAGATCAGGATTCTTGCGGTACGTTGAAAGTCGTATTGGAGTCACTGCTCTAGAAGATGTTGGATTCCACCACACCGAAGTCGAGTTTTCCTAGTATTACTCTAATTTTTTCGTTGTATTGATTTATCTGCCGCTCTGGATATTGCGTTTTTAAGTTCTCTATATGTATCGTACCTCGTCGTTTGTTTTCCACTTTGTGTTCCTTTGTGAGCAAACACGGGAGCTCTGAAAATATTGGCGCTGGTTAGTGACGTCATTGGAACCATGTCCATGGCCACGGAAATGTGAACCCCGGAGGGCGCATGGTGTGCTCAGCGGTAGGTACAAGGTCGCTGAACGTGGAGTAGTGCAGTTGTTGGTGAAGCGAAGTCTAAGGTTAAAAGGTGTAAACGTGTGAATGTGAGGAAACAGTATACAAATAGCTGTTCTACTCTGACTAGATCCTGTAACTTTGGAATGATCCAAGTCCTATAAATTTGTTTATAACATTGGTGGTGGAGAAAAATGAAGGCGCTGAATTAAAATTAGTTTTATGAAATGACTGTATCTATTCATTCAGTAGCTGAGTTTCTGAATGTTCTCAGTTGGATACAGTGGCGGCCGTTCAAGCGAATCTGCATCTTTAAAAGAAACTTACGGTAATAATTTAGACCTCGCACATTATTTTTCAGTGTGCGAGTTTTAACGTAAAAACATTGTGATAGCTGGTGTGAGTGGACGACTCATGAAACCGCAACATGGCGTTCGTTTAGTGACCAGAAAAGTTTCTGCGAGTTTTATTTTATAGAAATTCCGGAAATTGTGGGGGTTGGAGAAGAAATTGACTATTTTGTACGTACACGTGTGGAAAGGCGGGAACCTAATGACGTCACGAAACAACGGCGTGCTGAACATCTTTGGCGATATTGGACATCAGCTGGGATTCCGATCGACATGGTGCGGGAAATTTGAAACGACTCCAAGGATCAACGGCAGGGAAGCTAATTATGAACGAAACAACACGTAATCTTTGATTGTTAGGAGGTAAAACATGATTTTTTTTTAAATTTCTGGTTAACCTCAAAGTGTAAAATAAACATTTTTCGTTTGGTGGTTAATGCAAGTGAAGTTTTAGTTTCGTCGAAGTCTCTGAATTAAACCAACAGAATTTTCTTTAAGAGAACATAAAAATAATTGGAGTAAAGTTTACGGCAGTTCTATCATTATCGTGGCGCCACAATCTGAAAATGTATTCTTGTAGACCTCGACAAAACAAATCGAAAATAAAGAATAATTTTTTTGATATCCCGCTTGGTTTTTGAGACATAAGATGTTAAAAATCAGTTATAGGTATAGTTTCTTGTACTTTTCGTGACGTTTCTTCTGGTCCAGGCCGTATTTCAACCTAACAACAACCATTATGAAGAAAATAAAACACCTATAGTGCATTTCCACTATGTAGATAGCTATAGTGGTTTTGGTGAATTTTAATTTTCTGGTCCAGGCCAGATCTCACCCTAACCTCCTCACTTTTGAGATACAATATCTCGATTACCAAGCGAGATAATAAAAAATTTATTCTTTGCTTTCAATTTGTTTCGTCGAGTTACATAACAACCCATCATCAAATTGCGGCGCTACAGTTATCGTAGAATACCCGAGATTTCGGTATTTAATTTTAATTTACAATGCTTTCATGAGCGTCAAATTACCAGCATCATTATCCAGCCACATGTAAATAATTCTCTCCTCATAGCGGTCTGAGGCTGTGCTAATACTATTTACTTACATGCTGACGGTATTATCAGCTTCTTAGTAGAGCGCTGCCGTGGCTACATGAATCCATGCGCTGTGCCTGACGATCTCGATCAGTATGTTAGCTCAGGCTGTGTGGGCCCCATGGCCATACATGTGGTGCGGGGCCCCCTGTAGGCAGTAGCCCTGGCTGCTACCGACTATTGATGCTTAAATTCGAAATTAGGCCCAAAAAATTATGGGCGACCTTTTTTTACATCAGTATGTTTACATGAAATCGTGTGCCTTACCTATAGAGTTGGAGGAGATTCGTAGTAGAAAACCTGCGCCTAGATCAAAGACAATGAGGTCACATTGTTACATACAACTGCTGGTATCGTGCGTCGTGCTGTGTCCAGAATTACTTTTCATGTGACTCACTTGGTTAATGATAACAATGTGAATAGAAGATTTGCAGCGCCCTACCACTTCGTTTCCAAGGAAACAATTAAGTGTTGGTGACGTCGTGGCGCCGCTATTGTTGGCAGGGTATAAAACGAGGTCCTCGACGGGCGTAGCCAACACTAAGAATATGGAGCGTCGGCTTGGTGCTGTGGTCTGATGTCGGAGGGGAGGCCTGGCTGTTCGTGGGCCGGCCGCTGCCTCGGGGTGTACATTGGCGACTCTCTGCGGCGGGGTGCTCGCGGAAATATCAAGGTGGGGCGCTAGCTACCCGCGGCGGATCGAACGCCGGCCACCGCCCTGGCGTGAAAGCTTGTATGCACTGCACAACCTCCGCATACCGGGAACCGTGCAGTGCACAGCCACAGCTGTACCAATCACCGAATACCGGAAACCGTAACAGTGTGTGGCGCCGGCGGAAGCACTGGGGTGGCCATCTTGGCTGGTTAATTTCTACTGCGTGGCCGTAGTCAAACCGCTGCGGTGCAGACGCTGGCTAACTGCCAACGGGCACGCCGATGGCGCGCTGCGGCGTGATGCTGGGGGAAGCGTAGCGGTATGGGGGCTGGCCGCCGCCGGCTCGTTCTGCCGGCTGACCGCTGCTGTGTGGAGCGGCGCGGCGAGCCAAGCCGGACGGACAAAGAACACCGCATCCCCGGCATGTACACCGGCGACAGCGCGGCGACGCAGAACTCAGCGAGCTACCTGCAGCGGGCGCTGCGGACCTGCCCGTGCGTGATCTGGCAAACCTGCATGGCGAGGATGTCGGTGGAAGCGCTAAGAGGCTGGCGCCGTCGGTCCGTCGCGACTGGGACGCCATTGCATAAGCGGAAACCAGCGTATCGCCTGGTGGGGACACTGGAGCTCCGTCGCGGCGAGGACACTAGAATTATCTGGCTGCCAGTGAAATCGCTGCAGCGCAAACCGGTGAAACCACTTCGGCTATGCTCCACCTACCCTCGTGGCTGAACAGTCGAGTTGTGGTCGGCGGTCGTCGGTCTTGGAACGCGGATGCCGATGAGTCGTCCTGCCGGGGACCTGCTGACCGCTGTTGGCGGGGACGTCGTGAGTCGCATGCGCCGGACCTCTGCTCGGGTGAAACGTCGCAGCCTGAACGCCGGGACCCGTGCTGCCACAGGGGACTACACTGACGCGGCGGCTGCAAGGACCGCGCCAGGCACGACAACAAGCTATCCACACGGACAACCACACCGGGAGACGGCATGCCACCTCCCGGGGTAAGTAACTGCATGACACCCTGACAAATTAACAATACCTCCCACATCATCCTCACCTGTAGTATAGATTCTGTCGCGATACTGACAGTATCTTAGCCAGCCGCCCTTATATCCCACCTTAACTGTCGCAGAGGTTTTTTTCCCGGGGGTAAAACACTGGCACTTTTTCCCCTCTGTCCTGACTCTTCTTTCAAAAGTTTCTGTCTATCTTATCCGATGGACCCATGTAAACGGGCGGACGCCTGGACGCATGGAATACATCACAATCCCGTTCCTGTGATCACCTACAGAAATACTAACTTAATGCATGTGCAGAGGCGAGCAGTAGATAACAGGAAGGCCGCCATGCTTGGAGGAGCGGGTTTTGGGTGCTCCCCCAATAATAAAAAAAAAGGTGCAGAGCGCAGTCGACTCCGGGACAGAGCAGCGAGGAGCGCCGTGCAGCACAGGTCAGTAATGACGTGTTGTGCGGTTCATTGGCCAGCAGGGCCTCGGTGTCTCGAGGCAGGGCGGGGGTCGGCAGAGCCAATATAACGCGCAGACAACTGTCGCCGGGGACTCTGCGGCCAGCACGCTGGTCGCGGCGAGATCCCCAGGGAGTTTCTGTCGCTTGTTCGCTGTTTCTGACATCTCCATCCGAGCCACGAGCGTATTCATATCTGTCGGATATGTATATTTCTCGCAGAGCATGGTGGGGCTGGCAGTGGTAGTGACGTGAGACAGAGCGAGGCTCTGTGCGGCGTATAGCGTGTGCGATGGTTCTGGCGTCTCCATCCCTGTTAGAGAGATCGGGTTCCTTCTAGCTATTGGACGTCACAGTCCGTCTACTACTGACTCAGGTTTTTCCAGACTCTCTGTCTTTAATGTTGCAGTGAGCGCGGACAGACTACGTGATCTGCACTGCGGTTCTCTATGCCGACCAGCCCGACTGCGGGAGCTCAGCGGCTCTCCACGCCGGGCTGCACTGCGATCGTGCTTGATAAATGATACAATTCAATATGTACTGCAAATTTTAATTGAACAAAAAAAAAATACGAATAATATATCCAAGCTTATATGTGCTTTATTTACTAGTTAGTTTTAATCTGCTTTGGAGGCATGGTGCTCTATTAAAATAACGTAATGTAACTCAAGCAGTCAATGATATCCATGACTAACAGGATAGTTTGTGAAGAGACTAAATTTCATAAAAATTCAATCAAGGTAGAGACGCAGAATACAGTCTCTTCCACCTATACGGTTTTTCAAAGTCTCACACTGCCACCTGCTTAGTATTTCAGAGTCTCAAATCACAATCGCTGCCTGTTAGAAAATATTTCAAGGACAAAAAATACACTCACTGCCACCTTGACAGTATTTAAACGATTCATAATTCACTCGCTACCTGCTACATAGTATATAAAAGATTCATAATAAATTAACTGCCATCTAGACAGGACAGTATTTAAGAGCTTAATAATACACTCACTGTCTGCTAGATAGTATTTAAAAGTTTCATAATACACTCACTGTCTGCTAGATAGTATTTAAAAGTTTCATAATACACTCACTGTCACCTAGACAGTATTTTTCTTAAAAAAAAAATTATTTGCTTTCGGTAACAGAGACCATACAGCCATCTTATTTATTATAAGTAGAATCTTCTTGATATGCAGTAATTGCAACATACATAGTTTGTAATGTTAAATTTGACAAAAGTACCGACGACTAGGTATACAGTATACATAGATAATACAATTAAAATTCCTAAGAACAACCTTGACAAATGCAACAGTTTTAGATGTTTTGTGCATATAATGGGCGCAGTTTACTTCAATCATAAATAAGTTTT
Source organism: Vandiemenella viatica (assembly GCA_031002005.1). Taxonomy (NCBI): domain Eukaryota; kingdom Metazoa; phylum Arthropoda; class Insecta; order Orthoptera; family Morabidae; genus Vandiemenella; species Vandiemenella viatica. Next base: position 132,734,593 of record JARYHS010013630.1, on the reverse strand, counting down.
ATGGTGGAGAAATCTTCTGCATATTCTATTACTAAAGCAAACACAGTTCGTTAAATAAAATGTAAAAATGTATGAATAATTATCGAGAAGCTTAAAGGACAACAAATTCAACACCGGAATTAATAAGATTAGCTCCTCAGTTCTATAAGAGTTTGCACTGCCTGATTATTATTATTATTATTTTTTAATTGGCCTTCGGCAACAAGAGACCTTACAGCCATCTTATGAATTATACATTAACATACATGGTTTATAAAATAAATTGCCAAAAGTACCGACGTCCAGGTATACATTTAATATACAATGAAAATTCCTAAGAACAATCTTCAGATTTGCAACAATTACAGACCTATAAAATTCAAAATTCAGTAGCCTCATTTTTTAAATATGCTATTATACATCCATATACCCCTTTAACATCCCTGGCTAGGAGTAAGATTAATTTTGTGGGTAGCACGATTGCTATTTGGGTAGTTCACTTATCATTTATCCTGATAAGGTTTAAATTTTTTGCATGAGAATACATGATTTATGTCTCCAATAGCCTGGTCTTGACAATCACAAAGTGGAGATTTTCAAATCCCTATCCAGTGCAGGTGGCTTGGGAAATTCCCGTGATGGAAACGAGATCTGGATATAGTGATAATAAGGCGTCTGCTGATGTTTCACTTGTAAAACCATGGTTTTGTTGGTATTTTGGTTGGACACTTCCGCAGTGGGAGCCTTTAATGGTTTTTGATTTATTCCACTCTTCTTGCCAAGTGTTTTGTTTGATGCTTGGAATTATGTCTGTGATCAAAAGTTTCGTGTCCTCTTTATGTCCCACGTGTATAGCTTGTTTACCCACCTGTTCATTGTGCTTTGTTCCACTGTGGGGTGGAATCCATAACAGATATGTCGTAATAGCTATTGTACTTTAGGTGTTTCGTGATTTCCATTATTAATACGGATAAGTGATTATCCCAATCTGAGTACTACCAAATGCGAGGCCAAACTTTTCATATTCCGCCATCCGAGAAACCCCAAAAAACTTAAGATCAACGACGTTGAAATAGAATGGCACCCAGCAGGTAAAGCAATAAAATATTAATAATGGATTGCAGGCTTACGTGGAACTACCACATTAATCAGAAACTATCCGAAGCCTATATTCGCGTCTCCAAACTATTCTGAATAAGTGAAGCTCACATAAAATCGAAAGCGGGCTGTTATTCTGCAAATCACTGATTCGACCCGCCATGTTATACGCATCCCCCGTGTGGTGCACAGCCGCTCCATCAAAACTACAGAGAATACAGTCCGTACAAAACAAACTTCTCCGCACTATTTTAAAAGCATCTTGGTTTAAACGAAACTCACAACTTCACATGGAAACTGAACTCACAACTATTAAAACCTACGTTATGAATTCTGCAAAAGTTTTTATAAATAGCCTAGAAGCAACTCTTGGAGCACAGTACTACAATCTAGGCAGCAGATCAACAATGTCTAAAAACGTATCGCCTACCACAAGATATCTTAAGCGACGACGGAGAAGATTCCTTTCCGACTCTCCCTGAACGCTGTATAAAAAGTTATCATACCCCTTTCCCTACGTGAGTCTTATACTATTAATACTTTTGAACTATATTGTCATTATTATTATTAATAATATCCAAATTGTATTCTTTAAATAACCCTAAGTGAGGAATGACTATCGAAACTTCAAATTTTAAAGCATAAGCATTTCAAAATGTCTCACTCTAAATTTTATTTTAACCAGCTCTGATTCTATGTCAAACATCTTATATGTCTTGTAAATGTATCTACAATTGAAAACTTAGTTTCTATTTTCAGAACAACTTACAATACAACTTACAACACACTGTTCAGTCATTAGAAATTTCCAATAAAACATCTATTAAGGCTTTAGATGTTCGTCTACCTAGATTAGAAACAAATGTGCAAGAATCTTATGACATGTTATAAGTAAAGTTAAGTAAGTGTGTAGAGATGGCTGACAAACAGTATGCAATGTTAAATGAGGGGATAAATATATGTAATAAGTAATTTACTCAGTTAGATTCAGAATTGCAAAGGAACCAAGATAAGTTTGACAAGGTGTTTGTTGAGATGGAAGACAGTAAGGAAACATGTCAGGCGGGTAAGCATGAAATGGAAGGACAACTGAAAGTTGTGCATTCAAGGACCAAGGAAATGGAGTGTGGAGTCATAAATAGAATGGATGACCAGGGTAGTAGAATAAAAGATACTGAACACTTTAACTCAGTCTTGAATAAGAGGCCTACTGAGGTTGAAGAGGATACAAGCCAGTTTATGGATATATGTACATAATTGATGGGAGGGGGGGGGGGTTGAAATGAATAAATTAGACTGTAGGAGTCTGGATGACCTATTGGTGGGTTTGAGTAATAAAGTGAAGAAGGTTGAAATGAATCTTCAGGAAATAAGCAGCAAGTTTAGAACCTCCCACATTCACAACTCAGTTGGCCTACCTAATCAAATATCACTAAGCATCCCTGATAAGATTGAGATGGAACATTTCACAGATCAAGGGGGGGGGGGGGGGGATATACCCGGTCAGTTTCATATAAAGTATTGAAAGCTTTAGAAGTTTCAATGCTTATGATGACCATGAAAAGGTGAACTGTGTGTATCAAAATTTTAAAACTTACGAGGAATTCAAATCAAGTTTTTTAGATAATTTTTGGTCAAGTGAGAGACAACATGAAATTAGGCGGAATTTATGGTATGGAAGAAAGTTTCAGCCTGGGCGGGAATCCCTTAAAGACACTCTCCTAAATGAGATTTCTAAATGTCACTACTTAGACAACCCACCATCAGAGAAAGAAGTGATATTAGACATAGCTCATCGGATGCCAAGCGAAGTGAAAACTCTTATAGTAACGCATAATATCAAAACAATAGAAGAGGCATGTTGAATTTGTACACCGATATGAAACTCAGTGTTGGAGAGAGAAATTTTTTGAGGAACATACAAGTAGAAATAATTTCCCAGGGGTGAGGCAACACCAGCAAGAACCACGAGTGCATAATGATTATGATAGAGGAAGGAATGGAAGGGAGCTTTCACAACAAAAGTTTAGAGGTAAAGTACGTTGGTTGAGTAGAAGGGGAAAGGCAGTAAGTAGTTATGGCCAGCATAAAATAGCTGATGGTGAGGAAGGTTCAGGTGAAGTTTGTACTAATATACAAGAGGACAATGATGTCACAAAAAATGGAAAGTTGCCAAAGTTGCGGAGGCAAACATAGAAAACGGACCCAACCATGAGATTAGTATAGTTCGAAGTGTTTTTTTTTAATAATCCTTGCGAAACCTTTTAAACACATAGCTAGCAGTTGAATTCAAGTAACGGGATAAGTTTGTTTCTTGTTATAAGCATTTGTAGAGGAAAGGCAAATACGTTGGTTTGATCCTCTACTTCAGGAAACAGATGAGTTAGTTTAAGGTTAATGAAAAAGTCCAAGACCTCAGCCAATTTGTAACATTGGTGCAGGGCACAGGTAGGAATATATATCCTCTACCATATCGGTATTTATTGTTACTGTTAAGTTATAGTTGGCGTTGGATTATCCTCACATTAAACATACTGGTATGATGGATTATATTGAAGTGTTATTATTATTAAATAATAAGAATAGTATCTGTGTTAACCAGTTGGTGCTCATTGGAACTCAACTGAAAACTTCACCATGGCATTTGGTTTTGTTATAACGAATTGTTAATCTAAACTTTTGAATATTGTTTATTAAGCAATCTTAATTGCAAGATACAAAACTCTCCTTACTTGAAATGTTCTCATTTTCTTGGATGGTACTAAGAGAATATTTAGAAGAAGAAGAAAAACTGTCCTATCTCAAGTTTACCATTACCATTTATTCTTGCTTTGCTATCAAAATTGTACGATGAATTTGGGGGGGGGGGCTGTAGGATAACAGATATATTATCCTAGAGTGATATTACACATTTTAACATATTTAATATCTTTGAATTTTTGGGTTCCATGACAAAGGCCAGTTTGTTTATTCTGAGAAACAGAAAGTTTCCGTAGCAACGACTAATAACGAGTGGGTTGCCTAGGTTGGTTGGCTAATAGACGCTGGAAAGATTGGTCATATAATTGTATTGTGATAATGCAAATAACAAGAAACATTTATAAACATACAAACTAATTATAAAAAGGCAAAATCCTATTAACAAGCATTATAAGGGGAACTTGTATAGACGAAGTCAGATTTCATGTATTTGTTGTGTTGGCCATTGGAATACATTAAAAGTGCTTAAGACTGTACAAAGTACATGACTATCATTTACTTAGTCTAACAGCACGATCAGTGAAATAAAATAAATAGCGCCGAAAGCAGCTAAACCACGAATATTTATTAAGAGAATATAAAGCACGGAAAATACGATACAGCGAATGTATTAATGAGCGTGTGATTGAAGCGGCAATATTAGTGGAGTTTGGGGTTAGGTTAAAACGCAACGTGTAACAGCATGAAAGCTAAAACTGTCTGCTACAGCATGAAGTACGATGAAGGCATTGAGGGTTAATGTTTAACTATTCTATTCAGTTAAGCAAACGTGAAAAAATAATTTGACTGAAGACTCCGTTCAACCCCTCATTTTTTACTAGCGTTGAGGCTAGATATTCTTAGAATTTACATCCGTCGCCAGTTTTGACCGTTATAAAATTTATTTGTAGTGGTTACCTCTGTAACATTGTTTTATATGTACAATTTCTCTCTCTCGTTACAGTCGTTGTGGACTACATAGACTTCAGCTGCCAAGCCTAGTATGAACGAAGAGAGTATAGGGGGCGAAAGCACCACCATGTTTTGGACCAGATTTGTCATATGTGGAGCTTTTATCCTAAGGGCGAAACGTGTTTGTTACCATCTGCCTGCAAAACGTACAACTAACGTTCCGCACGGTGAGTGTGTTCTTGTTTGTGGACTGTGTACTGTCCCGCTTTCGCCTAGATGATAGACCGCCCTCAGAACTCGCGCCCGTTCCCGTTGTATCTCCCCGTTCCAGTGCGGCGGCGCCTGAATGCACAGGCGGGTTATAACAATAACCGTGCAAATTATTTGTGCTATTTTTAGCTGTCATAATCTGATGAGTAAATTTGCTCGTATCCGGTATTTGAATACGAAACACGGTATTCCTTACATATAAAAATTCTCCTGATGTGTCACATTTCTCTTATATGGTAACAATGATACTGGAGAAATAATCCTTACTAATTACACCTACAATAATAATAACTGTTTTTCAGCTAACTATATGAGTTTCATACCTTTATTATTTTCTTGATTTCAAATTTTTCATGTGGTGAGGACTTTTTGTTTCCGTTTTTAGATGAAAGTGTTTGGTCTGAATTTGTTAGTTAGCCTTCAACCTCGTTTATAGAAAAGACACGTAAGTGAATATAGGAGCTATAGACTTTGATTTCTATTCCGTTGGATTTATGAAGACGTGTTGAATTTCTTCTTTTGGTGCGTTTCTCGAGTCGTGGTGCAGGCGGTAACCATGCGCGAGGGAGGTGAGATGTCTATCATTTCCGCTGATCAAACTGTCTTAGACTCTCACAGTTGAGCTTTAAATACCACTTATGAAGACACAAAACTATTGTGAGTAGTGAATCGAATTACTGCATGTGGCTAACAACTGTATGAAATAAATAGCTCTTGATTAGTAGAATCTGGACCAGTTGGTGCATTAGAATAATGTTGGCTAGTTTTTGTAGCATGTTTCTGGAAGTACAAAAGTTGTTTGGAGTATTTTTTCACAAGTGACTCAGCTGTGACTAAATTCTTGCTCTTACTCTGAAGACTTTTCTGCAGTACATTTTCAGCAATGAGAATTTTCTTACAAACCATCTTCTTTCACATCAGGAAACTTGTGGAAAATATTGTTCGTCGATCAGAGAGACGATGAGGGACAGGGATCACGAAGACACTCGACCATTCCGGCATTCGCTGACGTGAGTTCAAGAAACGAAGGAAAACTGAAATCTGGATAGCTTAAACGGGGACCAAACCTGTGTTCTCCTGGACGCAAGACAGAACATTGAACGCTCTCCCACCAAAGTCGGTGTATGTTTAGTCCACATGTTATGATTTCGTAGCTGTGAGGTGACGTGTGCCAGATGATTCTGGGGAACAGAGGTGCCTTGTCCCGACTGGAAGGTTATTAGTCAATGTGGAGGTCCTAGTATACTTGCATTGGGCCCTTGGTGCGAATGGGTGGAACCCTTAACCTCTCGTCAGCCTGTTCTCCGAACATTTCAATCTCCACTTAAACATATTCCATCTGATATAATCTCCTAAACCCCCTATTTTAGAAACCTTGATAAGATGGTACTAAAAAACTCATAGTTTTCGAGTGGCACAAAAGCTTTTAAACAGTAGGACAGCGACTTGGGTGGTCTCAACGGTTAACAGAAATACAAATGGCGGTTGCAATATTTATTGATAATCTGTTAGGATACGATTATGAGGAGCTACAGCTGACCTTTTAAGGACATCAATAATCTATTAAAATCAAGTATCGTGAGATATCTTAATTGTAGAATTAAATGACTGATTGCGTTAATGTTTGCTGGGGAGAGACTGTTGGGTGTTAGTGTCAGTATCTGAGTTGTGTGTTTGTGAATGCGGAAGACTGCGGCCAGATATCGATTGCAGCAGAGACGCCATTTTGGTAATAACAGGTTTCGACTGCGCCTGGCTGGCAGACTGCCCTAAGCACTGTCGCGGCCTCGGGGTCGAAAAAACACCCCTCAGCCAGCCTCGTATGGATTTTACAATCAGCTGTTAGCACTCTCGCACGCTGCTCCACTTTACTTTGCTATGCAGCCAAAATAAACACTGCTAGCCATTCTTACAAAATTACAGCATTTTTGCGTTTGTAGATTGTGTTAAAAATTAAAAATTCTAGTACTAAAATTTTTAAATTTTTGCAGTATTTAACACATTTATTGAAGATCAGAAATTGTTTCGTCAACAGACCAAATACCTTTAACTGAGTTTGGAAAGTATTTTGGAAGCTACTTAGGAATATATATTGCGTAGTGATATTTGTGCAAAAAACCATATCTTGTATAAGAATCACTTCGCTTTTACACTTGTTTTAAACAATGAGATAAAATTTAACCTATGACTTCGAAACTGTAGATATTTCATCGTGTTGTTATTCTCATCGCAAATGTTCTAGTTGGAACATACTACACCCTGTCAAGCTGTGCTGCAGAAGAGGTGGCCTCTGATGCCGCTGATGTGTGGCGCCGATCCCGCTGTCTCTAGAATTACCGCTGAGGGATCTATACAGCATAGCAAAACATTAACTAACGATTGCTTTGTGCTGCTGATATATAGAGTGTCCAGGGATGAAAGGATAATCCTGCAACTGCTGATAGGTCACATCATTTCCTACTATACGATAAAATTTTATTTTAGTAAAAGTCGCACCATTTTCGAGATATTCCATTGTCAGATATCAATTTTACAAACAGCACCCCGTCTATTTCTCTACCGTTGTACTATTGTATCTGAACTATCTATCCTTTTTTTTAAAAAATAAAAAAAAAGATAACCGGCTGGCACCCGCGTAGCCATTTCAACAACAAGATAGATTTCTGCGAATTCATTGTCCAAATGTCCCAAACAATGAAAAAAATACTTGAATGGTAGCTTCAATTCGATAGACTTTTATTTTAATAAAGTCCAAAATACCTACCTTCCTGATTTAAAACTACCATAAAAACATAATTTAAAACGAACGTTAAACAATTATACAACTTTCAAATTGGAAATAATTTTTTAATTTAATTGGCATGATTCGCGTAGTACATTTTTTTTACACTACAGGCTGTCAAAGTGAGCCTTTTGAATAAATTTGTATACACTTTTAACATAAAATTTTTAAGGTTTTTTATAACGTTTTAAGAAAAAAGAATATGGTTTTAGATGACTCAAACAATCTTGAGTAATTTTTTTTTTTTTAAATTAGGCTTCAAAAAGTCTCAATTTGTAGAAATAGCATGGAATACACTGAACAAAGTCACATGTTTTGAAGAATTTTTAAAAAAAAATCAATATCTCGATAATGGTGCGACTTTTAGTAAAATAAAATTTCATCATATAGGAGGACATGATGTAACCTATGTGCAGTTGCAGGATTATCCTTGATTCTTGGACACGCTGTTTACGTAAAGAGTTCACTACGGCCACATGTAAATAAGAAAAAGGAATGAAATGCACGCTACTCTGGGAACGACCCGCCTGTGTGGCTGGCACACTGCACCTCTGCTCCCCGCGTAACAGCCCTCCTCACTGCTCATCGAGGCCCATGCTGGGATGATCCCCATACCCGCCTCACAAATTACACATTTCATAAACAAAAATACATTTATCACACACAGACTATAGCTACACATTTTTCAGATAGATGGCAACACGACACATCTCCAGTACACGTGGAAGTAACGAGATACAACCGCATTAATATGTCTATAACAGAGAGCATAGTATCACTCTCCACGAGGACGAGAGCATGAAGAACAGCCATGTGAGATAGCACATTGTGATGGTAGGCCTAATAATCTTAATGTCAGTTTTGACGTAGAGAGAATACGAAAATTGTTTTGTTTGAATTCGCAGCAGTTTGAGAACAAATAGAAACTCTAATCCTTAGGCTTCGTGTTAAATCCATATTGGTGAAGATCAGCCGAGATATGCTACGTTCAGCTGAAAAACTTATGGCTGGCATTTTCCGAATCACAGAATCTGGAATTCGATGCTGGAATTTAGGCTAAAAATATGGCGTAGCCAACCTGTTGAGTAATTATTTGCACTCTCTTCTCCTGTAGACGCTTTGTCCAAAATTTCAAACATGTATTTACCCGTAGGAGGTAATTGATTTTTTCATGACTTCATTGTACCTTTACATGAACTTCCATCATAAGTAACTCGCTTCGAGAAATTCAGTCAAATGAGAGTCTCCTTTTCAGTTTGAGCAGACTACTTGCGTATAAAATCACATTCTACTACACAGACCAATCACCTGATCTGCATTTATCGCAACAGTCTTTATTTCTCTTTTGTCATTGAAACTTCTTATCGAAATTTTGCAGCGGAAAGATGTACTTATGATGCTGGTAGCTATTTGTCACTCCGCCATATTGTGTATAGTAAGTGTCTCTTTGGTCTATTTATCAGTAGTACACAGCTAATAACTGCGTCGTTTCATTTGACTGACGAACAAAGGAATGATATATTTAAACTGTTCATTGCGGTGTGTACGTGTCAAAATTCAATTTATTTTACTAAAATCGAGTTGCGAAATCGTTTTACCTATAAAATGGAATTAATCTGCATAATTGTAGAGCGGTTTCGTCGACTCGTTCAGCAATGTAATTATCCGTTTGAGATATTGTAATGGCATCCAAGAGCATCCAGCCATGGCCGAATTTCTTCCCGTCCCTAGCACCAGTCCCTTACTACCATTTTTGACATCATCGTCTATATTTCATTCAAATGTCCGCGTATAATTGGTAATAAATAGCTTTTTGAGTGTTAAATTAAATTTAGAATAATAAGACAAGTTTATTTTAAAAACAGACACTGTTGGTGAACAGAAGACGCTGAGTGAAATAAGCGCGTAGATAAAGCGGGTAGTAATGTGTTACGTCAGGTCACTGGCATGCAGGAAATGACTCGTGGGTTTCACACTAAGAACCAAGACAGAAGCTAACTGTACTATTAGCTGCACTTCCTGTATTACTACTTAAACGACTCAAATTCCTGACATGCTAGTAAACAGCTACACTTACCATTAATATGAATGCGCTTCAGCATCTTCTCATTCCTTAAGTCAGACAGAGAACTGAAATTAATAACATTACTGAGGAAATGAATTAAAGTAATTAGGTAGTTTTTTTTATTTAGCACACATTTTTACAGCATAGTATTTGAAAACTAAAATAGGCCTTAATTTAACACAACAGTTTTACATCTGATGCTTCAACACATTATTTCACAATGAATAATTTCAATTTTTGTTATGTATAGTTTTGGAAATATCTGTAGTCATTGCTTGTTGGCACGATACATACGATTGTTTCGCTGTTAACATATATTATAGGTTTCTAAACTTGCCGCATTTCACCACAGTCCATTGTTACAATTGATTTGTTACAGTTTTTTAATTTTATAGTGTTTCTAGTTTCCTGTCCACTTTAGGGTTAGAATTTTTAATATTTAACCACGTCACTTTATAGCTCTACCACTGTTACTATTGCTAAACTACAAGTATTTAATATTACCACTATTATTACTCTACCATCTAAGAAAGCATTTTCCAGTATTGGTATCTGAGCGTTAATCCTAATTCCAGATCTCCCGGAATAGCACACATTCTCAGTCTCTCTGGCAGCCAAAGTGCCCGAGAAGGCCGCCCATCGGGAGACTGGCCACCTCCAACACTGGTTGTGAGAACTAATTTTTCAATACTATATATATATATACATATATAATTACACAAGTGAGGAGTCTTTAATATCTGGCTAATAGCTTGTTACTTTTCACAAGTGAACTAGATTGGCGGGATTTGTTATTTTCAATAGTGTTGGCTCGAGTGTTATCTTATATCTTTAAACGATCAATTCTTGTATATAACTTTCTTGCATACATTTCTTCGGAGGAATACTAGCATTACATTTTAATTTTAAAATATTTCAAAAAGTAGATTTTTAAAAATTGGCTTTGTCAGAAGTGATACGTTACCTACAAAACTTCTTTCAAAATAATATTGACGGTATATCAAACATCAATATTACTGAGTTTTAAAAAGTTGTTATCATTAAATACTACCAGTTTAATTGTAAAACATTTATAAAGTTGATATTTAAAAAATAGATACTTTCTTTGTCAAATGCTATTTTTTTCAAACTTAAAAAGAATTCATCGCCACGTTGTGTCTACTGTTTTATGTTTGGTTGCATAAGAAGCCTTGTATAGTAGCTGACCAGTGTAAAACGTTTAAAAAGAAGATATTTAAAAATTGGTTTTGTTAAAAGGATTATTTACAAAACTTTTTTGAAACTAATATTAGCAGTTATATAATATGCCTAGTTTACTTTTTTACCGCATGTGTATTTAACCACAAACATCAATATTACTGAATTTAAAAAGTGATTATCAGGGTGCTGTGCAAAGTATGACCAGTTGAAAAAATTGTTATTTCGGGATGAAAATGTGATTAACGCACTCCTTAGGCATTAGTATTCAAGAAAAAGTGTACGCGAAGTCCACAACAGGTAAGACAACAGTAATACAATGCAAATCGTCGGGTTACGTGCGGTATTAGCCAATATGTAGCAGCCAGCTGTATTAGTGGAGGGTGTGGTTAGCTTAAAATGCAGCCTGGACTTGCATGAAGACTAATATTCCATGGTGTATCATGGTTTTTGAGTGAATACGGTGGCTGCAGTACCGAATTCTAACTATAATGACGTCACAGGCGGCTCGAGACGTCTATTGCCGAAGTCAGCAATATGAATTGTTGTGTTTAGGTTGAATGGCAACCTGAAACAGAATTACTACTAACATTCCATGATGCTTAGTGGATTCTGAGTAAAGAAAACAGCTGCCACACCAAATTCTGGCTATAAAAACGTCACAGACGGGTCAAGATGTCTATTAATGCATAAGTAGTAATCGTATGTTTTGGCGCTAATTACAACTTTGTTACTTATTTTACAGCTTTCGGGTACACTTTTCCTTAAAGTGTCAAGGAAGCAGCTAACCGTATTTTCAACCCGATTTAACAGTTTTTTCTACTAGCCATACTTTGCACAGTAACCGGTTATCATTAAATACTACCAGTTTAATTATAAAACATTTTATGTAAGTAGAAAAGAAATATATTGAATGTATAACAAATATGGAGCGGCCTGACAGCTCAAATGTAATTAGTGGGTAAAAAAGTGTTTACTGCGCTAGCTCTCAAAAAATTCTGGCTACGATCTCGTGTTCAAATCCCGGTGGGGGCAAGAATTTTTAAGATTTGTATTTGATCATATGAACTACGCTGGGGCGTTCTGTGGTTCGGAATCTACGTTAAACTGTAGGTCCCAGAGGAAAGGAACTGGCCGTCCTACCTCTGATACAATGGCTTAGTATGCCTCCTTTGGGAGGATCCAACCAACTTGCAGGTTAGGTTTTTATACCGTCTATATATTTAATCTCTTGAATTTAATACGATTATATGAGCAACTCTTGTAAATAGATATAATTAATTTCTCACAAACTTCTCTAAAGATTTTGATGAAATTTTTCATACTGAACAGAAATCGAAAGATGCCGAGCGAAGATAGTTGGCTACATAATTTAACAGCTATTACTTATTACTAAGTGTTAGCAGTTTTCACATATTTTAAGAGATAACAATGTTTAACTTATTTTCTGTTAATGAATGTATCTATGCCAGAAACTGCAGCAGCGGCTCGAGACTGCAACTGTTAAGTTATCTATTAATTGTTTTATTGCAATGTCAGGCCACATTTTATGATCGGGCTATATTTTATGTAAGCATTAGTTACAAACGTATACCACAAATTTTTATAAATGTTGGTTTAGCAAGTCCTTTTTGTAGATAGAATTTCCTTGGTACCATATTTTAACATTTTTTCTTTTACATTTTTCAATAAGAGCAATTTCAGTGATTGACAAAGTGGTGTTACTTCTAAATGGTCCATTTAGTCTTTTGTATGGTTCAAGCACGATCAGTCGAGGGAGCGTGGTGGGTGAGCGGTAACGCTTTGGCTTCGCATTCGGGAGGACGCAGGTTCGAGTCCCCGTCCGGCATCCAGATTTGGATTTTCCATGGTTTCCCCAAATCTCTCCAGGCAAATGCCCGGGTGGTTCCATCAAAAGGCCATCGCCGATTCCTTCCCGTTCATTGTCCCAGTCATTTTCCGCCTCTAATGATTTCTACGTCAACAAGGCGTAAAGTCATAAGCAAAATAAAATTGTAGTTTAAAAAACTAAAAACACGCTTTCGTAGTAATGTGAACTAAAAGGTTAAAAATAATCTTTAAATATAAAGATTTTGTTTAACAGTGATGGGACGTCCCACAATACAGGATGTGGTACAAACACAACAAAAACTACATAAACCACAAATTGCGGAAGAAGGATTTCAAGTTTTGCTCGAAGTTTACAAGGAATTGGACCAGGAAGTAACACTTGCAGTTTTTTTCTTCCTGAATGTTGTGTTTTAGACATTTGTAGGTAACCCAACATGTTTCAGGAATGATGTCTGAAAGCATTTGTGGTGAAATCGGCGAACTAAATTTCATATCTACATAGGTTTGTCTACTTGCCAAAAATTGCAAAGTAATGACTAATCGTTCTCTGGTGCTTATACGCATTAGGGTTTTTATACATATGAGGGGTCATTAAATAGACTATCTCTGTAAAACTTTCAGAATCTACACTCAGAAAATTTCTAAAATCTCCTGGCTCCGGCTTCTCAAAATGCTCCTGTAAGATCACTTTTTTCTTAATAGAATTGTATTGTATTTTATTTGATCTATAAAGTCATATTTTATGACATAGGACAAGTCATCAGTAATTACAATAAGCATTGCAATATAAGTTTTTCAGACAATTCAGGATTATATATCATTATTATAACTGTTGCAGATCAATTTGATCCTGCCCTTTTATAAAAAATACTGTTGTTGTAATCTTGGTTGTCCGGGTTGAACCGCGTCAATTTGTTGAAACCTAACGTTTCAGCCATCATTTTGTGGCCTTCTTCAGAGTACTGTCACGGCTGGAACTGCTGCCGCCTATATATAGCTCCCGAAGAACGCGCTAGCCGTTCAACCCGGACAACCAAGATTACATTGACAACGACCGCGGAAGTCTGCGCACCCAATACTGTTGTTGTCTGCAAACAATACCTCATCTGCTGTTAGTAAATGATCTGGTAAATCATTTATATATATAAAGAATAGTAAGGGTCCTAAGACTGAGCCCTGAAGTACTCCGTGACTGATGCTCTGAGAAATATTCTTTACCATCATGACATACTTTTACTCTCTGGTATCTGTTGGAGTGATATGATTGAAATCAAACATATACTTTGCTATGAACACTATATCTGTACAGTTTTATTAATAAAAGGTCATGTCTAATAAGGTCAAAGGTCTCGGACAGGTCTAAAAATAACCCATTTATTTCACCCTTATCCACTACACTGAGAACTGTATTCAGAAAATTGTTAATGGCTGTTTCTGTGTACCTATTTTTCCTAAACCCATTTTGTGAATTGCTTAGTATTTTGTTTCTAAGGAGAAAATCAGTGAGCCGTTCATACATTACTCTTTCAATTATTTTTGAAAAGCCAGGTACTAGAGTACAGGTCTGCACTTTTTTACATTATGTTTGTAATCCTTTTGTTACTGTTCAATACTTTATTTCTGTTGGGAATATTCCTGCACTAAAGGAATCATTGATGATACCTGTATGGTGGTAAACAATGTATTCTGAGCAGGGTTTAATGATTTTTTTCTAGGATCCCATCAATACTGCAGGACACTTTATTTTTTAATTTATAAGTAGCATTTCCTACTTCTGTTATTAGTAACTTGATGTAAAAACATAGTATTTTCATTCATGGGGACATTTACATTACCATTTCTACTGCACATCTTGTTGGTGAAATTTTTTTCTATGTTTGTGTAGTGTTTACTGAAAATGTCTGCAATCTTTTTTGGCTCCTGAATAATTTTTCTTTCACTTTTTATAACATATGAATTTGTTTTTTGTTTGAAAATTGCCTGTGTTTTTAATTATAACTGTATCATTTGTCCGTTTTTTTTTTTTTTTTGCTAATATTACTTTTCCGAAAAATTTTCTACAGAATTTTACATGTGATTTTAATTTTTATCTTGGTTAGCTAATTTATTTAGAATTCTAAGATTTTCTGAGGAATTTTTATTGCCCTGGGTGATCCACGTGACTGGTTTGCTTGTAATTCTAACTCTTTTTAATGGGACTGCAAATTCATAAAACAACTGAAAGGATCCCTTCCTCCCCACTTCATGTTTTGAAGCATGTAGTTGAAAGTCACAATACTACATCATTAAAAGACCTTCTCTACATATACTTTTTACCAATCCTGCAAATTCTTGCGGATATGTTCATTACAGACAATTTAATAGCCAGATGATCAGAGAAACCCATATCTATTGTTGCGATGTCGTAGTTACATAATTCCTTGTTGATAAATATTTGGTCGATTGCAGATTCACTCCCGTTCCCATATCTAGTGGCATCATACACTGTTGTTTACATATTAATAGACATAAGCAAATTTATTAGTAGTTGTTTTCTAACAAAATTACCATTAAAATCAACATTAAAGTCTACAACTAATATTGTGTGGTTTGTTTGATTTTTCAGTTCACTTAAAAGATCTTCCTTTTTTTTTTTCTAAGAACAGTGTAAAGTTGCCAGATTGATATCGATATACACACACAATAGTAATTTTACGTTCTATAAGTAGGCCTACACATGCAGAGTATTTAAAATCTTTTTCTATACATTTTGCACTTTTGAATCTTATTTCCTTTCACTTCAAACTAGGTTTAACATATATACATGTCGCACCACATTTGTAGGTTTCTCTGCAGAAACTACTTAACATTTCAAAATAAAATTGTAGTTTAAGAAACTAAAAACACGCTTTCGTAGTAATGTGAACTAAAAGGTAAAAAATAATCTTTAAATATAAAGAATTTGTTTAACAGTGATGGACGTCCCACAATACAGGATAAATTAATTTTTTTTGAATAAGCTTAAAGAATAAAGTCACTGATTACAAAATTAACTTTAATGTAAAAAATCATGGGGTGCTATATAAGTTGTCTTATATTTTTTGTCGTTCGCTGTTTGTAAAGGTAGAGTCATTGTCAAAAGTTGTGTAGAGAGCACCCCACGCTTTTTTTTTTTTTTACATTAAAGTTAATTTTGTAATCAGTGACTTTATTCTTTAAGTTTACTAAAAAAAAAAAACAAAAAACAAAACAAAAATTATCCTGTATTATGGGACGTCCCATCACTGTTAAACAAAATCTCAAAATCTTTATATTTAAAGATTATTTTTAACCTTTTAGTTCACATTACTACGAAAGCGTGTTTTCAGTTTTATAAACTACAATTTTATTTTTAACTTTTTAGTTCAGATAGTTTCAAAAGTATGTTTCCTACTGTTGGCTTTTCTTCGCCAATCTCTCTTTATCTTTGTGTTGTAGTTTCATTTTTAATTATTACTTGCACGAGTTAAATACAATTAAATGGCAGCTCAGCCAGAGGTCCAATACCAGGGTAAATGTGGAAGACTACTCTTCTATAATAGTACGAAGTAATGTTTCGAATACTCACTATTCAACATCACGTTAAGTGACTGCAGACAGAGAAACCTTTCTGGATAGGAGACAGTGGAAGACGATCGTCGTCAGCAACCAAGGCTCGTAAATCACACCCGGGAAACTGGAGATGGTCAAAGTAACGAGAATAGAAGGACGTTGCTAAGAGACTGCTGTATTGTCAACGGTTCTTAAAACGTGTGCAAATTTTTTCTGTTTTTACTGTCAAAGTAATGATAATATCAAGATATAGCTATGAAATTATTTCAACCAGTTTGGACATCTGGAAGTGGGTCAAAATGGAGTTGTAAAATTCCGTTACATTCATACATACATACATACAAGTAAAGCTAATATAAAGCGTGTAAAAAAATAATAATAATAATAAAAAGATCAGTCTGTTGACAGAGCTCCGTTTTTTTGACTACTCCTTATTTCAACAATAACGGCATTGAGGCTAATTTAGTTTCGTTTCCTTCCTTTTTTGTCCTCACACCATCCAGCTGTTTACAGTTACATATTCACACCGACGAGAAAGATGCTAGAATCCCAGCCAGTACTGATATTTTAATACGTCGTTGACTTAGCCTTCTGTTCTTTTACAACGTACTTCAAACGAGTGAAATGCCACACAAAGCCCAGCGACATAAATTTCAACTGAACATGCTCGCAAATTGCAGATACGTTGAGTCATAAAAAGGAAATACGATAGTACTTTCAAAGCAACCTAACACGACAGCGGCGCGGTAATACGAGGATAGGTTGAAAATAAATACACACATACTTGTAGAACACGAATAAAAACAAATAGCAAGATCGGGCAGAACATACATTAAAGTACAATTCTTAAGCTTCAAAATCATCAGGTTTGAAGTCGTATTTTGAGAAACGAAATCATGGAGACGTGTTCTAACGCTATGTCAACGGCCAACGTAAGCTATACAGCGTGCTGTTATCGAACATTTAACTGCTGAAAAAGTGACCCCAACTGAGATTGATCGTTGTTTAAAGGCTGCTTATAGTGATGATGCTGTAAATCGATGGGCAGTGAAATTTCGTGATTGCGGGTCTGTAAAAGCCATAATTGCTGATGAAAACCGCAGCAGATGTTTGATCACTGCCACAGACAATAAACATCTCAAAGTCGTCGACGATTTGATTCAAAATGACCGGTTATTCACTCAAAAGCGTATCGTAAACCATGTGGAAATATCCAAGGAACGTGTTGGCTTGATTATTGAACAATTGCGATACCGTAAAATCTGTGCACAATGGTACCTCATGCGCAAGTGTAGAGGCTCTGCGAAACATGAAGTATGAACCGCTTCCACACCCTTCTTACTCCACCGATATTGCGCCTTGCGATTTTTTTTATTATTATTATTTCCTATGACCAGGAGAGACTTCAAGAGCAATCATAACACCTCGGACGATGAGGTGGAGGCAACAGTCAAATCCTGGACTCGAGAAAAGTCGGAAGAATGTTTCAGCGACAGATTAAAAAAAACTTGTGACACGTTAGGAGAAATATGTTAGGTGACTATGCTGAAAAGATAAATAAATAAATCTTTAGCACAGTTGTTGCAGTTTACAAACATATCAAACTACAAACATATGATACATATTGTCAGTTCACGGGGTCTCTTTCCTAATAGCGGAAGAAGGTTTGTGATGCGAGAAGCAGTTTCTTGTAATAATGATAAGGGTGTCAGCAGTATAATTCTAACAAAGACAGTTATAATTTGATAGGTTTAGAAAAATCAAACTTGTGTTCACATAATACATTTAGTTCTGTCCAGTTAGAAGAGTGGTATTTTTCTCTCTGTATATAATGAAAATTCAATTGCAGGTGAACCAAACAAAAGATTGGCGACGATATGTGATAACTTTTTTTTTGTGAGCCGGGGTTCATTCGAGATAGTGAGGAACCGAAGGCACGGCGATCGCACCGCGTGGGGAATAAATCCGCCATGTGGGGCGCCCCCTCGTGTTAATCTGCAATTAGCAGCAGGTCCCTCCTGTCTTGTTAGCTGTGTTCCACAGACCCAACTAACATTCCACATACGTGCCCAGCCCGCTACCTGTTGACCTGGACAAACAGCGTGACCGCTGAGTGCTGGGTGAAACACACACTCCTCTACCAACACTGTTTTACTTCTACTTAACGAACCAACGTCATTTCGTACTACCCGTTTTAAAAATATATGCGCATGAGGCCCTGTCTAGGTAGTCCACTTCCTACTCTAGCTTTAGAACACGCAGTCCAGTATTTAAATATTAGGCATGAACACATTACCCTATTTTGGGAATGGCCACAGATCTAGAATAGATATCAGGTCACGAATTTAGCTTTAAAAAATCGCGATTTAAGGGAGAAAATGCTTTTTAGTGTCATTGCGCGATATATTTCTTGAGTCTGATTATTGTTTGACCTCTTAAGATCAGTTTAAATCAAAAATTCATTTCTCAGAGACCACAGGTCATAAAAAACGAATTTTTAGGACAGTAAAAAACTTTTAAGATCAGACCTAAATACTATCTTGATCTGTAATTATATGCTCGAAGATTATGAATTTTCTATATGAAAATAATTTGCTTACAACTAATCAACAAGGATTTCGAAGAAAAGATCATGTTAAACACAGCTGGCCCAATTTACACACGACGTAATGAAAGTTATTGATGCAGGTACACAAGTAGATGGAATTTTTTTAAATTTTCAGAAAGTCTTTGACTCTGTGCCACACAACCACCTTTTAGCGAAGCTTCGAGCGTACGGTATATAGGATCAGCTTTGTGAATGGATAAAGGATTTTCTAACTGGTCGGTCGCAGTATGTCGTAGTTGAAGGAGAAACTTCTTTTAATTTAGATGTTTCATTGGGTGTACCTCAAGGTAATGTAATAGGACCACTTCTTTTCTTAATTTTTATAAACGATCTCGGAGACAAAGTGAAAAGCATTTTTAGATTGTTTGCTGATGATGCGCTTACTTATATGGAAGTAAGGAATTTGGCCGATTGCTTAGAAATTCAGTGTGATCTGGATGTTATTTTGACATTGTAATAGAATGATCGCATTACAATTACATAATCTGTTTGGTGGGATTATATGCAGCAGGTAACAATGATTGGTGTGCCTGCAATATACCGTCCACGGGTAGCCCGGCGGTCAACTATTTTAGCCAGCCTACCTTCCAGGAAACCAGCAAGTGCAGACACGGAGTGTTAGCATTTCCTCACGAACAACGAAAGCCAAGGAAGTGACAATAAAATGAAATTCCCCGAAACATGAACTCGCGGCCAATAAGGAGGAGTCTGAGTGAGGAGGGTCATGTGTGTGTGTGTGTGTGTGTGTGTGTGTGGACGTCTGTAACTCTCCAATAACATGATTAGTTACTGTTATATTTAAACATTTTTTTCATGTCTGGACGAATGCGGAACTGGCCGGGGAAGCCGGCCTCGGTAGCGTAGGGGCTAGAACACTAGCTCCGCGTGCCGAAGGTCGCCGGTTCGAATCCGGCCGCGGGCATGGATGTTTAAGTGTTGTGTGTCTGTGTGAATGTCTGTCCGTCCTGTAGTCTCTATACTTAGGAATCATAACGTACTGGAGAAACTAATTCACTGGATGAGATATCATAAACACATTGAGCTGGCTAAATGGCTTAAATTGCAAAAGCCATTAAAAAAAAAAAAAAAAAATTGGCCTGGGCAGAGACCAGACGGTCGCTGCAGGGAAAATGAACGGACGCAAGGTGTGAAGGGAGGGGGAGAAGAGTACAGAGGACTCTTTCTTCGACCGCCATCGGGGAAAGACGTCTGGTCAGCTGCAGTGGTGGTGAGAGGCATCTTTGAGTGTGCCATGGTTTCAAGTGATTTGATGGCTGATAGGGTGGACGTGTGGTAGAGTGTCCAGTGTGCCTCAGAAGGTAAATGACCGCAGATAATAAATTGCACTAAAGTCCGAAAGCTGCTCTCTCACCTGAATAACGAACTTGGCGAGGAAACCGCATATAATAGATCCAGTCTGCCGAACAGTAATGAGTTTCAGCCGGAGCAATAAATTCAAATAACTTCCCGTTTATAACAGATCAATGACGTGCTTTTGTTTTATTTTGTCAATTTGTTTAAATGTCGTAAATATTTTATTGATGACAGAAAACATATGTTCAATTTATGTGTAAATTTAAACGCCTGAAAAAATGTCCAGGTTATGGAAGTTTTTGTTGAGTAGACATAATGTCATGCATTTTTAATTGATTATGAACCCTTTCTCAATTTTAAATAGTTTTAATAAAAAAATTTCTAAGATTAAAATTAAATTCATGTGTTTCATAAATTAATAAGGCACCCAGATGCAGTAAACGCTACAACATGGTGCGCTGAGTGGCAACTTACACTAAATTGTAAACAGTGCAAGACAATGAGCATTACTAACAAAAAGAATCCAATTGTTCAGAAATACTAGGTTAACAGTTCAGTTATTGATATGGTAGAATCTATGAAATATTTGGGAGTAACAGTACAAAAGAACATGAAATGGGACTTACACATTAATTCGTTAGTAGGTAGAGCAAATTCTAGGCTGCGATTCATAGGTCGAATCTTGAAAAATTGTAATGAACAAACAAAGGAGATAGCGTACAAATCTCTTGTGCATCCACATTTGGATTATTGTTGTGCCATTTGGGATCCGTTTCGTAAGGGGTTGATCGAAAGTATAGAGAAAGTACAGAGAAGAGCCGCTCGATTCGTGACCGCTTGCTACAGTCCTCATGAAAGCGTCACAGAACTGATTAGTAGACTGGGCTGGGAGTCCCTGGTAGATAGACGACGCACGTTCCGATTAAATTTGGTAGTAAACATGTGTACTCCCACTTTTACTTACGAGTGTAGTGAAATACTTCGTCCAACCAACCTATTTGAGTCGGAATGACAGGAAAGATAAGATTAGAGAAATAGGTGCCGCACTGATTCTTATATGAATTCTTTCTTCCTCGTACCATTCGGGATTGGAATGCACAACAAAGAGATTAGCTTTGGTGCTGAGCACCCTCTGCCAACCACAATTTTGTGAATTGCAGGGTATGTATGTAGATGGCAAGGGCCTACGCTCGATTCCGGAGGAGTTTATAAGAAGAAGGAATAATATACGAACTTCGGTGAAGGCATCCAACAAGTTTTCATACCGATCTCTCAAGTGCGTCTTGACACTGTTATATCTTACTCATTTTCTTCTGCTCGCAGACCGCCTGTCAAAAACAATTTTCACGCAACTGTGTGCCAGCATATTCCACATGTTCACCCTGTCATTATTTCGTGTATCATTTAAGTAACACCAATGTTCTGTGAGATTCGACGATGAGCATTAATGACAGTAATCCTTCTATCTGTAAGTTGTGCTAACTAGGACATGCATCAAAGCCAACGTTAACCTAAATACTGATTCTGTACATGATGAAATCTTGAGATATTGTCTCACTGTTTAAACCCAAGATTCGATAGCTCAATCTTTAAAAGTGATAAACTGGTGCAAAGCCTTCGCTACCTATTGCAATCCACCATCATAAAGATAACTTTGTAATTCGAAATTGTCGTGGTCTGCTTTATCTAGCAGCCGAATTCGTTGTGGAAGAGAAGGGCGAGTGGGCAAATCGGGTGGATGTACTGTACATGTGTTGACACCAAATGATCGCAATTTCTGCAAAGAGGTTTGGCTGACGGAATAGTGTTTCAAAACTGGGTAACTGCAGCTACAAGTGAAGAGATGTGAGTACGAAGCTTTAAAGGCAAAACAGGTAGCACCGTAACAGAAGAAGCCAGACGCAGTATCGACATATTTTCTGACGGGGAGCTATGGCATTCGCTGCGTGTCGTCTATGTACAGCCAAGGATAAGGTAATATATGTCAGACGAGTTTTACACGCCACGGCAACTAAAAGAGCAATGAGAATTCTCAAGGACTTGTCTTAGAAAACAGGAAATACGGAGGAGCTCCCAAATGGCCGATCGAACGAGGAAACCGCTACTTCCGGAAGTCCTCAGCCGAGGGAGGGTAATTAATAAGAGATGGCTGTGCGGAAGTCAGCTGATGCTTCGTGCACCAGAGAAAGTTGACGAGAAGTCCCATCAAATTAGGTTTCGTCACATGTTCCGAAAATGACTAATTATTTAGTCTTTGTAGATATTTAGCAATAATAAAATCATAAAATAAGTTTTGAACTGGCGCTGACAATACCAGTGAATTGCTGGTTTCAGACAAAAATCACTAAAAAAACGCTAAACTGAAATTAGTTAGTTGTCTTGTTATGATGGTATACCCTAAGTGGCAACTCTCTTGGGTAGATAAACTGGTAGGCCTTCCCAATGTGACAGTATTCGTGTTATTGTAAGTGTAGATGACGTTATTAGAGTGTGTGTTGACTGATGAGTGTTGTTGATGAAACATGAAAGAATAGACGTAGAAACTTAGTGCCAGCCCATCCAAGCCTACTCTTCCAAAATAAACCGTAAGAGCCGTCAATTTTACGTACCCATCCGATGGACGAATCTTCATGCGCAGCGCGGAGAGGTTTGTAATTTAACCCAGGACCCTGCATAATATGGCGAGCAGGTACTGTGCGCCAGCACCTCTCCTAGCCTGCCGGTCAAGTACTCCGCCACCACAACTCGAGTCTGCTAACCTGTCGGCACGGTGCAGCAACCAAATGAGCCAAAGCTAATAGCTGCTAATAATCAGTAAAGTTTAATCTCATTGTGAATTATAGATACGTAACTTTCCTTTAAATATAATTAGTTTTCAGTATCAACGTATCATTCACATCCAATACAAATTCAATTAAATTTTTGTTAAATCAGTTTTAACTAAATGTAAATTTTGTTATAAGTTGGAAATTATGGCCCAGAGTAGAGCCACGTGTTGGGCTATGCTATAGCTGGTACAAAATATTAAACAATATCAATAGCGGTTACAATTTGACACCCAGGTGAATATTTATTTAGAATTACATGGTAGTACAGAAAACGCATAACTGGTTCTTCACTGTCAATTTCTTCAGCTTATCCACTTCTTGTTTTCCTGCAACATAGTCAAAAAGTGAAGTTGTAGAAAAGCTAATTCTCGAAATTTCAATAATCGAATCGAACCTCGCGCAATTAGGGTTCCTTACTCTATTACTTTAATACTTGTCTAGTTCGAAGCAGGGCAGAAGTTAATGCATGACAGTTTTCACATTAATTTAATAAAATTTTTAGGTAATGTTTCTGATATTGGGATGGAGCATATGCCTGAATGACAATTTTCTAACATACTTATTTCTTTTTATTTTTTTATTTTATTTTTTTATTTTATTTTTTTTAATTGTTAGAGTAAATTTTCCCCAACGAATTACTTTTTCACTTCAGGAATTTTAATTTTACATTCATTCAGTGTTTATAGTAAATTTTTCAGCAGTTTCCTTGGTAATTTCTTATTATTCCTGAATCTCTTTCAAAAAAATGAAAATTTTCACACACTGATCAGATAAAGGAAAGAGAAATGATCTTTTACAAATCAGGGAAACCTTGTACTAAATCATCTGCAGCGTGACGCTAGGATAAGTAAAAACGAGCTGCCGTTGAAGAGATGTGGCGTCGTTTTAAATGAAGAATAGGCGACGTATCTGGTAATCATAGATTTACCGTGGTATACGCTCAGGTGAAAACCTTGTTCAAAACGCAGATGAGGATACTATAATGTCTGAGAAGAACAGTAAAACGTAACAAGGAGTAGGATTGGCACATAATCTAGGTCGTAGGTAAAATTAATTTTAGTTGCAATTCACACATCGTATTTGAAGGATCGTAAATTTTATACAGAGCGTGTAAAGTACAAAACGTAAGTGCGTCCTCTCTTAAACTGCTGAGTAACAGTATCGACAAAAATAGATAGCAGAGCGGTCCTGGAGGAAGAGTTACAGAGATGTTTTCTCGACTGCCTTCGTATAATCCTCCCCTTTCTATCCTAAGCTAAGCTCCTAATATCACGAGATATATTATCTTTGTTCTCCGGGTGGAGCCGCGTCGATTTATTAAAACCTAACGTTTCAGCCATCTGACTGTGGCTTCCATCAGAGGAATCCTCCCTTGGAGCACACAGTTTTTCTCTGTATATTTTTTCCATCGTTCTTCTGAGCCTAAAGGAGGTCTCCTACTAGCAGTTTTAATATTTGTACATCTTTTCTAAACCTCCTTTTGATTCTCCTATAAGCCCCACCTATTTTACCTAAAACGATTTTATACCAGTCTACCATGCACCTTACGTGCAGTCACTCCCCTCTGGGTTTCTTGGATTCCTTGTACACCAGATTTCCGAAATATTTCTATCGTTTTCTTGGGCTTCATCTTGAGTTCTTCTGCCTTCTCCTCTGATCCATCAGAGTGCGTTCACTGCGTAAGAGACACTGATACGTCTTTTTATCAGTGTCAATGGCGCTAAGGTTTCACCAGTCATTTCCTGCTAGCGTGTTTAGCACAAGCTGGCCTATAACTAGAGATTATGTGATGCAACGGTAGTTATCAATGAAGCTTTGACTTCAAAAGAGATACTTTACATGTAGGAAAAATGGTTGAGAATTATTTTAGCAATGATTTTAAAAATCGTGAAGGTCATATTTTCATCAGAAATTTTTAAATTCTGATTTGAAATAGATTATTTGATTGGTTTGACAGGATAACATACGGGAGAAAAACGTATGTAAGTCAAAATTAATATTTCACGGTCCAAATTCAATTTACACACCACCGGTTTCCAGTTATTGTCTGTCTCTTATAACTAAGACATAATTTTCCCAAATGGAACACTGTGTACGCAATAATCTTTTGCGTTGACTGCATTGAATGAATGTGGTAAGCAAGCACTAATATTCCTCGGGAAATGCATTTTGTAAGTAGTCATTAAAACAGTATAAATGTTCTGGAAACGTTAGATCATGATTCGCCGTTTATTTGGTTCACAGTGGGTTAGACTTAGAATACTCCGTGGAACTCGCATGACGTGTGCGCCTGGGTTATAAAAAATACGAGTCGGTCGACGGATCTTCAGATAACATGAGCTGTCATACCGGGAAGCAATGTGTCTTATTAGCTCGAGGAAGAGTTCAGAAGTATCAATTCACTCTGCTATTTTTGAAGCTAGCAAATAAACGCAGGAGCTTTCTGCTGTAAATAAACATTTTTTTGTTTAGTTCCGTGAATGTAATGTAAATATTTTACAACAGGAAGTTTTTGCTTATCACTGCGGCAGTGATAAATAACGTTGGTAGACTAGAGTAAGCAGTGCTCGCTTACGTATTCAGGTGGATTCTGTACAGGCGAGAAATTAAGGGTAAACCAACCAACGCAAATCACTCCGCTGTGTTTGAGTCTTTCGTGAAAAATAACCTTTAAGTTCCCGGAACAAGTAATACAGTATGTCCTCCATAGCAGCAAATCTTAAATAGTTTGTTGCAATAAAGTATCTATAATTACTACAAACATACCAAAATCAGCACGTTAAAATATATTAGTATCAAGTGTATTAATTTAAACTTTAAAGGGTATTTATTGCTACAGGATCGAACTTTGATGTGTATCTTCTATACTTATTGTGAGAATATTTTTTGTTACTGGTGGAATTGTACAATTTCCTCGCATACTTAACTATTATACTTTTCTGAAATACACTTGCAAGAAAGTATGAAGTTTTTTAATACTGCGCTTAAAATTCCGTTGCCTTGATCACAAAATTAAATTCGCGAAAGACAAACGCAAAGAGAATCTGTGAAATTTAAAATGTCTGAGTGGATGGTCGAAGATAATGAGACAGTAACATCATCTTTGTGATAGGAAGGTCAAGCTTCATGGCTGGAAAGGTTTATTGCATAATTGGTTATCCAAATAAGTGAAAGCAGCGTGGTAGTAACAGAAGAATGGTTTGGAAGTATCACAAGCTGGTCAAAATAAATTTTATACTGCACGGAGAAAGGTGATTAGAATTGAAATGCGACGTATCGTCGGACAAGGGAAGTGGTCGCTACTGACGGATATTGATCATTGCAGCACAGACGGACTATAGCAAATACATCACGGACTTGACGGACAATAGTCGTTGATTTGTTGTGCATCACCTCGTACAGCCGTCTCTGAACATGGTCATCTTTGCTGAGCCATAATCTGAAACAGTAAAGTTACTCATCACTGCACAATGTCACACTTCGATAGGTTCTGAAATTGTGTAACTTTAAAGAAAAATGAAAACAGTGCGTTTAATGCATCTATATAAATGAAAATAATTGTTTAAAAAAACATAAAAACCGCCTTAAAAAAAAAAGCACTAAAAATTTTAAAATAACTTTATACCTTGCTTAGGAGAAAGTAAATCTAAATAGACAATATTTTACATTACTGTCATTGAAATTTTTACATTAATTAGTTATTTTTGGAATCGGTACCAGCTGTCACATCGCGAAGATCGAATTACTGAACTTCTTTTGGTGTTAGAGGCGAAACGGGGAGAACGAACAAAAATTCCCAATATTTTAGAGCATGTCGTGAGGCAGATAGTGTTATTGCGGGAGACAGCTTAAGGATACAAATTAATAGTATTTTAATCTGTTGCTCGGCCTTATTGGTCATCCAGGCATATCTCTGGCGCTACAGTATCAGTTGGTATGCTGCCTCATGCAATAAACGATTTACAGTTAGCATAATATCGGCGTATCATCTGTATGTTTCAGTTTTGTTGAAACATGTTTCTAGCATTAATTGTGGGTAAGCAGTAACATGATTTTTATGTATTATTGTTATTCATTATTGTTTTTATCTTTTTGTTTTTCTTTCTTTCACTTGCACCGACTCCAAAAATAACTAATTAATGTCAAAATTTCAATGAAAGTAAGTAAAATGTTGTCTATTTAGATTTACTTTTTCCTAAGCAAGGTATAAAGTTATTTTAAAATGTTTAGTGCTTTTTTTTCAAAGGCGGTTTTTATGGTTTTTTTTAAACAATTATTTTATTTTAAATTTTTAGTGGTATTATAGTTTGTTTGGTATTTTAAATATGCCGCAGCAGTTCCCATTTTGCGAACTTCCTGGTAGCTCAGAGATTAAAGCGCTTTCAAAGAAGAATTCTGCCTTTATATACCACAACCACTTCCAGAACGGGGTGAATTGGGCGTTGTGTTAAGGAATGTCAGGCTATGTTTCGATCTTATCATAACATCTGTTAAAGCTGCTGCTCGATAACCGAAACATGTAACATCTGGGCATTAATACATACCACATACAGAAATCTCTCTGGAATATATCTGTTTGCTCCGGCATCACACACAAAATATAAATTTTTAATATATTTATAAATATTATGCCATGACTTAAAAATAGCTTAACTGATTTTGACGGGATTTAAAACTGTGAATTTTTGTAAAGAACATTGGAAATTAAAAGGGGTGAGGGTAAAGGGGAAGAGGGATTGGGATTTTGTATACCAAATGTAGACTGTCTTTTCTGATCGATTTAAAGTGTATGTCTGTAAATTTCTATTGATATCAGATAAAACTCCAGGTATGTATAAAAAAACACTTAAGGGGTGTGGAGACAAAGAATAGTTTGGTTTTTGTAAAGCTACTGTGGGCAGTGGTTTTCTCTTTGTTTTAAAGTATACATGTGCATACTTCCTTCAAAATCAGAAATAAACGGTAGCTTTGTATAAAGAACATTGACAATAATTAAAGGGGTAGAAAGGGGAATAGGGTTTGCGTTTTTGTGAATGTTATGTGGACAGTATTTTTCTTTTACTATTTGTTTTCAAGTATACGCATCCGAAGTTCCACCGAATCGAATTAAAATGTGGGTTTTGTACAAATATTAAGGGAAGGGGAACTAGGGTAGTTTTTTTATTTTTTTGGTCAGAAATCTTATCCATAAAAAATTACATACATATGTGCCAACTTTCATAAAGATCGGTCAAATGGTGTCGACTGTTGCGTTCTAAAAAGAAAGTGACAAAAATCAAGGGGGTGGAAACGGGGAGAGGGCTTTAGTTTTGCAAACCAAGAGTTGGAATTATTTTTCTCTTTGTTTTATAGTAAAAATTTGCTAAGTTCAGTCTAAACCAGATAAAAACTGTGGTTGTGTATAAAAATTAAGCGGTTTAATGGGGAGAGGGGGTGGTTTTTAGATCTTTTGGTCAGACACCTTAAATACATATAAGCACCAACTTTCATAGTAATCGGTCAAATGATCGCGACTGTAGCTTTTTATAAAGAACATTGACAAAAGTTAATGGGGTTGAAGGAGAGAAAGGGGTTGAGCATTGGCAAACCAAATGCTGACACGATTTTTCTCTTTGTTTTAAAGTATACATGGGCAAAGTTCAATCAAAACCAGATAAGAAATGTACATTTCTGTGAAATTAAGGGGTGTAAACGGAAACATGGGGTGGTTTATTTATTTGTTTAATTTTTTTTTTTTTTTTTTTTTTTTTTTTTTTTTTTTTTTTTGTCTGAAACCTTTTCCATGAAGAATTCATGTATATGCCAACTTTAATGGAGACCAGTTAAATGGTAGCTTTGTATAAAGAACATTGGTAAAAGTTTATGGGGTGGACAGGGGGAGGGGGCATCAGTTTTTTCAAACCAAAAGTTGACAGTATTTTTCTCTTTATTTTTATTCATACAGGTCCAAAGTTTCATCGAAATCTGATAAAAAATGTGGGTTTGTATAAAAAATTAAGGGGTGTAAAGGGGTGGGTTTTTTAGGTATTTTTTGGTTAGATTCTCCATGAAAAATTACATGTACGGTATATGCCAACTTTGATGATAATCGGCCAAACGGTGTCGAGTGTAGCTTTCTATGAAGAACATTGACAATAATTAAAGGGGTGGAAGGAGGGAGGGGGTTGAGCTTTGGCAGAGCAAATGTTGACAGGATTTTTCTCTTTGTTTTAAAGTATACATTAGCAAAGAACAATCAAAATCAGATAAGAAATGTAGGTTTCTATAAAATTAAGAGGTGTAAAGGGGAGAGGGGTGGTTTTTTATTTTTATTTTTTTGGTCAGAAACCTTTTCCATGAAAAACTAAAAGTATATACCAACTTTGATGGACATCAGTTAAATGGTGTCGACTGTAGCTTTGTATAAAACAAATTCGAAAAAATTAGGGGGATGGATAGGGGGAGAGGGATTCAGTTTTTTTAAACCAAAAGTTGACAGTATATTTCTCTTTATTTTTGGCTATATATGTCCAAAGTTTCATAGAGATCTAATAAAAAATGTGGATTTGTATAAAAATTAAGGGGTGAAAGGGGGTAGAAGGGGTGGTTTCTCAATGAAACTCATATGGGACCACTTTGGAGGTATACCCTATCCACTAAAAAATTTTAATTCAAATC
This sequence comes from Vandiemenella viatica, assembly GCA_031002005.1. Taxonomy (NCBI): domain Eukaryota; kingdom Metazoa; phylum Arthropoda; class Insecta; order Orthoptera; family Morabidae; genus Vandiemenella; species Vandiemenella viatica. The sequence continues at coordinate 132,704,723 of JARYHS010013630.1, read as the reverse complement.
AGTTCAAAATTGGCGAAGATATCGCTGAAAATACATAAAAAAAAAAAAATACAGACGAATTGTGAACCTCCTCCTTTTTTGAGGTTGGTTAAAAAAGTTTGGATGCATGTTTGGATTTACTATTTACCGCAATCACGCCTTAATTGCACAATAGATTTAAAAGAAATTTAGCATGAAGTTAGTATATAGTGTGCGTAGTGACACAGGATAGGTTTTATCCCACAAAAATGAAGAGTTCCTTCAGAAATTGTCATTATCAATTCGCAAGCACCAAAGAGTTTCCTACTTCGTACACGGCAGTGCCACGTTTACTCTTTGCTTTTTACGTACTAGTCGCAAACACTGCTTTTCAGAAATAAAAGTAAGAATTTTCTGATATACGCATGGATGTGTTTAGTTTAAAAGCACTAAAGCTGATGCACTTTATAAATAATTATTCGCGAGCAGGAAATACAAATCTGCTTATAACCTTATTTTTGTTAGAAAAAAAAATGTGCTGTGTTGAAGTTCACAAAGGAGATGTCTTTAGCTGCGTCCATGAAATAGTATGACACCTCAGGTATCATACACTAATTCTGTTTGTAATTTATGCGTCATAATATATGTGAAAATCAAAGCTTAAAAATAAAAAATGTAAAATGCTAAGAGTATACTAACGAAAAGTAGGTTCACTAAAAATGCAAAAATGGTCGTGCGCGAAATGTCGCTATATTTCTATGTTCATGATTCCATCACGGTTCAATTTATTTTCTTGGTCTTCATCTTTGCTACTATACTCTGTAAAATTAAAAATTATTTTTACCAAAATTTAAAACTTAACCGAAGATAACAAACCCATTTTAATTTTTTGTTCAAAATTTTTGTAGAAATCGGTACAAACAGTTGCCTATGATTAACAAAACCTTTTTTTTTTTTTTTACTTACTGTTCAATATTCTATATATAACCTATTAAATCCTAATACCTATTAAATTCTAACTAATAACTACTCTACTTAATTATCTATTAAATCCCTTACTTAAAACGAATGCATTCAATGTACTCGTACTAAGGTAGAAACTTTTCGTTTTAAGAATCAATATTGGGAGTAGTTTACATCGCGACACACGTAGTCACTATCACGGCGCTTATGAAAGCAGCTTATTTATTAGTAATAATAACTAAATTCCTCCTGCCTTATGCTGTAACAACATTCCGGTCCAGCAAGCAATTCAACCTAACCACTGTCTCCGCTAGTATTGCCGCTACAAAATCAAACGATACAGACACACCTTAACACATTAAAAGCATAGGAACCACAATACGACTAGTGGCATCATTTTCTATGTCAGGATTCCTAATTAGAGTAGCATACATTATAACAATTATTTTTATCATACAACTTCAGTTTGAACTAATGCACGCTCAATAACACACTCACTGTATCAGGATGTAAACTTGGCCAGTAATATTAACGTAAGTTGTGTTACGAGCTGTAATAAATTCTGGACTTTCCGCTGTACAGCCTAAGTTATGAGCATATGAGTATACATCTTTAAATTACGTTGCTTTAATAATTGTCAAGAAGCTGACGCCTTAGTTCATGTGGCTAAAAGTGGTTTGACATGTATTCAGTATTTAATTTACTTCGCTTTCACGAGAGCCATATTGCCAGAGTTATTATTCAGCTGGTTTTTAGCTGTTACTTTGGTATCATGATCTGAAACTGTGGGTCATTCATGACATCACTAACATGCAACATAGCAAATGTATTAATGCGCGAGAGATAGAATTATCTAGTGACAATATTAGCGGAGTTTGTAGCTTAGTTGAAGTGCAGCCAGAACCAGAATGACAACTGAAACTGTACTAGTAATTTAAGCTGCTTTCCGCGTTGTACCGAAATTGTATCAGATCTATAATAACAGTTCCGCAGAAGGCAATAAAAGTCGTTGTTAACCTTAAACTTTTTTAAATTAGTGCTGTCGGCAAGCTCACAAGGAGATGTCTTCAGTTGCCGGCATGACACCTCACTTATCTCACCGTAATTTCGTTCGTAGCATTTGTGTCATAATATATGTGAAAATGCAACATTTGAAAAAACTGCTGATTTTCATGGAACTGTATTAACGAAGCATGTGGTAAGCTTGAAATTCAGCCTGGACCAGAATAACTACTAATATTCCATGGTGCATACTGGATTTGGAATGAAGAAGGTGGCTGCCATGCCGAATTCTGACTATAATGACGTCAGAATGGGCTCAAGACGTCTATTGCCGTTAAGCGAGTAATGTGCGTAAACGTATATTTCGGCGCGTTACATCTTTGTTACCTTCTCCCTGGCTTTGAGGTACTTTTCTCTGAAGATTAAAGGCAAGGAATCAGTTAACCAAATTTTAACCCGAAAGGAGAAATTTTTCTGCTGGTTGTACTTTCTACATCTACATCTACATTCATACTCTGCAAATCACAAAAATTGTGGGTGACAGAGGGTGCTAAGCACCAATCCTAAACCCGCCCATTCCAATCCCGAATAGTGCGAGGAAAGAAGGAATACATATAAGTATCAATACGGCATCTTATTTCTCTAATCTTATCCCTCCGGTCATTGCGACCTAAATAGGTTGGCGGAAGAAGTATTTCATTGCACTCGAAATTTAAATTTTTTCGCATATTCTCCAATAAATTCGAACGCAAGCTACGTCGTCTGCCTTCCAAACTATCCCAGCCCAATCTATGTATCAATTCTGTGACGCTTTCATAAGGGCTGTAACAACAAGTCACGAATCTAGCGGCTCTGCTCTGCACCCTCTCAACTGAGTCAATCAGAACCTTGCGATACGGGTCCCAAACCCCACAACAGTAATCCAGATGCGGACGCACTAGTGTTTTATACGCTATCTCCTTTGTTTGAGCATTACAATTCCTCAAAATACGACCTATGAATCGTAATTTAGAATTAGCCTTGCCTACGACGGAAGTTATGTGCATGTCCCATTCATGTTGCTTTGTACTATCACCCCCAGATACTTCACGGAATCAACCGTGTCAACAGCTGAATTGTTTATTTTGTAATCGTGAACAAACTGATTCTTCTTGTTACTTATCCGCATTGCCTTGCACTTTTTGCAATTTAGTGTAAGCTGCCATTTACGGCACCAATCGAAAATAGCATCCAAATCACGCTGAATTTCTAAGCAATCGTCGGAGCACCTTATTTCCCTATAGATAACCGCATCGTCGGCAAACAATCGCAACCAGCATTTGACGTTGTCACCTAGATCGTTTATAAAAATTAAGAAAAGAAGTGGACCTATTACACTTCCTTGAGGAACGCCCGAAGTAACATTTATCTTAGAAGAGGCTTCCCCGTCAACAACGACATACTGTGATCGACCAGTTAGAAAATGACGTATCCACTCGCAAATCTGAACCGAAATACCGTAAGCTCGAATCTTCGCTAAAAGTCGGTTGTGTGGCACAGAATCAAAAGCTTTCCGAAAATCCAAAAAAACTGCATGAACTTGCGAACCTGCATCTATAACTTTCATTATGTCGTGGGAAAATAGGGCCAATTATGTTTCACACGATCTCTTCTTCCGAAATCCGTGTTGACATGGTGTAAGTAACTCGTTCTCATCTAGAAACTTCATTATGTTCGAGCATATGACATGTTCCAGAATTCTACTGCAGACCGATGTTAGAGATATGGGTCGATAATTTCTAGGATCACTCCGATCTCCTTTCTTAAAAACGGGAATTACCTGGGCTATCTTCCAGCTAGAAGGTACTTTTCTCTCTTCTAGTGATTTACGGAATATATCTGACAGAAATGGTTCAATATCCTCCGCGTATTCACAAAATACTGTTACCGGTATACCATCGGGACCCGGCGCTTTACCCCACTTCAGGAGTTTTAATTGTTTTACAATTCCTACGCTATCAATTTATATCGGATCCATCTCTAATTCTACAAGATGTGGTAAAGTGGGGATGTTTTCCATGTTTTCTCGCGTGAATGAATTTTTGAATTCGGTGTTAAATACGGTAGCCTTGTCGCGGCTGTCTTCAACTTCCCGTCCGTCTTTTATTAGAACTGGCTTATTGTTCCCACTACAACTAACTTTTTTTACATACGACCAAAATTTCTTAGGGTTTTCAGTGAGGCTCTTAGATAGAGAATTTTCACGAAAGTTATTAAAGGCCTCACGCATCGCATTCTTAACACGTCCCCTTATCTCCAATAGCTTATCTAAATCAGTCCGATGTATCGTCCTTTTTGATCGTGCATGTATCTTCCTTTGCTTCTTGAATAACCTTTTAACCTCCCGTGTGTACCATGGGGGATCGTTCTCTTCCCTGATTGTCCGTTTCGGTATATGCAAGTTCATACCTTCGCCGACTATATGTAGGAATCGATGCCACCTCTCTTCAACGGTGCCTCCTACTACTAAGAAGGTGTGGTAATTATGCCTCAAATACGCTCTAAAACACTCTTTTGAAGCCTTTTCGAATCTGTAAACGATCCTCTCTTTTCTCTTTCTGCGCGTGGTTGTTAGTTTTACTGTATCAATTACAGCTTTATGATCACTTATTCCTGCGGTGGTAGAAATATTCGTGAATAGTTCAGGCCTATTTGTAACAACTATATCTGTTGAACAGTAACAAAAACTCTTATACTATAACACACTTTCAGGCGGATGATGTCGTGGGTAATTGCTAGTCATTAATGATCACTCAGAAATACGTGTTTTTTTTTTCTCATTTTTACTTTGTTTACACATTTTAGAATAGCTTTTCGCAAATTCACAAAACGGTTGAGAACAAATTTATTGAAATTTGAACAGGAACGTCTGTCAGATCAGCTAGTTAGTATTAAATGTCTCGGGATTCTCAGAACACGTAGTCAGCATAACAGCATGGAACAGAAATCAAATGATGAAGCTTTAAACAAAATAAATGAATTCTTGCAATATTACACGCTATTCTGATAAGTTACTCTAGACAGAGGAGTACTTCATAATATTTCTGTACGCAATGTGTAAGTTACGATGGCGTTCATCGTCTTTTAACCCAGAATAGTGTATGTTACCTCGCGTGAATACTCATTTGTCGACAGATTTGTTTTAAAGCTTTATATTTTTTGGCGCTGAAACTGAACATTATGATAAGAATGGTGGGTAAAAAAATCAGATTACTGTTACACTGTGAACAACAGTCCGTGATTATTAGTACCGTTGTTTTTGGATTCGTCGAGTCGATGATTGGAGGATATTTAATGAACTGTACGTCAGTTAGCTCATAACTAGCACTCAACAGTAAGCGAAGAGGGTCTGTCAACAGCTTCAGAGATATCACAACCCAACGTCGCAGTTAATCCTGACTTGGCATCGACAAGACTGATGTCAAGGTTTGTTTGTGAGACCTTCCCTGCAATCTCTTGTAAGCCATTTCTGCAAGTTAAAACGCATACCGCGGCCTAAGATTATCTCCTTATCCTTCAGAAAAAGACGTTCCTGCTGTTAGTGCTTTATTAGAGTATGGAAAATCATATACTATGAATACTGCGAACATTATTAATAATCCCGGTCCAAAATGGATATGTGATAAATGGCAAGCGGAGCGATGAAAGCATTTCACTAGATTCTTATAATCTGTTCCATTTATTCTCTTCATTCATTAATAAGCAAAAGCGGAATTATAGAAGAAGGTAGACTTTGCCTTAGGGTCTTGATGTTATGTGTATTGCACCTTAACTGACATGTGTACTTTACTCGCTCCGTTACGAATGACTAATGGTTGTGAAACTGACGCAGGATTTCGAGAGTATATTGTTGCTATGAATAATTAATAATAAACTGGATATTGGCCATGTTGCTTCGTAAATCAAACACCGTCTAAAAACAACCGTTTGATTTCATGAGCCACTTTTCACCCTTGTGGTATGGGAATGGGCTACCGTCAATGGTTGTAAATGTTATCTAAAACATAATAGCTACCACTATGTTTGTAAGAGTAAAGGGATCTGTATAATATTTATCCAATTATACAGATAGAATAATATTTGAGAGTGAAGCTGTAGAATATTTTGTCAGTTATACAGACGTTATTATATTTTAGCGTGAATCTGTAGCATAATATTTTACCATTTACACAGACAACTGACAATATATTATTTAGATTCAGTTACACAGATATTATAATAACGCTACGTACATTTACAGCCACTGACGATGCGCCATACCACAAGGCCGAAACGCTTCTGGTGAAACCATTAATTAAAAGTGTGAGTGGGGACTTCCGTGGCGAAATGATGCAATGTAATCTTCTCTGGTCAGCCTGATGGTGTTGTTGAAAACAACGTTTCGACAGCTGGCGCTGCTGTCTTCATCAAGTGTCCAATGGCTTCCGGATGTCATAAGCTTACCGCGACCGACTAGACTGTCTAAGCACATGTGAAAGCTACTTGACACCTGATGAAGCTGTCGAAACGTTGTGATTCTGGACACCTGAGAACATTGCAGTTGTTATTCGACTGTGTATGGTTTAAAACTAATGCTCGGGGAAATTATGTGGTGAAATTTTTGATATTGCTTGTAGCAGTAGTGTAGAAAGATTTATGACTATTAAATCCCTCTCACTTTGGTCGTCCCCGACTTGAGTTTTCATAAGGAACACTCGTCCACTGAGTAGCCTGGGGACGACGTTTACTCGTGATATGGCTCACATTCCTGCGTCGGTTAGACTGCTATAATCGCCGAAAACCGCGTGTGATGTGTTACTGTAGATAGTATCCAGCCGGCCGGGGCCCCCCGTGATCAGATCTTGTCCTCTCCAGCTATTTCCGTCTGATCGCCACGTGTGCTGTCGCGTGCTTCTAAGTGCTGCCTCGGCCAGCCTCAGCCAGTATCGAGACAGCGCTACGGGCTCAAATGTTGAATGAGAAAACTGCATTTCGTGCTAAAAATAAAATTTGGCATACAACGGCAACAAATGGCAATAAGATTTTCCATCCGACTGGCTCTTTCTTTTTTTAAGAAAAAAAACAGCACTTATAACAGCAAAGAAAACAAAAACAAATACAGATAAACATATGCTGTCGGAAACTATATTCAAGAAGTGCAGTTAGATTTGTGTAACTAGGGAGACTTACTTAAATTTCTGTAATCCTCCCCAGAGGCATCGTAAAGGGCAAAGTCTCGGATGACTCCGCCATGTTCTATCCATGTAACACGTCACGACAATGTGTGTCCACTGTCCATAATACCAATACCCCTTGACGTTATGTCATTAGTTCTATTCGCTCAACCTGTATCGCTTCCATGCAACATAAAACCACCTACACAATGGGGTAACTGTAGGTCCATCACACAGAACAACAGAAGGTAAACAACATCAGTATCAGAAGCAGAAGATACGGGCTTGACGGAAAAGGAACAAAGGGACTGGTCAACCACAATCCATACATGAACTGCAAAGCAGCCCATTAGTCCAGCATGTTGGTCAGCAGCTGACTGTACAAAGGCGAAAATGTCTTGTTCTTGCATTTAATACCAGCATTTGCCACGTGTCGCTCAAATTGTAGGTGTTTGGATTTTCGAGCAGCAATATTAACAGAGAGTCTGATTATGTTGAAATGCAACCTGCACCAGAATTCTTCGTTAAAAATCCACACAAGTCTCACATTTAACAAACGTAAAAAAAAAGTCCATAATTTCGTGAAATGTTGCCCACCGTCTCTCCGCGAGCAGAGTGCATTCTCTCTTCGTCAATGTATACTTTTGAGGCGAAACTACTTAACCAGCACAACCAGACTTAGATGTTTTGCGTGTATATAGCTGCTAGAATCTGAAACTGTAATTATTTTGGTACACACAATACAAAGACCAAAAAGTCAACGGCATTATTTATACACTCCAAAGAGCAAAATCGAAACTCGCGTAATGTTTTTAGGAATGCTTATGGTTATTATAGTGTTGATCTTCGATTTATTGTGAAACCTCTGGATTATATTAAGAATCTTTGGTGCATATATTGTTGGGTTAAGAACAGATTATCATTTCCTGATGAAATCAACGCTTGGTCACGAAAAGTCTTAAGACATGCCGCAGATTTAGATGTAAACTGCTTAACGGTGAAAACCCCATTAAAACGTGTTCTATAGACTTTATCTGGTGCCATTACAAAGCAATATCTAGGAAACGGCCCACATCGAATTTATGTGTGTAGATAGATATAACGTTTGAGTTGTTCTAAACTCTTGTTTCTAACAAAATCTATGGTGCATTCTGCTAATATTTTGAAACCTGACAATGTAAATACGTAGCAGTGTTTGTTGTATATATCGCACGCGGCTCTACCGACTAAATTCAAACGTCCTCCCATATGAATCGATCTAAGAAACTTGGTTTCAATACTATTATTCTTCTATACACTTCAAGCAGTCAACAGTAAGGAATGAATAGACTTTTGTTATTTTACGAGTACATTGCCATTCCGTTATACGAGAGGTATAAAATTCCACAAAACGATCATGTATCAAGTATTTATATTGATGAGAAAATACAACAGGAGACCACGGTTTTGTTCATAGCAGTGTCTGGGATTGTAGATGTCGCCCGCGGAACATCAGAGAAATTAACACAGTGGTCCAGTGTTGTCACTGCACTTACGAACGGCCCCTGAGCGACAGAATTCAAGAGGCTTGGGACAGCTGCATTAAACTATCAGCAGTACTAAGCTCCTATCTACTCTCACTTGCGTGTTTTAAAGTTGTTGCCTCTGGGAATTCTGAACCAACAGCTTCCTGTGGTCTTCCCGCTTCCCTCGTAGATAACGTCGCTCAAGCATATCCATCTTTCCGACTGTTGCTTCCGTGGTAGATCGCATGACGCCGTGCAAACACACTGATAACAAAGCTAGAGTACTGCTCGTCACCGTGTCAACACGGGAAACGGTTCTAACTCTGTATCTCTTTTTCCTACTTCTTATATTATTATTTTTTATTGATTTTTTGCTTATGGCTTTATGCTTCACTGACGTCGCGGTCATTAAAGGAGGGAAAGGACTGGGGCAAGTATCGGTAAGGAATTCAGCCATGGCATTTTAAAGGAACAATCGCGGCATTAGCTTGGAGTGATATGGGGAAACCATGGGAAACCCAAATCTGGATGCCCGAACACAGATTTGAACCCACGTTCTCCTAAATGCGAGGCCGTAGCGTTACCGCTCACCCTCAACGCTCGGTTTTGCATAGATGTAGCGTGCATTACATTCGTAGAGATGCAGATTACACTCAGCAGAGTAGCTCAAACTATACGTAGCTCGGTGGTTATGAGCTAAGCCCACGGTCCCCACTTGGGGTACCTGTTCCACCACAGTTTTTCATGCGCCACATGACCTTAACAAGATATTAAGCTCCAACAAAGCTTGTTTTGTATATGTGAAATACCTTATGAACATTCCGTGATTCACAGTCTTTATTAAAATGCAGGTACTGCTAGCTCGAAACTGTCGCTAAGAACATTTCTCGGTATTAGAACAACCTGACCGAAATCCATACGGAATCTATAACTACCTGAATGTAAACAAAAACTAGTCTTTAAAATTCATTAAAGCAAAAACAGCAACATATGAAACTGTATAATTTTTGTATCACATGAGAGGGGGTGTTGTTTTTGAGGAATTTCCAACTTTTGGACTAATCGATTCAAGGTGAGAAGTGCTAGATTTCTTTATAACGGACAAATTTGAATTAAGGTATCATAAAGACCATTTCTGTATTAATAAAGGCAAATGTTAGAAAAATACAAACATACCAGGCAACGAGAAAGCGCACGCTTACAAGCAGTATACAGAGTTATCAACCAAGAGAGTTCACAGTAGACGTCTACTGCGCTCTGATCAGTCCAGGAATAAAGGCTCCATACGAGGCCATGCGGCCCGAGGCTGCGGGTACTATAGAACAGAGGACTGAAGCCGGCCCTCCACAGTCCACGGTGCGTCGGGAACTACGCTTCCGGCTGCCGGCCTGAAAGTTCGACGCTGCAACAATCCACTGATCAGTGGTCTGGTCCGATACGAAGCAGCCTGCAACTGATCCAACAGACCAAAGGTGCTGAAGGAGCCCTATGCAAAACGACAACTACGCTAGGGAGAAGAAAAACCTAACGTGAGCTATGTCACTCCACAATGTCTGAGGCAGAAAATGTTTCAGGATGATTATCTCCACTTGATCTGCGAGAAGTAGTAGCGTGTAAATAGTACATTCGCACATTGAGTAACCCTCCAGAATTTTTTCTTCACATTTACACTATTGGTGACGCTTCTAATTCTAGGCTCATAATCAGGCAGTCGTTACTTCTGGCAGTCTTCACGCCGAGATATATACAACCAGAAGTAACTCTCACAATATCTTAGCTATTCCAGAAAGTTCTTTCTATCCGACCGCTAACCTTATTTTCATAATGACACTAAATGCCATTTTGAACCAAACTGAAAAAAGTAATATGTCGACCACCATTAAAACAATGACCACTCTATCAATAAAATAAATCACCATCAAGAGTGACATATTTCCTCACTGCAAACGTACTGCGGACAGGTTTGGGTTTAGCCCAGGAGTCTGGGGAACAATCTGGTGATTATGCACAGTGCACCGCCATATCCTGTACACTGCCTGACAAGTAGCAATGGTGAAAATTTCTTCCACCAGCAACGCTCCAACCAGCCGACCCCGGGTTATGTTTAATTGAATTACGATGGAATGCACGCTCCGGTGGCAATTTCGCTACACGCCGATTCCTCCCCTTTCCGGAACCCACCTACTTTTGTCTTCTATAAATATCAACTTTAAATCGTTTCAACATTCTTGGTAAATTATTTATCAATTGGCAACTTATTCCAATTCACTATGAAAGAAACTTTTCCCTAACACTTGTGTCTGAAATAGAGTGCCAGCTTGTGAACATGGTGATCTTTTTCCTTCCACGCTTTACTTTTAATTCTTACACCAATATCTTTCCACGCCTCATCACCAATACACTCCTTGTACACTCCCATCATTCTCTTCACCCTCCTCCTATCTTCCGGACACCGCAACAACCTGGGCCAACGGGGAGGTTTCAGTAATATATAATCTACAGAATTTTTATACAGCTGTTTCTTGTATTCTTTACGAGTGTTTCAGTTAGGATTTTAGGGCAGTGATAAGACAGGTTAGGGCATTAGCTGACACTGCGCCTCATTTATGACAATCCTCAGGGTATATAATGGCTAGCCAGATGGAAGTTTTTGTGACTGAAATGATTAACATAACATTTTTCTAAAACTAGTTATTAGTTAAGTTCGGAAATCTGTGATCAATAAGCTTAGTTCAACACGAAGGTTGGTTTATTTATTTATTGATTTTTAGCCCTATCGGCCATACAGCAGACTTTACAGAAATTTCAGTTAATGGGTGCAATAGCATTTTCAATTATTGTTTAGACTAATAACATGAATTATAACAGCATGAGAAAAACACTAATGAATTATCAGTCATACGTTAAAATTAATCATTACAAATTGAAAATGAACATATATGTGGACACACAGAACACAATGCGAAAGAATGTATATTTGTTAAAAGAGATTGGACCCTTCAGAAAGAGGCATAATTAGGGATTTAGAGTTGCCAGTTCCTTTCCAATACTACCGGGTTAAGGGTACCAGGAGATTAACGTGGAATCCGAACCACGGAAGCGTTCTGGTGTACTTCACATTACACAGCAAGCTGTGCCAGAGGTGAAGGCCGGGTTAAGGGCCTACCAAATTCTCGCCTATACCTGGATTCGAACTGAGGACCTTTCGATTTCCAGTCAGATTGTAAAGAGTCCACGTAGAATTTTACTAACTAAATTGTTCTATAAGAACTTTTCTTTCGTTTTGGTCAAAAGTTGCAACAGCAATTTTCACACCATCTTTCAAATTAGTGGAAGGGATATAAAACATATTTTGTATTGACTGATACATCAACTCCGTAAGAATAAAGTTTGAAATGAGTGGAAAAGATTTCATGAACTATATTAATACGAAATGAATCAGCAGAACTAGAACCGGAAGTAACTGACGAATTGTGTAGCAAACTGTTTAGTATTTCGAGTTGCTCAGATATATCCCAGAGATCTGCATAAAAGTGCCGTCAGGAAGCAGACAGTTTTAGCAGTCGCTTGAGGCCTCGTCTCATTGGCTCCTCGTTAGAGTGCTTGGCGCCTTATTAAAATTAATGCGCCCTTTGAATAAACAGCGGGGAAGGCCTATAATGGCGTGCGTCTGGGCGTCACACAGCAATGCATTATGGAAATGCGCGAGCGAGGGGCATTGTGGGCACAGTGCGTGGGCAGCCAGCCCTCAGGTACTAGGGCCCGCTGACCCACACGCTTTACACCCATCTAAGTCGTTGGGGTAATCTCAAATCAGCGGCTGCTTCCTTCGCTTGTTAGTAAAATCTGTGACAAGCTTTTGTCATAATGAATAAACTCTCATCCTGTACCTCGTCAGAGTCTTCAATAGATTCGCCCTCAGCGTTTGTAATGCTCATTCTGCTTCTCCTCTTTTAATTCATATGTTTAGTCGACACTGGCTTTCATCAGACTTGGTAGCATCGTATAACTAACACTCATTAGAAGCTACACTGGGTTTGGTTACAACTGCACTCTCCCAAGCGGTATTAACAATGGAATATACTCTTCGAGGGATCTCATCCGAATATTGTTGTGGAAAGACAAGCTTTGGATGGCGTTGTCTACCATGATCGTCAGGTCCCATGCGCATAGGACCTGAAGATGAAGGCAGAGAACACCGTCGAAACATCATCCGCCCACGAAACCGCGATGAACATTTTTCAGCGACACGCCGTGAGAGTATTCGCTCAGGCACTATCAACTACGTCGGCTGTAGAGATTGTTAAACCTACACAAAATACGAATATTTGCACCACTTCTTGCTGCCTTGGTAGCGCGGGCTACCTACCGTTGCAAGGGTATCCGGTTCGAGCCCGTCTTAGGACATGCGTTATTTTAATTGAGTGTTTCTTTTAATTTTTTTACTTATGATTTTACGCTTCGTCGACGTCGAAGTCATTAGAAGGGATAGGACTGAACACAACGAACGGGAAGGAATTCGGCCATGGAATTTTGAAGGAAGTATCCCGGCATTCGCGCGGAGAGACATGGGGAAACTATGGAAAACCCAAATCTGGATGCCCGGACGAAGATTCGAATCGGCATCAATTGAGTGTTGTATTCGTCCTGTGTTGTCCTTCCACAATTAATATTATATTGTAAAAGGCTGACATACACTTGAGATAAACAATAAATCACGTATAACTGGCCGACGACTATATGGTTGAAAATAAGTAATCAAGCACGATACACAGATATCGGTCTTCACAGTTGAATGGTCCGCACTGAGAAGCTAGCATGCCATGCGTATAGCATTTGCACCCAACTTGAATGTTTTGGAGTGAAAGAAATTTCGCCGGCCTAACGTTATCCAAATTAGTGTTCAAAGAGCTTTGATTTCCCGTCCATGAAGAAGATATATGTCACCACCGGATTCATCGCTAGCATTGGTAGCAGTAAACCTAACACCCTAACACTTTTACGACTACAAACTCCACTGATCATGATAATACATGTAATCAAGTTCGCAATACGTTATGATGCGTTACCTTCAAGACTCGGATTTATTACATATACAGATATAACTATAATTTTTATTATTTTTCTGATAGTGTTTGAAGGACTTATTACATTTTTTTCGAAGGGGGACGGGGAGCCCCCAATTCCCGCTCCTCAAGCATGGCGGCCTTCCTTTTTACTGCTGCTCGCCTCTGCACAAGCATTAAGTTAGTAAATCTATAGGTGATCACAGGGACGGGATTGTGATGTATTCCAGGAGTCCAAGCTTCCTCCCGTTTTACATGGGTCCATTGGATAAGATAGACAGAAACTTTTGAAAGAAGAGACAGGGCAGAGGGAAAAAAGTGCCAAGGTTTTATCCCGGGGGAAAAAAGCTCTGCGGCAGTTAAGGTGGGATGGAAGGTCGACTGGCTAAGCATCGTGACAGAAACTATACTACGTTTGAGGATGGTGAGGGAGTTTGTTGTTAGTTGGTTAGGGTATCATACAGTTACTTATTCCAGGAGTGGCATGCCGTCTCCTGGTGTAGAGATAAGTAAGGTGTTAAATCAGAAACTGAGAGAGAAAAAACGTTAGCTATTCGATTCAGATTTGTCACTCATCCGTTCAGTATTGGTCGACAAGCAGGATTTGGTAATATGTCGGAAATAGATGTTGTGGCAAAAATGTAAATAACTGGCGGCTATACCAATATATTAACACCAGTTAATCTCTTGGCATAAAAGTTTCGCAATCGTAAAACAGTTTGTCTACATTGTTTTATTGTTTTTCATAGCATGTGATAGTTTCCTTTTTTTTTCCTTTTTTTTTTTCTTTTTTTTTTTTTCTTTTTTTTTTTTTTCTTTTTTTTTTTTTTGCTTATGGCTTTACGTATGGTCGACGTCGAGATCAGTCAGTCATTAGAGGCGGGAAAGGTCGAGGGGCAAATAACGGGAAGGAATTCGGCCATGGTTTTTAAAGGAACCGCGTCAGCATTTGAATGCGAAGCCCGATCGCTGCGTCTCACCTACCATGCTCGTTATATGTGAGAACCGCAGGAGCTGGTGTAGCATTATTGGTAGGAATGATATCCTGTGAGGCTTTTGATGCATATCGACTTGGGTTCCACCTGGGTGACATAATGCGTGCACACGAGCCTAACCTGGTGGACGAGCACCTGCAGCACATCCTGAGTGACCAGCTCGAGGCGGGATGATTGCAGTCCTAACACCACCCAACGGACTATGTTTAACTTCCGACCTGTGTTTGTCCAGTAATGCGGTGCGTTATCGCAAGCCGTGTTGCACGACCCGTACGGGAAGCGTTGTATACCCTGTTCTGCCCGCATTGCCACTGGCGGAGGGGCACCGTGTCTGGTTTTTGCGTATACCTTGTCTCAGTAGTCACAATTCAAATCTTTACCAGCGCCTCTTTTAGTGCACACATTATCACTGTGTCCTATATTTTTCCGTGGATCTTGAAGATCCCTTAAATTATAGACGTGAGTGTACAATCGCCATTAATTGTAATTACATTTAATGCTAAGAATTACTGGTATTTGAACACACAAATCCCAAGATCTGTAGATCTACAGAACTTGTGCAGCGAGAGCTCATGTAGGATGGGCCTCCCTTACCCTCTGCGCCTGTTCTGCGTTATATCGATGTCAATACGAAACAATTAATTTGTATTCCTAACACGTTACTGCATCCAAACCCAAGCATGTATTAAAATAAACGGCGAAATCAATTTCATAGTTTTCGGCTGTATGACTTCAATCACCGGGTATCATATTTTCAGAAAGCATGTCACCGACCGTGGAGGATGAGTGGTAACGCTCATGCCTCTCATTCGGGAGGACGCCGGTTCAAATCCTCGTCCGGTCATCCAGATTTGGGTTTTCCATGGTTTCTCCAAATCACTCCAGGTAAATGCCGGGATGCTTCCTTCTAAAAGGCCATGGCCGAACTCCTTCTCGCTCCCTGCCCCCAGTCCTTTCCCGCCTCTAATGACCTCGACATCGACGAGGCGTAAAACCATAAGCAAAAAAAGGTATATCCCGTAAACCTGTCACAGGGAAACGGAAGAAAACAAAAATAAAACAGTTTGATAGCAAAGAACCGGTTTTGTATACTAACCGAGCGACTACCACGTTCCAGCAAGATGTGAGCACTTTGCGTCCACAGGGACTATGTGGCAGTACAGGGTTCTTGTCGCCTGCACAGCACTCCACCCGCGCCGCACGGCTCAACACTTAGCTGAAGCTTCTCGCCAGCTCCTTACCGATAAACTGGCGTCACCGACAGCGTGAGTTAAAGTAACCTCTCGAGGTACACTGTCACACTACTGTACGTCATGACTCATGAAACAATGATACATTTACTTAATATTTAATGCTTCTATTTTTCTCATGTTACCTCTGCCCATCTTTTTATAATTCTTAGAAGATGGGCCATAGAAACATTGAATCCTAACCCTTACTTCAGTGTTAGGAAGCCTTGGGTTAATCCTTCGCTGCCACACATGCGACAGTGTGTGGTGTGTAAAGTGGTATCTTAGTAACATTTAATGTAAAGTACTAATCAACGAAATAACCTGAACCGATTTTGGGTTAAATCCAAGACTTTCACACACTGAAAATTACGTCAGAATGCTTCAACCAACGGCTATTAACTAGCGGGATTGTGTTAAGAATACATGGTGCTCTTTACTGTAAAATAAATATCATGATTCTGTGTAGCTGGAGGCAACAAATTAGATCTAATTAAAAATGGTGCACTGAAACTTTTCTTATTAAAATAATTTCGCAGTAAGGAAATATCACGTGATCAATTACCAGTTTCTATGTACAGCCGAAGAATATGTTAGGATTATGTGTTCGTTTGAATATACTGTAACAATCTTCATGCTCAAACACTGCAGCGGCTGGTTCTTTTTACGGATTTTTACGCTTATCAAGGTGTTAATCTTGGTTTGATTAAGAATTTTCCTGTATTTTAACGTAGCATATATCAGAAAAGTGATGAAGTAAATAACCAAAATTACATAATCAAAATCAGAGTGTTTATCTGTGGTCTAATGTGATCTATGGTGAGTATCTTTTGAGGTTAAGAATTCAGTGTCCACCTTAGATGCAATGTGATCTGTGGTATCTATCTGTTCTGGTTGCTAATAGATAATAACGTTTTGCATCGACTGTCGGTCTTGCAGAGTGATATGTTGTACTGCTTACTTTAAGCTCGACCACAAGCTTTTAAATTGTTTAAGCCCCATTCAAATCGGTTGTGTAGTTTTTGGGTGATTCAGCAGCAAAGGGACAAGTGTTGCGATCTTCCTCTTTAGTAGAGGGATATCTGCACTGTGATGTGTGTTAAATACAAGAAAACAGCAAAATAAAACCCTCACTGCTAAAGCACGTTATGTACGAAGAGATGCAGTGATTGATTTTGCTCCGTCGATAATGTTACGACGTTCATTAAATTTGACGGCAAGTCTTTCCCTCGCATCGTGTTGGTATTATTATTCCTCGAACAAAAACAAACTCCATTTATTGCTCACGCATCAAAATAAAATTCTAAAATAGTATACGCGGCGTTTGGGTATCTGGCAGACGCATCGTGCGGGCCATAAAGTGCGGGCGCGTCGAATCCCTTTCCCAGTTCCTGAAATTAATTTATTCCGGGGGAAGCTCGCCGATACGCATCGTAAAGCCCACGGCGCACGCATTACTGCCCGTGCCGTGCTTCACTCCACGACGGACTCGTCCCAGGTCTACAGAGGGGGGATCAACTCACGCGTCACTTCACGCGACATGCATCAAACAGGGAGAGACACAGGTCCTTAAAGGAACTCGCGTTTCAATTAAACACTGCAGCAGTAATGATATCAGATGTTATCATTTTCATCCAGGAGTACTTGACAGCACACTTAGAACCATCCTCTAGACAGATGATAAATATCACCTGGGTTGGTCGCTGTTTATTTTATAAATTCCGCAGCTATGTTACTTTTGATGAAAATCTACTTTCTTTCTCTTTCACATACGTAATTCACCTCCTAGACTTACGACCACATATACTGTAATACTCAAACATTACCCTTCGATCAACCAGCAATGTGTTCTGCAGACTAATTAAAGAAATAAGCAGAGTTTTGAAATATGTATGACTGTGGTTAACATTAATGTCTCGTCGCACTTTTTGTTGTCTAAACGGAGAGGATCAAAGGCTTTCGAAGATAAGGAGAAGCAACAAAACATCGCATCTACTTGACATACCTCTACACATTACGCGAATGAGGAAAATCCCAACGAAGCTGATGGATAAGTGGTAACGCTCTGGTCTCGCTTACAAAAGGACGCAGGTTCGAATCCACATCCGGCAATTCACGTTTCGATTTTACATGGTCTCTCGAAATCAGTCAAGTCGAATGCCAAGATGGTTCTTTCAGAAAGCCGTGACCGAATCCTTTTGTTCCTTCCTCCAAACCTTCCCATCCTCTAATAGTCATAAGGAAAAAAAAACGAAAATTCCTGTGATCCCTAGGCATCACTATTATTTTGGTCGTTGAAAACATCGTCCGGCCTGTGTAGACAGGTACGCTGTAGTTTATGATAAAAATTCATGAAGTAGCCTTGCCTTAACACCTGTCACCAACAGAGGAGTGTTGCGCTTGTATACTGTTAACTGATAAAAGTCTATATTATTTACGGCATTACGGAATGGAAATAAGTTACTACATTAACCAGATAAAAATGCAAAATCTCGAAATAGGCGGAGACTCAGC
Source organism: Vandiemenella viatica (assembly GCA_031002005.1). Classification (NCBI taxonomy): domain Eukaryota; kingdom Metazoa; phylum Arthropoda; class Insecta; order Orthoptera; family Morabidae; genus Vandiemenella; species Vandiemenella viatica. The sequence goes on along the minus strand of JARYHS010013630.1, from coordinate 132,686,299 downwards.
AATCGTCACTAAGGTCTGTCTTTTAAGGCGGAAAATGTAGACATTGAGCGTAATAGTGTTCTGTATTGATGGAATTCGTATCCACCTGGAGTATTGCAAAGAAAATAAGTGAATATAATTGTAGAGCGCTGTCATCACTACATTCAGTGATTTTAACAAGCCTTCCAGGGTTAGCTGCTGCAACAGAGCACAGTGGTACAACAAAGGTTCATTTCAGATTACGCAAATGACGAGTTTTCCTTTTCTCGATTTAGTAAGACGAAAGCCGTGGAAAATGGGAAACTCGTGTTTCGTTAAGAGCCGGCTAGGGGGCGTCCATTAATTACGTAAGGTGTTTTATCGGAAATCCGAACCCTCCTTTCCTCCGTGGTGAAATTTGGTGAGATCTGCTCGGTCTCCCTCGCCGCCCCCCCCCCCCCTCTTATTGTGATTGTTGAGGTGAGATCTTGAGGGGCCACCCTCCCTCCCCCCCCCCCCACTGCCGGCGACCTCGTAGGTTTTCGACGAATTAAAAAGATGGCGTAAGATTCCTGTCGACCCTCCCCCTATTTCTCCTCACGTATTTAATGGACGCTCCTCTATCTGCTAACTGTTTCTTAATGTTCTCGGACTTCATCTCACGCTACGTGTTTCTGCCTTTAGCTTCAGCTTCGCAAGAAAGATATTTTTAAAGGTCGTGTCGTATATCGTGTGATTCTTATGTAGTGTTATAGAAGAAGCGAATTATGTCCTCCGCGATGATTTTCAGTGCTGCAAACTGAGATGAAGAGGTTAGGAAGGGATTGAGGATTGCATCAGACCAGTCGAGAAACCGATGACAGCAAAAAGATACTGACTTTACAATGACCGGAACAGGTTAGATTGAAGTCTTTGTAAGTTTCTCATCGGATACATCATACTGGCGGTACTAACCTAGGTATGAAGCATTACGGCCCTAAGTCGGTGAGGACTGCAGTGGCATGAAATTCGTAGCGTGTAAACGCTTGTAGCAGCAATACATTCTAGAAGCAGCGGGAGGATGAGCGCCTGCCATTGTTCCTGCGCCAGCGAGGGGGAGGGTCGCGGACACAACAGCCGCCCCCGCCATACTCAACAGCGGCTGTCCTGCTCGTGTGCCACACACTAGCTTAGTCAGGGCCAACAGCTACGATTGAGTTGATTCACAAACTCGTATCTGCTCTCACGTACACTAATACGAAAGAAATCATCACTCTTAAGAACAAACACCACAGCCAGAAAATTTGGTTCACCTAAGCTGACACAGTTATTGAACCATAAAAACTTTACGCTACTGCCGATTTTCAGATTCACTCGTTGATCCATTATAATATTTTCCGTGGGTTCTCCTATTTTAGTTGGTAAAGACATGTCACTGCGATGGAAGGATTCTGAGTTCCAACAGAGGTCTCGGATGGAATTTTTACTGAATTTAAAACTGGCCTTGGTTTGGGAGCATGACTCGGTCTAGGGGGTGGGAGGGATTGGGTATAAAGCTACTTCGAGTTACGTGGGGAGAGCAAGGGGCGGGGTTCAGAACACACAACAATATGTGAATATTAATTTCCGTCATATAATTATCTCCGAATGTAATTTATTACAGTCTGACAAGTGAAAACGGCACAAAATGTCTTCGGGAATCTTTAGGGGAAAAAGCTACGTACTAAAATGGAGCTACGTAGTTTATGGACGTACGCTAGGACACTAGCTGGTTCCTATTCCACGTAAAGCTCTACGATACCTTTACCCTGTATTATTACGGGCCGGGTTAAGCGGTTAAAATAGGGGCAGTTTGAGCCTTCTGTCACTAAGTCATTAATTACATACGAAATTATTATTATCAAACTTTCTGTAACTAAAAGTATCTAAGGTGTTCAAATTCAAATACCACAGCCAAAGTCTAATTAGTTCTAAAGCTCGCGTACAAATATTGTGACAGTATTCCTCCTTAAGTCTCCCAGATACTTTCACATCTGAACAGTGTGTTATAGAATATTTAGAAATGAAATATTAGTTACTATAGTTTTAGTTAAAGCGGAGTTTCGTAAATACCAAATTGTTTGTTTCGTTCTGATTGGTGTAGGATATACACTGATCAGCCAGAACATTATGACTATCTACCTGCTATCGACATTAACCCCTCCAGGCGATAGCAGCGTCACCTGGCGAGGAATGACTGTTAGTCAGACACACGCATGGTGCATGTAGTATCAGTGAGCGTGCTATCCGTGTTTAGAATGGGGAAGGCGTGCAATCTGAGTTTGACCGAGGGCAGATTGTGATGACCCGGAGGCTCGGCTCGAGCATTTAGAAAACTGCATGACTTGTCGGGTGTTTGAGGAGTGCTGTGGTGAGTGTCTTCAACAAGTGGCGAAACCAAGGTGAAACCATATCCAAACGTAGAGGAGTTGGATGGACACCACTCATTACAGATGTCGCATGTCATAGGCCGGACAGACCGGTAAAACAGGACAGGGCCGAACTGTGGCGGAACTAACATTGGACTTAAATCCAGGGCAGAGTATAAGTGTGTCTGAACACACAGTGGACCGAACACTCCTAACGATGGACCTCCGCAACCGACGACCCATATGTGTGCCAATGTTAACACCACGACATCGGCAACTACGACCGAAATGTGCACGTGACCATCGTCGGCAATTTCTTCATCATGCCAATGGTAGGGTGCGAATCCGTCGTTTTCCAGGTGAACAGCTTCTTGACACCTGTACTTCGGGATGGAGACAAGCTGGCGGCGGCTCAATTATGCTCTGGGGAACATTCACGTGGGCATTCATGGGGCCAGTGGAGCTCGTGCAAGGCACCATGACGGTCAATAAGTATCGTACACTCTTGCACCCCTTCATGACAACCATGTTTCCCAAAGGCAGTTGTATTTTTCAAATAGATAATGCGCAATGTCACACAGCCAGGAGTGTGATGGAGTGGTACGAGGAACACAGTGGCGAGTTGCAATTGATGTGCTGGCCCCTCCAACTCGCCAGATCTGAACCCAATCGAACACATCTGGGATATGATTTCACGTGGCTTCAGAGCTCATCGGCCCCCTCCCCTGAATTTACGGGAATTCGGTGACTTGTGTGTTCAGATGTGGTGCCAACTACTTCCAGCGACCTACCAAGACGTCATTCCTTCCATGCCAAGACGCGTCGCCGCTGTTATCCGTGCCAAAGGCGGACATACCGGCTATTATGTAGATTGTCATAATATTTCTGGCTGCTCAGTGTTTGTTGGACAAGCTATTCATTTGTATGCCTCCGTCTTATTACCTTCTAATCTAGTCAATAACAGATGCCAAAAGGAGTATAATGATTTCATGTTCCTTATTCATAACAACTCAGATAAGTGTTTGGAGTTAGATTGTTACAAAACTTCGTTCGGCTAATTAAGTATCAAGGTTTTGACATTTTGATAGATTCAGTAAGCACCTTCATTTTAACATGAGAGAAATGTCACATTCTTCTGGAATCACTGAGTACAGTAGTATGGAATTTGAGTGAATTGCAACGAATTTCGTTATAGTGTTATTAGCAGCCATTTCTTTGTGAAAATATGTTTCAGTTCTTCGTGAACACAAAGAACTTCACATGTTGTTATCATCAAGATTAGGTGACTTACCACAATGATTTTTAAGCTTTACTGATTTAGACACTTCTTAATGACACTGAATTTAAAAAGTATCTTTTTTCTGGCGTAATGATCTAATACATTTTTCGTAGCTTTTACATATTTTTGCCAGGTAATCAATTCATTTCATACCTTCTGAAGTTTAAGGTCAAAAAGATGTTAGTGAATCCTGTAATCTAGCAGTCTCGTTTGTGTAATTTCTTTATATATATATAATTGTTGTCAGTTGGCTAAGTTTTCGAACGAAGTTGTAAAGCCAAGTCTTGTCTCATGAAAGTGGTGCGACGCTGGGCAGCGCATTATCCTGCCGCAGCAACAGTTGCGGATTCGAGCCCGGCCTAAAGTAGGTGTGTTTCCCATTAAGTGTTCATGTATTACATGCTGTCATCAACATTTTCAATACAGCTCTGAAAAAGAAACAATCAGTTATTTCAACATTGTAAGTGATTACCAAGAAACCAAAGCCATACATATTTTTTTTTTTTTCAAGAAAGTAAAGGAAACAGAGAGTGGTGAAGAGTGAATGTAGGGGCGTGATTTTCTAGGATCTTAACAGAACAATGTTTCATATTTGACTTTCATTGTTCGGATTCTGCAAGTCCATCGACAAGAAAGGTGGAATGCGCGGCAAGTTGAAACTCAGTCACCCCGTCGTTAGGATTTTTTTTAGCTGCGTGGCTACATGGATTCCATTATTTGAATACCTATACAGTGGAAACATGTGCATATGTAGTTCTCAGAAAGCAATCTGTCGCATCTCGCCTGGCTGGCTTGCTGAACTACCAGCTGACTCATGATTCAAGCAGTCAGCACTGCACAGTGGGTTCACCAGACGATGTGGCCCTCTTCCATTCGCCAGCAGTCACCAGCCGCCCAGGTTAACATAGCGCTCTGCTATTTCATAGAGACGTGTCAACTGCGAGTCTGCTGCTTGCTGTGACATCCTCGCTGAATGTTCTTATTCTTCAGGAATCCTGCTCTCTGCAAGTGTGGAACATGATCCACACTAGTGAGATGCTTGTTTTAGATTCCGTGAACACAAATTTCCACGAAGGTAGCAAGTTCCATGAGCCGAATGTGTTTTGCTAGCGGTTAACGTTAACTCGTGCCTTTCTGGAGAACCTGGGTTCGTTCCACGGTCCTGACATTCAGATTTCAATTTTCCGAAATCATTGCATGATTGGTTCCTTCAAAAGGTCATGGCCAAATACCTTCACGTTTCTTGTCCCTAATGTTATCCTGGCTCTGATGACGTTGACGTCGACGAGCTGTAAATCCCTTTAAGAAGAGGTATAACACGTTAGAGATAACTCTGGAAACAGGTGCTCGCAGCATACTGTTAACACGATTCCAGTTTAAATACTCGGATGTTATTCCGTTACGCACAGTTCGAGGAATGATGGGAACAATTTAGTCTATTTAAAAGCTACTTTAGGATCAATATCATCATACTATAAAGATTGAGACATATTTTAGGATGAAAAGTATTTTGTCTGCGGCTCTTTACTATGTCATTTATAGTAACACTGTACCGGTTCCGATCAAAATGACAGTGTTTAGTATTCCATCTCTGAACAGGTCAGCAGTGAACACTCGAAAAATTTACGACTCACCTTCTTCTCTGCCTCCCCCCCCCCTACTTCTTATCTAAGAAGCCTTTATTTCAGTTTTTGTCTGCCGTCAGAATTACCGTCCCCCTCCCCTTCCCTCCGTGAACGTCGACGGTTAAGCCCACTTTGTCGCTTCTTTTAAAAACAAACGCCGCCTTAGCGATAGCCGTGATGGGTGGCCTCAGCAATCAAAACAGATAACGCAATTTACAATCGTCACCCTTCCTGATTTTTCTTAGATTCAAAGGAATGTTCGTGCGCATTGGCCAAGACAAGACGTCCAAAGCTTCAACAGTTCGCACGTTGCAGAGGAAAAAAGTAACAACGTGCATCACCAAATGGCAAAGGTTCTTTGTTTTATGACTAACTAGCAATAGTCCACAACTTCTTTCGCCTGGACCGTGTTGGCTTTCCCAAGCGTTCGTCAGTGTCGTTGATGTGAGCATATGTTCAGTGAATTGCGTTGTTTGTCCCGTGGAATGAGAGATAATAAAAGGTATGCCCGGTACCGTCCGATTAAGGTCTACTATTCCGAAAAACACCAAAGATCGCCAATTTCAACGCATCCTTTAAAGAGTCGAATGACCGTTAACAGTGTCGTATGGGCGCATCCCATACTAACTGTAGAGAGGTTTGGGATTTAACCCAGAATCCCGGTACACAGTCTGCAAAGCACCATGTCTTCCGTCACGCTGACCGACTGCCGAAAAATGAAAACTTTTTCCAGCTCCCGGACTCCAACAGCGTAACAATGTGTCGAAAAACAGACGGCATTATGATGTCTCAGCAAAGTGTAACAAGGACGCAAGTGGATACGTGAATGCTAGCTCTAAATTTGCACCAATTGCCAAGTAAGCAGGTTTAAAAACACATATACCAACTAGCTTCTAGCCCGTCAAAAATGACGGTTTGAACGCCATATTCTGGCAGTTCATTTTATTATTATTATTTTGCAGTTGGTTAATTATACGGGATTGTTATTAGATAATGCTAGTGGCCTTGATTTGATAATGTTCTACACAGCAATACAGTAGTAACTTCTACTGAATTAATGAGGGCGGATGTATAGAACCAATAAAATGAAAAATAAATTAGGAATCCAGAAACTTTTATTCCTAGTCCAGGCACACTTCAGCACGATAGGTACGAACTACGTTCACCCGCATTTATTAACACCTTCAGTAACTTGGCGCATATGAAAGCAGTTTAATTGGTTTGTAAAACTCATTTCAGAGTGAATTACGCTGTAATCAAATGTGTCGGTGGGCTTTCTGGTCAACTTAACCACAACCCTCCATTAATATTGCTTTCGAAAATCATAACTTCTATTACTCTCAAATGCTGTAGTCAATCGCAAGACATATAGTTTTTAAGCAGTGATTCCGTTGTAATATAGCCTGTAGACTACCATTATTTTCAAGCAGATATTAGGTTGTAATACATCCTGGACGGGCATAATGCAGTTAAATGTACTACGGAAAATATTTCTAGAGGATTCTTGCATTTTACCACAGCAATTCCTGGCAGAATCGTGATCTCCAGTAATTTATTTACTTTACTTTATTTTACTTTAAATGAAATATAATATCAAAAACGGATAACTGCCATTTATCTGAATGATATATTTCGTGATTCGTAAACTTCCTCTGAGTTTTTAATAAACTTCGTTTCTTATCTCCGGCAAAAAAAAAAAAAATCAAAAATTAATAAATCGTAGGTTGTGTTTTAACCTAGTACTCATTATTGATACAGGTAATATAACGTACACATACAGTATCCTTCTCCTTACATGAATTTTTGCATCTGGTTGTCGTAGATAAATAAAAAGCAATTTGTAAATTTAAACGAACGTACTAATTGTAACTTTGTGACACATAATTGCCTCGCATTAATTTTTTCCCCTGCTCTCCGTATTTCTAATATCTCTGCTCACTGCTATTTTGCGGCAATAATATCGTTGTTGTATTCCGAGTGTCATATCGCTTATACTGGAAATAGTCATATCCTTGACTGTTTAAATCTAATCAAAAGTTTATATTAAATCTCATTTAATAGTTAACACATGTATCAAAAACTAATGGTATCATACATAATGGTAGTAAGAATTTATTCTGGAAAAGCTTATAAGGAGAAACGAATTTTTAATGATATCTTCTGTTATATGAATACGTTACTCTGGTTAGATTATCAGAGTATTTGGTTAGGATTTTGCTTAAATAAATGCATTTTACCTAAGATCACGTAGACTATAATTTCGAAAACGGATAACTGTTATTTATTTGACCAATACATCATTACGTTTCTCCGAGTTTTAAATACACTTCACAGTTTCTTACCGTCTGCCGAAAAAATCTTAGGTTATGGTTTAACCTAGGGCTTATAACTGACACAGATAAAATAGCGTAAAATATTGAATCCCTTCTCCTTAGATGAATTTTGGCGCATAACTGATACAAATAATATAACATAAACATCGAACACCATTGTCCTTACACGAGTTTCTGCATCTAACTATAGTAAATAAACAAAATGCAGTATGAAGGAAGGAATGCAATATGGTGGCTGTTGATTGGCGAGTGACGGTTGTCACGTGACCGTTCTGTAGCCAATATGTGTAGCAGCTATAGACGACGCATGCAGACACCACGTTAGCGTTTTATATAATAGGATAACTCACTTCTGATATTTTAGCCAAACAACGCGATGCTTTGGATGTATTTCTGTCATTTTGATTCATTAGTCACTTACCAAGAAACATTGGAAATTTTGAGAAGCAGTGATTTAGTTTTCGAGTTAATGGTTATTTTTTCTGTGATAGCCGTGCTCGTATATTACCTACAGCAACTACTGATTGTTTCAACTTCGAATCGAGTTTTGCACATGTATTATATATCAACAAAAATTAACTATGGGGACTAAGAAATCGGCCCAGAATGACAAAAAATTAAAATATTTATCTGTGAAAATCTGCGTTGAGAAAAATAGTTTGTGACTGTGATTATCTTTTGCTGTTCTTCCTCTTCTTAGAGTGCCTTGCCCGTGTCCGATTGCAGGGATTACCATGGGGATGTTTACCTCTCCATGGTAACGTCTCGGGGGAGATGAACTGGGGTAGTTCCCCGTTTCCTTACCCAGTGTGACACTGTTCATATGTGTTATTGCAATGGTGTTTGAGTATGATGGTGTATATGTTAAGTGTGGAGTGTTGTGGATAACAGATGATAGCTGTGAAACCTGGTGTTGCCCCATTCAGGCCTACCCTTCCAAAAAAAAAGAACACCGTTGGGCCGTAAAGCTTAAGGTCCCAATGCAACGGACGAATGATCAACAGGTTGTACGATCTCACTCCATACATACTGTGGAGAGGTACCTAGGACTTTGATGCACAATCTGGTGATTAGGAATTGTGTGTCACCACCTCTCCTACCCTGCCGGTCATGTCCTGATGATAAAAATTTATTCCACGACCAGGACTCGAACTAGCTAACCCCGTGCCAGCGCCAGACACCATCACCGTGCCAATGGGCCAACTTTCACCAGCACTAAAATAAATTCTAACTGGGGCTCTTGTCCGTTGTACAGTATTTGGTGATTGTATCACGAATTAGCGATAAGCATCCTGCTGTTATCCCTAAACATAGAATAATGAACACGCGGGCTTGCGAATTGTTGGAGTGTTGTGCCTGTAAGCGCGTAGAGTGGCGGTGTTGTGGACAGGTGCCGATTGCGGTTATCGCGGAGTGGTCCTAATTAATGTGGCGTGCCGCGGCGGATAGCATCTGGCGGCGGTGTCGCCTCGGCATTTATCTGCCGTTTCCCACAGAGCCGCCAACCAAAACGACGACCACCGCCCTTACCTGCCCCTCCCCCCTCCCTCCCACCCTCCCCAATGTATCTACCGAATTTTTTGTTCAGCCTCCGCCGGGGACGAGAGCTGTGAGAAAACAATTTCCCCGCAGAGAGATGTTCGTTCGATTCGAACAATGGTTGCTGTAATAACGGGTTCGAGATCCAATTCTGGACTCTATATAGGGCGGCAGGTAACAAGAAGAAACATGAGAGAACACTTTTTAGTCAATCGAGTAACTGCGATTATGCTAGTAAATATTGATTTTGACAAGCCAGAATTTGACTAAAATATTTAGCAAACGTTTAAGACACTCCAGCTTTTAAATCTCGCATTACTGTTTGTTCGAATTAAATGGTCATAAAGCAATTCCGAGGGTAGTAGGTGAGCGGTAACGCTCTGGTTTTTCATTCGGGAGGACGCCGGTTCGAATCCCCGTCCGGGAATCCAGATTTGGGTTTTCCATGGTTTCCCCAAAACACTCTAGGCGAATGCTTCCTTCAAAAGGCCATGGCCTAATTCCTTCCCGTTCCTTGTCAGCTCTCCTATCCCGCCTCTAATGATCTCGACGTCGACGAGGCGTAAAGTCATAAGTAAAAAAAGTAATAAATTTGCAACTAATTGTCTTTACTTACTTTATTTTTCGTGCCCGGAACATGTTTCTCAGTCCAGTATTGAGCAATGTGAAATGCTCCTTCCTTTCTTGTGAGTCCATATTTCCTTAATAAATATATAATAATAATAATAATAAATTATGTCGTTAGGGTACACGTGGTACGACAATTTGGGCAGACAAGCAGGTGTTCCACAGTTTGCGCTATTCCACAGTCGCAGTTTGTATCATCTTTATGTATAAGGCCCCACGTTGATAGGTGGGTCACACCTGTTCTAACGCGGCTCGCTGTTCTCAATTCCTTCCAGTTTACTGACGAGCCATCGGGCATTTCCACTGTGTCTGGTTAGTCTGATGGTAATTCAACCAGACGTGTATTCACAAACCTTCTTTGTTATCTGAGCCTCCCGCAACCATTTTCCACTCCATGGGGGAGGTGGCGTTAGCCGAAGGTTTGCTCGAATCTGTCGCTAGCCATAGCCAGTTTCTCTATACACAGCACATTTCATACATCCTGTAATTAGGTTGCAACTCTCATTGTCTTTAAATACTTTATTAAGTCTCTGTCATTATTTAAAGAACGTGATGAGCTTTGAACCCGTCCCGTTAGCTCAGTTGGTTACGGCAACGTGATGCTCTCCAGCCCCTGACACAGGGTTGGCTGGTTCGAGTCTTAGTTGTGGAAGAAATTTTTTATCATCAGTCCTTGGCCGGAAGGGTAGGGGAGGCGGTGGTGCTGAATTCCTTATCACTAGATTGTGGGTGGATTAAACTTCTCCGAACTGCAGTGCATACGACAGTGCTGATTCGTCTTTTGGAAGATTCCTCTAAATGAGACGCACCGAGTTTCACTCTCTCCACGCTTTCATCTCTCATACACAGTACAAACAAAACTCATCACACAGTCCCAGTAATCCACTTTTAGATTAACTAACATCGTCACTTTAGGGAAACCACTCTGGTTCGTCTCCCCTGGACGTTACTAAGGAGGGGTAAGAGTCCTGTTTACGAGGTGTGTGAGAAAAGTAAAGAGATTAGTAACACTGCGAGCGATCTGGCAACGCTGTGTCTACCAGTCTGTGCTACACCGGTTTGTTCATCCCTTCCACATTCTCAGTCCGAGTTTCAACTCCGTTCAGCCAACACCTTATTTTTGACAGCCCCATCAGTGAAGTTGTGTTTTTGTAGTGTGTTACGAAAATGGAGGATCGGAATTTAGAGCAACGTTGTGAAATCAAGTTTTGAGTTAAACTTGGGGAATCCGCGAGTGTGACCTTTGAATAGTTGAAACAGGTCTATGGGGAACATTGCTTATCAAGGGCACAAGTTTTTTGATGGCACAGATCGTTTTTGGAAGGCCAAGAACACCTCGCTCAGGAAAACCTTCAACTTCAAAAACTGACGAAAACGTTGAGCATGTGAGGGCTTTTGTGAGATCAGGTCATCGTTTAACAATAAGGATGATAAGAAAACAGTTAAAATTAAACACTTTCACCGTACATCAAATTTGACAGACGATTTGGACATGTATGCTTCATCATGACAATGCCCCGTGTTACACGGATTTTTCCATCAGCGAATTTTTTACCTCAAAAAGCATTCCTGTTGTTCCTCAGCCCCCCTATTCACCTGATTTTTGTCCTTGTGACTTTTTCCTTTTCCCGCAATTGAAACACGTTTTAAAAGGGCATCATTTTGGAACTTTTGAGAACATTCAAAAGACTGTAACCGACCAGTTAACAGCCCTAACAGTTGAAGTCTTCCAGCGGTGCTACCAAGAGTGGAAAGTACTCCACCGCGCCGGTGTATAGCTGCCCAAGGGAACTACTTTGAAGGGGATTATTGTTGTTTGAAAAAAAAAAAAAAAAAAAAAAAAAAAAAAAAAAAAAAAAAAACTTTGGTAAGTCCCATAACTTTTCTCAGGCACCTCGTACACGTAGCAATGCATGACGTAGGAACACAAAAAAGTGGACTTGCATTAAACATCCTTATTACAGACTAATCAGGCTTCTGTCTTGACTGTGTTAGGAGAAACATGTGTAGGGTGACGTGAAAGGTAGTTTAGGGAATTGTGGGAGCAGCAAGACTCTTTTAACTAGTGTGGGCGCGTGAGGCACAGGCACAATGCATTGTTAGCAGGGGCGTGGCGCGTGTAGTAAGACGACGACGTTTGACGTGGCGGCGCGGCGGTTAGCATTTGATTTATGGTCGCAGCATTCGTCTTCCGAACATAATGCGGGACAGTCGTGAAGCAACAGTTGGTGTAGCGAGGCTGCTGCAGTGTGTTGAGGACGCTGGACTGAACGGCGGAGCTGCAGTTTATCGGCTGAGTCAGCTCCTCTCAATGCACACCCTCTGCTCTGCTCAGCACACTACAGCACTCGTAACCCACTGCTCAACACACGGGCTCATAAACCTTCTGTTAACGGGGTTCGCTCACTTTTATAGTTTTAATTTACGGATTAATAAATCGGTGAAACGCCGAACGTGTCTCATGTGCTGCAAAAATTACTAAAGTGTTCGAGTAGTGAGTAATCAAATCAGAAGAAAATTCCATACTAGAACAACGGACTGTTACTAAATTTCACCACAACTTAAGCTTCTGAAATTTGCGACACAATTAGAAGATATTTTGGTGTCTTCAGACTAGCGACTTGAAACATGCCGAGCATGAAGCACGTTCAACACATATGCGATCAAATTATTTTTTAATCAAGAAATGCCTGAGCTACCAGAAAGATATCACCAGCCGATAGAAAATGAGTTAAAAAATAATAGAATCGCGATCAATTATTTTAATTTAATTCCTATTTATGTATAAAAAGTTAATTCAAATCTCAAGGTGGTTTTTAATTAAACATTTTTTTCATACCTTAAACATAACCTTTTTTTAAAAAAATGCATTTTTCTTTAACAAAATAATAAACATTGCATAAACTCTCCACGATATGGCCTACAAATAATTCTAAATAATCGATCATTTTCCTCAATTATAGGGAATTATTATATATTGATTACCGAGAAAGCAATTGATTTTTTTTTAGATTCATTTCATTCACAGAAGCATCTTCAGCGGTTTTTCCTGTTAAATATGTTTACATGTTGAAGTGTTCCCTATGTTAGGAAAGCGACTTCTCGACCTTACTGTGGCCGTTCACTACCAGTTATTAATTTCCAAATAATATTAAGTTAAAAAAAATCAGGTGGGCGCCAGAGATTGGAGTGTGCCCTATTCTGAGGGAAGCGACATCCAGATCTCGAAATATTGTTGTTTAAACATGAATTATTGAACAACTAGAATTATTAATAAAGTCAAATGACACATTACATGATTGGATGGGATCTATTCAAAACAAGGTTCACAACCTGACTTTACGATTTACTTATATATTTTAATTGTTTTCTTGACAAGATTTTACATAGATTAACTTTCTTTTTGCAACACAAGGGTACATAAATTTCTCGGTGAAGCAAGAGAGTTTGTCTCAGGGCTGACTAGGGTGAAAACGACGATGATGCAAAAGTTCCTTTTTCTGAATGGTGGTTACCGTGCAGGCGAATCTAAGTTGTGCAGTCGGTGGGTTGACCAGCTCTCCATCACGGCCGGCTGCCTCACTGCTGTCTCTCCCGTGGTCAGCTGGTCGGTCGATCTACACCTCTCCGTCGGTAGCCAACAACTTCCCCTGTCTTCCGTGCTGCCGGACGAAGCGTCGCTTTCCACCCCTTCTTGATGACGTCTGCCAATGTCTGTCTTTGCAGGGAAGCTCTTTTCGCTGGTTGGCTCAGGACATGCAACAAAACCGCCCTTTTTCTCATACTAAAAATACAAATTTTTCCTATTGGCTGTACTCCCTTCCTTTCCCTCACCCTTTGTTCTTGGATACAGATTTACTTTTTTATTTTATTTGTTTACCGAAACAGTCCTGGCTGCTCTTGAGATGTGGTCCTGTCACGGGACTGTTTTCTGCCATCCGTCACATCTAATGGCAACACTCAAGGGCTCCAAACACAAGCAGAACCTTCCCTGGGACCGACACACTCACGAAGAGAAAAGAAACACGCACATATGTTTTCCATCCGGATTATTACATGTCATAATATGGTTTGGATATTACATTTTGTCAAAGTATTGGTAGTCTACTTTCATTTTCCATTTAAATTGATTCATCAGTGATTCTCTTCCAGCAGGTCACTTTATGCTTGTTACATATTTATTATACAATATTTCACTGCACTGCACTGTATCGGCATACTTTTGTCGCCCTTTAGAATGTGTTGTGTTGTGTGATGCCGTTTTATTTCGTTTCTCACTTCTATTTGTGGTGCAACGATCTTTTTGAAAATGTGTATATTGGCTTGTGCGTATGCTCCTTTTAAAAGTATTTTATCTAAGTTGATGGCTGTATTTCTTATTATCTTTTGAGTAGAGTGTATAGAGACTGATATCTGTATCCGTATTTCTGCTTCTGATGCTTTCAGAATGCGGTATTTTTTATAAAATGTTAGTTTTTTTGGTTTATTGTTCATTATGGTGAGTATTTCCATGTCTGTGCCAATATTTGTTGGTTGATGGTTGTGATCTTTTAGATGTTCAGCAACCGTAGCGTGATTATTCTTGTATTTCAGAGCTCTTTGAAATTACTCTATCTTTTTACTTTCTGCATGTCTGGACAATGTAATGATCTTAACAGTCATTGCATGTTAGTTTGTATATTCCCTTAGTTGCGGACTTCATTGATTTGTATGTTGTTGTATTTAACTCTCTGTTTTAAATATATATTACATTGAATTCTTCCATGTGCTAAACGTAATTCCAAAATCCTATAATGACATGGACACATATTTAACAGTAAATAACTGCCAAAGATGCTTGTGGCCTACGGATGTGATTGCATTTGATGATCACTCGGTCAACGTTGCATTACTATCATTAACGTACACGGCTAGGCAGATTAGTTCACCAATACCTCCAGAGCTGACTTTGTGACATAAATAACGGATGTCATAAATGGTAATCTTGGCGGCAGTGGTGGATAACTGAAACTATCACTTCTTGAGAGTGATAGTAATTTAACACCGCTGAAAAATTATATTTTGGCGGCATACACACTCACGTCCCAAACATCATGGGATAGGAAGGTGCAAATCTCCACATAACATTAACGGGAGAAATGTATAACTGTGCCATGCAGAGCAGGTGCTTTCATTTTTACTCTCGTAAGTGATGTGATTTTGGCCACACAGCATAAATTAATACAAACTTTGAGTGCGGAGTGGTAGTTGGATAGACGCACTGGACATTACATTTCGAAGATTATTTCTAAATTCAACATTTCTCCATTCACAGTGTCAAGAATAACCTACTAAATCCCGCCATGGACAACACAGTTGCCGAGACCTACGTTGAGGTTTAAGTGTTGATAGGAAGCAATACTGCATTAAAAGTCAGCAACACTCAGTTTGGGAGGTTCCGTGCGGACAGTGCAGCGTATGGCGTTGATGTGATATGGCAGCAGAAGGCCGACGCTTATGTAACGCAATCGGCTGCAGCTCCCCTCCTGGCCTCGTAAACAAATCAGCTGGACACTAGATGACTGTAAAAACGTTACGTGGTTAGATGAGCCTCTAAGAACTGATGGAAGTGTTCGACTGTGGTGAAGATTCCATGAGGCCGTGGACCCAGGTTGTCAGGAAAGCCGTTATCCTGCTGTTGCCTGTGTTTAAGTAGCATACCGAGTGGTTAACGCTGTCGCCTCACATTCGGGAGGACGCCGGTTCGAATACCCGTCCAGGTATCCAGATTTGGGTTTTCCATAGTTTCCTCAAATCACTCCAGGCAAATACCGGGATGTTTCCTTCAAAAGGCCATGGCCGAATTCCTTTCCGTTCCCTGTCCCCAGTCCAACCCCACCTCTAATGACCTCAACGTCGACGAGGCGTAAAGCCATAAGTAAAAAAATAATAGTTAAGTAGCATGGACTGGAACATTCGAAATCAATTGCAGTCTTTAATGACTTTCCTCTTCCAAGTTGGATCTTTCCATGACAGCCATGCATCATCTTGGAAACCAAAATCATTCACGGTTGGTTTGAGAAACATTCTTGACATTTCCAAGCAAATGATTTGGCAACCTAAACATGAATCCAGACACACATTTTTGCGACATGATTGAAACGTCCTGCACCGCAAACACTTAAGTAATTATGGACCTCTGTAGAGCAAGCTGGGCTGAATAAATTCTCAGGGGACTCGGACGACTTGTTGAGTCAATACCACGTAGACACGACATATAAGGAGGCACCCCATCATTTTTCGCACTTCATTGTCTATAGAACTTAGTTATTAACATTCGCATCATATTGATATCCCATGAACCAAAAAAGGTAGAAGATACTGCATTCATGGGCAAATTGACTGAGTAGAAACATAACGGAAATGGTCCATTTCTCTCGCTGTAGTTCACGAGAAGGAGTTCGTTTATTTGATGCCCTTATTCGAACAGCACCTAACAGAATGCTCCACCCAGTTGTAAATTCGGTAGCAGATGTTACTTCGAAGACGGTAACAGTGCGGCTGGAAGGCAAAATCCCATTCGGCTCTTCGGCGATGCCTTAATTCCTTAATACTCTCGTTTCCAGTAAACTACGTATTTTTTAAGTTGCCTTTGTTCAGTCTACCAATGGATGCCCTTTATGTGATTTCTACTTGTACTTTGTGGCCTAATAACGCTATATTACGTAATTTTTAATCAAATCTCGCAATTTGACGGTCGCCACGTGCACAACGTCAATATTAGCAAAGTATGTATTACATTATTGTCTGAACTGAAATTTTTTTGTCTCTATAAATCATCGTTTGATCAGATCCAGTTGCAAGATGTGTCAAAATAACGTATAGATCTACAGTAAGAAATCCGTCCTTTGGCGCAAGTATTAAAACAAAGCGCAAGTTTAATCTGAATATTATAAAAATTAGGGCATGAAAGACTCTATTTTCTTGCGTCAAAATAGGGCCATTCCAGGATGGAAAAGTTCTTTTTCAGTACACAGTGTTCGTATCGTTGAACTTTACCACGTACCAGGGGCGGATCCAGGATTTTCTTTTGGGGGGGGGGCTTGAGCGGACTTTGGTTTGGGGGGGGCTTGAGTTGAGTGAATTTTGGTTCAGAGCGGTTGCGTTCAGTGGATTTTGGTTTTGGGGGGAGCTTGAGTCGGGAAAAAGGTAGTATTTATAGCATGAGCCCCCTAGCCCCCCCCCCCTGGATCCGCCCCTGCCACGTACGTAGATAAGCTGGCTGGAACAGTTGAATTCGCTTGTGACTGCAGGTAGTGGCGTCTTGTGGTATCATTTATACCCAACGCTCCTATCAGGACAATCAATAGATTATTCTGGTGAGAAGTATTGCCGACAGAAGACTAAAACAGACTAGTAACTTCCGTAAAACTCGACAGAAGGTTCGGACAGAGTCTGCAAGCCACAATCACAAGTCTCAGTCGAACGTCATAGCAGAACTCTACACATCCGAACAGAACAGAATGATCTTCCTCCCATCAACCCCGCGATGACGGCGTGTCCAAGGCAGGTGTTGACATTACCCAAACTGGCGTCCTGGAAACCGCCTCTCACCCGCCATCGGCCACGGACTGGAAAAAACACAGCGTTTTAGTTTGTTCAACAACTAACATTCTACCTTACCAATTTCTCGCTGTCTTTCATTCTCAAAACAGAGTTTCATTTGGCGGTTGAGCTCGCGACACTTCAGATTAGCGTTCACGTAGTCAAACTTTCCAGTTTCTCGTGACTCTTAGTTGGGTCACCTCTTTGGATTCCTTGTTACACTGTCATTCGTTTAGTTGCTTCTGGCAGAGTTTCTGCTCAGCAGTGTTTCTTAATCTTGAGGTTTATTCGATCTGTCGAGTTTTATTGTTACAAACGCTTCTTGCTGACTGTTTATGAACTACACCATAGGGCGTTGCTGACCCGAAACGAAGGAGTGCCCTCAAAGTTACTCAAATCACTGCATTCGCCTTTTGTTCACGCCGCATATGCCAACCAAGTAGTCCTCGTTTATCCTGTACAGCATAGGTGGCCAACCTTTTCAGCAGCCGGGCCAAATTTTAGAACTACAACTCTCTACCGGGCGGCATGCATAATTTTCTTTGAAAAATATTAATATTTTCTTGGAAAAATATTAATATTTTCATGAAGGAAAAAAACACTTAAAATGAAATTAGATATTTAATGAAGTATTAAATATACACTTATTTTAATGCGGCTTTTGACATTGTTTTACAGAACTAAAGGAATCAATGTTGATATCGAGAGAAGTTGTGGCTACACGCATAAAGTTCTCCAAATGAACATCGGTGATTCGTGTTCTGTTTTGAGACTTGATACTGTTCATCCGGCTGAAAAGCTGTTCACACACATAAGTGTTTCCAAATAGGGAAATAATCCGCAAAGCATGTTTATAAAATGAAGGATTTTTCTCCTTGTTCACATATTTTCAGTAAAATTCTTCCAAACCAACCTGGTGGAATTTCTCCTTGAGTTGTGTGTCACACTGCAATTCACAATACTCCATTTGCAAATTTCCTGGCAATGAATTTATATAAACGGAGAATGGCGTCAAATATGCAGATAAAATAATATGATGTTTTTTGAAATCGGTTTTCAAACTCAAGTTTGATATCAATGAACTTTACTTAATCGCCAACGCCTGTGTGACGTCTGCTACCAATATTAGCGTGGAAAAATGAGTGAAATTTTTATTTTTCAACTGTTGTTCCCAAAGCCCGAGTTTCATTTGAAACGCGGCAACAATATCAAACATATCATTAACCAATTGGTCTTTGCCTTGCAGACGAATGTTCAAGTTATGTAAAGGGTTAGTTACGTCGACTAGAAACGCGAAGTCACAAACCCAAGCCACGTCTTCAAACTCTGGGATACTTTTCAACTTGCTTGCATAGAATGATTGTATCTCTTCCTTCAAATCAAACACTCTTTTTAACATTTTTGCACGGGACAACCATCTTACCTCAGTATAAAATGTAAGGTCATTATAGTCAGAATCCAAATGTTTGAGGAATTCTTGGAACTGACGGTGATTCAACCCCTTCGATCTAATGAAGTTCACTATTTTGATAACCACGCTCATGACATGATCCATTTTTAAAGACTTGGCACATAAATTCTCTTAATAAATAATGCAATGAAAATTTAATAATGAGGTATTATCAAGTTTGCAGGCTTCATTTTCAATCAGTTTTACTAAACCTCCATGTTTTCCAACCATTGCTGGAGCTCCATCCGTCGTCACGCCAGATAAGTTGTGAAGTTTAAACGATAAACGATTTAACGTTGCTGTAACTGACTCTAACAAATCGCGTGCAGTTGTAGTGTTCTTAAGTGGATATAGAGCCGTTAATTCTTCTGTTTTGTTTAAATTGATATCAACACCTCTTAAGAAAATCGCTACTTGCGCAGTATCTGTTAGATCTGTGCTTTCATCCAATGCTAGAGAATAGTATACGAAATCAGGTGCTCTGCTTTTCAAATTATCTTCAAAATGTTTCCCAATGTCTTCGACACGCCTGGTAATAGTTTGACGAGAGAGGCTTATTTATGAAAATTCCTTTTTCTTTTCTGGACACATAATTTCAACGATGCTCTCCAAATATTTCTTCACCATTTCACCATCTGGATACGGCTTCGATTTCTTGGCTAATATGGAAGCTACTGCATAGCTCGCTTTACGTGGCATGTTGACTCTACAGCAGTGCTAGTGAATATCTGTTGCTGTGCAGAAAGTTTTCTTTTTAAGTCATTTACCTGGTCTAATCGAAATTGTCCTTGGTACTCATCAAACTTATTTGCATGTTTAGTTTCATAATGCCGTTTCATGCTGTAGTCTTTCAATACAGAAACAGATTCTTTGCATATGGGCTTAGCTTTAAATTCTACAAAAAAAATAGATTATTGTCCACTTATCCTGAAAACTTCTCAGTTCATCTGCAGCTTTTCGCTTCTTTGATCCAACATCTTTGCTAGTTGAAGCCATTATTTAATTGAACTAGAAAGAAAAATGAATAAAAGTCACGTGCTTGTATTTTGCAGAAACTACTACAATCGCAACGCTTAAAAATAATAATACCGGGAATATATTCGGTAAAGATGCAACAACACAAATGTCACGTATTTTTAATACCGGTAATACTTGCATACACACGACGTATATAAAACAGAAACTAGTTCTTAAAAGTCGATCACGACAAAACGCCACAAATACTTCAGTACAACAGACACATGGAATTTAGACAATGCATTTCGAATCAAATACAACAATCAAAGCAAAGAGTGTACTTCCATCTATGGGTGGTAACATTAACTGCTAGGACATCAATAACCGACACAAGCGCTCTAAGAATCAGTCATGCGAACCACTAACGCGCTGAAAGTTATAGGAACATTAGCCATGATAATGCTCGGTTATACACCCGCAATTTCTATCCCTGCAAGATCAATCGAGCGATGACTTGGTTGAGTATCTGCTTAACTTAGTGTAGATATCACCATTGAAAGTCAAAGCTTACGTATATAATGAATTAATGATCCAGCTCCGCGGGCCACAAAATGACCTACCGCGGGCCACAAGTGGCCCGCGGGCCGCGGGTTGGCCATCCCTGCTGTACAGGTTTTACTCTTCACTTGAACATTTAATATGAAATGTAGAAATAAGTCTGTGTACAGTGTATGTATATTTGTAGCTCAGACCATGTGTCGAAAATATTACAAGGTTAGCTGGTTCGATCAAAGAGATTCTCTACTCTTGGGACTTGGTTGGCAGGGTTGCTGAGGTGCTGGTTTACGGTTCCCGATTACTAAATAGTGAAGCAAAGCCGAGGGTTAAATCCAGAGCCCCACTGCAGTGAGTATGGATTGAGGGCATACCTCACTGTTGGCACGAGGCTTCCCTTTAGTTTTGCGCAGTGTCACAATATCTTGCGACTGCCGTAGTCTGGCTTTGTCCGGTTGCGCCGAGTCAATTAAGACGTGACGTCAAATTGCGATGAGTGACAACCACGGCCGACGCGCGACCAGTCCTTGCTGTCTGTCAACAGAGTAACACAAGTTCAACTGCTGTAGCAATCAATCCATACCATACAGCATAGTGAAACTGTAGAAAAGCTGTGTTCGTATTTATTTAAAGGAGTAATTGCAATACAAACTGCTGATGACAGAGATATCAAAACCGTAAAATCTGCAACTTTTATCTGTCTGTCAGTCCACACATCACCCGAAAAGTAATTAACGGATTGTAACGAAACCAACGAGCGTGGTGGGTGAGGACATGATTCGAAACCCGTCCTACCATCCAGATTTAGGTTTTCCATGATTTTCCCAAATCATTCAAGGCGAATGACGGGATAGTTCCTTCAAAACGCCATGGCCGAATCCCTTCCCTCCAGTACATTCCCATCTCTAATGACCTAAAGCATGAATCATGAAAAAAAGGTAACAAAGCTGCGCACGGTGATAGCTTATGTTGTCCTTTAGGGATATGATAGATTTTATCCCGAGTAAAACCATAGTTCCTGTGCCAAAAAGGCCAGAAACATATGTTTTGTCTGTGCATAGATGAAGCTGAAACTAAAGAACGGATTTCAAACAAAACTATAGCCGACATAGCGTTAGCTTAAGTCGAGGGGTAATCCCACTAATGAAGTATGTATTCTGTTGAAACATTATGTTCCATATTTAACAATTTATATATAAGTTTTCTACCTTATTAATTTCTAAAGACCCCACAACTTCTTTTTGTTCACAGTATCTTTGTATTGATTCTACACATTGACCTTGTTAATAAATGATTTATTAGGCCGAATGCGCGATTCAAATAAACATGGTAAATTCACATTTCACAACTTCTGCACGTCAGATATAACGTTCGGAGGCGTGAGAGGCAATCACAGTTGTAACTGACCGATCCTGATAGGTGAGAGGTAAACCTCGAACCTGGGCTCAAATCTCCAGCCAGTAATCCTGAGGTCGGTCTTCCATGGTTTCCCGTAGTCACACCAGGGATGGTACCTCCAAACGCCTGCGGCTGAATTCCTCCCTGTTCCTTGTTCCTATTGATGTTCCGCCTCTAATGACGTCGGAGAGGCGTAAAGCCCTAATCAATAGCTTACTGCTGACTGCATCCATAACTCTGGTTTCTGTGTTATTATCTGCGGTTAGGAAATCGTTCCTTCACACTAGGATGTAAAAAGTATTAATGGATGCCCTGTGTTGTTAGTATATTTCACTTTATTTTATGTTGATATGAATATCTACTGCTTTCAAATTGCTAGAACGGTTTTCAAATAATTTCTGTCTACATTGAATGTAATTTCAGTGCTGTTTCAATCAGTACCTGTACTTACTGCATTGCTGTTCAGGAAATTATCAGTGTTGTATGGTTTCTTTGAAGTTTTAGTCATTGTCAAGTTTGTATCAGGTTTCCGACTGGCTGGTGTTCCTGGTTGTTTTCTCGAATCCTAATTTGAACGACTCACTGCGCACGAATCGTTTCAAAATGTGTTGATCAGCGATAGACAATAAGTTCATTCGAAATTATTTCTCGGTATTTGAATTTAAGGCAATAGTTTAATGTGCTTTTCGTGTTTCTTAATTATGATGTAACACCATCTTAGAAAATTTCATAAAATGAGAACAAGTGTAATTCACTACCAAACCAATTAAGAAATTAAGTGAACAATTAGGTGAAAATATAAACTACTTGGAACCAAATTAACCCACAAGAAACTAAATTATATTATCCCGCTCGCTCTTTTCAAGGTTCTTCCGTGGCTCCTTGAATTGCTTCCTCAATAAAGTGTAACTTACTGTGTATTTGAGTACTGTACCACCCATACAGTTACATCGCTTCATTTCAGGAAACGAACCGTGCGAGCTTATGTGGAAAGAGGAGAAACTGTGAGGCTAACCAGCTCTTAGTTAGAGTGTGTTTATAACTCAAGTGCCGCACTTTTGAATAATAATTTACTCTTATAACAAACGACGCGATAAAGCTAACTTGAAGCTTCACGGAGAAAATGCTCACGTCTGGAGTCACGTGTTGCAGCGGCGTCAGCAGACACAGTGACGTCAGCACGCTGCGTCCAGGCTGGTACAGTACGTGTAATCTGTAGCGGAAATCGATTACAATAGTTCAAAACAAACGAAATATTTTAACAAGTTTGATATGTTTTTCCATTAGACATATAAATACCTGAAGTGTAAAAATTACACGTTACTTCAACATTAAAACGACTATTTCTATCACTAATTTTAACGTTTCGCCAGTTTTAATGTTATACTTCTATAAAATAGACCTATCACAATTAACTCTAGTACTGCATACATCTGGCCATTTTCTTTATCTGAATGCTATGGTAGAGCAAGATGCTTGTCTGTACTGCATACGCTAATTTTGAACGTAGCTTTGGGGGCGTCCATTAATTAACAAACATATTATCCATGTCGTCATGGATGGGCAGATCGAAGTTATGGCAGATCTTATTATATGTAACGTCCGTTAAAGCGGAGGCAATAAACATCTGTTAAAGCGCATAATTGTTATTTAGCAAATAAGAGTTCAGTCCCCTGGATTAGATGGCACCTCACTGAACAGGAATTTCGGATTGAATCACGGAGGCTTCAATTAATTGTATATGGCTGTCTAATTACTGCGATGTGTTATTAGAGGAGTTTTTCTTTGAGGGAACCTGCATTAACAACCTCGTACGACGCAGCGCGACTACGAATCGCCTGATCTGAGTGCGAGGAGCCTTGGGCAGACCACGCCACGCACAGCCAATAAAACAGAAGAGCGTCCTCAGCCGCACGTGGCCGCGCTGACGCAACGCCAGACCCGCCATGCGCCGCCGCAACACAACGAGGGCTCTCTGAGAAGAAGAAAAAACACACACACATTAGCAGACACTGATTGTAATTTCTTTCGTTGTTGGTTGTTGGGATTAGAAGTCATTCTTTGATGAAATCTGCTTTTTCACAGACATAATTTTGGATGTAAACAGAAAAATATTGAAATATTATGCTCTTCTGAGCTGGTTGGATTGCCACTTGGCAAGTTTTCGGATTTTCCTATGACTGCGGACCAGATGCAAAACGACTAGTATCTCGCAATCAATCGCCATGTTGAACTTTCATTCACTAGCAATTGTATTCCTTACAGCAGGATTGAGTACGGTTTAGACTCTTGCCTCCAAATCAGGTGGAGGTGGCTCACAGCCTTAGAACGATAGGCTCCACTATATACATACTATACGTATATACAGCTTTAAGGAACATCAAGATCCGGTAGCGGGGATCAAACCCGCATCCTCCCGAACGGTTACTATTCATCTACAAGGCTCTGAGCTCTTATCTATATCCATCACAGATATAATGGCGACAGTAAGAAATGCCCCTATTCGAGGACTAATTGGCCATCGACGTCGCCACAAGTACGAGTATATCAACCCCTTAACATTGAAGTGTCAGAAGTGAAGGAACACTTCATGATTTCGTGTGCACTCGACCGTTTGCCCCGCGATGTTCAACAACCATACGTGGCATTGGCCCAATAAGTCGTCGGAAGTCTCCTAAGAAATATTCGACCGTGATTACTCTACATAAATGCGAAATTTTTGCCGGCGCAGGACGCTGTGCACGACCTGAACTTTCGATAAGGTACCAAATATTTTGGATTGGATTCAATCTAGGAGACCAAATCATTCGCTGAAACTGTCCAGATTGTTGTCTCAACCAACCGTGAACGACTATGGTCCGGTGACATTGCACACTGTCGTCCTGAAAAATTCCGTCCTGGTTTTGAATGGCTTGAAATGGTTTCCAAAACACTGAACGTAAACATTTCCAGTCAATGGTATTTTCAATTTGACCAATGGTCTAAGTCTATGCCATTTTAATATAGCCCATACCAGGATGGATTCACCACCAGCTTGCACAGTGGGTTCCTGACATTCTGGATATCAGAGGGGTATGCGCTACACTCAAACTCATCAGCTTTTACCAACTAGAATCGTGACTCAATTGACAACGCAATCTTTTTACGGTCACCAAGGGTCCAAGCGACGTGTTCATGAGCCCAGGAGCGGCGCTGCAGCCGATAGCGTTTCATTAGCAGACACTCGCCTCGGTCTTCTGCTGTCATATCTCATCAATGCCAAATTTCGTTGCTCTATCCGCTCTAACACATTTGTCGTGCGTCCCACACTGAGTGTTACTGTTATTTGACACAGTGTTGCCTGTCTGTAAAAACTGACATCTCTACGCAGACGTTGCTGGTCTCGGTGGATCGAGGAATGCTGAATTCACGAACAATTTCCGAAATGGAATGCTGCATGAGTCAAGCGTCAACTGCGATTTCACGTTCAGAGTCTGTTAATCTATGTGGTGCGGCCATAATCACACCGGAAAGCCTTCCACACGACTCACGAGAGTACAAATGAAAGCTACAACACTCCACTGCCATTTATACGTCTCTTCCTCTGTGCCACCGTAATCTGGATATTTACGTCTTTCTACATCGTGACTTACAGCACTTCAGTGTCAAGCACTAAGGCTATCACGAGAGAGGACTAATTTACACAACAGTTCCACAATGTCGTCTCACTCACAGTACAATTAACGTGGTTCAAAAATAGCACACTACATTGTAACATAACTGTGACCTTACTCCCTCATTAAAGAATCATTCTAATTATATATATATACGATTTTTTTCTGTAATTGACTAGTAATTAATACATGAGAAAATCGGCATATATGGTTTCATTCTATTGAAAGAAGTGAGAATGTAATGACTGTAATAATTATCAAGAACTTTTAATACCGTATATTTCATTTAAAGGTATTACTAGGACGCAAACAGCATGTCCCGTATTTCAAAATGTTTTTGCACCCTACGAATGATTTATAATGGTGAACGCTAATATAATTTTTGCAATGCTTATAGGAGGAACAAACACAATTTTCTAATATGAAACTTCTTTTAAGCTCAGAGAATAGATTTAATAGACGAAAGGAAAAAAATAAAGAAACTGTATGAGGGGAATGGGCTGAATAATAATGTGCTGGAAATTGATGATTTAGGAGAAAGAATTTGATAGAGCTTTGAAAGATTTGAACTCAAATGAGACTAAGAATTCCTGAGATTCCTCCAGAACTTCTAAAATGTCTACGAGAAGAAGGTATCCACAGACTATTTAAAATGATATCAAATAGTTACAATATAGAAGAGGTTACAACGGTTTTGAATAAAAGCATCATCCTTACGCCTCAGAAGAAAGCACAAGGTGATGAATTTGGAAATTGTCGCTCTACAAGTCTCCAAGTGCTTCAAAATTACTGACTAGGATAATATACAGAAGAACAGGAAGAGAGGTGGAACAGTGACGACTAGTTTGAGTTTAGGAAATACAGGAACACAGGAGAAGCAATTATGGCCTTAAGATTAATACTGGAAGGTCAGGTTAATAAATGCAGGGACACTTTTATGATATTTGAAAACGTGGAAGAAGCCTTTAAAACTTTAGGTGAAACAAGACGTTCAACATTTTAAAAAATCAGGTCTCAAATATCATGGTGGCAAGCTAATTTGTAATCGATTAAAGAATCAGATGCCCATAATAAAAGCAGAGAATCACTGGAAACAAGATTCAGTTAAAAAATGATGTGAGTCAAGGTTGTTGTCTATCCCCATTCATATTCAACTAGGAGGAAATCAAGGAAGTGAAAGAAAAATGTAAATGTCGCTTAAGTGTTCAAGTAGTAACAATAAGCGTGCTACGATTTGTTGACAATACTGGCCTGTTAATACACGATAGTGAGTGTATAGAGAAATTACTGAATGGCAGGAATAAAACATTAGGAGAAGAATTTATCTTATCCAAAAATCAATCTTACTTTGAGCTATGCAAAAATTCTTTTGATTCTCGTAAATAGCGGCGTCCGAGGCACCCACGTGGTGCAAAGTTTTCCACAATCAAAATGTTGAGTAATGTTTTGTGTTTTGTTGAGCACTGCCCAAAGAGGTGCCGACCTTTTTTGCAAAAACTTGATGGATTTGAATGAAGCGCGCTTGCATGAGCCGACCTTGAACCTCCATTCGCATACGTGAATTTTTTATTTTTTTCTCTCCTGTCGATAGCGTCAGTTGCTGGTAAGCAGCAATTTGAGATTTGAGTGAGGTGTGTAGTGCTCTCGTCGGTTTTCAGTTGCAGGGAAAATGACGGAACGACGACTGGAGCAGCGCTACTGCATCAAAATTTGCCATAAACTGGGTGACAACCAGTTGGAAACCATTCGCAAGATTCAGATGGCTTTCAGTGACGATGCTATGGGCATCACACAGATTAAGGAGTGGTACAACCGGTTTAAAGATGGCCGCACATCATTGGAGAGCGAGCCACGCTCCGATCAGCAATCAACATGCCGAAATTACCAGCTCATTGCCGAAGTGGACGCTATGGTGATGCGGGAACGTCGTGTGACTATCCGAGAAATTGCGAAGAGGTGGGCATCAGCACTTTTTCGGCACAATCCACTGTGACCGAAGACTTGGCCTTGAAGAGAGTGTCGACAAAATTCTTGTCGAGGCTGCTGACGGCGGCGCAAAAGCAACTTCATATTGAAGTCTCGCAGAGAGCCCGGCTTCATGAAAACGATAACCACTGGTGTCGAGTCCTGGGTGTACGCTTACGACCCGGAAACCAAATCCCAGACGTCACATTGGAAACATTCCACGTCAGTAAGACCAAAGAAGGCCCGCCAAGTAACGTCAAAGTGATGCTGACTGCTTTCTTTGACTACCGCGGTGTGGTGTACCACGAGTACGCACCACAGTGTCATACAATCACCAAAAAGTACTACAGGGAAGTCCTCCGCCGCCTACGTGGCTCCGGAGTTGTGGTCAACAGGAAATTTGCGCCTCCATCACGACAATTCCTCGCACTTGATTCAGACTTTTTTTTTGGCGAAAACAAGACTCCAGTGGTTCAACAGGCTCCTTACTCCTGATATGGCCCCCTGTGACTTCTGGCTGTTCCCCAAACTCAAGAGGCAACTGAAAGGAAATCGGTTTCAGACAAGAGACGACATTATGGCTGCAACGACAACAGAAGTAAATTCTATTCAGAAAGAGGCTATACCGGAATGCTTCCAACAATTGCGGCACCGCTGGGACAAGTGTGTGGAGTCCCAGAGAGACTACTTTGAGGGTGATTAGGTTTCCAACGCTCCAGGTACGCTAGTTTTTTTTTCCGGTCGGATGCTTTTCTAACAGAACTCGTATAGCTTGTGCTCCGGTATGGGAAACTATCTCAAAAGAAATAGAAACTCTCTATGCTAGTATTCTTACTCTGTAGTTGGACGTTGCGATGATGTCATAAGTTGCGAATCAACCAAGCCCTAACCTATAGGCGTTATGATGTTTCCAAGAATCTGTCGCCTTGCGCTATCCTGAAAAGCCCTGCTCTGTGTATCTCATTAGAAATAGACAAAGATGTATGAACGAAGTCTTTACTGGCGTGTCGCTGGTTCTCTGCAGGATAGTGTTGATGGCAAATGAGCTTTCGGCGGCGTACTCTGCCGCCATCTTCAGGTCTGATGCTCACTCTGTCAACCAGAGTCGCATGCAAATTGCAGCCGAAAGCTCGTCATTCATCAACACAATCCGGCAGGGAACCCGCAAACATTATATTTTAAACAAAGATATATTCTATTTTTTCTTTTTTTGCTCTCTGAAAAAAAAAAAAAAAAAAAAAAAACAAGAATTACGGTAAGTATAACATAATTATATTCAAGCCACGATTTGAGTTACACGTGCTTAATAATAGCTGGAGGTATAATGTAACAACTGGAACGCAAGTACGTATCACACTGTCTAACTCACTATTTACACAGATTTTTTATTATTATTATTATTTTCATCCTAAGGGTTGCAGTTTCGCAGAAGGAATTACAGTATTAAGTCATTAGAGCAGGTAAAGGACTTTGGACAAGGAACGGGAAGGAATTCGGCAGTTCCTTTTGTAGGAACCATTCCGGTATTCACATGCAGTTATTTCGGGAAACTATGGAAGGAAAAGTTTCTTACTTAAATACAAACATTGAAAGAGTTTCAAAAAATTACCAGTTGTTTGTTTCAACACAGGTTCTTATGACAGGTTTGTGTGTTCTCGGGGACAAAGCGTTTTTAGAATCACCCATCTTCAGATGTACAATTTTGGCAGCAATAATCATAAAGCATTAAAGAGAAAAAAATATGCGTGTTCAACGAACTGACTTACTAATCCACTTAGGAAGCAGCTCGTTGTGAGCTGCATATCGTCAGGTGCCATGCGCTGATCAGCGGGTATCACAACAGGTGAAACACGCAGTGTCGTTCACCTCCTCTAAAAGGCAGCCGTTAATGTTTTAACTCGAGACGGCCCCGTAGCACAATGGCACACTTTCCGCTAAACGCAGCGGGCTCTGAACAGTATAATATCGGGAATTAAAAAGGGGGTCTGCTTGGAATGGAGGTGAAATATTCATCGTGTTTGGCCAGCCGTTCATAAAGAAGCTTTTGTTCTCTGACTGAGGGGGCACGAAAGTCGATCACAAAAAAATGAGATCATGACTCTAATATATTCCGACATTATTTTCCCTCTCGGTCGTAGAGCGTATTTTCCGCGGTAACGCCTGGCATAGGAAGGTAATTCATTAACGTGTCTTCGTGTTTCTTGTTGGTTGTTACAATACTGCAATGTGTGCGCTCTTCATCGGAATGTAGAACTGAAAGTAACATTACGGGCAGGTCAGGAATTACCTAACCTCTCTCAATTATATAGAAAATAACTACAGAAAAATGAATAATTTGGTGGTATTTGTTCAGTCTGCTAGTTTGTATGACAATATGACATCAACCACAGTGAAAAGAAAAGTCTGCTTTTTAGGTACACAGATAATAAACAAAAAATGATTATGATTATAAAGTGAGGAAAGAACTGTTTGTTGATGACTTGAAATGTAAATACCTTGGCATAACATTTGATAACAAATTCAACTGGGGAGGACAGGTAGTAGGAAAGGGTTTTGAAATCCTTGTTGGAAAGAGTGATGTGAAGATTTACGAGAGAAGTAAGGGATTTGGGTTACAAAACTTTGATCCAACCGTTGCCTGAATATGGTGGTGTTGCACGTGACCCACATTTCGGGTATCAAATACAAGATTTGGGGGGAGTGAAGGAAATTACCGCAGAACACAAACAGTAAGTGATATGATAAAGGATGTGGAATGAGGTTCATTGGAAGACAGAGAGAGGGTGAAGGGAGTTGTGGGTATGTCCAAGGCCAAGGTGATGAGGCGTGGAAAGATGTTGCTGGAAGAATTAACAGAGGTGCATGGAAGTGAAAAGATGACCATGATCACAAGCTTGCCGTCGATTTCAGCCATACTATTGTGAGATTTTCTTTCGTAGGTAATGGGTCAGGAATTGGAATAAATTACAAAGAAAAGTGATGTATAATTTACTAAAAACGCTGTAAGAATTTAAAGTTTTAATTAGTAGAGGAAAAGTGTAGGTGGGAAAAGGAAAGATGAAAAATTGGGATGTAGGGAAATACCCACCGGAGCGTGCGCTCCATCGCAAACAAAATTAAATTAATCAACAGACGAAAATCTGCTAAGAATAAGAAATCAGGTAGATGAAATTTGACGTATTTATTTCCGGCAATAGTCTCGCGGTTGTATTGAGGACGCGCCTCGTAGCAGTGGAGTGGCGCTTTGATTGTGGCGGTGACACGTGACCTGATTGCTGACGTTGAGAACTCCTGTGTCGGCAGACCGCCGCGACACCTGGCAGACATACCGGGAAACACCGACGAGGAATTTGACGGCTATGCGGTTCCGCTGGCCATCAAGGAAGAGGCGGAACGCAGGGAGGGATACAAAATACAGGGAGAAAATAATGCAGGAACAGCAAGTAGCGTGGGGACACAGACTGACAAACCTATCCTTCACTGCTCACATATTACTTCCACCATCGGTAACATTTCTTATAGACCTCTATCAAAACGAGCTGCACTTGGGTGGGCAAGACAAATTCAAATGGCACCCAACTATTGCGAAATTAGTGGAGGTTCCGAAAACCGAGAAAACGAAATCCCAAGACACCCCGCTATAGGTCAAGACCATGTCTACCAAACGTTCGAAAACAATCTTCAGCCCTACTCCGGCATAGGAAAAACTCACCCATGCCAGTGACGTCTCAGATAATCTCGACAAGGGCAAATGCTATTAGTGGAGGTTCCGAAAACCGAGAAAACGAAATCCCAAGACACCCCGCTATAGGTCAAGACCATGTCTACCAAACGTTCGAAAACAATCTTCAGCCCTACTCCGGCATAGGAAAAACTCACCCATGCCAGTGACGTCTCAGATAATCTCGACAAGGGCAAATGCTATGAGTGCCATTATAGTCGTCAGGAAGCAAATCACTGTCATAAAAATAATACAATTCTGCGATGAACATACGGTGTATGTGTGTGTGGAGATAGGTACGTAATGGGAGAATGTGTACTTTCCATACAGAGATGATATGGACCCCTATCTTTGTAAGATTAGGGAAATATGTGTAGGCAAAGGCGACAGCCCAACAGTGATAGTTGCCGATGCAAATGCAAAATCTGCACAATTGAACAACAGCAATGCGCACGAGTAACTTGTTTTCGATCATTCTGAAAGTCAAATAAAACAGAGCTGTATAA
The DNA here is from genome assembly GCA_031002005.1 of Vandiemenella viatica. NCBI lineage: Eukaryota > Metazoa > Arthropoda > Insecta > Orthoptera > Morabidae > Vandiemenella > Vandiemenella viatica. Next base: position 132,654,762 of record JARYHS010013630.1, on the reverse strand, counting down.
AAAATGATGTGATTGATAAAGGCTGTGACTAAGATAAGCCAAATGTAACTTACTTGAATGAAACAGATGTAAACTTGTACCAAAAATAGTTTGTCCTTTATTTTTATTCGTATTCCTTTTAATTTTATAGTAGTATAGTAACTAACCTTACAGTTCTTTTTCATACATTCAGATTAACATTTAATACATCTCTTTTATCTTGCTGCTTTAATTACTTTCATATCTTGACCATGCTGCCGTCCGCTTCTTATTATGATACAGTCATAACTTCTCTGCCCTACATTTTACAAAGAATGCTCTGCTGAGTCGGCGCTGCCAGGATTAGTCTCTGATTCCATAGATATGCCTTCAACTCAAAAATGAAATCTGATTTACTAAAGTTACTAACATTTAATTTAAAACTGTAGTCAGATACAAGTTATTGCCTTATAAGGCATAAGTAATTAACTACTTGCAATTATCATAATCGTCAATACAAATAAAAGCTACGCTGACGTCACGCGACCGGACTACTACGGCCAGAAATGTTACTACGAAATAGAGTATATGATCGTTACTCAATAGCAATTCTATTTATTTAAGCAATTGCGAAGAAATTAACTACCAGAACACTAAAAGGAAGTCCGGTAACGGGGTAGCTTTACCTTGCGTTATATTACGTAGAAGATTTTCTTTTTCCTTATCTTGTATATATAGTAATAGAGCGGTCTGGTAACTCAGTGGTTAAGGCGTCTGAATGGAGATCGAAATCCCGGTCTCAGCTGTGATTTTTAAAGGCCATTAACCCTACTTTCAGCTTGCTGTATAATATGAAGTAAGCCAAAAAGCTTCTGTGGTTAGGATTCCACGTTAAGCTGTAGGTTCCCCATACCCGGTACGACGAAAACACTGTCACCTGGCGGCCGAACAATCCTTCGGGATCTCCCGGCCAGCAAAGCAATATGATTATTGAGTTGGTCATCAGTAATCAAAGTACAATATATATATAATCTATGTCATACAGAAATACATATATATCAATTATATGTATAAAGTTCTGAGGTCATTTAGAGTGATAAAGTAGGTGGAAATCCAACTTTTAGAAAAAGTGTGAAATTTTGCTGATTTTCGAAGAACTGCAGCTCACTTAGTTTTGAATTTAGAATAAACTTTGTACTGCAAAAGTAGTAGGAAATTTTGTCCTGTTTGAGATTGGAAATAAAGTATTTCTGGTCAGCTCTCACCAGGAAGGAGTTATAGAAGAAAAACTGAAAAAAGTACCAAACTTTTAACATTTTTTGGCCACAGAAAATTGTGCCGAGGGTGTTGGAGTTCAAAAACTTGGTTTCTGCATACTCTCACCAATATGTACAAGAAAAGATAAAAAAATCTTCTATGTAATATATTGTTTGTGAGACCCCTTTTTACGACCCCTTTACTGGACTAAGTGTGTATTTAGTTTAAATTAACGCAAGTGTTACTAGTTGCCATTTTTATGTATATTCGTTTGATGTAGATGTTTCCGTTAGGTTCTGAGTCTATGGATATGTAAGTAAAAGCTTTGATTTTCGAGCAGCAATGTTTGCAGAGGTTTTGATTGGACTGAAATTTAGCCTGGGCCATAATGACAAATGAGATTTGTTGTTACTGTAAAAGGAATGAGGAATTCAAGTTTCTTAAAAAATAATTTAAGCTGCATTCATGAGTGCCATGTAACTGAAATCATAACTTCATGCGGATGAACGTAGTTCCACATTTATTGTGATCTATAAAACCTCGACCAGAATTAAAACTAACATGATGCTGCATAACGTAAGTTATCAAGAATTATTTATTTCTAATTTGCTTCGCTTTCACTGATGCCATATTACTGAGGTCATTATCTCAGATGCATAAACTACAACCGGAATTTTGATAACTTTGAGCGCTATTTTATAACACTTCTACTAAGTTCAGTAAGTGACAAGAAATGACTTGCCAGAATACTCCGATCACCATGTCATTTATGACGGGCTTAGAACTTGCTGTAGACTTCTGGAACTGACATACTTGTTGAAATCACAGGTGATCAGCTACTACCTCACTAATTTAAGGAAATGCTATGATTCAGAAACCGTGCATAGAACCAACTTTACTATCAGCTTTTTTTACTCGTCAATCAGAACGGGTCCACGTGACGTCTTTTTTTTTTTTCGAACCGGGTTCAGTGGCGCCATTGTCTCTGATCATCACGAAAAACTATAGTCCTTGTCGCCGTTGCGCCCTGCACCCGACGTGGCTGTAGCAATGCTATAACAGACACCACCAAACTGACGGGATACTCAAGGCTATTACATTTCCTAACAATAAACCGTGTGCGGAATATCAATGCGTTTACAATTTGTATAGAACAAACTTTTACTTTTGCCTGTTCTGAAATGAAGCGAATATATCTGACGTTACATGACAGTGTGCGTAAAATGATTTAATGGCTTCTTACCGGCGATGAAGACGAATCAGTTATTATCGTTGTTAATGTAAATTATGTACGTTCATCATTTCTTAGTCGGGCACCTAAAGCACAGGAAAATACTTCAGAATTGGTTTCAGATACGTAATTACAATAAATGAAAACTAATCAGCTGCGAAAATTAACAAAATGGCACTTAGATTGTAGATGGTTTTGGTCTTCGCAGTGGGTTTCTTGAAGGAGAAGAACATCTATCTTGTTGTTTCCAAGTAACTTTAACAAGTAGTCACTTTTCGACCTGCTTATTCCTTCAATATTTAGTTGTAGAATTTGGAGTTCTTTCGTTACGGTAGTAGTTACTGGGCTCTCAGAAGAGCCGTTTGAAGTTGATAACATTGTTCCGTATCTTCTAATTGCTGGGATATCCTCAAGCTAAAGCTCTAGGTCCAGCAGCCTATAAACAGGCACTAATCCAAGACCCTACACTACAACCTCCTAGATTCAACCTCCCTAGGAAAAGCTGGACGGCACTGAACCGAGTGAGAACAGGCCGCTGTAGATGCAACTACTGGTTGCACAAATGGGGAATGACAGAGAATCCTTCTTGTGACTGCGGTAACTATGAGCAAACCGTTCACCACATCGCCATGGAATGCCCTCTCAGGAGATTCAGTGGTACAATGAATCAGATTCACGAAGCAACAACAGAAGCAATTGAATGGCTGCAATCGTTAAACATCAGTCTGTAGCAATAGTTATATTTATTGTAAGTTAATGTAGTTACTGTTTTTGTATCTCTACTGCCATACGAAATAAATAAATAAATTAACAAAATTAAAACTTCGACTTTATTTCTTGCGTTAGCATTGAATAAGGTTACGAAATGACTGAATTAGATTTAATTTAAATAAATAAAAAATATGTCTATTGAAGACAAATACAATGACAGTCCTTACTAAAAAAGTGTAAATTGATTTCATACTTCCCGGACAAAACTTTTATAATAATGCCTACAATAAAAGGATGAATGAACATCGGCTGGGTATTGAACCGTATTATTCGCTTATATTTGGAACTGTAGATAAAACTTTAGCCAAAAAATAAAAGATATATAGCAAAGTTGACCTGTAGATAGTGGTTGGTGCCGCGGGTTAGCTACAGTGCTACAAGTTTGCTCTCTGTACCTCTGTATCACAGAATAGTTTCGTCGTCTTCATTAATTTCACGGGAAGCTGAGTGGTTCTGGGGAGACGTTTCGGAAGTTCAGCTTGGGTGAAAATTCCCGGCTCGTTCTGTATTTTAAACTCGGCGGTTGTCTGTTCATGGTGACATTGATCAGCCACCAGTACTACAGTAGCAGCTAATCCCGCTCACCCACAACGACGTAGTATAAACTGAAGAAATTTTCACCACGGACCACAGTCTTAGTCGATCAACAGCTGATCTGCCACAAAGGCGAGAGGATTATCGCATCAGCGCTGAGTCACGTGAAACCGTCAGACAACTTACGTAACTGTCGTTTATTACCGAGCCCACTGGGTCGGATCAGTTATTCGGCAGTTCATTCCCGTCCACATTTCCATGGTTTCTCAAAATCACTCCATGTGAATGTCGGGATGGTTTCTACCGAAAGTTCTTTCCCGTTACTTGCAACCCCCCCCCCCATACTATCCATGGTATAATTACATCGATGACGACGAGCCGTAAGAAGCCCTAAGTGAAAACAAGGAAACAATTGATCTTCCTTTGCGTGAAGATACAAATACAAAATGCTAAGTCGTGTGGCATGATGTCATTGGATGCCCACCATGATTAAGTATTCCAGTTTCACGATGATGTATTTACTTCGTTGAGACTTATCATATATAATGTAGTTTTAAATGCACCAATCTCTACTATAAATTGTGGAAAGAATAAATGAAAATAGAAATTCAATCTGAGCATACGCTTAAATTAGTGGGCATATCTTTCACTTCTAAGCTGCAAAGATATGTAACATATAAGAGCTATATCTGAAACTAGAGTTACCAAAACAAATCGCAAGATATAGAAGCGAGTTTCCAGAAGAAACTTGTGACAGAGTACCGCTAGTTGAGCTCTCTGCGAAAATATATTAATTATTCAAAGATTTTAGCTTAGAGAATCTCGTCAAATTTCTACTCACTAGTAGACTTTCTAAGTTAGCCTGGATAACAAGAAGAGCAAGTGTAGAACTCTCTTCTTCTTCTTCCTTTTTTTTTGCTGCCCTCAATCTTTGGACTGGTTTGTTGCAATCCTCCATCCCTTCCCATCTTGTGCTAACCTCTTCATCTCTTCATATCCTTTACAACTCAGGCTGCTTCATATATTCTAATCTCTGTCTTCCTCTACAGTTCTTACCTTCGACTGTTCACTCCACCAGCAAATTAAACAATCCAGCATGTCTCAAAATATAACCTACCAGCATGTCTGTCTCTCCTTTCTGTAAGCTTCTTCCACAAACTTCTTTCCTCACTTATCATTTCCACAACTCGTTCATTTCTTACTTTGTCTGTCCACTTAATTTTCAGCATTCTTCTGTAGCACCACATTTCAAATGCTTCAATTTTCTTGATCTCTATATGAATAAGCAACCATTGCATTCAATTGCCAAACACTTGCTTTATGCTGACGATCTGGCTGTATAGGACCCTGTGTTTCAAAATGTGGAAGAACAGTTAGAACAATCATGTCAACTTACTACAAAGGAAACTGTTTCAAACCAAACCCAGATCTGCGCATTCCAACTGCGCTCCATAGGGGCGAAGCGGAAACTTAATGTTACGCGAGAATGTCATTCTTTGGAACATACAGACCAGCAAAAATATTTGGAAGTCACTGTAGATAGAAGTCTTACGAAGCATTGCCATGTAACTGCAGTTTAAGTACGCACGAGGAAAAATTTACTGAAAAAGTTGCATTGCGGTAAGTGGCAGTGAATCCGGCGGTACTGAGTACTTCAGCTAAAGCACCCTATTTTCCTTGTGCAGAATATGCAAGCTATGTTTGGAAACAATCCGCATGTTCTAAGAAAGTAGTTGTAGGCTTTAATGAGACTTGTCGGATAGTGACAGCCTGTATGAAACTAACCCCAATCCGTCTACTATACAAAGCAGTTGGTTTTGCTGAACCGAAAACCCACCGAACACAGAGCGATTGAAGCTAACATTCTATGAAGATCACTTAATGTTTGGGATTCCAAACCTTCCAACTAATAGGCGAATCTCCCGTTCTAAATCGCAGAAATGTCGATCCTGGTAACCAATCTCCGACGAAGAGCCTTCTGGCGTAAAACTGGATTGGGTAAAAAGGAGAATGCTTAACAGCATAAGACCAAGAGTGATTACAGTAAAAGCTGATATGTATAAGTGGGGTCTGACAACATACGATCAATTTGAATGTGGAGAATAGCGGACCATAGATCACCACTATGATTGCACGCAGTTCCAATTTTCAACAACACTCGACGACCTTGCGGCAGAGAGATATATTAGAAACTTTGGCCAACATTGGACAAAACTTTTATGACGTCCAGACAGGAAAAAGGAAAGTAACTGTTAGTGAAGATTATGATTTAGAACTAAAACATCTAACGACAGGAGAAAACATGCGACTGTTTATGTATGTGTCGAGACGGCATGTTGTTAAACGTTTCTTGTGAGGCGTGTGACGCGGTCAGATGAATGGGCGTGCCGCCGCGCGCGTCTGTTTTTAGACTCCTTAGCGTCGGACGAGGCGCACGCGGTAGCTCCCACACACTGCGTAAATATTTGAGTGGCCGAGCATTTGTCCCCGTCGCGTGTGTTATCTGTCGCCACTCTCTCTCTGTCCGCTCAGCATCAGTGGCGGCAGTTTCTCCTCTCGATCACAGCGAGTTGAAAAGTCGCATTCAGGCGACCTTATTTTGTAAAAACAACTTGACTATCAACTTCCTAAGCGAAGTGTAGCAAATCTTATCATGTTACTTCATGTTGAGCTCTCCGTTCCTTGATTTTTGAAAGTTGATACTATACATTCCTCGTATAGTGCGTTCTTTTAGTTCGCTACACTTTAAAACTGCTTATCAGCTACGATCATATGAGACAGGACCTTAGACAGGAAGCGCGACTGCTATCAAGAAGCGTAGTGACAACCTCAAGGAACGAATAGTATTAATGGATAGGTCTACATTTTACTAAATGACTCAGTTCATTTAATAAATGAATACTGTGCAGTCCATGCTAGATAATTTGAATAAAATGCTATGAATGTTCTAACTCTTTTCACTTAGCAAAGAAAGGATGCTTGATGAGGTAACTAAGCTAACGACACAGTAAACTGGCATCAGTTAACACGCCAAACGAAACCGAATATACAATCACGTAAAACTTTCGAGCATCGCTCTTCAACACTAACAATGCCGTAGCACCGCAAGTGCTCGTTCATTACTGATAAATATCTCTAACTTTTATTCATCCGAGACTATAGACGTATTTTCGGCGAGTCTATTGTCTGTGTAGAGGGGTAGACTATCATTTAATGCAGGAAACAGCTAACAGATCATAGCCGACGGCTTTCAAATGCCACCGGTATGACGAACCATCATCCAACCACTTAAAGCTTCTTATAGCATCTATTCCGCAAGAGATCGACAAAACACATACGGCGTCACAATTCTTACATAGTGCGTCATTGCCAATTAACGTTTCCGATTCGTCATTTCGTCGAGGCTTCTGAAATGTTTCAATCGCCAGTCATTCCCGACATCAGAATCACTTTGAAACGAATCGTGTTTCCGTCAATGTAACTTGACGCTCTTTCACTAAGCAGCTTCACACACGAACGTAGAGTACAATCTATTTCAAATTTCTAATATAAGTCATTGAGTAAATACCTTTTTTATTTCCATCTCATCCTCATCAGTGTAATAAAGAGTGTACTGTCCTAGTATTTTTTTTCAGGAATATAGTAAGCATCATCGAATTTACAGATAAGAAGTTCATTTTTCTGTCGTAAGTATCATGGTGGTTTGCGACTTGTCGTCTCAGATATCAACCAGTTTTTCCTGACGTAAATGCCAAAAACCATGATATCAAAAAAGAAATTTTCACTGACTGAGTGTACCGTCACTCACTGACAAAGGCTTTATCAAACTAGTGAAAATATCACTATCTCAGAAAATATATTTAAAAGCAAATGAATAAGAAGATAGTAGCTAGTCACTTCTCTGACATGTTCTTCCACCATAATAGGTATTTTATACCGCTGATTAAAATGAAAGCCACGAGGGTGACATCTTGCAGTTTAGTGAGGAGAGTCATTACGCAATGTGTTCCGACTGCTGGTATCTCCCAGCTCAATATGGAACTGTTGGATCCTGTTCGCCACCTTGAAACGCAACAACGAGCAGGCCATTCCAGCACTGTCATATTATCATCCTGCGATGCCTCCTTCTGTAGGAAATAAGAATCAAGATAATCGCTGCAGTGTGATGCATACCATTTAACCTTAACATTAAGGAAGTGTTCGAAATAAAGGCATAACAAACAAGTAAAAACCAGAGCAAATACAGAAGCAGAGTGGTCTCACGGTGGAAGCGACAACATCCGTCCATAGTCGCACGACTACGGAAAGCAATCAGCGCCCTCACACAGGTACCGACTTAGTCGTGAGTCTACGTGCGTTTAGTTCCGACCTGCGACTCGATCTCAGCGAGTTTCGTCAGTACAGCGTAGGAATTGGTACAGTTTGTTGGTGGAGTTCGTCTGATTTTTTTGAGATTGTCATTTGTTGATATAAATTGTCCTAAATAATGGAAAACTTCATTTTTTTTTTTTTTTTTTTTTTTTTTTTTATTTTTTTTTTTTTAAAATGAATACATACAAGTTGTAAAATGTAGTAACAAATAAAAATTTTGTTTGTAAGATTAAAGTTTAATTTGGTTTCCTAACATATATCGAAATTTCGTTTTAATAAACATATTTTAATGAAAACTCAGCGTAAGAGTCAAACGCTCTTCTTGCGATATTACAAGGCGAAAATTGCTGTGTCTTCAGAATATAGTTAAACTCAAACGGTAGTAATCTAAACGTTTCTCGGTGTTTGCTTCGAATCTCCCAAGAAATTGTGAAATTCGCCATGCTCTTCTCTCTTCAGAAACATTTGGGTGATCATTCCGTTCTTCTTGAACGCTGTAGCCTTCGTCTCACCAACAAACTATCAAACAAGTAAAACAACTTTCATCGTTTTAAAATATTCGAAAAGAACCGACAAGTACGAAATAACTAAATTAAAATTGGCGGCAGCCACACACAGCAAAGCCTGTGAAAGTATGCTACTGTAACTACGGTCGATTAGTCGTCCCTAGTCGATTCCAGTGCGAGACCAGCCTAAGAATTTAACATCCGTTTAGTGTTAGAAAAAAAAAGTTCTAAAAATATTCCATTAACCAGTGACGCGGAGGACGGAGTTGAGCAGGCTATATGAAGCGAGTGATGAGCGTGTCTGGCCACGCTATCGCATCACGCCACTGCGTCGGTGGTCCGTCTTTACGACATTGCAGCAGCACTTGGCATTCCTGACGTCTGACGCGCCGCACAAAGGGAACTGCGAACACGTACCACTGTCGGCGAGCACTCGTAAAACACCCACCGACAAAGCATCTGGAGGTATTGTTTCGCAGAACTCTTACATGCCAATTTTCCTCACAAAAAAATACTAACCGTTTCTGACATAGTGTGTTTTCTGATTACAACTTGTACCGAGAATACGAATTAGCTGCATTACCATTTTTATACAATTCTTGGACGCAGTCATCTCTGTTGACTCCTCGCCTTACGTAATCTAATATCACCTGCTGGTAGAGTATATCAGCAGCAACGAGCCATAGAGCATGGTGGGTGAGCGATTAACGGTCTGGCCTCGCATTCAGGAGGACGCCGGTTCGAATCACCGTCCAGGCATCCAGATCTGGCTTTCCATGGTTTCCTCCAGGCGAATGAAGGGATGCTTCCTTAAAAAGGCCATGGCCGAATTTCTTCCCGTTCCTTGCACCCAATCCCATCCCACCTCTAATGACCACGACGTAGACGAGGCGTAAAGCCATAAGATGTAGAAGAAGAAAAGCAATGAGCCATAAAACTTAAAAAAAGTTGTAGAAAACGAGAATTACAAACCTGTTTTACAGAAAAGAGACCACAGAAAAGACTACACAAAATGAACGGAAATTGTTGTATCCACACACTAACTGCAACATCGCGAAGACCTACGCTACATCTGACTATCTCGCTCTTGCTTTAAAGACAAACCCGTGGACTGCGTTGGCCTTAGTCTTCACACGGATGGCGCCTGCAGGAAGACACACTGGACTGGTTGCTTTGCTTAACAAGACGTTGTAAAATTCTTTTCATCTCTGTTTTATCGCCTTCCAGCATGTTATTATGATGTCTCTGATGGAGTAAGGAAATGTAAGCAAAGTGCGGTGCAACGCATCACTTTTTGTTAGATACGGTGGCGTATAAGTATGTATCGCTGTCTCACTCTGGATCTGTCGACTACAATCCGTCTTTACAACTCTCAAAAGTCATTAGAGTTGGCTAGTGTGGTGATCGTATTCGTCACCACATGTTTTAAACGTCGTCAAATATTCATTAAAGAAAGGCCAAAGTTCTTTGCGTAAAGTGAACGCGCTTAGAGTGGGCGGAGGAGAGGTTTCCGTTTCGGTTTGGCACGCCGGAGACAATGGTCTGGCCTTGAACGAGGTGGAAGGCTCTGGGCGACTCAGGGTGGCCGCAGCATGTGGAGGGAAGAGAACTCTTTCAGGTGGCGGCGGACGACTTTAGCGGGAGCGAACAGCGTGCGTGACATTTAGAGAGCGCCAGAAACTTGCTTGAATAGAAAAGCCAAACAGGTCGCTGGGTTTTGCGTGCGTTTAACTCCCTCCATGCTCTTCTGCTGCATGTGGACGAGAGGAAGGAGACAGGAGGAACAAGGGTAGAGCAGACATATTGGCGCTGGACGTTGCTCGAAAACGTCGAGGGCTGTTGTTGTGCTCAAGTTTTTCTATGTGGTGCTGTGAATACAAAGATTCAGCTTGCATTAGTGATCGTAGTGCCTACTGCTTACAGCTGCGCAGCAACCTGTGTACTTTACTGCACATAAGTAACTTTCGCTGACAAAGCGATTAGGCCCAGTGCGATCCTGTGAGCAATGAAAATTGCATCATTGTCTCTCAGTAATCAACACTATTCATAGGGTGAGCTAACCATCGAACAGTGCTTGTTTTAACGAATATTTAATGACCGCCCTTCTGGAACAGAACTCTGATATTTAATAATGACTGCAAATGATTTATGTGAATTTATTCAAGATTAAATTAGCAATTTTTTTAATTTCATATTGCTAATTGTTCTAATTAACTTAATTAATTTTCTTAGTCATTTCTGAGGCAAAAACTCTGTCCTTCGAACTATTCCTATTTTGGAATGGCGCCCCTAAATAAATTTCTGAATAAACAATTATCATAAGTTACATTCAAAATCAAATTATTCTCATTACAAACAGCTTACTTAGATACGAGAGTAGATAAAGCATTTGAATAGAGAATTTTATTTATATTAAGAAAGGCTGTCTCCTATAAAGCAAAAACTAGCAACACTTGTCAAGACATAGGCAATATTCAGCACATAAATCCTGGAACTGGATTTAAAAAAAAAAAAAAAAAATATATATGAAATTGAGGAGTTAGAGAAAAAAGAGAGGAAAATCCTATGACCAGTAAATCGAAAATACGGTGCCTGGTGGAACAGGGAAATGAAGAAGTACGAGATAGGTAGACAAGCAAAAAAATTACGAACACAACGAGCGAGAGAAAGATGAAAGTTGATGACACCTTACGAGAATGAGTGAGAGCAGGTTGACATAAATAATCTTCAACTACATTACTAAATCGAGAGTGACAACAAAATGGGTTAAGATGACGAGAAAAGATAAGGAAAAAGTTGGGATCCATCCAAATGAGATAGTGAATCAAAGAGAGTTTCAAATTAAAAATGATAAATTCAAAATTTCAAGGTGTTACAGGATCAACGTAAAAAGCCAAGACCACCTGGTGTGAAGAAAGGAGGAGGAACCTCAATGAAAGAATGAAAAGAATCTGAGAGGAGAAGAAGAGGCGACCCAGTAAAACAATTGTTTCCCGTGGTCCAAGGAGGCCAAAATCGAAACAAGAAGAAAAAAATGAAATCTAAAATAAACGAGAAAGAAGTCGTTGATTACGCCTACAGTCTCAGCCATAAGCTGGACAGTATGAGAAGTCACAGCTGTCGATTGCAGCGTTACCATACTTCTGTCGTGTAGCTCTGTGACTGGTGAAGAGACAAGGTAGCGCTCGAACGCTCGGACCAGCACGGAAACATGTTTAGAATAAGCGATCATTAACAAAACAGTGGTTTGTGTCATTTCCATGCACTTTCGGTCCAAATATTTCAAAGAAACTTGAAACAACATGTCCACGAAACATTTGTGTGAAGGCAAGCAAAATTAGAAAAATGACTAAAGAACACATCAAAAGTTTTCTAACTTCAATCCTTGGCGAACATGCAACAAATTGACAGAGCCTATTGTTGTGTGATTTACAATCAATTTGCGGCACCTGTGTTGCTTGGTGAAAGCCAGGTTATGACATTGACATACCAACATCATCATTTGAAAAAGTAATTAGTGTGGCTTTTGATATTGGACTGCGTGAATGCGAAATTGATTTGGAACGTGGCTTTAGTGTGTGCACATTGTTCTCTTGCACTTTGTTTTAACCACTTCATCGAAATCCCGCATCTGCACTTTGAGGACTAATGTAAGCACTATCAGGTGTGGGGTACTGCTTATATGCGTGTTTTGCGCTATATTACGTACTTTAAGCAGAGAGTTTTTGTCACTGTTGATTGAAAATGTAATGATACACTGGCGTCATTGAATTACGTATAATTTCATTCATACAGTATTGCCATCTTGTTACTTTGTTTCTCTCTATTAAAATGTTCCTTGATGTAGAATGCAACGTTTTGCATGGAAATGACACATACCACTATTTTTTTTATGATTGCTTGTTATTCTAAGCATGTTTTCGTACGGTCCGGAGCATTCGAGGTCAAACGTGTCCCTTGTCAGCGGAAAAATTTAATGACGCTTTCAACTATATCCTTGTAATATTCTTAATACGATCACAGTAGCTTCTGTGAGGCATGGCGAGTACGGATTTCCCCTAAGCTGTCAGGTGGCAGTGGCGTGATTACTGGGAAGTGGTGACGCATCGGCTCCAGTGACACAGAATCGGACGTCAGCTGGCGGAGGCGGCATCAAAGCGCCTCCGCGCAATGCAAATATTTTGCGCACCGGTTGCTGCAGCCATAACACGCGCAAGATAACTTACTGTTTGTTTACGCTTGGCGCCTGATTTGTTGCGTAACTGCTCGCTGCGAGGATTACGCGACGCAGTTCCGCAGCAATTCGCAGAGTTTCTGCTCGTGCGTCACTGACGGAAAGTAGCTTCGCTTCCTGTCCTGTGACGATCTTGACCTATCTTCGTGGTCTTACAAGAGAGTAGGCCACGATTTCGATCCGATTCAATATAATGAATGATGACCACCCAAAACCATGTCCTGTAAACGCATTTATGTCAATACTCCTTAGTTCTCGAAAACTTTCGAATTAGAGGGATCGAGCGTAGTGGGTAAACGGTTAACGCTCTAGCCTCGCATTCCGGAGGACGCCGGTTCGAATCCCGGTCCGGGCATCCAGGTTTAGGTTTTTCGTATTTTCCCCAATCACTCCAGGCAAACGCCATGGCCATGCCCGAATTCCTTCCCGTTCCTTGTCCCCTGTCCTTTTCAGCCTCTAATGACCTCGATGTTGACGAGACGTAAAGCAATAAGGAAGGGGGAATTAGAAGGAATCGAAAGACAATCAAAACGTGAGTAAATTTGATATATATCATATCATATGATTTTCGGTCTAAGCTTATATTCCCATAACGTTCAGCCTCTTGCAACGTGATCCGTAGTCGGGTGGTAGCGTCTCTGGTTTATTCGTATTGAACTTTTTTTAAAAAAATGATATTAATTTCTTCAGAAGCAAATATACATTAGTGTATTAAGATAAATATTTTTGCGTGATTAATTCAGTAGTGACTAATCGATTTTCTAAATTAGGAGTAAATTTGTTTCACATCACCAAAATGTCTTCGTTCACTTATTAAAACTGAAATGAGTACTAACTATAATATTTCTCTCTCCTTCTCTTTCAGTCGTGTTCCAACTACGCAATAACATTGCGCATGAGGTCACAAAACACGGGAAACGTAGAAACTTCCAGCATTTATAATTTTGCATGAATCCTTCCTAGGTGCAGGAACATTTTTCGGAACCGTAATTTCCGCGAAACATATCTCATTCCCATTGCGAAAAACATTTCGCACCAAAATCAATTTAGCTAGAAACCATGAGGAACGAAAACCTGTATAGTTAACAGACTGTCAACGAAGATGCAGTCCGCACTATTATTTAATTCTCTTGGTGTTTCTAGAAATAAGGAACAGTCTCACAGTTTGGAAATGAAATAAAATGATCGACGATGACGGACTCGAACGCGGGACTGCCAGAACCGACTCGCTACCAGTAGGCTATGGGCCACGGTGCAAGAGGCTGCATGTTACTGGAACATAAGAATCCGCCGTAATTCATATTTTTTGCTCTTCCTGTTAGCATGCAGATCATATATATTTTTATGAAAATTACTAATTTTTTAATATCATTCGATTGCCGCTAGTCTGAAAGTAGTGTGGCGTAATGACCTTTCACTTTGATTTTTTTTCTAAAATTAAAGAGGACTCTGTTTTGTCCAATTGAAATCGGTTGATCGGAGGTCGTGGCCTCCCATTGTTAGCTTACAGCAGGGCTCGTGTGGGATGCCTCAAGGTATCTCCGATCCGCACATTTCGCTGGTGCTGTCATCGGCGCTGACCTTTTACAAGTAACTTGCATTCACTGACTACAAGGATGTGACCTGCTGGAACAAAGCAGCCATTATGGAACTTCCTGTTTAGATATGTTGGATGCGTTTATAATTTAAGTCAGTAAGAAATGAAGTTAGTTGGTATCAAACGAATATATCAGAAGAAAGACAAGTAGTGAAAACAATTCAAAAAGGAAATAAACCTTTCCAGTTCTTTATCTCCTGGCGAACCTAACTTGTTAGCTTAAGAGAACAACCAAATCTCCACTTCCGACATATTTCACCACAAACATTAAGCCAACAACGAGTCCCTAAGGTTTAGCCATAAATGAATCTGTATTGCGAGTGAAACTGTTTCATAGGAAAATAAAAAGTTAAGGATAAGATCAGTACTGTCTTCTTCTTCGGCACTTCTAGAAACATTGCTGAAGCACTTTAGATACCACCTTTTCACCCACGAAGGAGGAGCTATGCAAGTTTCCAACGACAGCTCGTAATATGCTGTCAGAATAGCTTCTTAATATCTTTTTATAAGGACATCTGAAACAGCCAATCCTTCGTTAAATTCTGCCCATAGTTCCAATGGCGCAAGTATGGTTTTTCCTGAAGCTAGTCGCACGGTGTTGACTGCAATTGAACGACTTCAACTTCATGACACATATACATCGTGTGGAGAAAGTCTTGTGAGTGGTTATAGTGAAAGAATTATGTCTGATGAGTGATGACATATCGCTTCCTGGGAAATGCAGTACATTCCGTCTACGTACTGGTCCACGACATCCTAAGTCTAATATTTCTATTCAGTTAGCTTTGTTTTTCTTCGTTGCAATTATTTCCTCCAGTAAGCTTATAATTCCCTTCTACGAACGTTCTATAAATACTTTGTCGTAATATTTAGATTTTGGGCAATTCCTTCGATGCTGTTATCGAATGATTTGCTTCATTCGGCTGGTGAACGTGATTAAAAATCAGTCGTCGAGAAATATAACTGAAACATTTTATATAATTGTGTTTTCTCCGTGGAATCTAATAGAGTCCACACACTGTACCATACTCTCACTTGCTAAAATATGTTCTTTGTTAGTTTCACTTATACATCACCGTAAAAGATGGAATTACCTCATAAATGTTAGATATGTGCAGTGCATATTCATTGCTCCGGCAACTGTTTATATTTTTCATTAGATTGGAGTGTGAAATGTTATGTGAATTCGGTATATCTGTACGCTCATTGTTTCTAGATGGCCTCTGTAGTATTGGCTATGCTTCTGGATTTTGTCATTCATGGAATAAAAATGAGGCAAATGAGTTGGCAAACCTGTACTCGAACTATCCTAGCGAAAGGTCAGTATCTGCTTGCGGGGGAAGAAATATTAGTACTCAAAAACTTAAAACAAACAAACGGATTTCTACAAAGTGATTCCTGGCGAGGCAATGGTAAATGATCTGGAATTTTAAATAATAATAATAATAATTAAAGTTCCTTTTGGAACGTCAGAGGACTAAATGCAGAGGATAATGATGCGATTGATATAAGAAACAAATGTAACTGAATAAATTGTGATGTTAGTTTTACTTCGAGGTCTTGTTTTTGTAGGATGTCCACAGGGAAGCATGTGGAGTGGGAGTTGAATGACTTGAGTATTGCGGTACCTCGCCCAGATTTACCACGACGGAGAGGTGAACAATACTCGGACTCTAGTCTTTGCTCGTTGTTCTTTCTGAATAGCGAGGAAAAAGCGCAATCTGCGCCCCGCCTCACGTGAAGGCATGCGGCGCGGCGTCTGGCGCCGGAAGCGACCCTCGAGTGCCAATTTGCGGCAATTTCCGGGCGGACTCGCCCTAATTATCGCGGGGCTTCTTCTGCCATTCGTCTCGCCACCGCCGGCTTCAGCTCTCAGACATTGGCTGCCCTGCTCCATCACACTGCTCTGCAGACTGAGGCCTGCGAGGGCACTGTGGAGCTCTGACTTCACTACTTCACCGTGTAGCCTAGCTTACACAATTTGTTTTCATAAAATATTTTAAAAAGTGCAAGTATATGGATATAGGTAGAAGGTACATGGAAGGAACAGACGACCATGACCATAAGCTGACACTTGATTCTAGGCGAAAAGGAATGGGAAAATTTTCTTTTGTACGTGGCGGAATCAGCAACCGAGAGTGGTGGGTGAGCGGTAACGCTCTGGCCTCGCATTCAGGAGGACACTGGTTCGAATCCCCGTCCGGGCATCCAGATTTGGGTTTACCATGGTTTCCTCAAATAACTCCAGGCGAATGCCGGGATGCTTCCTTCAAAATGCCATGGCCGGATTCCTTCCCGTTTCTTGTCCCCAGCCGTCCGGCCTCTAATGACCTCATCTAGGCGTAAAGCCATAAGTAAAAAAAAATAAAAAGAATCAGGCACTGGAATTTAGCAAAAACACTGAAGAAATGAAAAGTTGGAATTCATTAAGCACAAAAGTAGGTGGGTGGGGAAAAATCACGGCAAGGGAAGGCGAGATCGTTGCAGACGCAGCATGTGGCCTCTATTGCAATTAAAAGTAAACATTTACTCTTATAGTCTAATCATTTTGTGTTAATGTAAATAATTTCTCGTACCATTTCATGTTAAAAATAAATATTTGCTTAGTCGCGCACTTAATTCTTGTTGCGCTATTGTTCAGTAGGTCGTTCAGGTTCTTCTTTGCTGTATACAGCTGCATACGTCGTTGATGCAATCCGAGAGAGAGAAACTCGACACATCAACTGTCGGTGCGTTTACTTGGATGTGACGTTACCCCCGCATCTGCGAACAGTGCTCGTAATACATAGGCGAGACTAACAGAACAAAGCGCTAAGGAGTGCCAATTACGTCACCTCTGTGGAAATGTTGGTTGCTCGTTTCCCTATCTCCGGCATAGACTTGGTGCACGTAGGATAGTTTAGCTGTCACACAAGCCTTGCGGAGAGCAGCAGGACATTTCTGAACGAGGAAAACGACGGACTGGAGTTTATATTTGCGAATATCGAGATAAAGCGTTCCAGCATTCCTCAGATAAGATATCATTAAATTGTAATCCTATTGCTTAACGAAACAGCTGGGACTAGAGCGGCTACGAGGAGACGAGAATAACTCAGAAACAGATTGTGGATAACATCAAACCTATAGAGAAACTATGAGAAAATGTCTTACTTAATGAATTAAAGGACGATTCTGTTTGTGAAATCATAATGCTTAAATTAAGAGCAGCTGAAACAAAGATGGTGCTAGACTATACCGGTGTAACCAGTTATGAAGATACGGAAAAAAGGCCGTGGTAGAGTTCCTTCCTGCACATTCTTCCCAGTTCTTTCCGCCTCTAATGACCTCGACTTCGAAGTCTATGAGGCGTAAAATCATAACCAGAACAAAAAAAAACCGTCGAATGATGTGATGACCTTGGAATTATATTTCTACCATTCTATGACTATTATTTATACTCCACGATTCACTGAAAGTGGGTGGCGGAGGGTGCCTTGCACCTATACTAATGTACAACCGTTTGCATAGGGAGGTATACACGAGATATGGTAGGAGGCGCACATGGGCTATTTTCAGGAACCATCCCGTTCACCTGGAGTGATCTAGGAAAACCATGGATAACCCAGATCAGGATGGCTGGTGCCGTTTATCGAGACCTACTCCTATCAGATTCAAGTTTTCTCTCTCGATAAATCCCTCCTTATTCCATTCACTAATCGCTCGTGGAAAGAAAAGAGTATAGAAATGAATCGGTTATGGCCCTAATTTCTCTTATCTTATTTTCTCGGCCATTCGTATATATGAATGTTGCTGCTAGTAATATGTGTTTGTCATCCTCAAATAGGTCAGTCGTGAATTTTACAATTAGCCTCTACCGAGAGCAACGTCTTCGATGTCCCAGATCTCCCCAACATCGCGCTTACGCTTTCCCTCTGAGTGAAGACGCACCAGAGCTTTGTACGCAATCGATTTAACTTCCAGTGTACACTGTTTTAAATTATGACCTAGAAATCGGAGTAGATGATTTGCTTTACCAATTACCTTCTCAGTATGTTCATTCCACAACAAATTATTATGAATTGTTACACCTAGCTATTTAGTGGAATCTACCGTTCTAAGGACAGTGCCATTAATTGTATATTCAGAGTTACATGATGTCACCTTTTTGCTTACACACATCATTTGCAATATTTTAGCGTTTAACTCTAACTGCCAGTCTTTGCGCCTCGCGATTATTTCCATAACATCAGCTTGTAACAAAGCGCAGTAGTCCTGGGTTTTTATTTCACGATTTCCTTCCTTTATTAAACAGTTGGGGGAAAAATTAAATAAGGTATGACGTTGTTGTGCTCATGTTTTCACATAAACAATTTCTTATTGTACCATCACTAAGTCTTAACGTTAACGAAAAAGTTTTATACTAGATTACTAGAAGATAACATAATAAATGCGGATTATTCTAAAGATTTTCGGCAATCATGTATTTAAAGCTGTAATTGCAACCGTAAAATCAACAACTCAATGTAAAAAATGGAAAGCTCGTTTACAGGTGTGAGATGCTTTACGTGTTAGTTATTTAAAGTAATTCCATTTACCGTTGGTGAAGGATGGCATCGTTAAGACAGAACCTGCAAACAGCAGCATAACCACACACATACAAAACATGTGAGAACTGAATATAAAACAAAACAGACGAATATACACACAACGTTACAACAGTTTATTTAGCATTTTATGGCACGTCATCTTCAACGTCTTCTCGGCCATCTTTACAACGCTTATACCATGCGTAAACCCTTGTTTTACTCACAGTAGATTCACCAAGTAATATTTAACATTTCTAAAACTTTGTTTCATTTAATTCATTTTTTATAGCAAAATTTAATACGAATTCTCTGATCCTTGATTAACACAAAAGAAAAATCGCCGACTGTATCAAAACACGTGTTATCCTTTTAATAGTTGACGGGAGACTAAACATCCAATATAGCTCAAAATGTATATATACTTTTAAGACATGTTTACCAGCACAACAACGAAAAAATCGTGCCAATCGGACTAATATATCCAGCGAAATTTACAAATTTCCGTTACTTCTTGAACACAACTCACACAATCACGATATATCGACACTGAAATATTCACTTTATGACCAGGGGATTTCTGGTTTGTTACAGATGGAGATTACAACTTGAAGTTTTTTCTTTTTTTGTTGAGGACGCGTTTGTTTTAATATAGACGTTGGCTGAATACAGGAACTATAAATTAGAAGATGCGGTCCTCTTTGTGATCGTAAGGAATACAGTGAACAAGGAGAGAATTATGAATTAGTTTCCAGTTTGACCTTTTTTAAACAAATATATATATATAAAGAAATTCATCAATAAGTATTTTCACAAATAAAACTTTACGTTTTGCTATAAAACGAAGATTCCTTTCTCTAGGTGTTCCAGACCAGTTAAGGAAGGAAAGCGACAAAGCTAAGTTCTTGAGATGTATGTTTCAGATGAAGACGAATCAATTTTACAAATATTTTTGATAGAGGTTGTGACAATTTCATACCTCACCAATCACATTAATTTCTCTAATTAACTGAACACATTTATGCAAGAATGTCTTTATATATGTATTATAATTTATTTATAGAAGGGTTCCACAGTTAATAGTGTGTGTAATCTTTGGAGATTGTTAAGTTGGCAGCTGTAACTAGTATTAAGATCTTTGGTTGTTGAGAGCAAAGAGTAGTGCGCTGAATGTTGAGAAGCATGTTTGTGCGAGGCAGATGCGGATATTACTATGCCGATATTAATAGCATTGTAATTTGTGAATATTATCAAGTAATTACGTCAAATAAAGTGAAGTTTAATGTTAACGCATTGTGGAGTATTAATGTTGATGGTTGGCGTAGTTTTACAGAATAACATGAATATTTCTGAAAAGTGTTTATAATTAATCAGTAAGAATAGCTTCTTTCATTCGGGCAGTTACATTGACTAACTATGTTTCATATTCAGATTTAAATGAGTGGCATCAAAAACGTGTTCGTGATGAATCTGGTAATTCACCCATAATACGTCGCTGTAGGAAATATGCATAAAATTCAAATATACGTCTAGTATTTTTATTTGGAAGCATTATTACTGTAGAAGGGGATTCGACGATAACCGTGGCGCCGCAATTTGATAATGGATTCTTATGTAACTCAACGAGCAAATTAAAAGTAAAGAATAAATTTTTTGATATATCGCTTAGTTCTCGGGATATTGTATCTCAAAATTGATGTGGTTAGGCTGAAATGCGGCCTTGACCAGAAGAAAAATTTCGACGTAGCCAAATTTGATGATTAATTCGTATGTAACTCAAAGAGACAAATCGAAAATAAAGAATAAATTTTCTAATGTCTTGCTTGGTTCTCGAGATATTGTATCTCAAAAGTGAGGAGGTTAGGGTGAAATCTTACCTGGACCAGAGAGAAATTCACCAAAACAACTAGATCCATACGGTGGAAATGCACTATAGGTGTTTTTTTCCCTTGCTAGTGGTTGTTGTTAGGTAGAAATACGGCCTGGACCAGAAGAAACGTCATCAAATGCACAAGGAACTATGCCCATAACTGATTTTTAACATATCTCGAAAACCAAGCGAGAAATCAAATAAATTGTTTAGTCGAGTTCTACAAGAATTTATGATCAGATTGTGGCGCCACCGTAATGTAAAATTACCGCTACAACGTTTTTTTTCCTTATTTATTCGTTTTTTATTTCTGGATTTTAACTAACCAAAAGTATTAAAATACAAGGGAGATGAAACTTCGCGAAACGCAACGTTTTTTGTAGAATCGAATCGTGACGTCAAAGTACACGTTCATATTGTAAACGAAGGCGTAGTTACTGGGCGTTTTTATAATTTTACCAGCAGAGTTGCCGGCGTTGCCCGGTATGATCTAGGTTGATTTGCACACTCAGTAAATATTGAAGCTTATAAAAAAGGTCAGTTTTTTGCACTTGTGAATTAAATTTCATGTCAGTTGCTTCATTTTTCTATACGTATTTAAACGGCTAACCCCTGGTGTAGCAGAAAAGAGATGGGGTTGGGGTTGATTTACTCCTGCAATATTTTTAGCCATGATATCAGGAACATGTGTACTAAGTTTCATCATAATAACCACAGCAATTCGTGCAGCAATAGGAACAATGATTTTTTTTCAGGAAATATGTTAAAGACAGAATCGCTCATCAATAAATTATAAAAAAAAAATAACACTATGTCAACACTAAGGTTTTAAACAGTTCAATTTCACGTTCAAAGCCACCAGATATGCATTACTTACTATTAACAGCGATTTTAATTCACTTCCAAACATCAGAGATTGTAGCTGTGCAGCCTGAGACCGTAGTTTCAAAAAGCAGCAAATTTCTCAGAAGGTTCTTCACTGAAGGTTTTAAACAATTCACTTCCATGTTCAAACCCATCAAATATGCACTACTAAATAATTTCACAAACATCGGTGATTGTAGCAGTGCGGCCTCAGATAGGCACTTCAAGAAACAAAGAAGATCTCGAAAGGTTTTTTTCATTATAGTATTCAAATTAATATTTTCCACTTTACGTAGTTTTCTCTTCACATTCTATGTAGCCATGTATGAGGTTTAATGACTTAAAACCAAAATTTAAGAAAGTAAAAGTTACATGCGACAATATGGCTATTATTTTTTACTTTGTATGACATATGGTTCGTATTTATTTATTTATTTTCCTAGCTGTACGTTCACATTTTCATTTACCGCTCTGGCGTTATGTTACGTTTGAGCATAATACATACCAGACAATTCAATTGAGATTCTAAGCTTTAAAACGATGAAAACCACATCGAAATCTGCGCAGTGGTTTTTGAGTTTTTCGGGTACAAATATACCTGGTTTTCGTTTTATAGATATATATGATTGCGTTTAAATTTTATGGTAATTTATCAGCATAATTGGTGAAACATTGCATTCATACAATAAATAGTGAATGGAAACGGTTTTTTAAAAGAATCTCCCAAAAACGATGCTTTCATGATGAAAACGTATTTTACATCAAATCCAGATTCTACAGTCGCTGACGTCGGAGGAGTGAAAGCTGCAAGGTAATTATGAGTTAGCTATGTGTTAGAGACACCTAATACGAATCAAAGGTAGCGGAGTTTGTGGTAAAGTTTAAATGCACCACAGACCAGAGTGAAAACTGATAGTTTTTGTTACATGTAAGACACAAGGAATTACATTGCGCGTTGTTTCATAACAATTTTACTAAATTAATCAATTGCCAAGAAATGGCTTCTTAGAACATAACGTTCAGCCAGTAATTTTTGAAGCTAGTAACATAATGAAGTAGCAGAAAAGCATTTTTTCCCCACGTTGATTCGAAATGAAGTCCTCACAGGTATACAGCCGGATTCTGTTTTCACAACACAATCCGGAGATACACGGTAGGACTTCACTGCAACATATACCAGGAAAGTCTTACATATTTTTTCAAGTTTTGTTAATAACTTTATTGTTTTGTTGTTTTTTCAGTTGAAATAGGTATTAGTTTTTACTTCATTCCATTTTCGTCTTTTCTATACATGTGTGTCGTCAAGAAGTATTTTAAACGAAACATGTAACATCGAGAAGATCGATTTTTCTTTTTTTCTACGATCGATATGTTTAATTCCTGGAAGTGGTTGGGTGTAAATGGTTGAAAATAAAATAATGTATGAAAACAGATTCGGCTCCTAACCAAATTTCAGTGGCTATTGGCGAGGCATATTAGGAAGTCATTGGCCGAAATTGCATTTGTTGTATCTGTTAGAAGTAATGAGATTTATTTTAAAGTTGAAATAAAATAAAAAGATCTTGCCCAAATTTTCTGTAGATAAAAATAAATAGAAATATCTGATACTGCGGGGATTTAACTCGATTTAGAAAATTAGGGAGCGGAATCCTTACCGCCTACACCAAGCTGACTCTAGGTAATATATGCCAAATTTTGTAATTAAAAGACGTTTGGATTTTATTATTATTATTAAACATTCGAGATATAACACTCCACAATATACAATACACCAATGTAGTACTGTACAATGGCGTCACAGTGCAACGCGCCAAACTGGCGGCGTTTAAATCGTCGGAACTGGATTGCAATTTTAAAATATTTTGTATGTTAAATTTTAATATTTTCATAATTATTATATTTTTTACGGCTATACGTATATCATGTTAAATAATTGATTTAAAATACAAAAACAATACATGCTTATACCCTATTTCCTCTGGGGTGGAAATATTGAAATATGATTCTTAGAGTTAATTCTTCGTGAGATCACCTTACTAATTAAGTTAGATAATTAACCATTCTATAATTAACAACTTATAATATGCGAATTTCTGCCAGGATCTTCAATACACCAGTGTAATTAAATACATATAATTGACTACCATTCCAGGATTAATTTAACAAATCATTAGGTGTGTCGAGCCTATGTTGTGTGAATTTTGAATAGAGAGCAAAGAGCCCCAAAACTGGGGAGGAAAAAGCTAAGGAAAGACTGAAAAGTAAAACTTCGCATTTGGAAAACTTGTGGTACCTACTAAATTCATTTAACATTGAAAGCAGTTTGTGAAACTATATAAATAGAGTGTATCTGTATTTATGGTGGTAATGAGAGCAGTTGGCAGTAGTATCTGTGCTGGAGTCTCGAGCCTGATGAGTTTTGTGTGTGGCGCGGCGCGGCGCGGCGGTGTCAAGTTGCAAGCTCCCCTCGCATCACAATGCACGGCTCAGCTGCACTTGTAGCGCACCGTCAAGGGCTCGCCACAGCAGGTGTCTAGCCCGCCTGCAACACACTACTACCTCAATCAACAAACCTACCAACACAGTGCTATTCGCGTTTGTTTCCCGGGGAACTTTTACCATGTGGATTAAATGAGGCAATGCATGTCAGCCATAAACGTTTCTCGGCTCTGCAATCAGCCACTCCGGTGCCTCAGTATGTATATTTCCAGTTATGATAGGCAAGTTTTCAATTGGCGGACTAAATTAAATGAAAATTCCGCATGAAAATTATACAGTTCGTTGCATTGTGCTTTACGACGCATTGGAAGTATACGTAAAGCCTTGCCCGCGATGCTATACACCGAAGATAAATATTAATTGAATGTTATATAGCTGATGTAAGATACATAAATTATGTGTTTAATGATTCAAGCAAAGTTGAATTAATTATTCGATAAAATATATAAGTAAATACTCGTATTTAATAATATTAAGAATTAAATTTTTCAGATATTAAGGTGCTGGATCAGTGCCAGATATTGTAACCCAGAAGAAATTCGTATTATGGTAAATGTCTGATGAGTGCAAAAATGAAAAGGTTAAACCAAAAATAAAAAATATATAAACGTATGTACGGGCAACCGTCGCGTACACTAAAAAGGTAAAACGCTTACAAACTTAAAAAAAAATTGTAACGTTTATCTCCCCATATGAACTGTGAATTATTATATTTCATGATGAAATTAAGAACTTGTCAACCAGTCGGCAACTGTACTCAGTAGAAACTTCAGGTGATTTAAAATTCCTGAAACACAAAACCAAAGGAACAGAAAGTGTTTTCAAATTATTAGAAAGAGCCAAGTAATTTCCCTAAAGAGCTTAAAAACTTATATTCGACACTAGTCCTTTCTTTCCATAGTATCACTGACCGATATTTACAAAATCAGATCGGAGGATCTACTACACACGATGTTAATCACAACAGTTACAATATTTCTGTCACGTGTTGACTTAACTGTTTGATTCAAATATATTATATGCGTGTTACGTAAACTCTATAAAGAAAGTTCCCTATAATATCGCTTGCTTGAGCAATAACGAACAATTTAAATGTTTTACAGTTACTGCTACGTAGTCTGATTAAATTCACTTTTCTTCCTTATGCAGTCCTATCAATCTGGAGTGAAAAAGAACGATTTAAATCTGTATTAAGGCTCTGCTAAATCGCATCTAAGCACTGACAAAGTTGATTGGTCCTCAACACCACACTACAACTCGGCGACAATTTTAAAAACAGAAGTTGACACTGGATCTCAGACAATAATCTGACCTCACAAGAATTCTGACAGACTTTCCCAAGGAAAAAAAATAATAATACTTGGCTGCACTTGTTAAATTTGTTCCCTATGTTATAGTCATCAACACTAACTTCCCGAAACAACTCAGAAAATCACTTACGGTGAGGACTTTGGTCCACTCCTTCACAACAATTCTGGATCGATGTCACACGTTCTCTAACCGCTAAACGACGAAAAGCCGCCATTTCGCCTGCTGACCCATATATTTACGTTTTCTCAAGTTTTCCAATCTGGTGCTACTTTGCCGATGAGACGATTAGAGGTGCTTCTTGTACCGAAGTTCTCTGGTGAACATTTTCCCCTAAGGACATATTCAAACCTTGCGTCACGCACTATTATTCCTCAAAGGACTGAAACACATTAAGGTAAGGTCATAAAATAAGCACAAGTAATCTTACACTGTATTACGACTGATAGGTCTGTATGATTTATCCACCGTCCTGAGTAACATCAGAGCCAGAAATGTACAGAGGCAACGTCCTAAAGGCTTAACACCAAATCAACGACAAAACTGTACACACAAACTAAAACACTGGCGCTCGAGCGAAACTTAGATTTGTAGTGCCGTTTTGTCTACTTGTGAACAGCAGATATCGGGTGACTACAAACCGATGTGTGAAACATCAAATAATGTCATCATTAATGGATATTCAGAAAATTTTCAGTCAACAATAATTTTATTTAGTCTCTTTTCTCCTACTTTACTTTGATATCTGAACAGAAATGTGACAATACATCGAACCTTTGCCGTAACCTAACTTTTTAAAAACTTTGTGAGTGGTGCTAAGACGAACAGAAGTTAGCTCTTGCTGCAAACAACAGTGATACGAAGCAGCAGATAACGTCAAGCCACGGACTTGTATATTCAGCAGGTTGTCTAGCAGCGTCCCCTGTCAATTCTCTATCATACAACTAACCTCAAAAGCCCGTCAAAAATGACGGATTGAATTGTGTTATGACAAGTCACTTATTCGCAGTTGCTTAATTCTTATAAAATTACGCTCAATACAGTTCCTCGTACCTTACGATGTAGCAAAAAAATTGGTTTCATCCTGGTCCAGGTTATATTTCGATCTAACCAATAAATTCAGCAAACATTGCTGCTAGAAAATCAAAGCTTCTATTACACCCGAATTAATACATTCACTGTATCGTGACATTATCTTGACCCAAAATCTTCAAGAGAACTTGCATCTTTCTATTTCGTGATTAAAATCCGTATTACAACGTTTGAACGGCTGACACAGTTACATATGGCGTCTGTGAAAGCAAAGGAAATTAAATGTTAACAACTTACGTTATGCGGCGGAATATTAGTTTTAATCCTTGTCCAGGCCGCATAGATTTCGTTCGATGAGGAACTACTTGCATTCAAACGAATTAATGTGGCGCTCATGAAAACAAATTATTTCTTAAAAACGTAAATTACTTGTTCCATCTGCCCGAAAATTAAAGCATTTACCTTACGTATCTAAGGGTTAAGAATTTATCGAAACTTCTGCTTCGAACGAATAAGAAGTTATTGAAAACATCTGCTTCAGACGAATACAAATAAACAATAACCCACTAACAATATTAATATGTTAATTTAAACATAATAAATACTTTTCTTTCAGAATTTTAACAATTCATTTCTATGATCACTGAACTAAATAGAAATGTTATTAAATAACGTTCATAACCTGTGCTATGTAGTCTCTGGTCGTTGTTAGCTGGGTAGAGTGATGCCACAGCGTGAGAGACATGGCTACATCGTGACGAAGATTAGCGCTTTATAAACTCTTCTGTTTTCCCGACTATCTCACAGTCATTTGTCTGTTAACCATCTTCGAGGCCTCTTGCGTTTTAATTTCGAGTTATTTCAAGGAGATATTGCAACTGTGAAATTCAAAACTACAACTGAGTGAACATTAACGTTTATAAGTAATAATTGGGTTCATAATTCAAATATTTACTTTGCGTTTTGTACTCAGTTAAAGTAGATTGATTCAAATTTCAGTAATAATTTTTATTTACTATTATTATTACTGCGTGATTCGGAATGGTGGAGGGTGTGTTGCGCCTATCCTAATGTGAATATGTGAATGTACGGGAAGGGATATACGAGATACTACCTAAGGCGCCCATAGGCTATCTTAAGGAACTGTGCTGGGTGGCCCGAGTTATTCCTCTTGCTCATCTCCTGTCGAATTATAAGGTTTCTCCCTGGATAAATTCTCTTACGGATCATAAGAAATGTGAATAGTAAAGATTTTGTTCTAGTCCTGGTTTCTCTTAATTCATATTCTCGGTCATTTGTTACATATAATTTGAAATTCTAGTCCAGTTAGTGTGACTGGAGCGTAGATAAGTAAACATGTGGCGTATTCATGTCATCTTGGTTGTCCGGGTGGAATCGCGTTAATTTATCAAAACCTAACTTTTCAGCCATCAGTTTGTGGATTTCTTCAGAGGACTATCTTAAGGAACTATCCCTGAATTCGGCTGGAATGACGTAGGAAAGTCATGTAAAATCCAGATCAGGATGACCCGAGATATTCCTCTTCATCTTCTCCTGTCGAATTATAAGGTTTCTCCACAAAATGATGGCTAACGTTAGGTTTCGATAATATAACTCGGTTCCACCCGGGGAACCAAGATAGCATCGACAGCGGAAGTCTGCGCACCTATTGGTTTTATTACGCAAACTGCATTCTATGCCCCGATACACACTGAAATAATTGCACCTAAGTAGAATTTGGCATTGTGTTGAAATAGGACCGGTAGTTGTTATGGCTTGTCTAGAGGTGCCCTGCTTACTGAAGAGCGTTCATAGAGACTGCGCACAGAGAGCATTCTGTTCTGGTACGTCCGGGCGGCTTGGCGCCACACACCTGCAGCTTCCGCAGGGCATCTCCACCCACGCCACACAGCGAGCGGGCGACATGTGTCATAGTGACAATACAGCACAAGTGTCTCGCGCGGTTCAAGTTCGATTCGCTAATGAGTTTGCAAGATATGGATGTGGTAGGCTAGACGGCAAACGCTTGCCACAAAAATCAATGCTCCACATATCAGTATTACGCTGCACAAGGAAAATGGGACGAAAGCCTGCAGAATACCTTCACCGACGTCCGTGTTCTCGCCTTAGGAGACTGGGCTGTCGGGAGTAACCTCTACACTGGATATCAACAAATCTACCGCACAAAATTGTTATTACGTGAAATGGCTCAAAATGGCACGAAATACATTCATAATATGTAATTCTTACTACGCAATCTGAAATGATTATCAAACTCAAAATTCGAAACTCCTTAACAAGAAGCGTTACTTTGAAAAATAATAGTCTGTTCCAGTTAAGTACGATTGAACAAAAAGAAACTAGATTATGTTAAATAAAATACAATGAACGAATTTTAAATAACTTTATGGATGATAAATAATAATTACAATTCTAATTAAATACATCAGTTCTAGAATTTATATTATCATATTGTGCACCTAGCTCCTGATTTAAATTCCAAAACTATATGGTGTTCATATGGAGTGAGACAATACGACATTGTTGTTTGTGATTCATCCGTCGGATGCGGACTTTTAGCTAGGCTACCAAATGGTGTCTTCGGAAGCGTAGGGCTGAATAGATCGGCGCCTTGTTTCATCCTTTCCGTTCCTTCAGCTTCCATTCATTATCAACGCAAGCACCACACTACACTGAGCATACAAACATCACAGGCATCCACACTAAACAGTAATACTACCATCACTAAGGGAGGCAAGAAGAAACCACCACAGTTAAATTTCACGTACGAATAACTACCTGCAGGGCAACCAAAAAGCCTATGTCGCCGGATAACGGATATAATCATGATTCACACCACAAAATGTAAGAAACACGGACCAGCACTTTTTTGTCTCCGTCCAGCATAGTGTGTACTGATCCCCTCCACCACAGTACCGCTACTACAGTTATTCGTTACAGTTGTTTCATTACTTTGTAACTAGCACCCATGCACACTGAAGAGCACATTATGTTATCATGTGAAGGTAGCCGGTTTGTTGATAGCATGACTAGCAGAACAATGTCGTAAAACCCTGCGAAAGTTGCATATAATACTTTATATTGCTCTGAAGAACATTTTTCAATGTTACGTCATCATATAACGCATTTTAATTTTATTAAGATGCTGAAAGCTGTTCAGGTGTAAGTTTAATCTGAAATGGAGGAAAAAGAAATTCGTTCTAAAATTAAATATTTTAATGAGAAAGAAATGTCACCAAAAGAGAAAGCCAAGGGTATAGAGACAACATTCTGACCGAGTACATGTACCTGAGGAAGGTTCTTTCCCATGGTGCGTCGAAACTTGTCACTGCTGATCAAAAACCAGTCTTTAGGTGGGAGTGTGCTAAAATTTAGCCTCGCCGTCTATGAAGCCAATCAGCATATTTTGTTGAATGAATTGTAACTGTGATTGAGACCTGGGCCTATCACTGTACAGATCAAGCACGGCAGTTCACAACCTACAAAGAAATCCAACACTGCTCCTTCTGACCCGAAACTAAACATGTAACTGAGGCGTTATGCATTCTGAAAAAGGATGAAATCATCACCGAGAGCGCTTCAAAGAAAATTGAAGAAGCTACTTGTTAAAAACGGTGATGATTAATTAGGATAATTATACCAGTCACAAGTCTCTTTCTGCCGCGGTTGTGAATTTAGGTATCATTTCTCTTGTATATATATATTTTCGTATTATAATCGAGATTGGGGTAGCCCCTGCTAATTTCTTGATTAAAGTTTTCGGAAGTTATGGACGTAACGGCACATCTTTCAGTTTACGCGCGTCAGGGTCAGATCACGCACTGCATGTTTCGATCGCAACAATATATCAGACATAGGTATCTGTAATTTTTCAATCAAACTGATATAATGTGCATTAGAGTAATATTTCAGACACATCAGGACAATGTATTTTTCTATTTACACCACCTTACGGCGGTATTAAATTTTCCATGTGTTTAACATAGAAGTTCGCAATTTTAAAAGAAGTAATGAATTTAGGGTTTATGCTTTGCAGTCGAAGTTTTATTGCATTCGAAAATAGAACTAATAATGAAAATAATAATATAGAACAGTGTGGTCCGCAAGCAGAATGTTATTAATTTATACACCGTATTCGTACTGTATAAGTATAAAAGTGAGTGTAACGTATAGGCAGAACTTCTGAAAAGGCAGTAACGTTTCAATGAATAGGCAAAAATGGAGAATAAGGATAGGACAGCATTGTTCCTACAATAGTCTATTCATTTCGAGTTGGCATCGAAAAGAGCGCCGCTCGTTTAATGACTGTTTTCTGAATCTTGTAGTAGGTGTGAGGTATCGCGGTGAGAGTGGTGAAGTCATGTATGTCGGTGGTATAGTATAACATCCAACGTACATGTTAGGTTATTATTCATTTTGTTGATAAGTACCGTATCAAGAATGTGTTCAATACATAATTCACTTTTGGCATTTCACTTCCCACTTCATAACTGTATTTCCGTAGGAATTCAAAACATGCTGTAACGGGCATATGTCCAGTTAAGGTATAAATTATTAGGAAATAAAGTATAGAAATATTTTTTTTTTAGGTAGTGAATATAAAGTGAATGTTAAAAGATGGTAATGAGAAGTTTATGTTAAGATTCCTTTCCAGTAAGGAAATATGTATGGACCAGCCTAGAGATTATAAACAAAGATCAAGACTGGAGAAAAATTATTATGGAGTAGAATGTAGTGCATGAAAATGCATGGATTGAAGGAAAATAATCGATCAGATCTGGCGGATCTGAAATTAATTTGTACGACTAGCGGTCAGAGAAAATATTGATGTATTTGAAGGTCGTGAAATGTTAAATATTAATACTGTGTAAACTCGTGTAAAGTGTGTTACAATACAGGAGGGATTCTAAAAAGATTTTATAATGTTACTGATTATTTGAAAAGGCGAAATCGAGACATAATTTCAGATAATAGTATAAGAGTTATTTTCAGGTGATAAAAAGATGAATAGCAATTATAACCGGGAAGGCTAACGTGAAAATACATCTCGGTATAAAAAGGTGTCAGAACACGTTTTTCCTCACTGGCAGAAGATGTAAAGGATCACTCTAAGAAAAAGACTACGATGTATTTGTAATCTTTGTTGACTGACCAAAGAGAATATAGAATATTGTTTAATTGAAATTGATAGGGTAAACAGTAGTAGTTTATGTAAAAGAATTCTTAAGTTTGGGATACGCCAAAAGTTGTGGTTGTAGTTTTTAGTTTTATTAAATTGTAGTGCGACAGTAAAATATGTCTCAAGATGTTAAAAATGTATACTATATAGAAGAAAATTAGACTCATATAAATTAGTGATCCTCAGCATTATTTTTGACAATTTGTTGGACACGAAAAAAAAAATTGTAAAAGTAGAGAGTATTGGAAAGTCCGTTATTGGAGTTGCGGTTTTATTTTACATAGTCCATGAATAAATGAGAAACTGCTGTTACTACTGTTATATCGAGACAGTTCAGTCCTATTAAGTTAGACAGTAGATCCCGTTTAGCGTAGAATCTTTGACCTAGGGCCCAGCGCCGGGCCGTATATCACACGAATAGGCTGCGTTACGCACTGTTAAACGCATTAGCGCGAGGGGAAATGTTGGCGACCCTCTTTTCTTTTCCCGCAGAAATCAGGAGATTTATCGGGGACGTCAGTGCAATCTGCGGGAAGAAATAATGGGATATGTATTTCCTAACGATCAGCTCCCTCTGTGGACGTCCAGACACGGGATGTCAGCGCCTACCTACTGCACACCCCAGCTGTACGCCAAGGCGCAACATTGAAAACACTTTGCTTAATAGATATATAACTTAGCTCCAATTAATGTCTACCGACCTTTTTATTCCTTAAAAGTAACAATGACCATGTGACAGCTACCCTCATACCTCAAACGGCATAATATAAACACAAATGGGTAGGATTCATTGGACAGATGGTAGGAAGAGGTTTCGTAACCCTTCATTTATTGGGGAGAGTGATGAGGGGATGTACCAGGTAAGTGAGGGAATTGGGTTACAAAACTATTGTTGTTGGATATGGTGGTGTAGAGTGGGAAGCATATTTTGGGTATAAAATAGAAGAGTTGGAGGGCGCACAAAGGAGATCCGCTAGAGTTGTCTCTAGAAATGATCGCAGAACACAGTTAGTAACTGATATGATAAATGAGTTGGGTTGGGATTCTTTGGAACCAGGATGAGTGTGAAGAGATTCGTGGCAGTGGGCAAGGCTTACCTATACTATAAATAACGCGTGCAGAGGTATTGGTAAAGGAAGCAGAAGCCCTACATGGAAGAAAAAAGACGATCATGACCACAAGCTGGCACTCGATTTCAGGCATAAGAGAGTGCGAATTTTGGTGTGGATAACGTATTTACGGAATAGAATAAAATTCCAAGGTTTACCAAACCGCCAGAAAAAAAAGTCGTAAACGGTAGAAGTTGGCGTTGGCGAAATTATACCCAAAGAATTAAAAATATACAAAAGATAAACTAAACAAGAAACAACAAAGAGAAAAAACTGGTTTGAAGGGAAATTTTCACCGGAAATCAAATTAAATTTATTAATAACCGATACAGTAGATCAGGAAGCTATTTTACCAGGACTCGTGGGGTATACTTAGTTCCACTCAATCAATTCCCAAGAGACTCTCAGTGTTACCATTTAACAATACAAAACCAACAGCTCTTCTGTGATAGATTTGTTTGTTTTGTGTAGTAACTGTTTGACTATTGCTTATCAGGTTCACGTTATATTTACTGTTAACTAAAAAGATAACTTATTCGACAGCCCGAAGGTTGTTTGGATTCTCCCGAAGGAGGTATTCTAAGCTGTTTGGCCACGTAAACTAACCCGGTAATCCTAGCAGGAAACGTGGAATAAACCACTAGGCCCTTCAGAAGGGAATAGCACCTTCCATTTCGAATATTTTAATATCGACTTTATAATTTTTTTTTATTTTCAAAAAGTTTCAAGAGCGAATACGTATAGGACCTTAAGAACACTTTACAGCCAATCCATCCCCTATCCCCCATGTCAGTTTTCGGAATAGTACGATGCCATTGGTGCGTACCCGGTAAACATTTAGAATTTGTCTTTAAATGGATAGTAAGTGTTGTCAATTTCTCAGATTTACGACAGCACACCAAAAACCCAACAGCAGGTTTTTCACAAGTCCCCTTACATTAAAAATGGACAATATCTTGTGGGCTACCTTTATCCCAGTTTCTCAGCCTTACGATGTCACATCCAAATGAAAGATACCTTATATTACTTCTGAGACGGTGATCTGTATGTTGTCAGAAAACCCATCAAAATCCGAACAGCAGTCTTTGCGTGAATTGCGCCAAAGAAATGTAAGCTTCTTCCCGCAATCAAAGTTTTACGGCATAGTATATAAAAAAAAGTCCAGCAGAATAACAAATGTTTAATTTCGTTCACAAAATGTATTCCAATTCAGCACCCATACAAGTGTGGTTTTCTTTGAATAAAAATTGATTTCAGTTTTAACCGAAGCGAATACTAGGAACCAGTTGTTGTATATTTTAGACTACATTGCAGATTGCAATATCGTGATAATCACGTTTGGTGTTTGAAAATGTAAACAATGACCTAATGTACAGTCATAATGTACTTCGCTTCGTTTGCTGACTATTTCGGTTGCTAAAAAACACGAAAGCCTATGTTCATCAATGATGCTACAATGATTAAAAATCCGATCTGTTTTGGGTAACGGTTGCCTACGGATTTATCGGCAACGGTGATGCGTTACACATATGAAAATCGTCATACTACACCTCCCACATTTAAAATGTGTGGTAAAACGATGATTGGGTGGAAAACTTGCAAAACAATAGCTATCTATCATTGAGGAGGAAACTAACCGCACAACAGTTGATCTCTCTTCTTAAACAGAAAATCGGTAACGGCAAGGACAGACTATGCATCTTGTCGACTGTAAACAGAGAGTGCTGTGAACACTTCCCTTGCGTCACTATCCCACCAAAGTTTGTTGTCTGAACGGCCACAGTAAACCAGAACATGTACACAAACCAGGCGAAGCTGTTCATCTCCTACAACAATTGCCTTCTGACACCGTAAGACCCAAATAGTTTTTCCGCTTAAGAAATCTGTCGAACCCCAACGTCCAATTTACAATTTTTCAAAGAAAACCGCCAATTAAATCGCGTAATGCAGCAGAAAATACTATTTCCCCAATACGATAAGTCCAGTACAGGATTAGCCACGTAGCAGTAGTTAGCAAATGCCTCTTCGTCAGGCCAGATGGGCGACCTGCCAAGGGTCCCTTCTTTACATTTTCTACGGGCTTCGCGCTGTTTAAATCCGGCCCTGCATAAGTCCGAAAGTATCGGAATAGGTAGAACATGCTTGCTAGTTCTACAAGTAAATGGCAATAACTCTGACCGAACAGTTATAATTGTTTTAAGTGGCTTGATAGTATTAAGTTTTAGTGCTAATTATTAGCTCTGATTCTCCCTGAAGTAGATGTTTTCGGTGGAACTACGCAGTGTTCCTGCAATGTTTATCATGAACTGGCGAGATACAGAAAGAGAAATACGAGAGCTTCGGCGAGTCAATTGTGGTAAAATTGATGACATTCGTATGCTTACTTGTAGGAATATCCATGCTAAATTACGTACGAAGCTGGAAGAAAGAACGAAGAATTTTGAACCACGTCACCAAAAAAGAAACTTTTATACGTTAAGACAGTTACGGAATTTTCGTATAAACTTCTGATGTTTTATTCGTGGTAAAGGTGGAATATTTATTATAGTTTCCACGATTTAAAGATAAATAGTAAGGAAAATTAATAATTTTCTATCGTATATGCTATACAAAATGCATTACTTTACAAACTGGTATAGCTTTTCGAAATTAGCTTTGCTGTAGACTTTTTGCAGTGCTGATAGAATCTATTTCTTTCTTTTTTAATTTATACTGATTTCGATACTGAATGGGCTTTATGTTTCGTGTTTGTGTCTTTTAAGATGTTTCATAAATTATTGTGCTTGTTTTGGAATGACAGGAGAAGATATTTGTCAGGAAGGGAAAATAGCTGACGAGTTGTAAACCAGACGTCTAAATTCTTGAAATTTTATGGAGACAGAAGTTCCTCAATTTGAAAGTAAACAGTGTTTATTCGTTATTGAGAAAAATCAATAAACTACTCCATTTGAATGAATAATGGTGACACTCTTCAATACAAAGTTCACTTTCCGATAAATTTACAAAGAGGACGAAGGATGATAGCTGTAACACCACTAGATTTTTTTTTTTGTTTACTTATGGCTTTACGCCTTGTCGACGTCGATGTCATTAGAGGCGGGATGAGATTGGGGACACGGAACTGGAAGGAATTCGGCCATGGCCTTTTGAAGGAAGCATCCCGGCATTCGCCTGAAGTGATCTGGGGAAACCATGGAAAACCCAAATCTGGATGCCCGGACACTGTGTTAGAGAGATGTTACAAATCTGAAGGCGAACTTGAAATGATGTGTCCTATAGTTACTATCCTTCTTGTTCGAAAGCTAAGATTTGAATTCGTTACTATTTTTTATTTAAATCATGCATTACGTTTACAGTTAATTCACTAAATTTGCTTCAATAACTTTCCCAGCGCGTGGTTGCAATGATATCTTTACGAGTGTACCGCCTGCCTATATTGAAGAAACACAATATTTCGACGCTAGACTTGAAGAAGATGACGGAGCTATCCGTCGAAATATCGTGTTTCTATAAAACTCAATCCGGTGGTACACCCGTAAAGATACTATTGCAATAGATACGTTGTTTCCAAATCGCAGTGATAAGACGTAAGTGATAAGTGTGCACCGCTTTTCGCGTTGAGATTATTTGAGATCAGTGAGAGAATGAGCAACTTTCAGTTAACTAGGTAACCTGCTGCACCCAGCCAGCTGCCAGCGAAACCTTCACATTCTCGAGCATTTACAATATTAGTTTACGGACCTTTTCCAAACAGATACCCTTCAATCGCTTATTTAATTTTAGAAAAGTTTTCAATTTTTGTCCAGGCAGGATATAGGTTTTTAATCAGAGACAAGAATTATTATTTATTTTTTCATTCTAGACGCAGTACAGTATATTCCAAGCCATTTCATCTGACATAATTAGCAAAAAATATTCATACAGTTTTACGTATTCTCGAATTGCTTTCAGACGCTGCCGCACGCTTTTCGGATCTAAGGACCGCCAGCTACAAGAGATCGAGCGTGATGGGTGTGCGTTATCGCTCTGGCCTCGCATTCGAGTGGATGCGGGTTCAAATACCCTTCCGGCCATCCTGATTTGAGTTTTCCATGGCTCCTCTAAATCATACCAGGTGAATACCGGGATGCTTGCTTCAAAAGACCATGGCTGAATTCCTTCGCATCCCTTAAACTCCCATCTTTTTCCACCTATAATGCCCTCAACTTCGACAAGGCATAAAGCAAAAAAAAAAAAAAAAAAACTACAAGAGACGGCTGTAGGGACTGTCATTCACGTCGGAAAATTAGTATGAGCGACTTGGGTGCTATAATAAGATGCATCGTAACGGCGGAAAGCTGTTCCCATCATATATAGCTGTGAGAGAAATGATCCAAATTAAGGTCAGTTTTGTCCATTCTTTCTTCCAATAGAAGGATAGACGATAACGTATTGGAATATGAGAAATTGTTCTGAGGGAACATGTCCGTTGAATCGCTGGCATGATTCTGTGTTCTTGTTCGTACAGCACTGGATAATTTTAAATATAGAGTCCTCCCTTACTGATTGCCTAATTCCTTGTTGCCTTAGAAAATGTTCTTCCCGTTGTGATATTGTTTGTTGGTTGCACACACTTTCTAGACCTGTTTTACTGCATCCGTAGACTGCTACGTGAGGCTCTACTTCAACACCGAACTGTCTTTTAATGTTTTAATTACAAAATTTTTTTTCACGCTTTGTAAGAAATTAATTAACAATACGTTTTAATCGCTTTTGTTCCACTGACAAAACGTATAGCAGTGCAACTAAATTCTGTGCTTATTCTTTCATTAGGCCTGCGCTCGTATTATACTTCGAATTATATTAAAGGTTTCTTTACGTATTAGAAAGAGCATAGTCCATAAAACACAGATATTAGTGAATAAGAGAAGGGAAGCTCGTTATTATAAAAGACTGTGTAGGACGATCAGCGGCAGGTTCGGAGACACTGGCGTGGAGACAGAGGCGTCTGTTGTTTGCGCGTATCAGCTCTTGTGGCGCGAGGCAGTAAGGAAGCAGACGCGCTTATCGCTCGCACAAAACTGTCATCACGCGACACGTGCCGCAACGGCATCCGGTCAGACGCTGCGAAATCAAGCAACCCATGTACATTAGCTAATCCAACACACACGCACTCCTCACTAGTGTTGCCATGTCCAGGTTGTTAAAAACCACGACGGAAGGTCAAAAAAAAAAAAAAAAAAAAAAAAAAAAATCGGCATTCGGGGTTACAAATCGGAGCAACACAAAAAAATGGTTTTTATATAATTCTCGTTTGTTTTATAATTTGTGGAAGACAGGGATCTGGTAACTAAGACTATGGCCGAAAGAATGTATTTTCGACTTGAATTTTAAGTATTTATTTATTATTTTAAAAATATATAGCATTAATGTTTATTAAAATTGTATTCAGTGTTATATTTCATAGTTTTTATCATAGCTTTGTAATGATAAAATTCACTACAAGGCAAATTGAAACTGGTTTTAATTTGAATCTCTGCTCGAGTGTTTATTTGTGCTCGTGGACCAAATTACGTATATGAAACCTGGGAAAATTTACTTTCAGTTGCCGCGCTTCAAACCGGTATTGATGCTATTGGAAGCGAATATTCTGATTCATGCATTTCATAAATGTCTTTTAAAGCTCGAGTTCGTTTGGTATAGTATGAGAAATGACTATGCAGTTTCAGGATGAAATTCTCCGATTCAAATTTATGGATACCCACAGCATATTTTACGCTGTTATGCAAAGCGTGTGCAGGACACCCCGCTGATATATAATTTGGTCATTATAACTGAATTGCGGCACCGGAAGTTCCCATCTCTGTTGTCTGCATAGTAACTATTAAGAGGTTTGCTATCAATATTGGTCTCCTTCAGTAGTGTCACTAAATTTTTATACGTGCCTGATACAGCTTCTATCGCGTATTCATAAAACTGAACTTTTGGATTATAGTTGGGCTGTAAAATCTTACCATTGTCGGAAATGTATTGTTCTACCGTTATTGCTACAATCTTTTCTTGAATAGATGCCGAACTTAAACCGTTATATGGAATTCCCCTGGCCATTGTTCTTCCAAATGATAATTTCTTAGCAGTTTTAGAATCGTTATACAAAGTACGGTCGAATTTTGATTCACATTCGAATGACCGAGTGGTATGTCTTTGTGACTTAAACAGCTGTCACTTCTTGTTGATTCTGGGGTGCTCATTTGATCGGTGTTAAAAATATTCTCAGCGGTGTTGTTAAACTGGCACTTCCTTCTTTTTTCTAGTGTTTATTAAATTTCTGGTGGTTTGCTATGTCATATTTGCCATCGTGAGATGTGCTAAACAGTATTTGTGCAGGTTAGTGGGGTCACTGCAGGTTGGATGCGATCCATCTCAATGTAAGACACGTGATTTCATTTTTTTGCGACGA
Organism: Vandiemenella viatica; assembly: GCA_031002005.1. Classification (NCBI taxonomy): domain Eukaryota; kingdom Metazoa; phylum Arthropoda; class Insecta; order Orthoptera; family Morabidae; genus Vandiemenella; species Vandiemenella viatica. The sequence continues at coordinate 132,615,420 of JARYHS010013630.1, read as the reverse complement.
GTGATGTGTTTTTATCACTCAGCTAAAAAAATCTGGACATTTGGCGTCCTGATTTAAGGTAAATCGGGACGTCCTGGAACACCTGGCAACGCTATTCCTGACTGCTACCCCGACGAAGCCGAGATTTTTTATACGAATCTGAACATCTGGCACGGCTCTTCAGGCCCACTCACCCTGCTGTCCAATGAGTTCCGTGGGAAGGTAAAGACCAGCCGGAGTGTGGCGCTGAACCCGTCACATCCCTTCTAGTGCCAACGGTTGTGAACGGAAATGCGGAGCTTTATCTCCGCGAGTGCTAGGGAAAACGGCAACTAGCTGCAGAAGAACCCGTGACCGTTCTTTGGTATAGTCATGGGTCTAGAACAGGTCATGAATACACAGTAGTTACAAATAGATACAACTTTCAATGTAAATTTAAACCTAAAATAATTTTCACACTGTCTAAAAGAGGGAAAAATTAGTTTTAGGTTCACTGGTCAGAGGTGACCTAATCTGGCTGAAACATGAACCTCACCTGTATTTGACAATGAGGACTTGTTCTGAAAAATATGAACATTTTCTCTCAAGTGTGAAGGAAATCAGGAGTATTAAAGAGGATAGCGTTTACCTAAGTATACAGGGAATGTGTAATAATATCTCTGCATGTAATTTCCAAATAGCACAGACGTCACACAAGAACCACGTAATTAAGAACGACGGGCCTTAGGGCGCAGCTAAACACCTGGAACGTGATCTCTTAGACGTGACTGCTCAGTTATACCAATTCGAAAAGCAAGGATATTCCATTAAGCAGCGAAGAAAGTTTGTTAGTTGTGTCATGGCGACATTTACCCAGCACTCGACAGCTCCTTGCAGAACATCGGCCACAGCGCCAAATGTAGACGCCTCTGTAAGGTACACTACACTTCAAGAGCTATAGTTATTCCACGGTGGTTGTACTCAACACCGAGGTTTCAGAGTTTGCATCCTGCAAGATATAATTAATAGAATTTATTCGAATGAGAACGTATCTAATACAAAGGAAACTGTTTATTACTAACAATATCACTTTGAGACCAAGGAACACAATTTTCTAAAAGAATTTTTAATGAAATGAACTATTTGAAATAATTCACAATGAGGTAAAATACAGTCTCGTGCTCCTGTCGTTCCCCTAACTCAGCCTTTTCCAACCTTTTCCAACTCTGGACCCCTGAAAAACTAGCCACGGACCATTCAATAACAGTATTAATAATAATAATTGGAAATTGACTATTCTAGAACTGTCATTTGACACACATCGAGGCCAGAATTCGCGTGTTCTCACTCCTCCAGTTATGTTTTCGTGAATATTTAGTTTATTTTGTCCGCTATCCCCTGGAAAACGCTGCCATGAATAATGATAACATAATTTAGCTAGGCCAAAAACAAACATGTTCTGTTGCAAGTAGCGAGCGTTTAGCTTCACTGGAACTGATTTGCCAGTAGTATTCCATGACAAGTCTCTATAATATCAGGTTTAAGAAGAACTGCAAGGGCCGATCGAAGATAAACAAGACTTTTGTAATAGACGCGGGATAAGTTCAAGTCTAGTTAGTTTAAGAATGGCGTACAGTTAGTTTGAGTGCGTTGATACGCTAAACGCTACATGCAGTCGATTGTTTGCTAATTATCTCGATTGGTGAAAAGGAGGTTCATGTGTCCTTCGCTCAATGCATAACTATCCAATTTCTAGCATATGAAGTGTTAAACCAGAAGGAATTATTCACAGATTGCGTTCACAATTTGGCATTTTCGAAGCCAGAAGCCCATAAATGATGTAAGTTCCTTTGTGAATGATTAACACTGCTTTCGATCTAACTCACTCGTACTACAGCAACATACACGCCATAGACAAATTAGCGAAAGCAAGACCATAGGGAGCATCCATAAACTACGTGGCTCCATTTTGGACTCCCTTGAACCTCCTTCCCCCACGTAGCCTTACGTGGCTTTTGCCTCGACACCCCCCCCCCCCCCAGAAGATTTTTTGTACTGTTTTATCGTGACAGATTATCATTAAATTATTACGTGTATAATGAATACAACTGCACTTTTCTGAACGAATTGTTGACACTAGCCACTTCTGCAAATGATGAGTTATTGAGAAAAACCTCTTTCTAAGGTACAGTCAGGGATCTTTTCTTTTTGGGAGTTACTCAAAACATCCTCCTTATCACATTCATCCCCACGATACACATCTGTAAGAGAACTCCACAATTTGACATTCACTCCATATATTGCAGAAGAAATTATTAAATTGACATCAAATCTGCACACAAGAATAGAATCTTTCCGATTAGAAGAAACAAGATTACAACAGATTGGAACATCAATTCCCCTACGAATACACAAGTTTAAAGTGGCCTTATCAATTATTCAGCAACCAGCATAAAATCAAAAAAATTTCTACAAGTAAAAAAAAGGTAACTAACAAAAATTAACTATAACCTTAAATATCGAGGTTACATAATTCCTCTATTACAGAGGACAAATTTTTCCCTCAAAATGTGCAAATAAAATGTGTCCCCAAATTACCCAATCTGAAACTATAGTGTAGAGCGGCCGAAGGTTGCAGACCATTAGAAAAACCGTAGAGGCAGAGAAAAAAAGAAAAAAATCAAGTTCATCGCTGTTCAATCACTTTCTTAGCACATTACAAGGGAGTGATACTTTGATCTGCTTAAAAGATTTCTATAATTCATTGGATAGTGAAAACTTGTTTGAATAACATATTCGGTAAGACTTCACACCACACCTTGAACTTGAAATTCACTTGACAGAACAAAATTAGAATTATTTTATCAAAGAGCGGTATCCTAATAAAAATAGCTTCATTTCAAGGCATCAAAACAATGCCTTTGAAAATTCCGGGTGACATCTGTAAGCGAATACGAGTCTGTGTCTAATGTTTTTTCGAATCGTGATGCGCCGTCGCGTGTCGCTTAGTTCAATTGCGCCAGCCGCGTGCAACTCAACGCTATGACTTGAAGTCACACGCACGTGCAGCACTGTTTGTAGACATGGTATCTAAATTACATTAAATGACGGAAATAAATATCCACTTGCTGTTGTGTGGTGTTCTGTTCCTTACTTATATAATATGAATAAAAAGCTACGTGGCTTGGCTCGGACACCCGTTTCCCCCTCCCCCCTCCCCTTTCAGCCAAGTAGTTTGTGGACGCTCTCTGACTCATAAAGCCAAACTAATAGTTATGCGTGAAAGTAATGTAGCAACTGCAGTAAGCTATGAAAGAAGCCAGACAGTCAATAAAACTGAGCTGCGTTTACACAAAATCACTACCTACAGGGAAAGGTCTGAAAACCGGTTAGCCTGCTGGTAAAGTAATGGTCTTTTAGGATGCTAAAGATCTTTTAAGCCTATTTTCTTCTTGAACGACAAAATGTCAGTCCTGCATACTGCTGTAAAATGTTGGGCGAGATAATATGGGATGTAAGAAATCCGTACGTTTTTCAATAAGCTTCCACAAAAAACAAAAATCTTACTTGAGTTGTTTCATTCTTCTTTTTATCATAATTTTTTTTACAAACTGATTCATCAAACTTTACTTTAATAACATTTAAATTTCGTTTTACATTAAAGTCAATAATTACTTCTGCTATTTTCACGACCTACCGTAATCAAACTTTCCCGTTCTAATCCGTCATTGTTCCAAAGATGCTCCTCCTCTTTTCCTTTGTCATGTGTCTCGCCAACCTAAACACTTACTAAGATGTCGTATTAAAAATTATTGTAACATATTCCACTGGAGGCAAGCCTCACAGGAGCTGTAGGTAAAAAAGCATGTGAGTATGAAGATGACATTACTAGAGGAAAGAAACCAAAGTCGGATCCCCATTTTGTTTTTTACGTATCTCGTCTTTGATTTGACTTAAATTTATTTTTATTTTAATGGCTTACGTTCTTAGGTATGTTTTTAAATAGCGCCTATGACTGAAATTAGTAAGAATCTGATAATAGTCTTCATATTCATTTTTCAGTAAAAAATTGAAAAATCAGTCCGAAATAAAGGTATCCAAAGTTGTTCCCCCTGTTAAAAATATGCACGAAACTGCCAGAAAAGTGCATTAAAATAAAAAAGTTGAAAGCGTGTTATTTCAACACCTGAATATGTGGTATAAACAGTTTAGTTCATTTTAATTTAATAATTCATCATCTAAGAAAATAGCGATCAAGTTTTACGTTAAAATGTTATTCCACTTACGACAAAAATCACCCATTTTTCTCACCAAGGTTTTTATTTTTTCGGCCATCTTAAACAGCTTTACAAATCATTTAAAAAAATTGACGAAATATTGATATGAATTAATGAGACGTCTTACTTAGGGATCGCCGAGGGACAGTACTTAAGACGTCTTCGACTTGGCAGTTTCAGGCATTTAAATAGAACGTTGGGTAGATATTAGAGTAAATAAATTACACAGTGAGACAGAATAGTATTTGCGAAAGACACTGCAGTGAACAGATTGTAACACTTTCCCTTTGGAACACTACACAAACGCTGATTAATGCACTCTTGCCGAAAGCACTAATAGTGAACTTGCGGAATGTTTGTCTCTGTCCAACCACGTAAACTCCAAAAAACAATATTTCTTTCAATAGTTATATATATTCAAATACTTGCTTCGAGAATGCGGCATCATTCAAGCGAAATAAACTGGAGTCCGACTTAAGGAGCCGGGTGAGAATTTTGTTAGTTAATTACACGTGCTGTTAATTACCTAACGATGGAGTTTCTACTGGCTGCGCTATCCACCTCTGTTCTGGCCGCCTGGCCTACCCGAATGATTCTACCAATGTTTGAATGTATGGAAACTACAGTTTTACGTGGAATTAAGTTTTCTAAAGTACTTCAGACACATGAAGTAAGTTGCAGCTGAGGTGAATAACGATTTACGTTCGTTCGAAAATATCACGGACAGAAATTCGATGCCGGACGATTTGACACCACCGCGCTACATTTTGGTAATGATGGATAAAGATCTTACTTCAACCACCGAATATGGTGGTTTTCTTTGGTCCCCTTCAATAATAGGTCACCACAGCTGCAGTTATTTAGTAGTTTGGGAACAAATGTGAAATAAATTGGCGTAGCCTATGTTGAGGAACCAATCAAGTGTTAGAAAAAAAATTGGAAGCCAGGGCTCGATACGACAGAACAGTCCTCGCATCATCTCGCTCTTAGGTAACAAGTGCAGGGTAGCGTAATTGCCAAGCGGGGAGCATGGTTCGACACTTTACAGCCGTGATCCGAGCCCACTGTACAGCAGGTGTGAGGTCTCAGGGTAGACACGAGGGGGTGGAGGTCGGGGGATGCACATCCTGTAGCCACGCGTCGCTCCGACAATATTGACTGACAACCCTCGACTTGTTAACTGACGACAAGGTCGACCCGTCTGCTGGAGGGTGATACCCTACCAATACTGGGCTGTATTAATAGCGTAGCTGTAGGAATACAAGGCCAGCCTTGTAACCGTGCAATTGATGCAGAAATAATGGAAAATGAAGAGAATGTCGTCATAAATGAGCTAAGCAGTTTCTGCTGCGGTACAACTCCATGATTTTCGAGAGAGTTCCAAAACTCTTCATACATTGTCCGTGCAATGAGTAAAGTCAACGACAAAAAACAAAATATGATAGGCTGTTTATTTTCAGTTTACATTGGGTTTTATTAAAAACTAGCCGAATTGGTCAAGCCGTTCTCGAGTTTTGCGGTTAGCAACACATTTGGCGATTCATTCTTATTATATAGATGGAAGGAGTGAACATAAAATGAATTTAAGGCACTCCGTAAACTTCTTATTCGAAATTGTCTATGAAATAGCCATCAAAGCCTTCTGGATGCCTCAGAACGCTTTTCTTTTATGCCCAATTCCATTTTTGGGGACAATTAAATGCTTTTTTTTTAAAAATTAACCAAATCGAGCCCCACTATACTTGTTTTGGTCAAGAAATCGAGAACGATTTTGTTTTTGCCGCATTGTCGTGCAGCATATACGAAGTGCCTTACTTCCAGTATTTAGGTGAAGCTCGAAAAATTCTGGTCAGTAAACTATTAAAAACGTCCAAGTAATTTTGATGTTCACCGATTGACCTTTTGGTATTAATTACTTTCAACCAATTCCTTCGTAATCAAAGCAGAATCGTTATTCGATTTTCTTGGCCGACATTTCAAGAATCTTTTTTGTTTACTAACGTTAGCATTTCTTTGTACAGTTGTTATGCCTAAAACGACGTTCATTACCTCCTCTAAATGTTTAATTCAATTAATTTTCTTTGGAGAGTATTATAAATTACTCCCTGATTCTGTTAAACAGTTCGTGACTTTTTCTGTAATTGGATCTCTTCAGTGCATGCACATGTGAGGGCTTTCTTCAGATATTTCTTAAAGTATGAGTTGGAATTATATATATAAAAAAAAATTATTCGTAATCTGCTGCAGGACACTACACAGATTATTGTTGCAAGGACACGCGTTGCGAGAGAGCAGGAAACGTGGGTGCATTGTGTGGCAGACCCCAGGAGGGCTCAGCATACGTCAGGAACACACCACAGAGCCTGCGTCACCCCGCGTGCTCCGCACGACCCAAAACGTGACCTCTGTCCTGTGCTGCACCCCCCCCCCCAGGGGCCCCCAGTTCAACATTACACGCGACCGAGCGTGGTGGACTCGCATTCGGGAAGACGCATGTTCGAATCCCCATCCGGCCATCCAGATTTCGGTTTATTGTGATTTCCCGAAATTTTATTCCTATTCATTGCTCCCAGTTCTTACCCGCCTTTAATGACCGCTATATCGACGAAGCGCAATACCAAAAGAAACGAAGGATTGCTCGTTCGGTAGCTTGTGATTTTTATTATTATTCTCAGCAGCCTGGTTAACTAACACCTTGTTCGTTTGATACGTTAAGTTATACAATCACCCAAGAGTGTTGCATGGCATAAAACCAATTAAATACCTGTTATCACAAGAAAACGCTGGTTGTTAGAATTTTGTGAAAAATATAAACTCATAGTGGGGAACACACTATTTAAGAATCACGCATGAACGATACACACCTGAAAACACCCAGTTAATACTGCTAGATATCAGCTAGGTTATGTCATGGTCAAACAGAGATTCAGGAATCAAGTTCAAGACTCCAAAGCGTATGCAGGAGGTGACATAGATTCTGACCACGATCTAATAGTTTTGAAGAGTAGGCTGAAATTCAAGAGAATAAGGAAGCAAGCCAAGCGGAGCAGACTAGAAGTAAATAAACTGAAACAATTTCGGACGAGAGAAAAATTTGTAGAGATTGTAAACACAGGTCTAACAAGTAACCCTGAAAGTAGCTCGACTGAGGACGAATGGAATTCACTGAAGAAAGAAATAATCTAATCTGTTAAAGAAACACTAGGCTTTAGGGAACAAACCGTCCGAAAACCTTTGATCATAGAAGAAATTCTGGGGCTCATGGATCAGAGCAGAAGGCACAAAAATGCTCAGGATGAAGCCGGAAGAGAGCAGTACAGTCATTTTAGATATCAAATAAACAGGAAATGCAAAAAATCAACAACAACAAAAATGGCTTCAAGAAAAGTACGAAGAAGTAGAAAAGAAAATGGTCGTTGCGACATTTGGAGAAATGAATAAAAGATGTTGATGGGAAATCTCTTTTATTCTCAGAAGATAGAGGTAACCGATGGAAGGAATAAATAGAGAAAGTGTATGCTGGGGATGATTTGAACAACAGTATACTTGAAAAAGAAGGTGATGCCAACGTTGATAACTTAGGAGATCCTGTTTTTCGATCGAAATTTAAGAGCTTTGAAAGATTTGAAATATAATGAGGTAGTTGAAATCGATGAGATTCCTGCAGAACTTCTGAAATCACTAAGAGATGTAGGAATTTAAAGATTAGACAAACGGATATCAAAGAGTTATGAAACAGGAGAGATCTCTATTAATTTAAACAAAAGTATCATCTTCACACTTTCGAAGAAATCACAAGCTGACAAATGTGAGAATTACCTCACTGTTATAACATCACAAACTTTTAAAGAGATAGTAGGTGGAGATCAGTTTGGATTTAGGAAAATCCGCGGTGCAAGAGAGCAATTCTAGCTTAAGGATTAACACTTAAAGGGTGAATCAAAAAAACAAAGATACTTTTATGAGGTTTATTGATTTAGAAAAATCTTTTGATAGTGTTAGATGGGACAAGATATTTTAAAGAATGCGGGTCTATAATACCGATATAGATGAATACTTTATAACTTACATAAGATTCAAGTGGCTATAATAAAAGTAGAGTCTCATGAGAGATATGTTATCAGTTAAAAAGAGTTTGAGACAAGGTTACAGTTAATATTCAACTTGCATGTAGAAAAAGCAGTAAAGGAAGTAATAGATAAATTTTAAAGTAAAATAAGTGTTCAAGGAGAAAAAATCAGTACTTACAATTTGTTGATGACATTGTTCTGTTAGCAGAACAGGTTGAGAATCCTGATAAGTTAGTGAATTGCATGAACAAGATACTGAAGGAATGTTTTGGACTGCGTAAATATAAGCCAAAGCAAGACAAAAGTGATGAAATGTAGCAGAAATGATACCAATAATAGTAGATTAAATATAATAAAATTGTAGTTTAAAAAACTAAAATCACGCTTTCGTAGTAATGTGAACTAAAAGGTTAAAAATAATATTTAAATATAAACATTTTGTTTAACAGTGATAGGACGTCCCACAATTCAGGATAAATTTTTTTTTGAATAAGCTTAAAGAATAAAGTCACTTATTACAAAATTAACTTTAATGTAAAAAAGCATGGGGTGCTATTTCAATTGTCTTATATTTTTTGTCGTTGGCTGTTTGTAAAGACAGAGTCATTGTCAAAAGTTATTTAGAGCGCACCCCACGCTTTTTTAATATTAAAGTTAATTTTGTAATCAGTGACTTTATACTTTAAGTTTATTCAAAAAAATTAATTTATCCTGAATTGTGGGACGCCCTATCACTGTTAAACAAAATGTTTATATTTAAATATTATTTTTAACCTTTTAGTTCACATTACTACGAAAGCGTGATTTTAGTTTTTTAAACTACAATTTTATTTTTAACTTTTTAGTTCAGATAGTTTAAAAAGTATGTTTCTTACTGTTGACTTTTCTTCGCCAATCTCTCTTTTTCTTTGAGTTGTAGTTTCATTATTAATTATTATTCCCACGAATAAAATACAATTAAATGGTCAACTCAACAAGAGATCCAATAGCACGGTAAACGAGGAAGGCTACTTTTCTATAATAGTACGAAGTAATCTTTCGAATACTTACTATTCAACATCACGTTAAGCGACTTCAGACAGAGAAACCTTTCTGGATAGGAGACAGCAGAAGACGATCGTCTACAGCAACTAAGGCTTGTAAATCACACCCGGGAAACTGGAGAACGATGATGATGATGATGGCTATATTGGGTGGGAAATCTCCGAAGGGTGTGGCCGCCAAATGACGAAGATTTCTCGAATCGCACCTGTGCACTAATGTCGCGGCTGCATTTGCCTAACTCAGTAATCCCACCAAGTATAGGATACACTGACAACGTGGTGAGAGTGAAATTATTGAATTTTTATCGGTTCTTAATAAGTGTGCAAAATTTAAAACGATTCGGAAGTCAGGAAGCGGGTAAACACTGAAATGAAAGATTCCATTACATGGCAACCATTTTTCTATTGTTACCGTCAGAGTAACGAGAATAGCAGGACGTTGCTAAGAGACTACTGTATTGTCAACGGTTCTTAAAACGTGTGCAAAATTTTTATGTTTTTACTGTCAACGTAATCAGAATATCAAGACATAGCTATGAAATTATTGTATTGTAATCAGTTATTAATACATGAGCAAAATTTCAAACAACTCGGACATCTGGAATTGGGTTAAAATTATATTGAAAAATTCCACGACATTCAACCATTTTTCTGTTGTTACTGTCAAAGTAATGAGCATAGCAGGATATAGCTATGAAATTATTGTATTGTCACCGGTTCTTAATATGTGTGCCAAATTTCAAACAGCTCGGACATCGGGAAGTGGGTCAAAATGGAGTTGTAAAATTCCGTTACATTCATACATACATACATACATACATACATACATACGAGTCAAGCTAATATAAAGCGTGTAATAAAGCGTGTAAAAATAGGGTACGATGCGACAGAAGAAGTTAGTGAATTCTGTTACTTAGGAAGTAAAATTACAACAGTTGGCGGAAGCAGGAATGATGTTACAGCACAAAAACCTTTTTGAAAAGAGAATGTCTTCAGTTTCAAATATTAATCTAGGTCTAAGAAAAAACTTTTTAGTGCGGTATCCGTGGAATGCAATACTTTATGATAGTGAAGCATGGAATACCAGAAAGAAGGAAAATCTGAGCATTTGAAATGGGATACTACAGAAAGATGATGTGGGTGAATTGAGAAAGTACGAAATGAACGAGTTTTGTGAAGATTTTGAAGAGTCTTACCGAAAGAAGATACACGATAGTCGGTCATACAAGCTTTAAGGCATATAGTATCTGTTAATTTGTTAGTGGAGGGAACAGTTAAAGGTAAGAATTGTAGACAGTGATTAGAATATGTGAAGCAGATAATTGACGACGTAGGGTGTAGGAGGGGTATGTTGAGATGAAGAGGCTAACGCAAGGTAGGAAGGGATGAAGTATTGACAAACCAGTCGAGAGACTGTTGAAAAAAAAAATAATTTGAAACTGAAGTGGAAGATGCCTTGAGGAAGACCAGAGGATAGATGGAGAACGTACAGGTATGCAAGATAGTGGAGCGAACCGGAAACCGAGCGTGCTGGGTGAGCGGTAACGCTCTGCCTCGCACTGAAAAGGATTCGGGTTCGAATCCCCATCCGGCCATCCAGATTTGGTTTTTCCATATTTTCCCAAAATCATTCCAGGCGAATGACGGGAAGGCCTTTCAAATGGCCATGGCTGAATTCGCTTCCGTTCACTGCTCCCACTCCTTTCTCGCCTCTAATGAGCTCGACGTCGGAAAGGCGTAAAACAGTAAACAAAAAGAGGGGGAAAAAACACAAACTGGAGAGTAGAGAAAGAGAAGAATGGTGGAATGACAGGACGCGCTGCAGAAGCTGGAAACTGTCCAGTATAATGATGATGTTATGTGCTGACTCCCCTTTATATTTGTTTGTACCGTTACTTAAAGAAATAAATATATCCAAGAATTGAACAGCTTACTTTCTATTAACTGGTAATTGGATTCTTTTTGTTCGTCATGCACGTTATCTTACACTTTTTGCGATTTATCGTTCTATGCTGAAGTAACCTCAAGGTCACTCCGAATCGCCAAATAATCAACAGAATGTTAACCGCAAAGCAGCAAACAATCTCAGACAACTATTAGCTCGTCCTGTAAGCTCGTTTATATAATTGCTTCTACAAGATTTATCCTACCTTAATAGACGCATCGCTATGTACGATGATATACTGTGACCGTCCGGCTAGGAAACCTCGTATTCATTCATAAGTGTACTACGAAGCCCCGTAAACTAGAATCTTGTTTTAGAGACGATTGTGTGATACATTGTCGGAAAAAAAATCCACCAACTTGCGTCGTCACTTCATGAGAAAATGGAGGCAGATGTATTTTATACAAACTAGTGTTCCGAAATCCATATTGGTTTTTCACACTTAAATTGTTTTTCTCTGAGCACTCCATGAACTCCACTGCTTATAGGTATTAGGGAGAGCACTCTGTTGTAAGTGGTGTCTTTTCGATCTCATATTTAGAAAAGGGAATAATCTGCAAGATTTATTATTAGGAATATACAGTTTACGGTATATGTCAGTCATAAAGGGTTCACTTTCAAACGAATACTGTGAAAATATTCTAATTGCAATATCATCTGGACCCGATACTTTCCTCCGTTTCAGAATCTCCAGTTGTTTTACAATGCTAGCAGAGTAAATTTCCACATAATCCATATCTAAAATTACACGGTGAGGTAAAATCTGTATGGAAACCGTATTTTATTCAGCGAATGAATTTTTGAATTCGCTTTAAAGCAAGAGCCTTGTAACGGCTGTCACTGATCTCTCGTCCTTTATGCATTGCTGAAAATTAAACTTACTGTTCTTACGTTTGACAAAATTTTGAATTCCTTCGAGGATTCTGAAAAACGAAATGCAAATTGAATCATTAAATGCAGCTCGCATCGCATTTTTTACTCGTCCTCTTACATTAGTTAATCTTTGCTTATCGAACACTAGCTGACCCGGCAATGCTTCACTATTGCTGGACTTGAGTAGGCACATAGATTAAATGAAAAAATATTTACATATAAATTTTAAACTGCTGTTTCATTCATTTTCAGTTGTAAAGGGTGAGAGGGGATGCGCTTTGGAAAACATATGGAGGCAGTATTTTTCTGTTTGTTTCAAAGTATAAGTGTACAAATCTTATATATATATAAAAATAGACGTGTTTTTTCCTATATTTCACTTTTCAGCCACCACTACCTTGCACAGATCACTGATGTTTGTTGGTGGAAGTAGCATGGAGTTTCCTGTCGTGCACAACGTTGGCCGAATGCCGATAGCTGTGGGGATGTGGGAGATATAATGATTAAAGTTGGTCAGTGCAGGGCGTTTTCATATTTCGACCAAAAATTCGTATCTCCGTATACTTCTCTTTCCTGCCACAACTACATAACATAGACCTTTGGTATTTGTGTGTGGTAGTAGAATCGTCTTTCCTGTCGTGCACTATGGTTGTTAGATGTCGGTAGCTATGGGGGTGTGGGAGATATGGGGGTTGAAAGTGGTCGACCTGTGGCAATTTCATACTTCTGCCAAAGACAAAAGTGTCATGGTGTATCACTTTTCAGCGAAAACTATAGATCACAGATAACTGGTGTTTGTGTGTAGTAGTAGCACAGAGTCACCTTTCGATCACAACAGCGGCCGATTTTCAGAAACTGTGGTACTGTGGTAGATATGGTGGTTGTAAGTGGCCGACCAAGGATATTTTCGTATTTCGACTGTCTCCGCATATGTCACTTTTCTGCCACAACTACATAGCATAGAGCATTGGTGTTTGTGTTTGGTAGTAGAATCGTATCTCATGTAGTGCACTATGGTTGTTAGATGTCGGTAGCTATGGGGGTGTGGGAGATATGGGGGTTGAAAGTGATCGACCTGTGGCAATTTCATACTTCTGCCAAAGACAAAAGTGTCATGGTGTATCACTTTTCAGCGAAAACTATAGATCACAGATAACTGGCGTTTGTGTGTAGTAGTAGCACAGAGTCACCTTTCGATCACAACAGCGGCCGAATTTCAGAAACTGTGGTACTGTGGTAGATATGGTGGTTGTAAGTGGCCGACCAAGGATATTTTCGTATTTCGACTGTCTCCGCATATGTCACTTTTCTGCCACAACTACATAGCATAGAGCATTGGTGTTTGTGTTTGGTAGTAGAATCGTATCTCATGTAGTGCACTATGGTTGTTAGATGTCGGTAGCTATGGGGGTGTGGGAGATATGGGGGTTGAAAGTGATCGACCTGTGGCAATTTCATACTTCTGCCAAAGACAAAAGTGTCATGGTGTATCACTTTTCAGCGAAAACTATAGATCACAGATAACTGGCGTTTGTGTGTAGTAGTAGCACAGAGTCACCTTTCGATCACAACAGCGGCCGAATTTCAGAAACTGTGTTACTGTGGTAGATATGGTGGTTGTAAGTGGCCGACCAAGGATATTTTCGTATTTCGACTGTCTCCGCATATGTCACTTTTCTGCCACAACTACATAGCATAGAGCATTGGTGTTTGTGTTTGGTAGTAGAATCGTATCTCATGTAGTGCACTATGGTTGTTAGATGTCGGTAGCTATGGGGGTGTGGGAGATATGGGGGTTGAAAGTGATCGACCTGTGGCAATTTCATACTTCTGCCAAAGACAAAAGTGTCATGGTGTATCACTTTTCAGCGAAAACTATAGATCACAGATAACTGGCGTTTGTGTGTAGTAGTAGCACAGAGTCACCTTTCGATCACAACAGCGGCCGAATTTCAGAAACTGTGTTACTGTGGTAGATATGGTGGTTGTAAGTGGCCGACCAAGGATATTTTCGTATTTCGACTGTCTCCGCATATGTCACTTTTCTGCCACAACTACATAGCATAGAGCATTGGTGTTTGTGTTTGGTAGTAGAATCGTATCTCATGTAGTGCACTATGGTTGTTAGATGTCGGTAGCTATGGGGGTGTGGGAGATATGGGGGTTGAAAGTGATCGACCTGTGGCAATTTCATACTTCTGCCAAAGACAAAAGTGTCATGGTGTATCACTTTTCAGCGAAAACTATAGATCACAGATAACTGGCGTTTGTGTGTAGTAGTAGCACAGAGTCACCTTTCGATCACAACAGCGGCCGAATTTCAGAAACTGTGTTACTAGTGGTAGATATGGTGGTTGTAAGTGGCCGACCAAGGATATTTTCGTATTTCGACTGTCTCCGCATATGTCACTTTTCTGCCACAACTACATAGCATAGAACATTGGTGTTTGTGTATGGTAGTAGAATCGTATCTCATGTAGTGCACTATGGTTGTTAGATGTCGGTAGCTATGGGGGTGTGGGAGATATGGGGGTTGAAAGTGATCGACCTGTGGCAATTTCATACTTCTGCCAAAGACAAAAGTGTCATGGTGTATCACTTTTCAGCGAAAACTATAGATCACAGATAACTGGCGTTTGTGTGTAGTAGTAGCACAGAGTCACCTTTCGATCACAACAGCGGCCGAATTTCAGAAACTGTGGTTACTGTGGTAGATATGGTGGTTGTAAGTGGCCGACCAAGGATATTTTCGTATTTCGACTGTCTCCGCATATGTCACTTTTCTGCCACAACTACATAGCATAGAGCATTGGTGTTTGTGTTTGGTAGTAGAATCGTATCTCATGTAGTGCACTATGGTTGTTAGATGTCGGTAGCTATGGGGGTGTGGGAGATATGGGGGTTGAAAGTGATCGACCTGTGGCAATTTCATACTTCTGCCAAAGACAAAAGTGTCATGGTGTATCACTTTTCAGCGAAAACTATAGATCACAGATAACTGGCGTTTGTGTGTAGTAGTAGCACAGAGTCACCTTTCGATCACAACAGCGGCCGAATTTCAGAAACTGTGGTACTGTGGTAGATATGGTGGTTGTAAGTGGCCGACCAAGGATATTTTCGTATTTCGACTGTCTCCGCATATGTCACTTTTCTGCCACAACTACATAGCATAGAGCATTGGTGTTTGTGTTTGGTAGTAGAATCGTATCTCATGTAGTGCACTATGGTTGTTAGATGTCGGTAGCTATGGGGGTGTGGGAGATATGGGGGTTGAAAGTGATCGACCTGTGGCAATTTCATACTTCTGCCAAAGACAAAAGTGTCATGGTGTATCACTTTTCAGCGAAAACTATAGATCACAGATAACTGGCGTTTGTGTGTAGTAGTAGCACAGCGTCACCTTTCGATCACAACAGCGGCCGATTTTCAGAAACTGTGGTACTGTGGTAGATATGGTGATTGTAAGTGGCCGACCAAGGATATTTTCGTATTTCGACTGTCTCCGCATATGTCACTTTTCTGCCACAACTACATAGCATAGAGCATTGGTGTTTGTGTTTGGTAGTAGAATCGTATCTCATGTAGTGCACTATGGTTGTTAGATGTCGGTAGCTATGGGGGTGTGGGAGAAATGGGGGATAAAATGGTCGACCTGCGGCAATTTCATATTTCTGCCAAAGACGCATGTGTCACGTTGTATCACTTTTAAGTGAAAACTATCAATCGCAGATTACCGGCGTTTTTGTGTGGTAGTAACACAGAGTCACCCATCGATCACAACGTTGGCCGAAATTCGGTAACTGTGGGAGTGTGTGAGATATGGTGTTCGAAATTGGTCGATCATGAATATTTTCGTATTTCATCCAAAGACTTGTGTGTATCCGTAAATTTTACTTTGCTGCCGGAACTACATAGCGCAGAAGACTGGTATTTGTGTGTGGTAATAGTATCGAGTCTCCCATCGTGCATTATGGTGGTTAGATGTCTACAGCTGTCAATATGAATACTTTACAATCACGAACGAAGTTGTGGGTACCAGCTATTATATTATAAATGTGGAAGTAAGTTTCTGTCTTTTTGTTACGTTTTGACGACTAAATGGCTATATCAATATTGATGGAATTTAACAATGAAATAGTGTAGGAAGGACACAGGACATTTTTTCGGCATGAATAACAGTTTTAGTCACGAAATTTTAAGAACTTATCGAATGATGAAAGACAGACAGATTCGTGTGTTAGTCTGTAATGTTACGTTGGTTGCTCAGTCACGCAATCTGTTAGTGTTTGATTTATTAATAAATTTCGATAAGAAACAAAACTTATTATTTAGTATAGAAGTCAATTTGCTCTGCACTGTACTATTCATTTGTGTCTGTATAAAAGTTTCTGGCACCAATTTGTCTTCCTTTTTGACATGCCTTACGGACGTAAACCTGGCCTAAGGTGCAGGTCTAGAAGACAATGTGCTGCTATTAGATTATAAGATTCAGATGCTCATGTTGAATAAAGAAGAAAAAACCAAGCTGAAATAAAGCTGCCATCAGTTAACCCCCCCCCCCCCCCCACACACACACACACATCCCCGCACCTTCGCTTACTTTTCTGTTTTTAAATATGTTGTAAATTGATTCTCTTCATGAGACAGATTAGATGATAGGATGATATAATGATGGCTTTCCATCATATTATGTCGACTCGGTGTTGTTTGGGACAAATCTTACGTTACTAACAGTTTTCTATATCCAATTCTGGAATTGAAACTCCAAGTCCACGCGTACGAAGTCGCGGGTAACAGCTAGTTCTTATCTAAATCGGATAAAAAATGTGGTTTGCCTAAATTATGGGGTAAAAACGTAATGGGGTTGGAAAGGGGGAGAGGGGATGAATATTCGGAAACCATACGTAGGCAGTATTTTTCTGTTTGTTTTAAAGTATAAGTGTACAAATTCCTATCTAAATCGGATAAAAAATGTGGTTTTGCCTAAATTATGGGTTGTTATGGGGAATAGGAGGTGACTTTTTTGAAAATTTTTTTCACAGGAACCTTCGCAGACGCACACTCGAAAACTCTCAAAAGTTTCATTGCAATCTGATAAATGGTATAGGAATGCATAGAAGACGAACAAACCCACAAACATTGATTTTTATATATAAGATGCATGTAAAACTATCTGCTTTTTTGACAAATGTTTTCACTTTCGATTTATGACTGTCCTCTTTGGTATAGAGCTATCGATTTTTTCCCCTAATTATGCTGGAAGGAGGGTACCATTCTCTTCAATTGTTTCATCTTTTTATTTATTCTCCTTCAGATATGTTCTGGGTAATTCTAGGAGACTGCAATCTATCGCTTTATATCACTATGAAAAATTTCTGAAGAATTGCATGCTGTTTTAAGCAGCTTACTGAAGAGTTTATGATAACTGCTTATATAACAAACCTAACCTCGGCGTTGCCAGAATTTTTAGAGGTCAGTGTGCTGTACAACATGAACGCTGCCTTGCTCGCTGCTGGTAGGATTACCAGGTGAGGTATATCTGGCAGCCAGTTACTCTGCAAGCTATTGCTTCACTTCGTTCAATGTTGATAATTATCAATTAGTAAATACGATCAATATTTTTTATTTCAATTCGAGCCACTCTAAGAGTTATTTGACAACCTATCACCAAAACAGTAAAAAGGAACCACAGGACATAATCACGTGATGCAGCGCGTTGACGTAATGAATACGGCATGCGGTGGGCTCCGGAATTAAGAACAGATTTTGTTGTTAGACAGCGAATGTTTTGCGGATTTCCATACTGTCGACAGATAAGACAAAATAAAGGCGAACTGGGGGAAGGAAGTTTTGCCATTTGTCTTCGAATAGTTTCGATTTGTGCCGGTGCGTCGTGTTATTTTGCTCATACGAAGTGTGTAGATCGGAAAGCGTCCTGCGATAGCCCACAGTAAATGCGGAAAGTGATCAGTATTACTGGCAAACACGTGACTTAAAGACAGAAGATGATAAAGAGGACTGGCAGCAGGTGCTATTGCCTTTCTCCTGCCTCTTCTCTGGAATGAGAGATTCACTGAGGTAAAAAATTAGCATATTATAATAAATCGTGAGGAGACCAGAGATGGTCTATCATTTGTCTCGAAACAGAGAATATGGATCTGTAACCCGGTTGCGCCGACTGTGAAATCAGACTTACAATCATTGTTGTATTCTGACCACTAACGACACTTACACACAATATTTAAGTCTGTTTGACGAGGATTTTAGAATTTTACAATCCCGCTATTAACAGTAATTAAAACGTTCGTGGTGCCATCATGGAGTTCGTTATTCTTCCTCAAGAACTACTACCTAGAATGATCTCAACAGAAATATTCTATTGGAAAAAGGTGCAGTGGATTGCACTTCAGAAAATTGTTAAAAAAAATTGACGATGTGGGCTCAGCTGGACTGATGGGAGTGTCTCGGCCTGTCAGGTTCGCTACCTGCTCGCTCGAGATTTATCTTGCCGCAGGGGGAGCGCGGTGTTTCTGCGAGCTGGATGTGACACACATAGTCTCTCGGGATTGCTTTAAAAACAACATGGGGACCCTCTGTTCGCGGCTGGTGGTCTAAAGGAGCAGGACTGGCTGACATCTCCCGATTATCATCTCGCAACTGGACGGGAATCACAGTTTGGTGCCTTCTCTCCGAAGCGAATACAACTCCAAAGTGAGCAGCATCAAGGTACATTTCAATCCATTAACTACGAGACAGAAATTGGCAGTTTCGTCAGATTTTCTTTTTCCGGCCTTACCGCTCGTGGAAGCCGCAAGAGGATCGTGAAAAAGTAACGTGAAGCAAATCTGCGAAGGCGTTTCGAAGATACCATTCCACATTCGCTGGAGCGGTTTCCTGAAGCCGTGAAACCTGAATCTGGAAGGCTGGACGGGGACTTGAACCCGCGTCCTGTCGAAAGCCAGGGCCGAGGCTGATGAGGGCACTGCCGGGGATTCTGTTAAATACCAGCGGCTCCGACAAACTAGTTGTGGGTCTCTCAAAGCAGGAGAAAGGAACACACGCTTTGTTCACGTAGCGCCTGTCAGTCTGTGCAGGTGTGTGATTCAGTATCCGTGCTGACCAACCATACAGACTATCCCGCATCCTCTTGGACATCCGCCAGAAGTGACTCATGGGTCACGCCACAGATGCCAATACCTGTTCTGCTACAACTCACAACGGCTTTCAATAACAGAGAGTTACTAAATGCCTTCACATATGTCTTTGATTCCTCAGTTTTACTATGCTCTTCTAACTTATCTTATGCGGATTAAAAGTGTACTTAATGTCGGAAACCGAAGTGCAAGAAGATTTGGAAGCTATGCTCTCTGAAACCCTCCAGTCATTGACATCGAGTAGTACACGACGGTGTATCGGGAAGACCATCACAACACCGCACAAAGTTAAAGGATGCAAACTCCAACTACTCAGTTTGAGACGTGTTCTAAACCGCTGGTAACTCCAGCCGCTCGCAATGGTGAAACAAAACCGAGGAGCAATATTTTCACGATTAACAGCTTGCATCTATTGGCAGATTGTGATGTGACTTCCGCGTTTACGATTTTGTGTGTAGATAGTTTTGTAGGAAAATAACAAAATGTCGAATGGTTATTTTACACGTTCCCGGTTCAAATCCACGACTCAGCTGTAATACTTATGGGTCTTAAAACTGACGTTAATCTGTGACAAAACTTTGCCTTGGTAATGTGCGTACGCTAATACGCTGAGTGGTTTGGATTCCACGTTGAGCTGTGTGTCCTCTATACCCAGCATAATTACCGAGATAGGTAACCTAAGCAGCGGCTATACAGGGCCGCATTGCGCAGCCGGCAAGTAACTCCACTAAGACCCTCCTCTATTGCAGGGTGCGAAGCACTGTTTGTACGTTTTTTAAGTGCTCCCCGCAGACGTATAATATTTTGTGGTGGTAGAGATCGCCGACGAGTTTCCTTCTCCGTACTTACTATACAGCTGGCTCAGTGGCCTGCGAAGTCGCTCTAGACGTTGAGGTTCCACGAATATTTTCGGCTTGACTGGGGATCGAACCACGACCCTCCAGATAGCGATCAGTTGTTATGCACGTTGAGCTACACGCGACGCTTTTGTGGTGTATTTATAAATTGGTGACCTCTCTTGTTGATTATTAGGCTAGGGTAAAAACTCAAACGCCAGACATAGCGTCATATCTTGGAAAGTAGTTGCATTTAACTTTCCGTTCTGTTCTTCCTAAGTACAAACATTCCCCTGTAATAACTGCCCATTATGCAGTTACGTATCGCTTTGGTGATTACCAGTTTCCAGTTCTACTATAATCTCTTCCGTAGTTTTCTGTGACTAAATCACAGCAGCTGCTTACGGTAACATTTTTTATTGAAATCAGTGTTTTGTTGCGAGTTTTTACCTCGCATTGCCGTAGCGAAGGAAGCGTTTAATAGGAACAGGCGACTATTAATTGGAAAAGTAGACAAAGCACTCAGGAAAAAACTACGCAAATGTTTTGTATGGAGTGTGGCTCTTTATGGAGCAGAAACGTGGACACTGAGGCGAGAAGATGAAAAACGGTTAGCAGCTTTTGAGATATGGATGTGGAAGAGAATGGAAAGAAAAAGCTGGATGGATAAAGTAAGTAATATTGAAGTGCTGGATAAGGTTGGTGAAAGGGGAAAACTACCTCAAGTCATAAAGAGAGAAAGAAATACTGGATGGGATACTTGCTGAGAGGGTAGTGAGTGCTTACTGCAAGACGCTTTGGAAGGACTAGTTTGTGGGAGGAAAGTGAGAGGAAGAAGGAGGTGCAAGACTACATATAACATCAGAGAAAACGGCAACTACATGGACATGAAGAGGACAGAAGACAGAAAAGTATGGAGAGCAGCCATGTGAAAACCTGCCTTAGGGCAGAACACTGATGATGATGATGATGATGGTGTAAAGAATAAGTCATTTCAGTGAAATACTCCAATCGTTTAGAATTTTTATCGAAATTTCTTTTAACAACTCAGAGAACGTTATAATAACATAAAAACAAAAACAAAAGGTATTCGGTTTCTGCGACCATTTAGACAGCTCCAATTTATTTAAATTGTTGTAATTATTGCTTGATACTTTGCTCATGTAACTGTTAATTGTAGGACACTAACTCAGGATATAACGATTAATTAAAACCCCGCATGCCCTAGTTCCGGCTCGAACCGGCGACTCTCAGCGCGGGGCCTGCGAGCTAACCCCCACACTGCCGGGGCCGGCCCTCCGAGCACTATCTCTACGTCACGGGACTTCCTCGTAAAGATAAGCTGCTGAGTCCACAGACAGCTGAACAGCTGGCTGCCACCACCGCATGCGGTTTAGTGATTAGCGCAACCCAGTCGGAATCTCAATGCACCAACATACACAAATTACGTCACACAAATTTCACAGTTTTTTAACCGCCTTCCTCCCCCCCGTCCTTGATACAACTAGTGACATTCGTGTAACTTCAATCAAGATTAAAATAACGTATGTAGAGTTCATTTCACGTGCTCCTGTTTAACTGTTTTATCATTTTAGATTATTAGTCTAACTGTATCCCCGCAATTTCGTTCGCTTCATACACTTTTTCTTTACTATCCCATTTTCGACGCGTCGTAGTGAAACAAATAATATCTACGAATATAATCTTTCAAAATAACAGTTTTTAGTACAACGTAACTATAATCTTCTGAACATATTCACAATTTTTTTTTTTAATGTTAGACTTCGCGAAGCTAGTGACGCCGTCCTCCATTGTCACGTGATCTCACACTTTGTTGATTTCCTCCCTACACCTAAACGTGTGTCGTACGATGCGTCCAACTAAACTTCACATTCAGCAACAACGATCCGTGATCCGAATTATAAGTTGATGTGTACGTAATGTTAAGCCACCACAGATGCGGGATGCATAGGAAATTGATGCGTTTACCACAAATTTCAATGATTTTGTCTGGGTAAGACGAGTAACATTATACTCACGTCACTATTCACTTTTGTGAATTGTCTAAGATACTGACTTGCAACCCACGAGTTCTTGCTGTTTTTTTTTTATTATTATTATTCCTAAATTGTTTTCGTGATATCGGATATAAGGGAGCTCAGTTTTGGTATTCGTTAATGTGTCTGTTCATCTGACGAGAGCAGCCGCTTCCTCCTCCAGACTTCACAATCTAACTTTATTACATACTCAGGAATGAATTCCGAAATCGATGGAACAAGTACTTTACATAGCTGATGGGACAATACTTCATGTACACTCCTTTCAAACAAATAACGTATAATTTACTCCGTGTTCTTATGGCTTTACATCTCGTCGAGTTTTAGGTCATGATAGACAGAAAAGAACTGGGGACAAGCAATGGGAAGTAATTAGACCATGGCTTTTTCGAGCAACAATCCCGGCATTTTCTGGAATGATTTCGGGAAATCATGGAAAATCCAAATCTGGATGGCCGGACGGGGATTCAAACCCAAACGCAAGGCCAGACTGCGGCCGTTCACACCGCCACGCTCGGTGAATAGTTTTAATTATCACATTGTATAGACGCTGGATTACAATTGCTATGGTGTAAAAAATAATAAAATAAATAACATAAAACTAGTCATAAATCTTCTGTCCAAAGTATTAACATAGCACATACCACCCGTTGTCCGCTATTAAAGAAAAAAATTACTATATTGGCGCCTTTCAGTTTCACGAATAGTGTTCTCTATTAATAACTATTCCAGATTTCAAGAAAATGTCGAATAAGCGGTAGGTGACGATAAAATTTTGCGGACTTCTACTCAAAACCAAATCTGACTATTTGTAGTTGGTTTTTCATAATTTCCAAAGTCGCTGCCTACAAATTTCTTCTTAAAGTTTGTGAACTCGGCCTGGTGCCCGGCGCTCAGCAGTTGTTATCTGCAAATCCTGGAAAAAAATCAGGAGATAGCGCGAAAACGTAGACGGCGTTACTCAACCTCGCCACATCAGAGACATGAAATACATACAAATGATTAACAAAATACTCATCCACAGCAAAGTCGAAATTATATATAACAATACAAAAGCTCAAGTGGCACGTTTAAAATGTGAAAAAAAATTTATGTACTAGAATTTTTAAGGAGGCTGACATGATTGACAACTTAACTGAGGAGCAGATGTCCAAAGTATTTAACAAAACAATTCCATGAACAATCGAATACCAATCGGAAGATCCGGATAAACAGAATACAAGATAAAGCAGCATGTTTCCTACAACATCTGCAGTATCCGCGTCTTCCCATTCCAACCTTAGGGTCTAAGGAGATAGCGACGTGGTGAGCGCCAGGCTCCAGTAATACCAACGTGACTGTAGTTTCAGACACGATTGAAGCCACACCCAGTATCTCAACACACAGGTGTGTACATGTCATCATTTTAAATTTACAGGAATGTACACTCCACATAACTTGAACAAGTATATTGTAAACATGGGTTCGTACAGCTAATACGGCGCTATAGCTTCCGTATTTTATGATTTTAATAACTCTATGATTAAATGTAAAAATAACGCTCGTTAAAACCGTAATAAGATCCTGAGCCAGCTGGCTCGTTGGAACGTTATACGTGTATCGCTTACCGTCATTCACTTTCTCATAACATTCTGTTAAAGCTTACAACGATTAACTTGCGGCGGTGTTTAGTGGCAAAGCACTCCTTCCTCGGTTACTGAAATGTTTACATCTTAGCTGATGACAGAATAAATTTTATTAGATCGTAAACTGTGATGATGGTTATATGCTCCTACTTCAAAGTGCTATCCTTCAGGCTGGTTCCCTGAGCGGCGCTGGGATTCGAGTCTCGGCAGTCGCTTCCTACGGTACTTAGTGGGGACAACACCAGAAATTGTCACCTTACGTCATAAAGAGAAGCTCATGTATAGGAAGTCATTAACCCCAAACCTTCAAGCAACGTTCCATAGGTCTAAAATAAGGTACACACGTTCGTTGGGCGGTACTACTTGTGAGAAAGTATAGAAGGAAGGTACCAAGTAAATAGGAACAAAGTAAGATCGCTCTAAATGCACACAAGAAACACACGTTATTTCCTGTTGATGTTTATTCTAAGTATTTGTTCGCCTTAATTTTTAGTCCAGGCTGCATTTCAATCCAACCACAAATGCTGGTAGCAAAAAATCAAAATAGCTTCAATGCCCTGTATCAGAGATTCTCAACCTTTTATCCGCGGAGATGATACTGTACATATGGCCCGCAAGCACAACATTATAACTTGACCCCGGTGACACTTCGATCGGTTGTGGAACATGCTGTTTCCCGATTTAATCTTCTTGCACACAACAGTGGACAGCATATTGAACATGTTTTGCGCCAGTCTCGCGAAACTTAAAAACCGATTAGATAGATGCTTTTTTGGTTCGTGTTCTTTCTCCCTTCTTCAATAATACGCCTTTCAATTTTGACGTCATTCTAATCAGAGGTTCGTTTTTTTTAGAGCGTTTTGAAACTTAAAACTTTAATTATAATCACCCTGTAGATTACTACTGATTTGGTTACTAAATATTAAGTACCTGGTTAATATGTAGCTAACTATTAATAGTTGACTTCCATTTTTATAACTGTTTCCGTAGGAATTCAAAACATAGGTAAAGTTACGGTCATATAAGTTAGTGGTTGGCAGCATTATTACTACAGCTGACGCGGGTGTCCTGCCATACACTACGTTCCGACAGCTACCTCCGCCTGACGTTTTGTTGGTCTTCGGGTTTTTAAAAAAGGTTGAGAAAGACTGCTCCATATCAACCACGGATTACCGCACACACCATCTTCCATCGAGGAAAGTTGGCTGCCATGCGATATATGTCAGCTTATTACTCGTACTATCCTACATATCGGTTATACACAGAGAAATCTGAAATATTATTGATTTTTAACTTTTTAACTACCTGCAATGTGAATGTGGAAAGCATGGTTTGAAGTGACAACTTGTTAGGCGCGTTAGGCGAAGTTGGGACGGGGGTAAATCTGTGAGTTCGCGACTCCCCGTCACCGACATGCTGTGACGTGTGGCTCGTGTGATATGCGCGTTGGGCGCTTTACGGATGGTAAAGTCTTATGAGTCTGCGTCACCAACATGCTAATGTTAACAGTGTATCTGTAGCTGTAAGTACGACGTTTTGCGCGTTTGATATTGATAGTTTTAAGTTTTAACCTCTGTTGTCAGTCCCCAATGACTACCAACTGGTTATTTATTCAAGAATAAAGATAAAGACGCACTTGAATTAAAATGAACAGGTGATGACGTAGTAACTTGTATGTATCAACGCACAATTCGCGTGATTTTACTTACTTTCTATATACTCGTACACTTTTTCTCATGGAGTACCGTCTAAGGAACGTGCATACCAGATTCAGACCGATAGAGCCTTTCCTGAAAGTTCCGGCTTGTCGACCCAGCGCTAGTTTATGTAGTAGAGATTGTTATAAAATGGTTTCTTGACTGGTTCGGCACACAGTGCTTACTGCACGACGAGTAAGCTGCGGCATGCGGTGCCACTGACGAAAAAAAAATGAAGATTGGTCCATCATCTGTGGAGTTTACGTCGCTACAGCGCTATTAAAAGAGTTTAAAGAAGCTGTTGAGTCGGCGTACTGTATAAAAGTGGACAGAGCGCGTCACGTCAGCCTGGAATGCGCGCTCAGAACGGCTTTATGATTACTCATTGCAGCCGATAGACATCTAGCCGCGCGTTACGACCTCTCCGCACGGCCAACACAAAAACACACATGTCTTTACACAGGAAATAAGTGTGCCTCTGTCGCATTTGGATTTCACTTTATTATAAGGTTTCGTCCGAAACGTAACTGAGACTGAAAAATATATAGAAACTGGTCGTAGTGCAGCAATCAGTGTCAAACTACCATCCTTAAGAGCGCGGGCTACAAATTCATAAGCTGAGATTAACTTTAGTTTGGTAATGACTAAATATTAAGATAAACGATGTATGATAAGAGACTATTCCGGCGTACTGATGCAATATAATCCACTATTTAATATCGCATTAAAATAAACCACAATTTAAGTCAGTCTTGACCTTAGGACAAACATATAACACATCGAAAACTTTTCGTCAATCTACTAAGCATGAAAATTGAATTATGATTCCGCCAGTTAGCAGCTAACAAAGTGTATTATCAATTGGAATTAACTACCAACAGGGGGTTAAAAAATTCCGTGCTATAAAAGTTACGTTGTTAAACGCAGAAATTTTCTCAAACAAAATAACATAAAGTGACGGTTGCAATAAATATTAAGGACAAAGAATGAAGCAAAATTAACCGAACCTGGTGCGTAAGCGGGTAACGCCAGTGCGTGGCATTCGGGAGGAAGCGGGTTCGAATCCCTGTCCAGCCTTCCGGAATTTGTTTTTGTTTTTTTGTTTCCCTACATCATTACAGGTGAATATCAGAATGGTTCCTTCAAAATTTCATAGCCGAATTCCTTCCTGTTCTTTGCTCCCCCCTCTACATATCCTCGCGCGGTTCTAATAACGTCGTCGTTGACGAGCCATAAAACGCAAAATTCACCAGTTCCTTTATGACTGTTACTTCTGAACAGCATAAACGGATATCTCCGTGAGAGAGTGTGTTGTCAACTTGTACAGTCCCGGCGTTGAACACTATATAAAGTGAACGAAACAACTAACATACGAGTTTTCTTACACTTGGTATGACTGGTGACATATCCGCTTTCTGCATTCTGCAAGTTGTGATATCGCACTCGTTTAAGCTGGGATTATCAGACACCATTAACCTGATCTTCACTTGAATTTTCACATATGAACAGCGACACAGCACTTCCGTGGCTCAGATTCCGTGTAATAGTGTAGATTCTCGAGTATCACCAGACATAATACGCCTCAGATGACAATCCTCACCAAGCTCTCAAAAACACACACAATTGTAATTATTCGCCACAACGCAGTTGGCTTACAACGATTAGAAATCATAGTGACGAGATTTATATTCCGTTACCTTCCCAGCATTCTACAGGTACGTACAGTCGGGGACAGAATTCGAGAGACCCCTCGCCTTTCGATTATGCTTCGTTCTAGACACGAATACCGCATGGGACAGCATAACTGGTAGGTGGTACACTAAATTCATGATAAAATAGACCTCTCATACCCAGCACTTTAACCAAGACTAAAAAAAATGAGCCCGCGCAGCAAGAAACTCGCAGACGCTCAGAGGGAAAGTTCGGAGTTCTGCACTAAAAATAATCACGAATATCACCATTTTAGTCATAATAATTATTTAAATAACCAAATTGATTAATTATAGAGAGATGGTAACACTTTTTTCGTAATTTTGATAACCGTTGCGTATTTTTTTTTTCCCCTCGAATAAACAGTTAACAATTCACTAGCAAACGCAATTATATGGCGAATACAGAAAAGAATCGCTAAATTATGCACGGAAAACCAATAAGAGAGTTGAATGGACTTAGTTACACTTTCTAACGCTGCAGCGTTATAGAACTGTGCGTGTGACAAATACACATAAAGGTTAAAGGTAAGTAGAAAGAGCATTCACGAAAGAACTCTAATGGTAAACTAAGTCACGAAATATAAATAAACTATTCCCAGAAAATTAAATGGTGCGGAATATTAACACCTTAATTTTGTTTTCATCATACCATATTTAGAAGGTAAGCTAAACTTGAACGCATTAGCAACAGTTTTAGTAGTAATAATAATCATTAAGAACAGTAAATAAAAAAAATAAAAATCGTCTGCAATGTGAATTAGCGGTTCCACATTTTAAATCTGGAAGATGGAAGTAGTAAAACTATCATCTCTCTCTTTGTTTCTAACTAACAGTGATACTTCTATAAAATTTTCTGTCAAGCTTTATTTCCTGCCGTCCAAGCCTGATGGGTTATAGGTAACACTGTTGCCTGGCATTCGGGAAGACGCGAATTCAAACCCCGTCGGCGATCCATTTTCAGTATTCCATGATTTTCGTAAATCTCTCCAGCTGAACTCCACAAAAGTTCCTTCAAAAAGCGGTGGCTGAAATTCTTACCCGATCCTAGTTTCCAATACTATCAGGATTCATATCACATTGCCGCCGAAGATATGACGAAGACAAAAAAAAAAAAAAAATTACGTGGTGGGTATGTGGTATCCGGCTTTCGGGAGGTCGTGGGTTCGAATACCCATCTAGCCATCCAGGTAAACGTTTTAGATGGTTTCCCCAAATCACTCCAGGCGAATGCCGGGATTGTTCCTTCAAAAGGCCATGGACGAATTCCTCCCCATTACTTGTCCCCACTCCTTTCCTGCCTCTAATGACCTCGATTAGATGTAAAGCTAGAAGCAAAACATAATTGCTCAAATAAAAATAATTACATCTCTGTGGTGTGTTTTAGACCTTTTCCTTGTTGGATTTATCTTATTAACGGCCGAACATGGTAGCGAATGGACTAGAGTGCTATTTCCACATGTTGAGAGTCTCTAGTTCGGTGTTGTTTTAGAGCTGGTCGACGTGGAAATCATTATAGAGAGAAAAGGACTTGGGGCATGTTTCGGGAAGGAATTCAGCCTTGGCCATACCAGAGAATCATCCCGACACTCACGGAGTGATTTCGATTAATCATGCAATACCGAAATACGGATGGATACACGAAGATTTCAACCCCTGTCCTTCCGGATGGGATGGCTTGGGCGTTACAGGCACTCTCGGTCACTGGTGCGATTCCGGCCAGAGGCATGGGTGTTAAAGTAGGTATTGTGGTATGTCTTGCATCGTCTTTCAATTGTACTGAACAAGTGTTCTTCAAGCCGGCCTCGGTAGCGTAGGGGCTAGAGTGCTAGGTCGCCGGTTCGAATCCGGCCGCGGGCATGGATGTTTAAGTGTTGTGTGTCTGTGTGAATGTCGTGTCCGTCCTGTGGCGTCCATACATTGGAAAAATTACACATTGAGCTGGCTGTATGGCCTCCGTTGCCGAATGCCATTATAAAGCCACTGGTAAATAAACACTTCCTCGAAACGTTTGTCGGACGGTTACTTCCTCCTTGCGTCTTAACTGAGCCAGCAGGAAGATCTTCTTCTTACGAAATAACCACGCATAATGTTAAAGAGATTAAATCCTATACACTCAACTGAAATTAAATACCCCTCCCGTGTGCACTAAACAGATTCACTATAGTACGCCTACTTACCAATTTTTTTATCCTAATACGTGTTACTAGTTGGCACCAAATAAGGAATATTTTTTTGTGAGATGAGGTGGACCTGTGAGATATTTTTGAAGGCAGCCAATTGCCTTTTGGTTCAATAAAATTGACTTTAAATTTTTAATGGCATTCCTCCCGATATCCATTCATCCAGCTAAACCGTTTTGTGTGTTTATCCTGTGTACTGATGCTTTTTGCTCATACAATTGAAAGACGATACAAGACATACCACAATACCTACTTTAACACCCATGCCTCTGGCCGGAATCGCACCAGTGACCGAGAGTGCCTGTAACGCCCAAGCCATCCCATCCGGAAGGACAGGGGTTGAAATCTTCGTGTATCCATCCGTATTTCGGTATTGCATGATTAATCGAAATCACTCCGTGAGTATCGGGATGATTCTCTGGTATGGCCAAGGCTGAATTCCTTCCCGAAACATGCCCCAAGTCCTTTTCTCTCTATAATGATTTCCACGTCGACCAGCTCTAAAACAACACCGAACTAGAGACTCTCAACATGTGGAAATAGCACTCTAGTCCATTCGCTACCATGTTCGGCCGTTGAATAAGATAAATCCAACAAGGAAAAGGTCTAAAACACACCACAGAGATGAAATTATTTTTATTTGAGCAATTATGTTTTGCTTCTAGCTTTACATCTAATCGAGGTCATTAGACGCAGGAAAGGAGTGGGGACAAGTAATGGGGAGGAATTCGTCCATGGCCTTTTGAAGGAACAATCCCGGCATTCGCCTGGAGTGATTTGGGGAAACCATCTAAAACGTTTACCTGGATGGCTAGATGGGTATTCGAACCCACGACCTCCCGAAAGCCGGATACCACATACCCACCACGTAATTTTTTTTTTTTTGTCTTCGTCATATCTTCGGCGGTAATGTGATATGAATCCTGATAGTATTGGAAACTAGGATCGGGTAAGAATTTCAGCCACCGCTTTTTGAAGGAACTTTTGTGGAGTTCAGCTGGAGAGATTTACGAAAATCATGGAATACTGAAACTGGATCGCCGACGGGGTTTGAATTCGCGTCTTCCCGAATGCCAGGCAACAGTGTTACCTATAACCCATCAGGCTTGGACGGCAGGAAATAAAGCTTGACAGAAAATTTTATAGAAGTATCAGTGTTAGTCAGAAACAAAGAGAGAGATGATAGTTTTACTACTTCCATCTTCCAGATTTAAAATGTGGAACCGCTAATTCACATTGCAGACGATTTTTATTTTTTTATTTACTGTTCTTAATGATTATTATTACTACTAAAACTGTTGCTAATGCGTTCAAGTTTAGCTTACCTTCTAAATATGGTATGATGAAAACAAAATTAAGGTGTTAATATTCCGCACCATTTAATTTTCTGGGAATAGTTTATTTATATTTCGTGACTTAGTTTACCATTAGAGTTCTTTCGTGAATGCTCTTTCTACTTACCTTTAACCTTTATGTGTATTTGTCACACGCACAGTTCTATAACGCTGCAGCGTTAGAAAGTGTAACTAAGTCCATTCAAACTCTCTTATTGGTTTTCCGTGCGTAATTTAGCGATTCTTTTCTGTATTCGCCATATAATTGCGTTTGCTAGCGAATTGTTAACTGTTTATTCGAGGGAAAAAAAATACGCAACGGTTATCAAAATTACGAAAAAAGTGTTACCATCTCTCTATAATTAATCAATTTGGTTATTTAAATAATTATTATGACTAAAATGGTGATATTCGTGATTATTTTTAGTGCAGAACTCCGAACTTTCCCTCTGAGCGTCTGCGAGTTTCTTGCTGCGCGGGCTCATTTTTTTAGTCTTGGTTAAAGTGCTGGGTATGAGAGGTCTATTTTATCATGAATTTAGTGTACCACCTACCAGTTATGCTGTCCCATGCGGTATTCGTGTCTAGAACGAAGCATAATCGAAAGGCGAGGGGTCTCTCGAATTCTGTCCCCGACTGTACAAAGTGGGCGTATCTTTTTTCAAAACTTTTTTATCGTCTATAGACGCTTCGAGTTATTCTGGAGATAAGTACACTATTAAATCCGGTTTGTCAACACGCTATCTGCCATCAGCAAATTTAGTAAGTGTTTGAGATACGTCAGCTGAGGTAAGAGTGAATTTCAATAAATTATTGTCCATCCGAGGTGGAACGGCGTGGGGCCGGGTCTATTTGCAATCTGGTGATAATAGCGGAGGGCAGATTGCTTCCCGGCCAAACTGCCGCCTGGCACGACAACACAAGAAACCGGGCAATTTCGGCAAGTGCCAGCTGGAAACACAAATAACGCTACTCCCAAGGCCTCGGCCCCACCCTGCTCTACCGGACAAGTCACCGCCAA
Organism: Vandiemenella viatica; assembly: GCA_031002005.1. Taxonomy (NCBI): domain Eukaryota; kingdom Metazoa; phylum Arthropoda; class Insecta; order Orthoptera; family Morabidae; genus Vandiemenella; species Vandiemenella viatica. The sequence goes on along the minus strand of JARYHS010013630.1, from coordinate 132,583,638 downwards.
CGATACCCTAGCCATCTGACCCTGCCCAACTCACTTCCTACACTCACAGTCCATGATGTCAACATTCAGTGAGCTGTTTCAAGACTAATACTCTGGTGACAAAAAAAAACTCGTGTGTGCTTTTTTTTCTGGCTTTACGCCTTTTCGACGTCGAGTTCATTTGAGACGGAGAAGCGGGAAAAGGCTAGGGGCAAAGAACGGGGGGAATTCGGCCACGGTCTTTTTGAAAGAACAATCTTGACATTCGCCTGGTGAGATTTCGGGAAGCCATGGAAAACCCAAATTGGATCGCTGGACGGAGATTCGAACCCGCAACCTCCCAAATGCGAGCCCAGAGCGTTGCCTCACCCATTGCGCTATGTCCCTCAAGTATGGTCTTTCAACCAAAGCTATTGGTTTTGAAAGATTTGGGGGCGTAAGGTGTTTTTCCGGAATTGCGGATCCCTTCCCCCCCCCCCCCCTCCTCTCTCTCTCTCTCTCTCTGGCGAAACTTCGTGAGATTTAGTCGGACCCCGACCCCTCTAAAATTATGTGAGACTTTGACGGAGACGCGTCCACTCCCCTACTAATCTACGTCGTAACTTTTTTAGAATTTTTTTAGGTCTCATGCTTCGAAGGGCAGTTATACCCCCATTTGTGGACGAAATACCCCACCTAAAGTGGACTTTCGCATCATTTGTCAAAAGCTCTACAATTCTACAAGACGTAAGATTTTCGTTGACCCTCCCTCCCCCTTGGTGAGGTTTCGTGAGATTTCGCCAAACTGCCTCCCCCCCCCCCCTATTTCACCTCATCCCAAAGCTATTTTTTTTTATTCTTCACTTGTCACTAGCCTCTAAAAAATCTATGATACGTCTGCCGTGTGATTCGAGTTGTTGTTTGCGGCTACCTCATTCCTTTCTTCATCTTTTATTTCGTCACAGCTGCTATGGACTACGTAGACTCTAGCTACCTGTTTGCACAATGAAGGGGCAAAAGTGGAAGGACTAACCATACTAACTATATTATTATCCCCGCGGCGTTTATCCCGAGGATGAAATGTTTGTGTTGCCAAATGTCTCCTAAACGTGTAACTCTTGACCTGTACAATAAACATATCTTTGTTTGTAAAATGTGTGGTTTGTGAGTAACAATTCCTTGTAGTCGTAAAGACCTGGTGACAGAGTTTCTTTGGGCTGCACATTTCGCCCCTACCGTAGCGGCGTTAACCTAACCCAGTAGTGTTACCGGGTACAAGGGACCTACAGTTTAAAGTGGAAAATGAACCACGGAAGCGTTCTGGCGTACTTCACATTACACAGCAAGCTGTGCCAGAGGTGAAGGTCACATTAAGGATCCATGAAAATCCCTGGTTTATGTAGTGGAGAACGGTTATCATCGTGTAGATGATTGCGGAAAACCGTTTATAAGCCACAGCTCGGGGTTCATGATTTGAACCCAGTTCCGTTGCACATCGCCGACCCAGTGTACTGGCAGCTACACTGGCGGGTCTACCTCCAGTAACCACAGCTTACTTTGCACTCTCTGCCCAGTACTGTTCCCTTATACGTATAGCAGCCGACAGCATTTTTCACGGCGAGGGAGGAACAATGCGCGTGTGGATCGCCGTCAAGTGCAAACACAAAGTTGCGGCCAACTGAAAAGAACTCTGCGCTTTCTCTCGCACTTAGGCAGTGTGCGGAAGACGACGTAAATCAGGGGCTGCTCTAAAAGCTATTTATGAGCCGGCTGCAAGAAAGGAACGGCCTTCGGGAATAAAGGAGGGCTGGGCCGTCGCCAAACGCCAGCCTCTAAACCTGACACCACCAGCAGTGCTCATCCAGTACTCGAGGAGGTGCAAGGGAAAGTATGCAAAACCACACCCACAGTGTGGCACTGGCATCAGTGGTCATCAAAGCTTGCCATGAAACCTTTAGACGTTAATTAACAAAAAATGTATGTTTTAATTTAACCGATAATTCGTTAACGACCTTCTTAACTTCCGTCAACTTCAGTCAGTAACTTGTTAGTTTTCATAAAGAAATCCATACTTGCATTACGCATCACGGTACATAATGCCTTGTTATAACATGCAATAACACCTATTACGATACTTAAACATCAGTACAACTTTTAGGTGGTTAACTTTTAACAGATAATTTTAGCTTGCGTTAAATGTACAAAAATGTAACGCTTCAACGATTATCGAGGGAATTCTATCATTACCGTGGCGCCACAATCTGATGATTGATTCTTATAGAACTCGACGAGACAAATTGAAAGTAAAGAATAATGTTTTTTGATATCTCGCTCGAGATATCGTATATCAAAATTGACATAGGTTGAAATACGACCTGGACCAGAAGAAAAATTTCGCTATAGCCACATTTGATGATGAATTCGTATGTAACTCGACGAGACAAATGGAAAATATAGAATAAAGTTTTTTGATATCTCGCCTAGTTCTCGAGATATTGTATCTCAAAAGTGAGAAGGTTAGGGTGATATCCGACCTGGACCAGATTTTTTTTTTTTTTTTTTTTCACCAAAAACGCCATATTTACGCGGTGGAAATGCACTATAGGTGTTTTATTTTCTTCCTAGTGATTGTTGGTAGGTTGAAATATGGCCTGGACCAGAAGAAAAAACACCAAAAGCAGAAGGAACTATACCTATGACTGATTTTCAGCATGCTATATCTCGAAAACCAAGCTAGATAACAAAAAAGTTTATTCATTATTTTCGATTTGTTTCGTCGAGTTCTAGAAGAATTCATCATCAGATTTTGGCGCCACCGTAATGATAGAACTGCTATTATCGATGTTGACTCTTTAACTAGCGCATTAACGAATTTAACTTTTGGATGGTAGTCATCAACCAATTTTTTTAATATTTTCTGAAAGGTTCATTATTGATCTGAAAGCCACACAGGTTTAACCAATCGGCGCAGTGTTTCAAGATCAAGATTCAATTACTCACTGTTACAAGTTGAGCATCAAATTCGCAAGACTGGTTGTAAGTGTTTTACTCGTTTCATTGTAAAGCATTTTCTGAAGCTAGTAATTGGTTGAAAACGCCATTGTGCACACTAATGGAAACATTTATAAAAGGCTGGATGTATGGCCGATAATGCCAATAGACATTGTAATAAATAAATAAAATACCTTTGAGATGTTCGACTTTATTCCATCTATACTACATAAAATTCATTCAGAAACAATAATTGCAGGATACACTAATGAAGACAGAGATGCCAAAACTGTAAAATTTAAGATTTTCGTCTGTCTGTCTGTATTTCTCTATTTTAGCACATCATGCAAAAATCAGTTAACGGGTTTTGACTAAACTGGACACTAAGGTAACTTATTATGTCGGTGGGCACGTAGGATACTTTTTATCCGTATAAATTACAAAATTGGAAATTACTATCTGACTGCTCGCATCTCGATGATCGAATTTTAACGAAACTGAACGCAGTGATAGCTTATGTCACCATGTAACAGATAGTGAAAGAAAGATTTCTATCACAACTGTAAAAACCAAAATGTACTTACGTGACATTGAATCATTCAGATTTATCGTTGAAAAGAAAATACTCGTTTATTTTGATTCATGTTCCCTTTAACATTTTAATCGTTAGATTATTAATCATTTATTTTTCTCTTCTACATTCTAATTAAAATTCCTTCTCGTTTTTGCTAAAACACGACGCAATTACATCAGATTTTTGCAACTATACGTTGCTATAGCTTTTCTTTTACTTCAATAGCCAAAGAGTCTGCTCTACAGAGATGACGCTGACAATATTAATCTATGATCCAACGATATGGTATTTGATAACAGTTAATTTTGTGCACAGAAGAATTTTTCATAATCACTTATAATGTTTATAAAATTATACAATTGCCAAAACCGTATCTATCTGTGCGCGGATGTGTCAAAAACTAATGAACGCATTTCAACGAAACTTCGCATAATGATACCTTATATCTTTAGTTAATATATAGGATTCTGTTTATCACATCAGTTACATAATTCCCGGTGATACAGATGACAAAAGTTTAAATTTTGGAACTTTTGCGCAGTGAGTGAATTTCAGCGAAATTACGAATATCCTACATTATGTCAAAATTGACTTATTGGATATAGTTTATTCAGAATATTTCCATATTTCGTCAATACTGCAGAGACCAAATTCTGGAATTTTTGTGTGTACATGTGAAAATATCTAGCAAAAACAAAATAATTCAGCGAAACCGTACAGGGTGATAGCTTACGTCATGATAGTGATAGCGTACGTTATATTTCGATGTGATATCCACGCGCTGAGGAAATAAAAAAAACGGTCCGCTAATTTAATTTGTTCCGTAATGTAGCCAATCAATTTAATACTGCCTGGCGCAGTCGAAATGTTATTCCTGCATACACGCTGAAAATGTTTTTAAACTGGTCAACAGTTCGACTTTGATATTTAATCAAGATTTTATATATATATATATATTTTATTCTTTGGTACACACTCTAGGCAGCACACTTTCGAATATTTCTTGCAGTGAAGCTATGTGGGTGGGTAATAACCATTAAATATTCTGAATCAATGGCAGTTTCAATGAAAGAGAAAAATAAATAGCGCGCACAAACGTAATCAAAACATTTGCATCACAGGTCTCTAGCCAGTAAACGGTTTAACTGGCGTAGGCTTGAAACCGAAAATGGTATTTAAAATTAATTAAAATTATATTCTGATGTAAACTAAAATAAGCCCTCAGCAGGTTGGTATAATTGTTAAAAGTTGCTCAAACAAAGAACTAGAATTTTTTCCCAATGTTTTCACTGGAAAATAAAAAAAATCAAAGTTTCAAATTTTGCTATCAGTTCTGTCTCAAAAACGCAATTACCTAGAAGTTTGAAGTTTTTCGGCAGCATTTAACATATGTGTTATTTTATTAAAAATACCAAAAATACTTTTATCTAATCTAATACTTTGTAAGTTGCGACCAAATTTTTTTATTTTGCCGTTATTTTGTCATGTAATTATTCCACTTTATTGAATTTGTTCCTTATTCAAAAAGGGCTGCGTCCTGATCGATTGTTTAGACGCTACCAACTATATGCTAAAATAATAAAAATGCACATGATAATGCATTTCTTGTAACATTGAGATTCCATACCAATTCCATCCTGAGGTTCACGCCAGAATCTCTGGCGTGAACCTAGGTCAATCACACCTTCAGCCTCTTTGCTGTGGGATCAGTTTTAGTGATTTATATGTACCACAGTGGTGATGTATTCTCGTGCCGTCTAGCTTACCACATCTCTCTTTGTTAAGGTCACCAGACTACGGAACACTCATTGCGCGTCGCTCGATTCAGTTTGTATTATAGAGCGGCCTGGTGGCTCAGTGGTTGATATGTCTGCCTGGAGATCGAAAGGTCCACGGTTCGAATCACAGTCTCAAGTGAGGATTTTCATAGGCTTTTAACGTGGCCTTCATCTCTGCCACAGCTTGCGTGAAAGCTCCCGTGGTTCGGATTCCACGTTAAACTGTAGGACCTCTAGGTTAAGGCAGTCACGAAGGAGGCATATGCACGGCAAATAGAAACTCAAACCATCGCGGCAGCCGAACTACCCTTTGGGGTCTCCCGGCCTATAAAATACCATACGCATTATCATTATAATCTTGCAATTGCCGGATTTTACAAATACTGAGTACTCTTCAAATTAACCCTAATACTTCCAGAAATATCTGACCATTTCAACTCCCTAGTTCCAAGAATATCTTAATGAAATCTGTTGCCCTCTCTAACACAACTTCTAACATTCTATGTCTGGACTCGCAGTATGTATTAGTCTGTTTTTCTCCTTTAGAATTCCCTATCCCGAGATGATATTTTACCTATAAAATATTTTACACTCGAACAAGAATAAATAAGTAACTTAAAAGGATTATTTTTCCTCAGAAAATGTTTGGCTTTCTAACGAAGTAATGCCTTTCCTTTTTAAATGCAAAGATTTTCTTGTATCCATGCTGTTGACGTGTATTGAATGGAGTTTTATCCACATTCATGACCTTGATATCTAATAAATCATTTCAGTAGTAGAATACCCTGACCACAACGGTATAATTGCGAACTGTATATAAAAATTCATTTATATACGGGAGCAACATACACAAAATGGTTCAGGACGCAACAAAACCACAGGTTATAAATGTGAAACTGATGATGTTAAAGCAGATTAAAAAAAAGAGAGAATTTAATTCAGTTGAGGATGAGAAGGCATTTAAAGAAGTTTATATACGAGAAACTCTTCAAATTCCTATAGTATTTCAGAACATTTGTGGGTTCCCTTATCGTGTGATTTCTCTTTCCTTTCTGAGTAACATCCAATTAGAGATGTACTATGGAGAAACAACAAGGTTGAAAAGTCGCATGAAAGAGGAAATAATAGAACTGGCTAATGAGCTGGAATAGAAAAAAGTAATGTAGACACGGAAGACTATGATTCAGATTTTTCTATTAATGTGTGAAGAGAAAGAAGAAATGGTTGTAGGCGACGCAGATGTAGAGTTGGGGCCATTAAAACAGTTTGATTTACAACGTAACGAGCAGGCGGGAAGATTAGGAAGGCGTTAAATTGGAATCTAGTATTCCCAAAACAAGACAGGTTGGCGCATAAAATACGAGAACCAGTTTTACGGCACAGAGGTTTGTAACATTTAAAACAACGCTAGGAAGAAGTGGTTGAAATACTAGAACCTCGGAGAGAAATAAGGTACTTATAGACACAGACATAATTTTGTTTAGAACTTTATATTTACACATCCGAAGGTAAAGACTGGCGTACCGTATATTTATTAAAATCTGACAACGATTCGAAGAGAAAACAGTTAAATTTATGGCAAGTATCCCTTAGGAAAAATGTTTTGACTGTGTTTAAAAAGACAATATACAAAAAAAAGTTAAACAAGAAATAAATTATTCGAGTCTGATCTACAAAACTAATTGCTATTTTAAAACTGTGGTCTCATCAAAAATAAATGTGTTGGCTGAGAAGGAAGTTTCGGATTTAAGTCTACAGTTAGAATAAAAAACAGCATATTATAAAAATTATAATTAAAAAAAAGTTTTAATTTAAGAATGTTTTAAAACGATTGGCGTGGTTTTGAGAATCACAGTTTTCGGTTTTTTTGTTGCAAATAATTGAAACAGTTGCGCGAAACTAATAAAAGGAGTACTACAAACTGAAAAAAGTGGTAGCTGCAAAATCCGTTTAATCAACATTTGATCAATTGTCTAATACTTCGCATTTCGCTTTGTAAAAGTTGACCTCTTTCATTAAGTCGAAGTTATTGCTTTTCGAAAAAAAAAAAAAAAATTGTGTAATCAGAAATACTGAAAAGGAATATAGCAACGCATGTGATTGTTATCTGTTAATGGAGATCCGGACGGTAAAGTAGAAATAAAGTGTGCGTGCAGCTAGTGGTGGCTGAGGTCTATGTCCTTACTTTAGCATGCGACGTAATCAGCTCTATTTGGCTGGTTCATACAAGGAGAAACTTTTTCATTTTTGTTTTGTTTTGTGCTAATTCTCTGTAACATGTTTCAAACTTATTAATGCATAAACTAGAGAAACACTAGTTTTCTTTCTAGAATTACCTTGTGTCTTATTCTTATCAAGCGTGCAGAAAATTTTAATTCTCTCCTATCCTTCAGTCTCTTCTACCACATCTTTCTCCGCTTATACTGTATTCGTCTTTCCCTCCTTGGTCTTTGTCACCGCTGTCCTCTTTTCATCTATTCCCTACCCTTTTTACTCCTTCAATTCTGCTCCCTACCCCCACGTCTAATACTTCTACTCTTCATTTCCCTTCTTTCCTTAAAGCCCTTTTTTATGTACACAGTGATAAGCTTCACAAGAGATATTTCTCCAGTAAAATTCTCATTCATTTGTCCACATAACATTTTCCCTTTCAAATTGAAGGCTTCAGGAACCATCTTTATTTTAATCTTTATTGTGTACAACGGATCTTCTGTAGGATTCCTTCCAGGTATTTAGAGTTCACAACCATTCCCCAATCTTACATGTTTCTCCCCTACCTCCTTTTGTAGGACTTTTTGTATATTTTTAATTAATTCTCGGTCCATACGTATCACAGAAGGAGTCCAACATCTTTTCTATTCTCCACCCGTAATGTTATTTTAACGTTGCTAGTATTCTTCCTTCGAAAGAAACTCCTCTCTTCACATAAAAACGTTCAGAAATGATATCCACACTTCATAAATTCAAAGAAGTACGTGAAATTATTTCTTTTCTCCTTTCCAACCTATCTGTCAACTTCGTTACGGTATATTCATTAAACTGACCCGTCTTGAATCATGAAATTCCTCTTCCAAATTAACTAAAATTTTATATGTTCTTTGTCTCTATACATTTTTGTACAATAACCCACATAACTATGTATCAGGTCTTGTTCCTGTTCGTCTCCTGCGATGCCAAGCAGCGTTGTTACCGCGATATCTGTTCCACACTAGACACTAGGCTTATTGTGCTACGTTATTCACATTTTTTTGTTACTTTTCGAGTGAGACTGTTTTGTTGAAATATTTACCATATGTTTTGTTAAGTAAAGTGATTAACTCCTTCTTTTCCTCTTTATCTAAATAAAGCTTGTAATAAATCAAAACGCTTATATGTCTTCCTTCCTTTCTTGAAATTCACTTTCTAGTTTCCTTTCAACCTTTCTGATCTCATCCAATAAGTCCGCTTCTATTTCTTCCTTTCCTTTAGAAATTTCGTGATCATAAACCAAATCGATGTGTTTCTTCCAATTTTCCCTACACACGCCTGTTCACTAACCACTCAGTCTACTTTTTAAGTTACTGACGTCTCATTTATACTTTCACATCAATTCTATTACTCATTTGTATAGATTTCAGCATTTTTTAATATCCCCATTTGCAATTTATTATTTAGTGATGATTGGTTTCTTCTTCTATCCTTTTCTGTACCCTCAACTTTCCATTTTCTTGTGTGTGTGTGTGTATGTGGAGACTTTCCCGGCGTACTGATTCAATTCTTTCTTGTTTGTCTTATCCACTATTACCTTCATTATCTTTTCTTTCCTTTGTCTTTATTAATTGCATATTTCATTCATCTTTTAAACAATTCTAGATACTTGTTTTTTTTTTCCATTTCACACTAACACAACTTTTCTCATTCTTCAATTTTACTTTTTCATTGAAGGAGTTTTCCATTCCAGTTCTCTCCTTCCATCTTTTTTATCTTCATCAATTCAGATTCTTCTCACTTCCTTCATTTCCAAATATTATTAGATAATTAATTTATTAATAATTTTGCGGTGACTAAATTATGATGAGTGTAGAAGTCTATTACTGTGTGACGTTTTGTATTTATCATGTACCCATACTGGACTAAACTTAATGTGATTGATCTGTTTCTCTGTTAACTAGACTTCTAAATGTATATTTTACACTTTTTGGCTCTCTAACTAGTACTGCAAAGTACCATACAAGAGGCATGTTTTTTAAGTAAGTACCGTTTTGAAATTTAAAAAAGACGTGCAAATATACATCAATAATTTTATTTTACATGAAAGCCTGTACCTTAGTCTACTTTTCTACATAATTCCCTTCAATATTGAGGCACTTATCATAACGTAGTACCAGTTTTTGAAAACCCAACTCATACAAGTCTGCCGCCTGACTTGTTAACCACTGCATTACAACTGTTTTGACTTCGTTATCGTCTTCTAGACGCTGACCGCCCAGGTGTTTCTTCAAGTGCAGGAACAGATGGTAGTCACTGGGTGCCAGATCAGGGCTGTACAGAGGATGATCTAGAGTTTCCGATCGAAAAGATGTGATGAGATCTTTGGTCTGATTAGCCACATGTGGAAGGGCATTGTTATGCAGCAAAACGATGCCCTTGCTCAACTTGCCACGTCTTTTATTCTGGATTGAACGGCGCAGATTGTTCAATGTCTCACAATAAGCTGCTGCATTGATTGTCTCATTACGAGGCAGAAATTCCACAAGCAATACTCCTTTTCTGTCCCAAAAAACTGTGAACATGATTTTCCGGGCACAAATCGTTTGCTTGAACTTCACTTTTTTGGGTGAATCTGAATGCCACCATTTTATGGACTGTTGCTTTTTGAAAACCCCATGTCTCATCGCCCCTAACAATTTGGCTTAAGAAATCATCACCATCGTTGTGGTACCGGTCAAGGAAAGTCAATGCACTGCGTAAACGTTTGGTTTTGTGCACATCCGTTAACATTGTCGGTACCCAACGTGAGCACAATTTTCGGTAATTCAAGTGCTCGGTCACAATGCCATACAAAACACTACGAGAAACATTAGGAAAGTCATCACACAAGGAGGAAATCTTAAAGCGTCTGTTTTCTCTCACCTTATTGTCCACTTTCTGCACCAAACTTTCATTAAGGACCGAAGGACGCCCACTCCGTTGTTCATCATGCACATTAGTGCGGCCATCTTTAAATGCTCTCATCCACTATCTCACCATTCCACCACTCATAATGTTTTGTCCGTAAACTGCACTGATCTCACGATGAATATCGATCGGTTTTAGGCCTTTAGCATAAAGAAATCTTATAACAGCCCGTACTTCACAGTCGGCGGGACTCACAATTATCGGAGGCATCTTAAACACTCAGTGAACAACGTAAACAAGGAAGAATTAGACTGTAATGGCGTCAGTGCGTAGGCAAGAGATGCAGGTACCCAGTGCGCATGCGCGGAACGCCGACCGTAGCGCTGCAGCCACGGTGTGACAAAACGGTACTTACTTAAAAAATACGCCTCGTAGTTCTCTGTATTGAAATATTACTACCTTCTAGAGCTATCGCTTCATTTTAATAAATGAAATTTTCCGTATGTTTTGCCTGTTATTGTTCTATAAATATTGTGTCGTAATTACCAATTATAATTATGTCAGAGTTTTTTTCTTTCTTTTTATTTTGACTTATCGTAACATTGTTCTACTGAACTTAGGTTTGGATAAACATTTCGATTAATATCAGGTGCATCAAAATTTTATTCTTTAATTTATTTACTATATTTCTATTACTTTTTTGTATCGTTGTTCTCAAGTGCTTTCCACTCCTCTTATGAGTATCGCATTCTGTGCATTGTGCTCTCCATTTTTCTACATACTACCAATCCTACTCCACTCAGTGAAACACCTCTTGCTTGCTTCTAACCATAAAATGTTTGAGGTTTTTCTATTTTGAAGTCAGTAATATGTAAGGACATTTCTAGTTCCATAAATGTAATGTTCAGGGCATTCATATTTAGCTAGTATCCTGTCTCGGTTTTATTCACTTTATAACAATAACTATGTTATAAACATACATTTATAAGTAATTCATCAAAAGTTAATATCGGTTCTTAAAATGATAACTGTTGTTTTTTTTTTCAAAATTTCATTCATGGCGATTTCATATCAAGTGTTTGAAGGAAACTAAAATAATACATTTGAAAATTGTACTCGCATGAATACATATAAAACATTCGAATAGTCCAACTAGCTTAGAAGCTTTCGGAGAGATACTGTTTACCAACTTAGTAGCGTCCAGCATTTTTTTAACATGGAATTCTCAGAATTATTAATAGGAAATGTATAACTGTGGGGAACTACGACATAAAACTTATGGCTAAACCAAAATCAAATTAGCTAACGCTTTCTTAAAAATTAAAACGGTAAAACCATATGGTTACTTTCTTTTATCTTGTTCTTCTTGATCTGTGTTTCATATCTTTAGAAACGAAACTTCTGGAGATCAATAAGTTGCTAATTAGAATTTCACACTGTTTACAGTATCAGAACTTTTCCTTGTGTTCGGATTTTTGTCTTTTTTCCGTTACTTGATATTTTTCAAGCTTACAGCTATTGCTGATGATTTTCAATATTATTACTCTTTAAATTCGTCTTTTATAGCTAAATGATTCATAGCGATTAGGGAATGGAATAGAAAGGATTTACCGGGCGAGTAAACTTAAAATCCGATAGGAGTAGCTTTCGATAAAGCTCTCCGGCCATCCTGATCTGGGTTTTCCCAGATCACTCCACGCGAATGCTGGGATGGTTCCTCACAATAGCCCATGGACGCCTCCTGCCATATCCCGTATATCCGTTCCAAACTATTACCCTTTCGGATAGGTGCACACTTTTTAGTGAATCACGGAGTAATAGTAATAGCAATATGGTAGTAAAAACGTTGCATAAGTTCATCGCCCAAATATTTTCGTGAGGTTTGCAAGTAATGAGAAATATTACGTTCACTCCACAAATTTATCTCAAGTTAAATACCCTTTCAGGTTAAAGATTTTAACTAGTCCAAATATTCTAGGGTGACAATATCCGCCGCTACTCCTGTATATCGCTTTGTTGATCCATTCTAATAGCTTATGCTGATCTAAGACTACACTTTCAGTTAGTGCTGCCAATTCCACGGATTTATCCGTAGATCTACGAATTTTCATAAAAAGTTAGAATTTTCGGATTTTGTTAAAATAGTTACGGATTTTTGCTACTTTTTACAATTCGTTGATTTTTTCTTATATTGGTATTTTGTTAAACTTTGAGCGTATAGTGTTAATGTATTACAGAATTGTCAATAATTATTGTGAATCGTTTCCTTGCAACCGCTCGTGTGAACTAACGATTGAAATAAAGCTCATATTTTGTTTGGATATAGATTTTATAATTTATAGATCTTAAAATACCGTAATACAGAACTATCGGTGCACTCTTTATGTGCAGTAACACGCTCGTTGGCACGGCTTACAAAGCAGTGCCTTCCCAGAAGGCTTAACCAATATCCGAGAGTCAAAGTAGTCGCAGTATTTAACATTTTCTGTTACCGAAGATATGCTAAATTTAATGTCAACAAAGAAAATGTATGTTCCCTAAAATAAAATAAAAAGCAGCAGTGATGAAATGACGATGTATAAAACATGTTCAGATATATTTCTTAGTTTAAATGTAGAATATTATTTTGTATTTCGAATTTTAAAGACCTTGAAATAAAAAGTATTCTTAATTTTGACTCTCTCTTCAATAATTATTGTTTCAGTCTTTCAGTTAGCGAGTCTCCGGATTTTTGTACCAAATCTACGGAAATTTAGTGGCTGGCAGCAATGCTCTCAGTTATAATACTCCAAAGCGATGATGTTACAGCTTCACTTCACAACAGCAAATTCAGTGGAGCCCTTATGACTGAACTCTGTTATTCAAAGATAGAATTCAGAGGCTTTCAAACATGTGTCCAAACACGACACCGATTTTTCATGGATATACTTGATGATCTGCTATGATTTCAGCCTACAATGGTTGTTCGATTCATGTTTTCTAATGTTTTAAATAATTAATTCATGAGAGGAAAGTTTATAAAACCATCGCAGGGTTCTGATAAAAATAAAAAACTAATTAAAACTGCTAAAGCAGAAAATAAAATGGTTAACTAGCAATCATAACAAATTAGAATAATATGTCCCTAGTTTCATAGTATAAAAGTTAGTGTAATTAAGGACAGAAAGCTAGAGAGAAAATATTCCATTATGCTGAATCAAATTGGCAAACTGTAAAAGAAGAAAGCATACCACAATGGGTATTCCTTCCATCCATTAAAATACTGACTCATTCCCCATATTTGTATGTGCAATTTCCCTATCAAAAGATTGCACACACTACTGGGATAAAGTTCTTCTCGTATCACCGAGAACAAAGGCTCACTTTAATAATAAACTCTGTCCTTAACCGAAAGAAAGTACAATCTACATACGAACTTAATTCCTCATTTAATTCGACGGCTCTCACATTTTTCCGTCTGTTATACAACCTTCCACCTCTACCTAACTTGAGCTAACCACCTCTCAATACAACCGTTAACGCCACAACTTCAATTATGTGCTTTATACCTATATTCCAATATATGTCTTTATCTGCAGTTCAATCCTTTGACTATTCCCTCCACTAACCAATGTCTTAAGATGTGACGAGTCGACCTGTCTATTCTTCCTTTGAGGCTCTTCCATAAACATCTTTCTTCACTTATAATTTCCAAACACGGTCATTTCTTACTTCATCAGTCCACTTAATTTTCAACATCCTTTTGATATCCAGGTTAAAGTTTTAAGCTAACAAAATTATATTTTTCAGAAAGTCTCTTTTTGTTACTCTTATCTGCTGGAATTAGCTTCAGTCGTAATTTTACAGAACTGTCTTACTTCTTCTATTACATGTGATCATAATTTTATATTGGTGTCATCTCCGCTATTTTTTTTTTTTTTTTGTCTTCTTATGTTTTGTATTAGTTACAACGCTTTTGCAAGTTTTCTATCCATAAAGTTCAGTTATGTACTAGTATATTTTACTCTTGTCTGCTAACATTACAATCATCAACAAATAGCAGCATTGAACAATTATAGCACGTTCAAACTTTTTTTATCTTCTAGATTGCTTCATCTACAACCAAGTTGGATATAAATTGTCTAGAACCCTGTCCTTTGTATTACAACTCTTAAAAGATGTTTGTTTCTCCTGATTCTGTTCTTTTACTCTACCGGTTATATACTATAAAAATATGACAATCTTTAAATGCCCAACTTCTACTTGTTGCCTGATTATCAAGAACTGTTAATGTCGTGTATTGCTGTCACGGTAGTCAGGGTGTTATCTGTGAAACATAAAATTATATATTTTGGTATTCTTATAAGATTCCTGATTATGAAGATTTTCCATGTTTTGCTCACTTAATAGAAGTAACAGTTATTATGTATTTATAAGTATGGATGTTTCAAAAGTGGTTCCAAAATAAACCTTTTCAGCTATTCCTCCTAGTAGATTTATTTATTTGTTTATACAAAGTTATACATTTCTTGAAATTGTAGAATAATGTTTCTTTATTTTAGAAACCAAAAATTTTAAAATGTACAATGCGATATTTCAATGGAATTTAACTGAATACTAAGTATTAAAAAATGAAAGAACGAAAAAAGAAATATAAAAATAGATTATTAAATAATTGTGAGCAGCTGAAACTGTATGCCGGGTTGTCTTCCTCCTGCTCAGCAGGCGGAGTCACTTGAGCCTCGTCCCGAAAAGGGTTGGATGGGGTGGCTCTCCTATTGAGTAGCCATCTACATGGCGGTATAATGTTTCTCTACGTTCGTAACACTGACAAATGCAGGAAGAATGTTAAAAATACCGTTTCATAGGTATAACATAATTGTTGCAGCTTGTGTGGTATAGAGACGGTTAATTATATCTATTAAGGGTTTACCTGAGGATAGGAAATATGTGAGTCCAGAAAAAGTATGTTTAGTATGGGCAAGATTGCAACTTTATGGCAAGATGTTCTAAATCCCCAACACATTTATACAAATACTATTTATAACGAATGACTCGAAAAGTCGTAGAACTGCAAGAGGCCACATTCTAGAGTGGCATCATTCTCTTTGGTTTCAGTAGTAAAGTTCGTAAGCACTTGCGAGTTAATAATGGGCGATGTTCAATTGTCTTGTAATATTGTCTTAATCTAGCAGAAAGAATAAGAATAAAACTGAAAAGACATGCTAGCTTTGTTCGCGAAACTAACTCCGAATATTGATTTCCAATTTCCGCTATTTGACAATGTTAATAATTTCGTTTTATCTAGATGCAAAATAAAGGTTTACTATATGAAATAATTATTTTTAAATTAAACTTTGCGCCAAAATTCTAGTCAAAGTCAAATCTATAACGTGTAATTTCGGAGTTTTGTTATTAATTAAAAAATAGCAATAGTTTTGATTCAGTGCCAGTGTGCGAAACATTCAACGAAACATCATCGATATGGACGTGTATTCACAGTGGTGGAAGGAAATTCATTTAATCGTAATTTTTCCGTATGCCGCGTTTTTCTATTCGCTTTTTAAGAATTTATAGGAGCAGTGACATTATTTAGCTAGCTGTTACCTGCTACTTTGTACACGCGGGTTTAGAATTTTATTGTAATAATTGTAAATAGAAAGCTGTAAATTACATAAAAGGTTTCGCACAAACTGAATGCGAGAGAAACGAAGCCTCAGTGACCGATACATCACAGAGACTTACACGCGCTATTAGTCTTTTTGTCACCGTTCGGTTAGTTTTCAAAGTTTCATTACAAAATATGTTAATTAGACCGAAAAAAAATCCCATGTCCTTCATAATGATACATAGTATTTCCTTGTTAAGTTTTATCAAGGTCGGTTTAGTCGTGGAAAAGAAAGAGGCCGAGTTACTTTCACATTTATAATACAGGATAATCATAAAAGGATTGAGGAGTTTCAGAAATTCAGACGAAGACAGTAGGAAAAGTTTGAGACGTAATATTGCTAGCCTTGATAGCCTCCAACCCATAAGTTCGGTACCAGCAGTTGTAACGTCAACTTAAGGTTTAGTATTGATTCCTGGGTATATGTAGTATGTTGCTACGTTCGCTGAAAAGAAAAAGCAAATCTGTTTTGTTGCTGGCTGAATTAAATTCCTTAATTTGAGTTAAACGTGAATATGGAAAAAATCCACCAAATGAGAATATACGACGTTGCTGCAATCAATTCAAAGAAACTGGATCAGTTATCAAGCTGAAATCAACTGGCAGACCACGGGTATCAGACGAAACGGTTGAAATGATTAGACAATCTGCAATCAGAAGTCCTGACAAGTCTATCTCTCGTCAGAGTCTCCCGTTAAAAATGCCGGAAAAAAAAAATCAAAAAGTTTTATCCAAAAGATTAAACAGTTACACGCATTTGAATTCCATCTACTGCAGGGATTGGAACCAAGTGATGAATATAAGAAATATATTTCTATTTCACTGTAGAGATATTAAAAACGTTAAAGTAAACCAATCATTTTTAGATGAAATAATTTTTTGCAGACGAAGCTACATGTTTTTCGTCATAGAGATCCGAACCTTAATGATGGCCCTGTATTAAGTGCAGAGTCACACTACGGTACATGTAAACATTTGTGAGTAGGGTGAGCAGAGTGCAGTGCTGTCGCGGCGCGGCGGTATATAAGCGGCGGCCGGCGCGGCGGCCGGCAGTAGCGCGCCAGACATGCTCGCGAGTGCCGCAGTCCACTGCCTGCTGGTGGTCGCGCTCTGTGCAGCCAACCACACCGCGCGGAACTTCGTCGCCACCGACGAGCTGCAGGACGGCGAGCGAGAGCGCCGCGTGCACTACGGAGCCCTCACAGCCAAGGAGACCAGCGTGCTCGACGGAGACAGGTCAGTCATATCAATACCACGCGACTCCACTTTATTTACAAACACAACAATGCTACCGCATTTGAAATCGATTTATTACTGTGGCGTACAACCGCAACGACATATATATTAGTTCTGTTCGTGCATGTAAACGTTTTCATCAATTCGTTAACTTAATCTGTTGTACACGGCTGCAGACACCGGTAGTGTTTACAAATAAACAATAGAACGTTAGACCTGAGAAAATTATTACTTCCAAAACTTAATCGTCACCCAAAAAATATTTCTAACGCAATCTTGCGCCGATTATTGCGCATGTTATAATCCTCTGAAGTGAAAATTACTGCAGTGGGAGACTGTTAAAATAAACACTTCGGTATACTGTTACACTGCATTTGTTTTATGGTACTTGTTCCTAAAAAAGTTATTTTGATTCCCGTATCATATCAACGCAGGACCTAACTCCCACAACAATATTTAATAGTCTTCCTTCATCTGTTCAATTGCTCTAAGCCGTTTTATCGTTATTAAGTAGTGGAATATGGCTTTTGCAACCTTTCAGATAAGTACAAGTATTTTCATTCTCTGTACTAGTCTATGCATGGTTCGCTGTAATTGTTATATGACAACACGAAACAAAGACAGCAATTAAACATTCATTCCCGTGGCAGTGCTTCAACTGCTACAGATATAAAGATCGAGGATATTATCGGAATATATGGATCACCTCGCTCCAAAAGACGGCGGTTTCGAACCCGCTGGAATCAGCTGATCTTTGCAGAATAGGAAGCTTTCACTTGTGGGATGCAAACGAAAGGAAATTTTGAATTAAAACTCGGCATGTTGATAGTGCAGATGCACGTGCTAGACCTGTCACAACTCACAATGCAGAATAAAGCCTAGAAACAGCGTAGGGCGGGTCCTATGAACTGCTCCTCTGGTCTCCAGTGACGTAACAGCGTCTACCAAGACGGCAGATAACCTGATGACCTCGTATTGGCATTGGTACACCACTGAAGGCCACAACCTAAACAAGATTTACATTATCTGTATTTAGACTGCCAAATTTCGCTTCATAGCTAACATTTCTACATCTTGTCTGTCTATCCATATGTAGTCTCTATTACGCCGTGAAGTAGTTTATGGGAACAGTATGAATTTTTGTTTTTAGGAATTAAACTATGGTCTGTGGAGATAGTAAGAAATCATCTTTTCAAATTGAGGTATAAGATTTCTTCTTACATGATTGAGACACCTAATCGTCTTTATGGAATCATTACTTTCATTCGCTGTAGCATTTTGATGTGAAAACCCGTCACTAACCTGATTCCTTATTCCTGAAAATCACGGATCTCCTTCCAGAGTGGTTCAGCACACCGTACCACCATCTTTGTATTCTGTACAGTGTCCAGCTGTGGTCACCAGAGGGGGCGTTACCGCCCACCTAGAGAGTCTCTGGTGCAACAACAATGTTGTAGCGTTAAGGACCAACCACCTCTCACCACTTTACAGTATTATATTCGGCTTTAATCAAAGAAATTTTAACTGCATTCCTATAGTCGTATGTAGCCAAAAAATTATTTAATATGGTCAGCAATTTATTAACTAAGAAAACAAACTGAGTTTCAATAGTGTAACGCAGGTACGGTATTTAAGGTTGCTGAAAGCAACAAACATCTAAAAAAAATAGCGTATGGTATACCATACATGCCAACTATTACGGTTTTCCAGTAAAATTTATGCAAAGCTGTTGTATTTTACGATTGTACGGACAAACTGTATATTTTACGTATTTCCAAATTAATTCGATTGCCTAAATGATGTTATTGCGGTTTTTATGGACGGTTACGATAGGTTTTTATTTCTTTTATGGCTGTAAGCGCTCTTTTATGTGCCTTAAAGCTTCCTTCATTTGACTATAAGATTACGCCAAGATAGCAATATTTTAGTGCAATTAATAATTAATTGATCTACCTCTCTGATATTACATCGATACCATTTCTGAAAGTTGAACCAGCAATTGTTTTAATATCATTTTCTTTCACTTCCGGATAGTCCCGCGTGTGATGTATCGCAGGTTGCTAATTTATGTAACTCTGACGTAACTAAGAAACAGTATTTCCAGACATTTAGGCAAGCATATTCTGTATAATATCCAAGAATGTTAAAACCAAGAAAATTGGGAATTTGGTTTTTTTTATAGTGGAATATTAAAATTGCACGTAGCGGAAGGAATGATTTGACCAGTATTATGATGTCTGGTAAAACCATTGCAAGTTTAAAATCAAAGGAATAGAACCAAAAAAAAAAAAAATCAATAATTTTTTCGCTTAGTTTTTACCAGTGTTAAGGTTAAGATGCCGACTTCAAAGTTTTTAATGAAGGTTATGTTGTATATTTATAAATTTAAGTAAGTGGGTAAGATTTCATTTAAATATGCTGTTTACAAATATCAAAATGCTCGATTAAATTTGAATTTAAAATATTTACGGAAACACAATTTTTGAAGTTGGCAGGTGTGGTATACTTATAGGGGCAAAATCGAATCTTGTTTCAAAAGGTGAGTTGCGAGCTAAACACTTTGGGAGCACTATGAGTTACAGTATCTATCACAAGACGGTGTGGTATTTTTCCTGAAAAGCTGGCGATGAGTAATTTTTTTCGAAAATGGGGTGGTAAGGGAAAATAAGGTTGGTAGTGTATCGTGATTGAGGTGATGTGGTCCGGGCGCGGCGCAGCGATCAAGTTTTGTGTCGGGCAGTGGCGGAGGTGCGCTGAGTGGATCTGTCTGGACGCGACGTGTAGAGTCTCTCGACGCACTGCCCGTGTTCAGTCCGGCGCACTAACCACTCAGCGTCGCCTCCGTCCCACTCACCTTGTCGCCCAAATCTCATTACCTTACAGCCATTACCCGCACCTCCCACTTAACGCTCTGTACCTTCACTGACACCACACTAAGGTAGAACTGCTTACAAAAGATTCTTTTGGGAGAAAGTCAATTACCTTTCTCCACACCAATATTTCTCAACCTGTGGTCCACGAATACAGGACAGGTGGTCCGCACACAGAATACTAAAAATTTAATCCTAATTGAATTGAAGCGGCTACAGACGAGACAATTTCGGTTCCATACGGGGGTTCCCTCCTCACATCACCATTTCGCTCCCAATTTTATTTTACGCTGTGATCGCATGACTGCTAGTTGCAAGGAGCGTCCACAAACTACGTGCTCGGTCCAGGGTGGAGAGGGTATGGCTGGAATGCTACGCTGAAATACGTGTGTGTGTGTGTGGGTGGGGGGGGGGGGTTCCACGTAGTTCTCCTTTCATAACATTTTTCACAGTTAAAATGAGAAACAGAACACACAACACCATGTGAATATTTATTTCATTCAGTTAATTATCTCCGTATGTAATTTACAATAGTCTGACACGAGAAAAATACAAAATGTCTTCTGGAATAAAAAGGGGAAAAAGCTACCTGCTACGTGGGGGAGGGGGGTAGAAGCAAAAGCCACCTAGGGCTACGGGGGGGGGGCAGGGGGGAGGGTGGTTCACAGGATACCAAAACGGAGCTACGTGGTTTATGGACGGTCCCCAAGCGCTTAACAATGGATCCTTTTCTGTCAAAGCAACAAAAAGTAGACATCGTTTTAACAATAACCTATACTACAGTTTGTACTGAGTGAAAAAGGAGAAGACATTAGGTGAAGAAATGTATTTTATTAAGAAAAAAGTTATCTCAATGAGCATATTAACAAGCCTAGAGACAGGTGATTATATAAATTTTCTGAGAGTAGATTCTGAAAGTTTTGCAGATATTCTCCGCTTTGTGACCCCTTATATATACATACATGTGGCGATATTATTGCATTGTTGTGATAATAACTTACGTTTCCAGCTACCACCAAAGAGAGCGGTGTTGCTTTAAACATCAGCTTAAGGCGGGTTTACACGGTTCACTTTTCGTAATCGCCCAGGATGATTGCATCGCAGTGAACGTGAAGGTGAATTCACTTTTCGTTTACACGTATCATCACAAATAAACCATTCAGTTCGCTTCAAGATGGCAACAAACAAACTTCTACGTGTGGGAGTGGATTTAATTTTCAGAAACCTCGCCTAAGGAATTAAAAGTTACATCATGAAGAAACTTAATTGAAAAAAAGACAAGTTTGTGGACAAGAAATTTGTTCTTGCGGCATGGTGTAATGCGTACTGCAGGACAAAATGGCATATAAAAATAATTTTCGAATGTATGAATCAGAAAATTTTGCTATAAAAAAACTCGATACTAATTACAAAACAGGACACTAATGGGAAAATGTTTTCCGGCTATCCGAAGTTAGAAACTACTCTCAGATTTCTTCCAAATGATATCTGCTTCGAAACACATTCATTCTACCTAAAAGCACAATTTACACCACATGTTTCTGATTTTAAGTTAATTCGCTAGATCACCTGGTTCGGATACTTAGTTTTAATTTTGCACTTTATATCTTCTATTGTCTAAAGTCGGAGATTCAATTCTTTAATCATGTCCTCCGTAGCACTATCTCCTATGTTTTTATTTGGATAACATTCAAATTTCGTTTTCTTTAAACATTCGTTGATATGGGAAGATTTTAAAAATAAAGAAATGTTTCTTCTTCTCATTTAAAAACCCTTGTGTTTAAAACAACAACAACCAGACACAAACAATTGCTATGGATCCAGGAGAAGGTTTCACTTAGATATTTTGACTGTT
This sequence comes from Vandiemenella viatica, assembly GCA_031002005.1. Classification (NCBI taxonomy): domain Eukaryota; kingdom Metazoa; phylum Arthropoda; class Insecta; order Orthoptera; family Morabidae; genus Vandiemenella; species Vandiemenella viatica. The sequence goes on along the minus strand of JARYHS010013630.1, from coordinate 132,561,632 downwards.
TACACTTATCACTCTTGATGATTCATCCGAGTGAAACGTTGAAAGTGAACGAAAAGTTGAAGCCGAGCCAACTTCTTTCATCCGTAATCTTGGATTGATTCGCTGTTTACACAGTGCACTTTCCTTTCACTGCGAGTGATTCATCCGGAGTGATTACGAAAAGTGAACCGCGTAAAGCCGCCATTAGTGACTGTTTTACGAGGGCCTCATCGTAGATGTAGGTATTAAGGAACGGCTCTACCAGCCGATATCGATTGGTACGGTTGTTTAATATACACATAGCTTTAAAATTAGGTCTAGTTGCGTTAATGGTCCGGAGAGTTATTTTTGACATTAATCCTCGAGTTTAAAAAGTTTGAGAAACTTTGTTCTAGACGAGCTACCAGCTGTATGAACTAAGAAAGTGCCACTTGGATACACCCATTGCTGTATCAACAGTAAAACGAACATGTCTCACTCTTCCGCGCATATCAGTAATAATCCACAAGGAGCCGGTAATAGTACTAAGCATCTGAAATTTTTCTATAATGGCAAGAAGTAATTTTACATTTTAGTGGAGTCAGTTCTATCGCCATCGCCTTCTCTAAAAGTTCTGGTGGAACTTAATGCCGTAGCACCGCAGATTGTGCAAAATAAAACATTGTTCGATTGCTGCATCACGCACAGTAAACGAAGGTACACAAACACGAATTGAAAGAAAAACGTGTATTTTAAGTTTTAAACACTGTAGACACCAGGTATCGTCTTATTCTGTATAAAAAATAATCCATTTATTATTGTTTTTTATAGCAAGTCGAGCAACTAGACAAATGGAACGGGCGATTAGGCCATGTTGAAAGTAATCGCCAGTCGAAATACTGATTCTGGTAAATCGAGTACTATGCTTATCTGGACATAGTATTTCCAGAGCAATCGCTATGCAGACAAGCATGCCAACTGCCGTATTTCAGCACGTCGATTCCTTTTCCCGACCGTAATTAAGCCATAAAAGCGGAAAACTTTATGAATTTTCAGTTTGTACAGAGAATTTACCCGTGGTAGTCATGGGAGCAGACTCGCTAAAAAAAACTGCAGTTGGTTCAACATGCTGCTTGTTGAGGGAAAAAACAAATTTTCATATTTTAGCTGTAAAAATAAATCACTACAGTGAAAGAAAACAGAGATTAGCTCACCGTCACTGCCTGTATGTCACCGAGAACGGCGCAGCTTCGATCCTCGTCCCGCTATAAAGATTCGGTTTTCCATGTTTCCTGAAATCTCTGCAGCGGTGTTTCCTTCTAAAGAACATGGTCGAATAACTTCCCGTTCCTAGCCTTGTCCTTTCCCACCTCTAATCACTTCGACGTCGACAAGGCGTAAAACCATAGAAAAAATCCACAATATCCGTAAGCATTGGCAAGAAGTATATGATGAACCGTAGTATAGATCTTGTCACGCCAGTGAATGATGCAGTTTCTTATATATGCTAATAGCCGTTGCGCTATTTTTTGAAGGAATTCACAGGTCACTAGATAAAAAAACTCAATTTTTTTTGTTATAATTGTTCCTTTCAGCTGGTCTATTTATTCTGTGAACAAAACAGAAATAGTCTAAGGTTGAATAAAGAAGAAGAGTTAATAGCGCTTGTAATTTGTATATGAGGAAGTACGACTGAGCGCAGCTAAGAACGAAGTCACTAGGTAACTCCTATTAATAGACGAAGCGACTGTATGTTGAGCGGAGTACCAGCCTCATACGTTCGCATCTCAACTTATACCACTCGAGCTTTACATTCGGCAAAAGCGAAATTATGTTAAAAGGCCGTGCAATCCAAATTACATTTGATGGTTAAATAAATCCGGGCATGCATCTGAAGTCACGACTAGCGGGCTGGATTTGGTTGTTCTTTGTGCTTATGAAAATATCTAAAACAAACTCGACCTTAAAATGTCTGACTGATTTACAGGGTTACAAACGGCGGTTTTGTTTTGCGAGAAAATATCGCTTTAACTTCTAATCATCAGAGGCCAAATCAATGTAACATTTTTATAAAGAAAAAAGCTACCAACAATAAAGGGAAATATACATACGGACACTTTTTATTTCCTCTAAGGGTTCTCAGCTATGTAAAGATGATGTCATATACATAAGTCGGCAGAGGGTTCCTGTATTTCCAGAAGCGATTAATAAATGTAACTGAAAAGAAACATGTGCGAGGTACGATACGTGTACCACTAGGTAACAAAGTATTGGTTGCACGTGTACATCCCCATGTATTCACATTTTGGAGAGACTGACAACCACAATTAGTTAAAATGATTCATGTCCTTGTTTAGTGAATGTAACCATCCATGCTTTCTGTGATCACTTGTTTATTACTGCGAAAATATGAGTGAGGACTAACTCTGTGACGTCAGGTCGTAAGGTGAGGCAGAAGCTACTCCTTGACAAGGAGTGCTGTTGTGTCCAGATTTAACGGTTGTATCCTTCATTCTGAATGAATGTCCCTGGTGTGAGAATGGGCTCGGAGAAGAATGCCCGGCATGCCGCTGTCTCTCCCCTCTCCCCCCCCCCCTCTTAATAATAGGACGCAGGTAGCGGCACAGAAACACAATCCAGAAACTCGGAAAGTACCCAACAAGTTGTCTGCCCCGTATATAGTCAGAACGTCAATTATCCGAATACTTTTCGCATTTTATTTCTTACTTTTTTTTACAAAATGTTTACTTCTTTACAGAAAAGTAAATCCGGGACCACATGCTTCCCAAACCTCGTCAAACTGTCACAAATTGAAACGTGTGGAGAGGTCACTTGGCTTGGCTTGTGTAGGTTTGCGGGCACTTGTGGCTGATCCGACCGAGTGTCGGTTTATTGGCACAAATCAAAGGCGTTTGCGGCAAGTGCTTGCGAAGCGGCTACATAGTATTATTTGTGCCCTGACGGCGGACAAAACGAGCGTTTCTTTTTGCTGTGTAAAAGTGCTGCAAGAGAAATGAATAATTTGTCCTAGGAGAATATTTTAAAATTTCCCGAATGCTGCCTAGTAGAACTCTGCAAAGACCATAAAAAGTAGCTCATGTTTGGAGTCGTCTTAGTGAAGTTTTAAATAAAACTGACATGCATATTTTTTTTTAAAAAAAAGATAGCATTTCTTACGGTCACATTTCGTAAAGATTTAAAGAAAAAACAAGATTCTATTCGCTCTGGCTCAGGTATAAATTTATTAATTTAGCTAGTATAGTACAGCTTCTCTGAAGTTGAATTTTCTTTAGAAGTAATAGGTGAAATTTCATTCAGCTAATATTCAGAATCAGCATATCTCATCAGGCAGAAGTTATCAAACTGACCAGATGGCTCAAAAAGAAGCTCATTAAATTTTTCTTCCATAAATTCTCTGCAATCAAAAATTAATGGATAAAGACATTATAATGCCGTTAAAACAATAATTATTATAGAATTCTAATTATAAAACAATATACTTATATTAAATGAAATACATACATGAAGCTAAATAATAATCATAGTTGCATGAATGAAATGTAAATTAAATGGTACGGTTTCTATGGATTTTTAACATTCACGATCTTCTATGCCGTCTTTCTCGTTTTTTAATTATTTTTTTAAAATAAAAATAGGTTAGGCTAAAAGCTATGGCCGACACAACCTAGACGTCCTTCGTGCTTGCTTCTCCAGAACATACAAGCCACACGCAAACGTATGGATGACGATGTTTGGCTCCCCAAAATTAACCAAGCGATTGTAGAGGCTTGGAGTTTGTGGCAAGTGCCAAGCGTGTGGTCCCGGGGTAGAATTCTACTAACAAATGACTAGGAACAATGACTTTAAACCTTTTGCTTGGCGTTATTGTGTTACCGCCGTTGGCTTTGATGTTGAATGTTTGTTGCAACCGCAAAGCTACGAGTCTAATTGCAACTAGTCTTTTGGAGGTTTTAACTTTCTTTACAAATCTGTACATCCCCGTGTTTGCTCCTTGTCTGTCATTGACTTAAAAATTTTCAATATTAAAGCTTTTAAAACAAAACAATTAAAGCTGATTACATGGACACTAGCAATCCGCCCCCAGACGTGACAATTGTGTCAGTTCTGTTTTGCTGTGCGGTAGATTTTTAGTGTTTTATTGACTTATTTAAAATATTATAAGTATGCGAAATATTATTAGAAACTAATTAGTAAATAATTTTTAATTCATTATTGTGTTAAATTCTCAAAACTATACTGTAGTATATTTTTAATTCGATCAAATCGAAAATCCCACTAATATTATAAATGCGAAACTTTGGACAGATGTTTTTTACTCAATCAAGCCGTATCGGCTCAACGGATTTGAAAGAAATTTGGTAATTAAAATATAACCTGGAATGGGACATATGATATATTTCATCCCGAAAATACGAATAGTCCGTTTTGGAATCGAAAGGAAATTCGAATACAAAAACAAATAAGCAGAACGGAAGTATAGACCATTTAGTCTGGAATGCGAACACAGTGAGCAAATAGAACGCAAGAAGAATAAAATCAACTATGTATCAGTATTTTCGAGTCACTACCCGAATAATGTAAGGGACCGGCTCGTGTATTAGCAAGCCACGCGAAAGAAATCGCGTGCAAAAGGTGGTGTAGATACCTATAAATAAAACAGAAATCTGTATGGTATGACCGGGCATTGAAACCTCGTCCTCTCAAATGCAAGGCTTGAGCGTTACCCATTCGGTTTCTGTTATTGTTATGTCATGCAAGGCGGTATCATAGATACAACCGTATACGCGTCTGACGTTTTAACTCTAACGCCCCTGTTATATAGAAATTTTACTTGCGCTCCAGTATTATAGAGCAATTGTACGAGCTGGTTGCATAGAATGAAAGAACTGTTTTTTTAATTACCTTACCTGGGAGACTTGAGGATAAATTAACGAACACTTGTGGTGAATGAGCGGTCAACTTTCGGTGGTTGAAGGAGGGGATGGTTTAGTTTCGAATCCCTTCCTGTTGCTGGCGCCGACTATAATAAACCACGACGTTGAAGAGCCGTAAAGACTTAATAAAAAGATTCCAGAAGGAAAAGAACAAGAAACAATGAAGGCCACTAATTTAGGGTGGAAGGAAAGGATGCAATTCAGATGAAAACCTTTCCGAAACATTTGAAATTGTTGTATGAAAAGTTCTCGAGCCTTCCAGCTGGGTACTGCTGCAATCTGATGCGACGTTTCGAAGCAGCTCTAAGATTTCATCTTCATTTAAGAGTCTGAGAACTTTACATGCAATGGATACGCCGGGAATTTGAAATTGTTTTTTTACTAAGTGAGTTTTGTTTTCATTTTTCTGTGCGGTGGCACTAGAATCCGGTTCCAAAGTATGTTTACCTTCCACCTGTATTAAGTACACCGCAAAATTCCGCCCGTACGCTATAGTGCAAACAGCTATGCTTGTGGTATGAAGTGAGACACAAGGAAACAAACAGGAGGGCTCATACTGCTCAAACTGGTCGTGGTCGATTCTGCATGATACAACTCAGGCTGCCTCAGTTGCGGTTGGTGCCAACAAACTATCCTCGCTGTTAGATCACACATCTTGGGACACTATGGGTTGATTGATGAGATCACAGCCCTACATTGCTGTCTCTTCACATACTGCTGCTCGACTGGTTTGTGGTAGGGATGTAACGGAGCTCCGCATCCGCAAGTGCGAAACTTCCGAATGAAATTCTGCATCCGCAACTTTCAATGCGGAAGTATAGCGGATGTTTTGTTTACATTGCAATATATCTAAATCTTTTTTCTTTGTACGAGAATCGCCCTATCATCGCTTAGCTATCTAGTAAAAACGTGGTTGTTTACTTTCTTATTGTACTGTAAAGGTAACAATGAACTGAATGATGTTATTAGTTATTACCTCAGCACGAATTTACAAGTTTGAAGTTGCATATAAAGTAAAGCGACCTACTCACGGTCCAGCTTATAGGACATCCGTGTAGAACTACCGTAGGACGCGGTCACCCATTCACGCTACTAGAAGGGGTCCAAACGGTCCTTTCCACTCGTACTTTCTAGCGGTGCAGCGCATCAGTGTCTTTATCACTCGTAGGGTGTTTCCTCCATTCAATAACTTCTTATTGGGTGGGCTATAGGAGCCCGTGTTGGTTGTTTGGGAGTCCAACCACTTCCAACGCGTCCTGCATGTAGCCCTGCAACTCCTTTCAAGCTCCAACAAAAGTCTTCATCAAAAAATCGGATCATCGTAGGTCCTAAAAATTGCACTGTGAATGGACCGCTAGAGCGGTGGAAGGCAGATCGTAGGCACGCGAACTCTGTTAAGTTCATATGACGAAGATAGTTTTGTTGATTTGTGCGTAGCTATGTAAATATTTTAATTTATTTGTTAAATCATCCAACGTTTTTTGCAGTTGAAAGAGGAGGAAGAAAATAATATGACAGTGTTAGATAGAAATAGACTTTGTTTAAGCATAATTACTTCTGATAAAAATATACTTATTTTGGTTTTTATTTTTGATTAAATATTAAATTCTAAATTTAATTTTCCACATCCGTATCCGCTTCTGAAAAACATCCGAATCTGCATCCGCATCCGCTAAGATGACCTCCGGTATAAGCCTAGTTTGTGGTAGTCATTATACATCATGAGGAGATGTAAACATTGAGGACTTGAATTGCAATCCTGATATCGACATAGTCGACTTGACTTTATCTAGCTGTGGAGACACTTACGCACTGGCTTTTAAAACCTTATGTTTAGTGATATTGTTTATAGCACATGAGGCGAGTGTGCGGTGTGTTATGTCACGCCTCTATTTCGGACGTGGATCTGGCCACGCTGGCGCATCACGCCACCACCTGAGTCGCGCCAGCCAATGGCGTCACGCCTCAGCTGACGCAATCCCGTCATCGTTTCCTCGGCCGCTAGTCTAGTATTACAACATACCATCAAGCACTACACAGCTACGGAGTGTGTTAGGATCGAATACTATTCAGCCAACCTAGGACTGGGAGACCAATTGTCGATTGCCTAGAAAGAGAGATGCAGTCGGCACTAAATTACTTGTGTTTTTAATATTGAGTCACCTCAAGTCTGTAAACTATGGAATCCGCCAAGATTCGATGTTAACGTTTGGCATCTTTAACAGCGTTCCAGATAAACGTGACATCGTGTGATCGAAACCAACCTATAACAGCACCGGTTACCCGTAAAAACTGCAAAGTAATGCTTTCCGAACACAAATCAATGATTGATAACTCCCCCTCCCCCCCTATAGCTTTAAGCGTCGAGGTCATTAGAGGTGGGAAAGGACCGGATTCAAGGAACGGGAAGTAATTTGCCCGTTGCCTTTTGAAGGAACCATCTCAGAATTCGCCTGTAGTGATTTCCGAATACCATGGAAAACAAATCTGGATGGCCGGACGGGGGTTCCAACCAGCGTCCTCGCGAATACGAGGCCACAGTAAGGCTTGATTAGATTGGTTTTTGAACATGTCAGTACAAGGTCCGGTTGGTGGTGGGTAACGCTTGGGCTTGCTATTTGGTGGAACCTAGGCAATCAAGATTTCGGTTATCTACGGGTTATGTAATAAGACCAGGCTAACACTGGGATGGTTCCTTTTCAAGCAAAGGTTAAATTCCTTCCCATTCGTTGCTTCTCAGTCTCCTTCCATGTGTAGGAGGCATTAAGACCGAAACAAAAAAATAAATTACACAGTAAGACGAAGACTATATCACGGTATAACGTTGTTAGTGAAAAAACATAATTTCTAAATTGTGATAAAATAAATAAAAAAAATCTTGACCCCATAAAGATTACAAGAGTTTTTAATAGGATTCGTGCTGCAGGGAACTGACCTATCGTATCGAGAAAGTATAGAGAAGAGCCTCTTGCTACAGTCCTTATGAAACTGTTGAGATTTGATTCAGAGGTCGGGGTCGGATTGTTTCACTTCTAGAACAATATCTTTCCGCTTCAGTTTATTAACTATTACGCCGACATCATGTTTGTTATACGGTGGAAAGGGATTCCCCCCTCCAACGTATGTAGGTCGCAACGAAAGGAGAGATAAGACTGGAAGCCGCTCTGGCGCCTGTATGTGTCCACTCCTCCCTCGGGAATACACAGAGTCCTGAAAAACACTCTGACACCTATACGTTGTGAATTTTAGTGTATAAACGGACACAAATATTTTTTAAAAAAACCTCTTGATGGAGTAAAAGTTCTATTTATAATTTCAGTCTTAATTTCTTCAAACAGTATGTCATAAATTAACCGCATCGCTCTGAAAGATACCTAAAAACAAAAGCATATTTTTAGTTGCAAAAAATAACAGATGGTTTCACATGACAGCTGATACCACGTGATGAAACAGGTGACGGACGAAGAGAGTGCTAGGGGTGTATAAAGCATATTGGCGACGAGAATCTGATGGATGTTGGTAGAACAATTAGGAGCAGAATATGCAAAGAAATTGATGACTATGACTACAAGCTGGCGTTTGATTTCAGTCGTAAGAATAAGGGATTCAGAGAATGAAATAAATTCACAAAAGCAACGATGAACGATTTTCAGAATCACTGAAAGGATTTCATACCAGAATTCGTTAAGCGCAAAACTGCGTGGGTGATGATTATACACTTAAACAATTTAAATTAAAAAATTGTGAAGTATGTCTGTAGGGAAATCGCTACCAGGGCATGAGCTCGATATCAATCAAATCTTCAGCAGCGCGCATCACTAACAGAAATTAAGTATTTCTAGTGTCATATACGAATTCAGTTTCATATCAATACATACAGAACTTCCTTTCATTCCTCTAGGTATGAACTGAACATAGCCTACAAAAATATAGTTAGTCTCTGTTATACTTTAAAGAGGAACATTTTCCATTTAGTAAACTCTCCTTCTACCCTCTATAACAGGGTTTGTCAAACTTTTAGTTTCGCGTACCCACTATAAAATTTCCCAGACAATTTTAACCCTCCCCCCCCCCTTTTTAAAAAAAATCTTTTTTAAATTATGATTTTGTTATTTTACAAAAGCAATACAGAAACAAAGAGCACAATGTTATTAATTTATATGATTGATCGGCTAGTTTCTTTCAGCTGGTTGAGTCAATTTTATTTGGTTCATGTCCAGTCTCAATTAATCATTGTGTGTGTTGGAAACTCGAGACAGTCAATCAGCTGCCATAAGGTAAATCTTGTCACGAACCCCCAACGATCAACTCGCGTACCCCACTTATAGTAACCCCTGCTCTATAGCACCGGAGCCGTACAGTTGTCGCACTGCCCTCGTTGAGATGGGTTTGAACGCTGTCCCAGTCTCATACCACCACTTGGTCACGTTTTCCGTACAAACGTGCATCGTTTTAGTTTCCAGCGATAGACAAATTACGTTCACTCCAATAGTTTTGTAGATACCTGTAGGTCAGTCTTACGAACGGTGCAGAATATTGAGAAAACCGCGCACACTGCAGAAATATTACTTGGCTTTACTTCCAATAATATATTATAATAATATATTATTTAGAGACAGAATAAGATTATTTTATGTAACAAACCCAGTAGTGCACTCTCGAGTAGTCGTGGTCCCTCCAGATCCCCAACAAGTATTAAAAATTAACGGCCGGGAACTACCAAATGCTGGAATGTTCCGGCAGCGCCCGTGGAGGGCCGGATTAACTTACCGTCTTCAGCCAGTACAACGGCAATACTCGTTAGGACGAACTTACGAGACGAGTTAAAGCGCCAGTCAGCAATCAAACACGGAACGTAATAGATCGACCACGACAGTAAAAGATTGACCGCGGCAGACCCGCGAATAACTGTCACGAAGAAGACACAATGTCGTCAGCTTATTGGCTGTCCAGTTAGTGCCTCGTAACATATTTTTGATTTCTTATTTTTATTTACTCTCTAACAAGTGTGGTGGTCAAAGACAACAGCCGACATTTCTTCGCTACTGCTGCGTAGCTTGGTGGCTGAACTCATTGGCACTTATAAGCCATAAAAGCGTCCAAAAGCCATTAAAACAGAATCTACCCGAGGACTAAATGCAATAGTATTCTGACTAGCTGACGAGAACACTTGCCACAATAACAGTCCAGCAACTCATTAACCACAGTTGTGACCTGTTATCTAGCACGTGTTTTAAAAGAATTATTTTGTAACAATGATGCCATTGTAATTAATTACTATTGGGGAAAGTAAGGGTAGTAGAACCTAAGATCTGTGACTCAGCATCGGACCGAACTCCAGCTGCCCAAGTTAAATTGAGCGACATTAAGCCTGATGCCAAACTATGATGTTTGCTCGTACGATTCTCAAAAACTTTACCATTATCTGATATACTTTGCTCCAAATGAAAAACATGAGCGGTCTGATGACTCGGTGGTTAAGGCCTCAGACTGGAGATGGAAAGGTCTCCGGTTCGAGTCCCTGTTTCGGCTGAGACCTTCAAAGTCCCTTGCCCGACCTTCACCTCTGGCACAGCTTGCAGTGTAATGTGAATCACTCCAGAACGCTTCTGTGGTTCGAATTCCGCGTTAAACAGTGGGTCCCGCGTACTGGTAGGACTAAAGGACTGAGCGTGGTGAGTGAGGGTTTACGATATAGCTTCGCATTCGGGAGGACTCGGGTTCGAATCATCGTCTGACCATCCAGATTAGAATTTTCCAAGGTTTCTCCAAATCACTCCAGGCAAATGTCTGGATGGTCCCTTCAAAATGCCATGGTCGAATTCTTTCCTGTTCCTTGTCCCCATTCCTTTTCTACTTGTAATGATCTCTACAAAGTGTAAGTCCATGAAAAGAAGGTAACGGTTAGGTAAGGAGGAAATGAACTGGCCACCCTACCACCAATACTAGGCCAAGTAACTTACCTTCCTTCGCGAGGGTCCAACCAACTTTCGGGTTGATCACCAAGCTCAGCTGTTTTAATTAAATATATACTGGTTATGAAAATTAAGACGTAAAAATCAATATGTCAGCCAGCACCTTGGCAGTTCGTTGTTGGAAAGTTTAGTAAATTCACTTGAACTCGATTCATGGCTGTTCTAGGGAACACCTCGCGAAAAAAAAAAAAAAAAAAAGTCTTCTGAGACAAAATACTTTTTCCAATAACAATAAAATTAGCCTTATATGTTACGAATTGTACATTGAAGCTGTGTTTAGAAACCATGGCATCAGTGCCCAAGAATTCTGTATAGTTTTTTCTCCCGTATTCTAACCACTCAATGCAGTCTTTTCCTGTAAATACACAGTTAACTGAAGGCGAGTGAAATCTTGTTCTCGAACCAAATTACTAAGTGGGCGAGATCTCCGAGAAACATTTTTTTCCTTTATGGCTTTACTTATCGTCGACGTCGAGGTCATCAGAGTGAGGATGGGACTGGGGACAAGGAGTGGGAAGGAATTCGGCCACGGCCTTTTAAAGCAAGCATTCCGGCATTCGGCTGGAGTGATTTTTGGAAATCACGGAAAACTCAAATCTGGATGCCCGGACAGGGATTCGAACTGGCGTCCACCCCAATGCGAGGTCAGAACATTAAGCCGTCACCCACAACTCTCGGTCCCTAGAAATAAACTGAAATACGAAGCAATAAATGGCACGTTGGTGGGAACGTCAAATAAAACACTCTGCAGTTCTGTGGCTGTCAACCGAGTAGTTGCCTGTTCAGCTCCCGGCAGAGGCACTTAGAGTGTGTTTTTTTTTGTCAATTCCGAAGTACAGATTCGATGTTAAGCTGCAAGTTACAAGACAACTTGGATGGGTACTAAAGCCTCACAGAATTACATTGTAGAGGCGTGTTGTTTTATACTGGACCAGACTAACGTCTAATGTCCAATAACTATCGCGTTTGTGTAATATTTAATGCATGTTAATTTGTTAGCGTCGTTACTAATGGCGTCAGGCGATAGGCTACAGCTGGGGTGGAGGTCTCGGCTGTCACATCAAAAGGATTAACCGCCTTGCTCATGCCGTCGTTCAGCCCACAGTAACATTTTACATTGTTAACGCGGCAAGTACTTCTTTCGAATACTACGGTTGACAAATGGAGTGGGCTGATGAAAAAATCATCGAGTTTTTAGAGGTGCATCGAACGGAAACTTGTTTATGGCGATCCCCGACAGAAAACATACAAAAATCGTCGTTTACGAGCTGATGCTCTGCGACGGATAGCGCAGGCAATGTCATTATCAACCACTATAGAAGATCTGAAAAACAAAAAGGAGACTCTAAATGGGATACTACAGAACACATTTAAATAAATATGAGAAATCTGTAAACTCTGTAAAATACAAATCTACCTGCATCTTGAAATGACGCGTTGTTTCTCGTGTGCATTGCGACGTTAAATGTTAGGGGGCGTCCATTAATTACGTGAGGTGTTTTTCCGGAATTCCCCCCTCCTCCAAAATGACGTGAGATTTTGTCGGAGACACCCCCCCCCCCCCTACCAATCGACCTCGCAAGTAGACCTTTTTTTAGATCTACTATTCTACAAGAATTTCAAAACCTCACGTGAGATTTCCGTTGACCCCCCTCCCCTCCCCCTTGGTGAGATTTCGCCGGATCCCCCCTCCCCTTCCTATTTCACCTCACGTAATTATGGATGCCCCCTTAAGTGTAGCCACGTGTTCTAACGCGTATTTTTATCCGACATTTTGGCGCGCTAATTATTGCGATAAATGGCCATTAGAAGTTAGTGGGGTCCCAGCATTAGGGGATGCATTTCTCTCAGTTTCAAAAAAATTGTCTTTTTTTTTTTTTTTTTTTCCTAAGCTCCCACCATCTGAGCCTAACTGTGATGTTTTCTGACTTAGGGAGCGTGCACAAACAACGTGGCTCGGTCCAGGGAGGGGAGGGGTTCCTAAGTCAAGCCACGTAACTTTCCTTCTATAACATTTTTCACAATTAAAACGAGGAACAGAAGTCACAACAGCATGTGAATATTTATTTCCCTCAATTAATTATCTCCTTATGTAATTTACAATAGTCTGACAAGAGAAAACTGTACAAAATGTCTTCTGGAATCAAAAGGGAAAAAACCTACGTGTTTCGTAGGAGGGGGGGGGGGGGGGGGAGAGGCAAAAGCCACGTAGGGCTACGTAGGGGTAGGGAGGTTCACAGCTGGGCAAAATGGAGCTACGAGGTTTATGCACGCTCCCTTATGAATACCTTAACTCGATGTTGCCTCATACATTTGTAATATGTCGGTATTTCTTGTAGATTGCTGGTTTTGTTCTGTTATTAACAAGGATGAGTATTTCAGTTGCATTCCGAAACGCTAGATTCTGTCCAGAATTTTTTTACCAAAACCAACTAATTCGGACTTGCACGGAATCCTTAATCTGAGCTGGTGTAAAACGTAAACAGATACTTTTCAGCTAAGAAGTTGTTGAAAGTAACAGAAGTGGAATGGCATTCAGCGTTCAGGTTTGATAAATTGTCTTTCACTTTCTTTAGTAAAAATCAAAACAGATCTGCTGGAAACAATAAAAAAGGCAGTTATTCGTATCTCTGACGATAGTGTTGTTTAATTGTAGGAGTAGATAGCGGCGGCAATATCAGAGCTTACCCGGGTGCGACGCGCGTTGGTCCGGACAGATACGGCGTCGCGAGGTCAGCGGTAAGGCTGTCCCAGGAACTTGCCGCCCCGCGATTCCTAACCTCAACACAAAGTTAGAGCGTGTGACGAGGGGCTGTAAGATTTATGCATATCCTAAACTTCTCAGCTTTTTCGTACATAAGAGGATTTCCGAATCTCTTGATAATGGTAATTAATGGTAAGCCCCAATCTCTGCAGTAAAGTCTTCTTATTCGAAACTGTGTTGGCATCTTCACTCCGACGTTGCAAAATAAACGTCTTCACTCATTCTATTTCGAAACGGTGGCTCGTGTTTTTTTTTTTATTTTATTTAATTTTTATTTTTTACGAAGAAGGTGTAGTAATGACAAAAAGAATGTTAATTATGATTTTCTAAAAATTATCTTACTTTTATTGCGAAAATAACCTTGGGGGAGAATTCTCTTCTATTCTTCTCGTATACCTGGTGTTTGTGTTTTAGTACCGCGCAGCCCAAGAAGACTTTATCCTTGTACTGCATGTTTAGTTAAATTATTTGCCTCTCTAATAGAAGTTATCCAAGTTCACTATCCGATCTAATTCGGGAGTAAGATGGCTTGGTCAGCTGAAGTCAACGCAGCAATTAAAACAGAGATTATATCAAACATATTTCACAATTTAGGCAATTAAATTGAACGATCTCCGAAGCAAAAACAGATTAGTACTATCTAAAAAAGAGTCTTCATCTCACAAAAACAAAACAAAATATTACGTTTCGAACAATGACGCCGAACTCGTAAAGAAGTGTATTTACGCAGCAGAGCTTATAAGGAAGTGAAGGTTGTACTACAGGAACATTGGAGCATTTGAAATGCAGTGCTACGGAACGATGCTCAAGATTAAATGAACGTGTTTTAAAAATTATCTGCGAGTAAAGTGACGAGTTTGTGGAAGAGTCTCGAAAAAGAGGAGACGGAATGGTGCATCAGTTTTTAAGATCGAAGGGATAAATTTGTTAGAGGAGGGAAAAGTCGGGGGAAGAAAACACATAGGTAGAAAAAGATTAGAAGATGTGAAGTGTAAGTCAGATAATTGAGGCCCTGCTGAGATGGAGATAGGAAGAGGTGGAAGGTTGCAACAAGCCTGCATCTATACAACGCATTTGACAGAGGGCGGTAGATAGCGTAAAAACGATTGGAGTGGATGGAAAAGTGACTTGCTGGGTGGAAGACTTCCTTAAATGTGGAAACCAGACAGTCAAGGTGGGTAATGCAATATCAGAAGAGGTAGATGTTATTACACCAGTGTATTGGGACCATTGCTGTTCATAATTCTAATAAACGATTGTATTGATGTGTTGAAGTCAGAAGCTAGATTGTTTGCAGATGAGATAATGCTGTTCAAAAGGATTAAAACAGCTACAAGAGGATTTGAACATAATATCTACCTATCTACGTGAATAGTTAAACACAGAATGAAAATAAATGGAAAGAAGGGTCAGCTTATTAACTGTAAATATCTTGGCATAACTTTTGACAGAAAACTAAATTCGGCAAGTGGTAGGAAGAGGTTTCAAAGTCCTTCATTTATTGGAGAGGGTGATCAGGCTGTATACCAGGGAAGTGAGGGAATTGGGTTAGGAAACCTTGGTCAGACCACTGCTTGAATATGGCGGAGAGGGGTGGGACCCACATTATAGGTATCGAATTCAGGAGCTGGAAGGGAAACAAACGAGAGCAGTTAGACTTGTTTGCAGAAATCACCAGAGAATGCAATCCGTAACTGATATCCTGAAGAAGCTGGGTTGGGAGTCATTGGAGGCGGGTGAATAGAGTGTTTGGTTTGGTTTTATAATCACAGTAATGCATGTATGGATATTAGTAGAAGGATTAGGAGTTCTACATGGAGGAGAAGGGACGACAATAATTATAAGCTGCCTCTACAATTCAGACTGGAATGGGAAATTTTATTCTGTAGGTAAGGGGAGTCAGGGACTGGAATATATTACCAGGCGAAATAATGGACAGTTTACACTGACAGAGTTTAAAGTTGCAATTCGTAAAGTGAGGGCGATGGTAGATGGTGAAAAATAATGGTATGGGAAGGTGAGAATGTAGGTACATTGCCACCAGAGCGTTTGTGGTCCATCGTAATTGAAATTAAATTAAATCGAGTGACTGACGTATAGAACCAGTGTCTAGTGAGTTAACATAGTATGTAGAGTAACACACTACCTACGTAGCAGTAGCAGACGGCGGCTGTCGGATATGTGAGCGTTCGCAGGAAGATTGTCCAGAACAAACGTTTGTCGGAATTATTGATCGGCGAGACGGGGGCGAGCGGATTTGTCGGTCGTGTTTTGACGGCCCGCCCCCTCTCGGGTAGGAAAATATTTTCGTTGGCGCTGAGAGAACAAGTGATTGAGTGAGCGCCGCGCCACTTGATCTTCCATTAGGGGTGTTAGGCGACTGTGACGGAGGCCATCAAACATTGAGCGAGCGCCAATCTGCAATGCAAATGACGCCCGCTGATCGGCTTACGGCACATGAATCATGGGAGGGGCAGGTACAACAAGAAACTGCAGCGCGAATTTCGAAACAGTCGGCGCTATGCGCGGCACAGGCAGACTAATCGCACGGCCACGGCTGCGACGGCCCACACACAGGCGGAATACCAGGCCCAGTGAACACGACGTCCCGTCGACATTTTATGGTGAAGAGATGGCGATGGGGCATTAGATCGCCGAAGTTCCGTGTAGTAACACGATATTCACTGAGCTTGTTACATCATTATCAGTGTCCTGCCCTAATGACTGCTCTGCATGATCTCTTCTACTTGGGCCGCTTCTAAGGAAATATTAATGTGGTAGCATCCCGTCAGTATCAGCATGTACTGGAGGGATGTTGTGTTGCCATCTGTAAGCGAAAAGTTTAACTGTGTTATGTGTGTGGTAAGTGTATTTTTTGGTTGTGATGTGTAGTTCATGAGGTGGAGATTGGCGACTGTCCCGGCATTCACCTAGATGACTGCGGGATACCGCCTAACACTTGCAATCACGACGGCCGGTACGCGGGGAGCAGGACTCCAACGTGATTCTGACGCACCTCCCCAATTCAGTCCACTGGCGCCTCGTACGCAGGAGCATTACGCCGTGAAAGAATCCGTTAGTAACTAGTTCTTCCAAAATATATTAATAATAATGATTCCGTGTGGTCATAATGACCTGGTGACAATGTTTCTATTGGTTGCGCATTCCGCCCCTGTCTTAGCCGCCTTGACCTAACCCGCCAGTGCTACCATGTACAGAGCATTTACAGTTTAACGTGGAATCCGAACCACGGAAGCGTTCTGGTGTACTTCACATTACACAGCAAGCTGTGCCAGAGGTGAAGGTAGTGTTAAATCCCCATCCAGACAGGGTTTCCAACCGGGGACCTTTCGTACCCCAGTCAGACAACTAACTGACACTTTACATTTCAAAAATTAAAAAATCTAACTTAGTCCACAACCCGAGGGTTGGTCGAATCTTTGCGAAGGAGATGTACCGAGCTATTGTGTCAGAAGCAGGAATGGCAATTCCTTTCCTCAGGGGACCTACAGTTATCGTGGAATCAGAACCACGGAATGTCCCGGCGTAGGGCTATCTCATACAACCAGATACAACTCCTAAAAGTTCGTGCTGAACACGGGATTTGAACCCGTGAGCTTAACGAGAAACTCTCGGAAGTAAGCATTTAACCGTTGAGCTACCAGACCGCCTTGTTTTGAAGTATACGTGTGCTAAATACTATCAAAATCGGATAAAAACTGCGGGTAGGTATGAAGAACATTCGCAAAAAAACATTCATTTTTATATATTAGATACAAGTATCATCTATACTTTCACTGCTGTCCAAGCTTATAGCTACAGATATACTGACATTACAGAATGTTGGTGATGCAAAATAATCCATGCAAAAGGCGTCCAACGCGCATATCATGCAGGCAACGCGTTATAGCATGTCGGTGACGGGAATTCGCGAGCTCATGGTTTAAACATCACCTAACGCGCCTCAAAAACTATTCACTACGAGCGGTTTAGAGTATATGGAGGATTACAGACATTCGGAAACTGCATGAGTGATGATTTAATTGCAATGGAGCACAGGCTCCGGCGGCAATTTCCCTACACACCCAACTTCCCTCTATCCTACACTCACCTACATTTGCCCTCTACAAATTTTAACTTTAAATTCTTTTAACGTTTTCGGTAGGTTATTCATCATTCCCCTTGGTAACTCATTCCAATCCCTGACACCCTTACCTAAAAAAGAAAATCATCGCACACCCTTATGCCTGAAATCGAGTGCCAGCTTGTGGTCATGGTCATCTTTTCCCTTCCATGCACTACTTTTCATACCTATTGCAATACCTTTCCATGCCTCATCGCCAGTATATGCCCTGTACACTCCCATGACCCTCCTCATCCTCCTCCTGTCTTGCAATGACTTGGAAATATTCGGCTGAGTTAAAGATTACTGGTCAAAAAAAGTCTAAATTTACCGTACCGTTCCTGTTTGAAAGACAACAACACAGCTACAGAAACTTCACTTGTATATTTTTGTTTGCGATTACTTCAAATAAGCGAAAAATGTCGGTTACAACAATATGAAGAAAAAAATTTCATTCTGTTGTCCTTATTTCTCCGTTGAGACAAAAACACTTGGCTAATAATAAGAGGGAAGGGACCATAAAACCGACCAATACAAGAGACCATTGGCAAGTAAACAAGCCTAGTGCCTTGGGCCAAATTTTATTCGGTTTCGCTAATTAATTGAAAACTTGGCAGAAAGACAATCTTGGCATCGAAAGCATGTGAAACGGCTCTCTTAGTATTCTTGTAGAGGAAGGTGTGTTTGCGGCACATGATGTGTGTTGTGCGGTATCGGGTTACTGCTGGCCTGGGGGGTCATCAGGCTGCCTGGCTCGGCCCAAATCACATTCGTCACGCGACCTCCCGTCGACTGCCAACTTAAAACACATCGCAAGCAACACTGTCTCACATCTGAAGTGAAGTGTACGCCACCGTCAACTACCGTCACGAAAATGCCTATAAAGCCGCTCCTTGTGTTTGCGAGAAATCAAGTACTTTACCGTCAAATATTGATCGAATGTGCAGGTGGTGTTATACCAAACCTCCCAGAAACTGCCATGCGGCTAATTAATATGATGTTTCGGTTTTAACAAACCGAGTGAACACGGTGTTTCAGCAAGATTTTACGACGGTACAATCCCCCGTCGCCATCTATGGCGAAGTAATGCCGATTCACATCGCTGGAATATCGTGTGGAACAGTGTGTTCTCTCTACTTATCGGGGAACGTTATATTAACAATGAGCGGCTATAGAAACATTGTTCTTTCATAGCTGTATACTGACATAGTCTGTTGCTCTATAAGTTCCTCCAATCTCAACGTAAATTACTCATATTTGGCCAATGAACCCTTAAATTCAGATCAAGTTCGCATTTCAGCCATATTATGTCTAGCGGCCATGATTTGTGAACCTGAACATTCATGTTTGTCCCAAAAAAAGTCATTTCATGTAGCATTTAGACACTGCATTATGCGTTTTTGGTTTAAATCGACCTTAAGATGTCCAACAACGATTAAACGGAAGAATATGATGAGGATCAGGTCTGGCGGTTATGTTCTATGACTCTATAAACTCGTACTTTGACGCTTTCATATACAGTACGATGCAGTTTTTTTTTAAGTTTTTTTTTTTTTACTTTGACAATGTGCAAGGTTTTATAAAGAAACAAACGAAGTAGTTTTGAGTCGGAGAATAAGTGAATAACGTTTTCACTAAAGGCCCATTTAGACGACCCGACCTCGCCTTCCTAAATCGTACGCCCCTTCGGCCCTGAAAACGGGTCGTCTAAAGCGAGTTCCTGGTCACGTTTTCGCCGCGAGACCAGGAAGGGAGGACGGGTGGAAATTCCATCCGATTTAGGGCAAAATGGAGGGGGTAAGTCGGGCCCCCACCACTCTGCCCTGAAAACTGGCCGTGTAAAGCCTCGCCCGGTTGTGCCCGCACTGTCTGGTTACCCGTTTTCTATTTGTTTGAGATGGATTCATCCGATAATCAAGAAAAATAAATATTGATAGAGTTGCTGGAGGTGTAAAAGACCCACAAGTTTTTATGGGACACCTCACATAGAGTTGCCAACTTATTTAGAAAAAAATTAAGTATATTTGTCTTTTGAACAGGAAAATAAAAAGTATATAAAGGGAAAAAAATAAAATTTAGTTATTTATTGCCTTAAATACATATATTTTCGGGCTTACTAAGCTAGCTATTAATTGTTGATTTCATTTCAGTTTTACAGCTGGAGCCACATTCTACATCTAGTATAACAAAATAAGAAACTCATTTTTAAATTTATGGACGCTCTGTTTCTCTTTTCCCACCATCTTGCATTTATTTAGTTTCATTATATGCAGTAACATGTCGTTTGGAAATTAATTGAATTGTATAGTACACCAAAAATAAATTGTTTTGCATACTTTATGGTTCCGTTCAGAAATAACGGCGAGCGGACACGAGTCGACTAGAGTACAACAATATGAATGGTCCGCCATTATTGCGATAATTACACAGATCAAAGGATGCGAGCGAGCAAATAGATAGCTGGCCGATAGGTACTTTTTCTTGAAAGAGGTTGTGAAACTAGCAGATGAACGTTCAGTTACATGTGTTGTATACTTTATTCGAAATAAAGTATTTTCGCATACTTTATTCGTAGGGAAAAGCATAACATCCAAAAATAAAATATGATACTTTATAATACAGTATGGTTGGCAACTCTAACCTCACGTGCCCTCTGTCATAACAAAGACGCGAGAAATTCCGGACATCTTAACCATCCAACACATCTAAGCGTCTAAAGTGACTGAACATATGCCTTTGTAAATATAATTGCTTGGCACGCGCCTTTTTTTCTTTTTCCTAGGCTTTTCACACAATGTTAAAACGTCAGGGTTACACCAAGAATTTGTGATTTTGATAAATATGGAGCGATACATATTTAATTTAATTATTAGAACTTTAATAAAATTTGTAACCAACTTATTTTACTACTAGTATTATTGTTGAATGGAACGTGCAGAGCAAGACGGATATACGCGTGGTGGTAGGCCGCTAATACGGTAGTACCAGATCGGGTCTGCCGACGGGTCGTCTAAATGCAACACACTGTCGACAGGAGGAAAGTGAAATTGGGAACGGGAACGGGACAAGGTGATCGGGAACGGGTCGTCTAAATGGGCCTTAAAATTAACACTTTATATAATTGTCTAGATAAATCTCTTGTGTAGTTTGTTTTACTCAATCCGAACATTTCAGTTCAAAGTTCACATTGAAAATTTTCATCATGATCATCAGCCTGTTCAATCATTAAATAATGTGACCTCTTAGAGTTATGAGTTGAGGTAAGGCTTGAACACTCTTCTGCAAGTTGAACGATCTTGGACGATCCTCTGCCAGTTAACTCCAACAACCCTGCGTATGTCTTCGTCTCATCGGTCTGGTGGTCTTCCTCTCGATCTCTGATGATCCCATGGGCTCCACTCTAACACTGCTTTCGTCTTTCATCCGAGCAACATGGGCGGTCGCTGCCACATCAGGGAGGCTATATCTGCAACTGATCTCTTGTCGGTTGCTCTCTTCTTGTCTTTTGTATTTAAAGCTAGCATTGAGCTTTCCATAGGTCGCTGTGCCGATCTAAGTTTTCCCTTCACATACTCGTAAGGTCGATTTAAACCAATGCGTTACGTGGACTGCACTATTCGAGGGTTCATCCCCATCGGAGCTCTGATCAAACATTGATTTTAGCTGTCGTTAATCGATTCATCGGAGGTCACGGTCCAATAGAACCCTCGAGTAGCGCCGTCCATGTAACGCACTTATTAACCTTCAGTTATGTTTAGTTCTTCTTCTTTCATCGTTATGCCCAACTGAGGACTTATTTAGCAGACGTGTTTTTCTTATTTTGCCAAAATCTCTTGGTCCTCTCGCTGTCCCTTTCCTGCGTTCTTCTGTCCAGGTGTTATTTCTTCAAATATACTGTTTATTGGTAAATTTGTGGTTATTGACCATGGTACTAAATCTGTATCTGTCCTGTATATCATCTGTGGTTCCGATTTCCCGGTGATCCATTTCTATTTCAATTAGACAATTATTATTTTTCAATGAAACGACCAGGTTGAAAATTTTTTTGGTTAGTCTGTTGTTATTCATTCTGATAATTAGGCCGAAGAATTTAATTCGTCTTTTCCTGAATGTGTCTGAAATTTTTTGCAAGTGCTGATATAGTTCATGTGATTTCCTTTTCATCCAAATTCCTCCTGTACAAACCGCGCCAAAGATTTTCCTCAGAATTTTCATTTCTTACATTTCAATATCTTTAATCAACGATCTACCCCCAATGATCAAAGTTTCCGATGGGTAAAATGCCTCCGGTTTTATTACAGTGTTATAGTGTCTTAAATTGGCATTTAGGTATAGTGACTTTTTATTGTATTTCTTCCAGACGATTCTATAGATTTAATTTAGATATTCGCCTCTTGTTTGCTTCACGATATGGTCCTGCAGGTTCAACAATTTCTCCTATATATCTGAATTTAGTTACTTGAGAGACGTTGCCAAATCGCGTTTTCATGGGTTGTCCATTTTGGTACCACGAAGATCCTTCCATAAAATAGGTTTTAACATACGAGATTTGGAGACCACAATGACAGGAAAGATAAGATTAGAGAAATAAGGTGCCGCAATGATTCTTATATGAATTCTTTTTTCCCTCGTACCATTAGAGATTGGAATGCACAACAAAGAGATTAGCTTTGGTGCTGAGCACCCTCTGCCACCCACAATTTTGTGGATTGCAGAGTATAGATGTAGATGTAGATTTTAGCTGAAATTTCATGTAGTTTTTTAAGAGAGTAGATGCCTCTTGCCTGTTGTTGGAGATAATTGCTAGGTCATCTGCAAATTACTACATTTATTACTACATTTCATGATACTAAATTCGTGACGTGAGAGGTATTCTAGATCCCCGACCACGCTGTGAACGCAGTCACGGGTCTTCTCCTAGTACAGTTACGACAGTGTAAACAACAGTTGGTTCACACAACAAGAGAACAGCAGTCTGTTGTTTAGTGTGCGCCGAGACATGTGTTTTAGACGGGCTCGAGAAGACGTTTCGTGATGGTTGCGGCGAGGTTATCGACTGGCGGCGCGATAACCCCGGCCAGCGCGAATCCGCCGCGCGGGGCGTGTCGCCGCCGGGGACCATCATCGTAAACGAAGGCGTCTGCCCGTAAACGTCCAGCGCCTCGCCCAAACCGGACCCGCCTCTGTCTAACGACCACCAGCCTTCATTACGGCTTCTTCCACAGCAGCTGTACCATTCCATCCACTGGTTACGCAGTCAGTTGCTACTCGAGCAAATTCAAGGTCTCAACTGGATTTCACGTCGCTGAGATTGTGAAATTCTCAGATCTATTGTGTATGACCATATTCAAGAACTCAGCTGTTTATCTTTGATAATTTTAAATCAATTAAAATCAGTTTTTTACGACCAGTATGTCTTTGTCAGTAACGCTCAAAAAGCAATGACAACGATATTACACTCTTCCTCTCGAGAATCAGTACCTTACTAGTAATAACAACTACAAAGTTGTCCCGTGTGAAATCCCTGACGACGTTTGATGAGTTCTAGTGTCCCCAGTGAGATACGACAAGTATTGTTCCGCCACGCGCCTGTTGCCTTCTGGTGTGAAGTGAGAACAGGTTGCCACTGGGTCTGTACCCAACAGGGTGGAACTCCCGCCTGTTCTGGAGTTGCATAGAGCTCTAACAGACTTTTAACACCCCGGTAAACGCAACATTACCAAAATCAGAGTCGTGCTCATATTTCGAGTACTCTACCCGTACGAAACTCTCACAATGAAACAATTTTAGATGAGATTGACTCATATGTGTCTTTTCCAAGCTAAGCTAAGCTTGATATTCAATCCGAAGATTAGAAGTACCCTCCCAAACGAGCTATAACTAGCTATCTAAAGGTAGCCGGTTCAAATCCTTGTCTCCGTGGGGATTTACACAGGCTTTTAACCCTACCTTCACCTCTTGGCACGGCTTGCTGTGGAATGTGAAGTACGGCAGGAAGTTTCCGTGGTTCGGATTCCATATTTTACTGTATATATTACCGGGTTAAATTTGGTTACATAAGGAAGAAACTGACTGTCCTACTTCTGATATCCGTTTAGGACGGTCAGTTCCTTCCTTACATAACCTAATTTAACACGGTAATATACACCGTTAAATGTGGAATCCGAACCATGGAATCTTTCTGCTGTACTTCACATTACACAGCAAGCTGTGCCAAGAGGTGAAGGCCGGGTTAACGGCATTTGAAAATCCGCGCAGAGACAAGGATTCCAACTGAGGACCTTTCCATTTCCAGTCAGAAACCTAAACTACTGAGCCACAAGGCCGCTTCTCCTTTACAAATCGAAATATAATAAGATTATTTTTATGTGCAGACTGTTTTCCAATATATTATGATATCACTTAAGTCAAAAGCTCATCTCTGCTCCTTAACACCGCTTGGCAGAAGTTATTTTTACGAAACGATCAAAGAAGCTGCAGTGACATTAACACCCATAACGCGTCAACACGATTTCATGTTAAGACGATAAATCAGCTGCTATTGAAGCTAATGGTTTTAATTCACTACCCATCCTACCTATATACTTTTTACATGACAGTATAGAATTTCTTGAAGAATTCAAACTATCGATCTGATTTGTTTCTGAGCTAGAAACATATTGGACTTGGATCTATCTCTGTCTGGTAAGCAAACGACCAAACGTTGCGATGCTCTGGAAGCAGTAAAGGTACGGCGGAAAATTCGAGTGTAAACTTCTAGAAGGGTCGGGGACCGGAAGAGAGCGGCGTCGACCGGAAGCTGGCGGTGATGGAGTTATCGACAGAGCACTCAACCTGCCCCGGCACTCCCCACCTCAGTAATACGACACAGCCGCCACTGACCAACCGACATGCGAGGAGCGAACTCAGGCTCAGTCCAAACACCCGCACCGTCGCGTTGTTAACTTCACATGTGAGTATATTCGTTTTATTTATCTGCTTAACGTCTCTCTAACAGCGAGGTCTTTAGAGACGGGAAAGAATGGGGGGGCAAGGAATGGGAAGGAATTTGGCCATGGCCTTTTGAAGGAAGCATCCCGGCATTTGCCTGGAGTGATTTGGGAAACCATGTAAAACCCGAGTATATTCAGTGCCCGTCAACAATGACGGGCTGAGCTCAGTGTTCTACCAATTCATTTCCTAGCGGTCGCTCAACAAAACAGAATTGTTATTAAATAAAAATGACTCTAATTTTGTAGTAATGCTGTACATATTTCTTTCTATACGATCGAATTTATATAAACAAACAACTAATAATTAACATGAGCATTTAAAACAGAATACATAATTTTCTGTATAATTGGTTTAAATCAAATTGAATTTTATAGAAATATAAATGCGTACCCTTAATTCTTAGCTCGCTGTAATAGCAACAGCTCTATGCAGAGAGTGAAAACATCTGTGGCCGTAGTGAGCCGGGCGTCTGACGTCACAGCGTGACACTGGATGGCACAGTGACCAAACCCGCTTTTATTAGTACACATAGTTTGCTATCTCTACTGGGCAGTTGTCTATTTGTTTCGCAGACAGCTGAATGTTTTTAGACGCGAGCTTCGGTTGGAATTATAATGAGGGCAGCCAGCTGGTGGTACTAAAACTGCGCGAGGATATTATCGGCCTGAGCTATTTTTTTCTTATTTATTTATTTTCAACGGCATCTGACGAACTAAGGCATGCAGCCAACACGTGGGTTTTTAATTCATATTTCCACAGTGTATTATATCGTTCATTCAAAGCGGTGTTTTTTTCTGTCAAAGGGAAGTAGGACATGATGTGAATTCAACAGTTAATTAAAACCACCCATTCTACCGCCGCCTGTGCTGATTTATATCATTATTAATCTGTTAATAGGCTGAATCTGTCTGTCTGTATTAGAATCAAGCAAAAACTACCGAACCGACATGGATGTAGTTTTCACAATTTGAAAGCTAAAATCTGCTTCCTATGTTATTGGACTATATGACTGGGAAACGGAACTATAATTCGTTCGTGCCGAGAACAGATCGACGTCACAGATCTCACTGGGTGTCAGAACAGCACTCCTTTAATGGATACACACCAGAGATCACACTACAATACAGATAAACACTCCAGCGTTTGGTTTCTGTTAATATCTTTTTAACTACATTACTTTGATTATTTATTTATTGTAAAACGTTAATCAAACAACTAAATCGAAGATAGAGGAATTACGGAATTTAATTTACCGTAATAGTTACAAACATTCATGATTTCCTACTAGAAGATAAACAAAAGGCAAACGCATCACTACGCACAGCGCGAGAGAAGCAGCTGTAAAGTGCTGATAGTCTGTTTGAGATTGAGGGTCACGGTCAATGATACTGCGTCAGTTTCTTAACCGAGTTGAAGTATTTCGTGGAATGGGGAAGTCTAGTTCTGCTATTTTTAGCAGCGCGTTTGCACAGAAGCCGCGGTGTGTGCCGCTAAGTAGTCACGTGGTCGCGAGTCTGGTTTCAGCTGCGCTGTAACTCGATGCCCGCGCAAAACAAATAAAGCTGCTCCACAAAACACAGAACAGCTCGGTACAGCCCTGCCAACCTCCGCTGTTCACGGAACTATCGAATCCCGCTACGTACGTAAATACTGGAAAATAAATTATAATGAATCATCAAACGATATAACAATTATCTTGTTTTGTGAGCAGTAGACTCTTACTGTCTTACCATCAGGTTTAGTTACTTTGTTTCAAGTTCACAGACTCTATACGTTTGTCCGAAATTAGCAAGGACTCTTTCTAAATGATTTTTTGTGTGTGTTTCTGCTACTTGGTAAGTGGTACCATATATTACCGTTGACTTCCGTTACAATCGAAAGAGGTAGACTAAAAATTATCACTTAGTGGCTAATGGATGATATGCAACATGACCAGATAGGAGAATTTCGATCCTAGTTTTATTTTCCAATATCTGTCCATATAGAGCCGCCCTAAATGATCTATTATAAAATGAGACCAATAAGTTTAAATTATAACGCCTGGAATAAAAAAGTAAAGCCTACAGGTATACTGTTCAATGACAGTCACACTGTTTGAACATATCCGATTAAGAAACAATATTACCGAACTTGGTGGGTGGCCGGTAAACGCTGAGGATGCAGAATGTCACAGATTCGATCCCAGAGCAGTCCAGACGAAACCGAAATAGTTCCTTCTGAAGGCGGTAGTATAATTCTCTCACGTTTCCTATCTACATTCTCTGTTCCAATGACGCCGACCCTCGGATCCCTTAACAAGTGTTAGTGACAGTACGTCAGGGGAACATTGCTGCTCAATCCTTAGAAAGCCGAAGGTCACCATAGCACCGCAATTGAGAGGGCTCTTCTTGAAGGCAGTAGGCTTACCCTTGTCTTCCACAGCTGTTTGCAGGGATGACTGTGATATATGTAGTGTGCTGTTTTTTGCTTTACGCCTCGTCGATGTCGAGGTCATTAGAAGCGGTAAAGGACTGTGGACTAGGAACACAGTTTTTGAAGGAACCATCCAGGTATTCGCGCGAAGCAATTTGCGGAAACTATAAAATACTGATATCTGGATGGCGAAAGGGTTGGTGCACACTTACCACGCTCGGTGCGTTTGGAATGAATGAAATATGAACGAAAGGTAAGGTAACACGGTGCTGATCCGTTCAGGCCGACTCTTCTGAAACGCAACATGGGCTGCCAAGCTTAATACGAATCACCATCGACAACATCGTATGTCGTCACTCCATACGCACAGTGGAGAGGTTTGGAACTTTACCCGGGCCTCTGGTGCACGCTCTGGTGATTAGAAATTGTGCACCACTAACGCTGCTACCCTGCCGGCCCTGATGTTGAATATTTCCTCCACCCCCAAGAATCGAACCAGCGAAACACGCATCAGGACGAAAAATCGGAATGGTGTCGTAACTGCCGGAGCCAATCAGCCCAGAAATAGAGAAAGACATTATTTTAAGGTTTTCGCAATGAGAGTTCGTTCGTCGTTTGGACGCATACTGAAGATTTGTGACCTCCCTAAAGGTGAGCGAAGAGCGGACAGTCCACCAACTCAACCACTTTTACGACACCCTATTCCCCGGTGGAGTTCAGCGATAGTGATGACTGGAGCCAACTCTGTTCTCGTGTTCAGCAATACTGTCAACCAAGGGACGACAGTTGCCAATTCACTTGGCGGGATAGACTTTCAAGTTTCATTTGTAGCTGTAGGTATGGGGGATTTTGTCTTGAATTTCTCGCTTTAAGTAAACACATACAAAATGTTTTATTCCTTATATTGAATATTACAACATATTTTCATGTTTTGAATGGCTCCATACGGCGGCTTTTGACCCCCGGAAAATCTGAAGCCTTTTTTGAAGGCAAAAAAGAAAGTAACAGTGTATTGACGTGTATGAAATTTCAGTAGAAGCTTCGGAGACCTCGAACTGAATTTTCGTTTGTCAAATTTGATGTCATCAATCGCTACCTACTTTCTTTTGCAAATTCTTAGAATCTTGATACAAACACCTGAAAGTTTTCATATTACTGATTACGATTTGCTAATACTAGCAACAGTGTGGGTTATCTACTAATTGTATGGCCACGATACTATTACATTGATGTTTCATAGTGAACTGTTTCAGCTAGTTGCTAGTTTGGCAGTCGACTTATTTCACGGCATAAATGTTATAAATTCAAACACTTCTACCGTTTAGTAGGTGCCTAGCTAACTGGTAGTGGGTTGCTCGTGGACTGGGCCTCACACAGCGTTGTGGTGAGATTGACACGCCCGAGGCGGCCTCGCTCCCGCCGTATATCTTAACGCACTCCCACACATTTATCAGCCCATTTATAATTAAACGCGCTTCTTACAGCTATTCAATTTATGTGGCGAAGCATCGCTGAATACAATCTAATTAAGAGTTACGATTTTTCCCCCGCCTCTTTTTCTACTCTGTTTCACCCTATCCTTTCCCCCCTCCTCCTCCCCCCTCCCCCTCCCCCCTCCCCCTCCCCCCTCGCCCTCCCCCTCCCCTTCCCCCCGGACGCCGATAGAGGAAGGAACTCCTTTAAGTGATTGCCATTAAGTTAATCTAGTCCCATTGTGTGGCACAAAGCATTGAGAGAGATCTGCACCTGTTTTGCGGTCAAGGGCGACGGGCGTCCCTACTCAAACAGGTTCCCAGCCCACGGCTGCCTCCTTCACTAATTCATCTCGCCTCCAGCATGGCTCTTCTCATTCTCCCGCTGTTTAGGTTTCTAATCTTCGTGCGTGTGACGTGTAGGAGTTTCGCACAGGTAATAAGCTAACTCGTGCCTCGGACCCTGTTCGTCTTCTCATTACTGGCTAATGACACCTGTCTCCTACCAACTATCCAATGCATAAAACAAATCCTTTATCTTCCTTCTTAAGCCGAGTTCCCACGATCTCTTGTAACGGAGGCGAGACGGGACGGGACGGGACGAATACTCAACAACACGCCATGGGAACAGGGCCGCCTCTGCTAGCGGAGATGAGACGCAGCTACCCACTCTGAGTCGGTAAACATCACAGGCGTGTGTAGAGGTGGGCTGTTGTCATCGGTTTGCAGCAGCGGTGCGCACCCTTTCTGTGCTGTAAAGTGCTCTGTGCCAAACGACACTAGGCAACGTGGTGGGGAGGTGGCGGCGAGGTAAGCGAGGACTAACCTGCGGCGCGCGCTCTTCCCTACACTTCGGCTAATGAGGTCCCGTCCCGTCTCGCCTCCGTTAAAAGAGATCGTGGGAACGCGGCTTTATCCACAAAAAAACCTCTGACCTGAAATAATAAATGAGGCATACAAGATTTCTTATAACAATCAATTGACATATCTAACACATATTCAGAAGCTTGTGATAGCCATACTAATATTTCACCATGGACTAAGATTTATCAAATTTTCGCGTGTTGTTATTGTTTTCATTAAACCACAAATATTCTACTCAAACTAGTGAAATAGCTAAACAACGCGGCATTTTCACGTTTAGCAGAGCGATATAAATCTACATACTTATTTATATATATATAAAAATAGACGGGTTTTTTCCTATATTTCACTTTTCAGCCACCACTACCTAGCACAGATCACTGATGTTTGTGGGTGGAAGTAGCATGGAGTTTCCTGTCGTGCACAACGTTCGGCCGAATGCCGATAGCTGTGGGGATGTGGGAAGATATAATGATTAAAGTTGGTCAGTGCAGGGCGTTTTCATATTTCGACCCAAAAATTCGTATCTCCGTATACTTCTCTTTCCTGCCACAACTACATAACATAGACCTTTGGTGTTTGTGTGTGGTAGTAGAATCGTCTTTCCTGTCGTGCACTATGGTTGTTAGATGTCGGTAGCTATGGGAGTGTGGGAGATATGGGGGTTGAAAGTGGTCGACCTGTGGCAATTTCATACTTCTGCCAAAGACAAAAGTGTCATGGTGTATCACTTTTCAGCGAAAACTATAGATCACAGATAACTGGCGTTTGTATGTAATAGTAGCACAGAGTCACCTTTCGATCACAACAGCGGCCGAATTTCAGAAACTGTGGTACTGTGGTAGATATGGTGGTTGTAAGTGGCCGACCAAGGATATTTTCGTATTTCGACTGTCTCCGCATATGTCACTTTTCTGCCACAACTACATAGCATAGAGCATTGGTGTTTGTGTTTGGTAGTAGAATCGTATCTCATGTAGTTCACTATGGTTGTTAGATGTCGGTAGCTATGGGGGTGTGGGAGAAATAGGGGTTGAAAGTGGTCGACCTGTGGCAGTTTCATACTTGTGCCAAAGACAAAAGTGTCATGGTGTATCACTTTTCAGCGAAAACTATAGATCACAGATAACTGGCGTTTGTGTGTAGTAGTAGCACAGAGTCACCTTTCGATCACAACAGCGGCCGAATTTCAGAATCTGTGGTACTGTGGTAGATATGGTGGTTGTAAGTGGACGACCAAGGATATTTTCGTATTTCGACTGTCTCCGCATATGTCAGTTTTCTGCCACAACTACATAGCATAGAGCATTGGTGTTTGTGTTTGATAGTAGAATCGTATCTCATGTAGTGCACTATGGTTGTTAGATGTCGGTAGCTATGGGGGTGTGGGAATAATAGGGGTTGAAAGTGGTCGACCTGTGGCAATTTCATACTTCTGACAAAGACAAAAGTGTCATGGTGTATCACTTTTCAGCGAAAACTTCAAATCACAGATAACTGGCGTTTGTGTGTAGTAGTAGCACAGAGTCACCTTTCGATCACAACAGCGGCCGAATTTCAGAAACTGTGGTACTGTGGTAGATATGGTGGTTGTAAGTGGCCGATCAAGGATATTTTCGTATTTCGACTGTCTCCGCATATGTCACTTTTCTGCCACAACTACATAGCATAGAGCATTGGTGTTTGTGTGTGGTAGTAGAATCGTCTTTCCTGTCGTGCACTATGGTTGTTAGATGTCGGTAGCTATGGGGGTGTGGGAGAAATGTGGGTTGAAAGTGGTCGACCTGTGGCAGTTTCATACTTGTGCCAAAGACAAAAGTGTCATGGTGTATCACTTTTCAGCGAAAACTATAGATCACAGATAACTGGCGTTTGTGTGTAGTAGTAGCACAGAGTCACCTTTCGATCACAACAGCGGCCGAATTAGAGAAACTGTGGTACTGTGGTAGATATGGTGGTTTTAAGTGGCCGACCAAGGATATTTTCGTATTTCGACAGTCTCCGCATATGTCACTTTTCTGCCACAACTACAGAGCATAGAGCATTGGTGTTTGTGTTTGGTAGTAGAATCGTATCTCATATAGTGCACTATGGTTGTTAGATTTCGGTAGCTATGGGGTTGTGGGAGATATGGGGGTAGAAAGTGGTCGTCCTGTGGCAATTTCATATTTCTGCCAAAGACAAAAGTGTCATGGTGTATCACTTTTCAGCGAAAACTATCGATCACAGATCTCTGGCGTTTGTGTGTGGTAGTAACACAGAGTCACCTTTCGATCACAACAGCGGCCGAATTTCAGAAACTGTGGTTGTGTGGTAGATATGGTGGTTGTAAGTGGCCGAGCAAGGATATTTTCGTATTTCGACGAAAGGCATGTGTCTCCGAAGATTTCACTTTTCTGCCACGACTACATAGCATAGAGCATTGGTTTTGATGTGTGGTAGTAGAATCGTGTCTGTTGTCGTGCACTATGGTTGTTAGATGTCTGTAGCTATGGGGGTGTGGAAGATATGGGGGATGAAAATGGTCGACCTGCGGCAATTTCATATTTCTGCCAAAGACGCATGTGTCACGGTGTATCACTTTTAAGTGAAAACTATCAATCGCAGTTCACTGGCGTTTGTGTGTGGTAGTAACACAGAGTCTCCCATCGATCACAACGTTGGCCGAAATTCGGTAACTGTTGTAGTGTGTGAGATATGGTGTTTGAAATTGGTCGATCATGAATATTTTCGTATTTCACCCAATGACTTGTGTGTATCCGTAAATTTTACTTTGCTGCCGGAACTACATAGCGCAGAAGACTGGTATTTGTGTGTGGTAATAGTATCGAGTCTCCCATCGTGCACTATGGTGGTTAGATGTCTATAGCTGTCAATATGAATTTTTACAATCACGAACGAAGTCGTGGGTACCAGCTAGTTTATTAATAAAATTAATCGACTAGTGAATATGTATGGTTACCCTGTTTATCGATATATCCTTCCAATGTTAATGCCATCCCGACTCTAGCAGCAGGAGACGCAACGCGTTCCAAAGGACTTTAATCCTCTTACAGTGATCACTGTTTTTCAGTTGGACCTTTGATTTCAAACATTACCTATGTTTTAAGTAGGCTATCTTACTTTAAAAGTGAAGTTGTGCTTCTGTTTGTTTTCATGTAACTTTTATCGCCTTGAATTGCATAAAAACTGTTTTTAAGGACTACATACAATACAGTCTGTGTATAAGTTGTACAGTATGTCAACTACGATATGGCTTATTGTATGCGGTAGTAAGGGAGCGTTCATAAACTACGTAGCTCCATTCTGGCCTCCTGTGAACCCCACTCCCCTCCCCACTACGTAGCCCGACGTGGCTTTTGCCTCCCCCCCCCCCTCCCCCCACGTAACACGTAGCTTGTTTCCTAATGGTTCCAGAAGACATTTTGTACTGTTTTCTCTTGCCAGACTATCGTAAATTTCATACGGAGATAATTAAATGACGGAAATAAATGTTCACATGTTGTGTGTTGTGTATCTTATTTTAACTGTGATAAATAATACGAATGAAAAGCTACGTGACCTGGCTCGGGACACCTCCCCCCCCCCCCCCCCGGTTGCCCAGCGTAACTTTTCAGTCTACCCCTCCCCCTCATCCAGACCAATCTACGTAGTTTATGGATGCTCCCTAACTGATGGCTCTCGTTATCAGAGGCATAACAGCGCTTATCACGCCACACACGAGCAGTGTAATGTGCAGCATATTAACAAAACCAAAGTTGTGGACGTTGGTGAATTCCAAGCTACTTGAGAATATTGTTATACGTTTCCTATTTGTCTCAGGTACTTGTGAAACGCTGTCTGAAGGATAAGTAGATGTTTGTGAGTACTCGATAGTGAATTTCAGATCCTTTTGCAGCCACTTTGTCTCTCCATGCTGGTCACGTAGCGCCTCGTGCAGACTTTTCAACCGACATGTTTGGCCTTCTTCTACCACAGAAC
Organism: Vandiemenella viatica; assembly: GCA_031002005.1. NCBI lineage: Eukaryota > Metazoa > Arthropoda > Insecta > Orthoptera > Morabidae > Vandiemenella > Vandiemenella viatica. The sequence goes on along the minus strand of JARYHS010013630.1, from coordinate 132,528,135 downwards.
TGCGCACCGATGTGTTCCGGCCACGGAAACCTTCTCCTGTTACTTCAGTTCTCTGTAATTTCGTTTCGCTGATGCGTAGTTCAATCGGCGCAAATATTTGCTGACGGCTGTCAAATAATATGCTAAAATAGCTCCAGTGTATGAACACTGTCGAGACATCTGAATCACCAAAGAGAAACGGGAGACATGTATACTAAAAGTAATGGACTCAATTCCGATCTTCGAGACAAGCCATTATTTCATTTCACTTTTTATTTACTTTTCTTTTAACATTCTATTTCTTTTTGGAATGTACGTTTTGACATCGAAGGCTGGAGACCAAACCGAGACTTGAAAACTCGCGTCAGTGTGAAGGCCAGTCCCGAACATTGCTCATCTCTCGTGATCAGTTGACCGACTGTATATGAGATTCTTTTAAGAGACGCATTTTATTAATGTCTTCCCTTCACTGTGAACTTTCCTCAAAAGCTGCTCAAAAATGACACATTCAACTATTCATATTGAACTGTACCGCCATGCTGGTACAGGCAGATGGTGCTGTCGCTCTCGTTGTTGTTGTTGTTGTTGTTGTTGTTGTTGTGGCTTTAGGGCGCGTCGACGACAAGGTTATTAGTGCCCGTGGTCGCTCTCTCATGGTTTATGTTCTTACTACAAACCTGATCACTCCCATTTTCGCACTGCAATCTGTATGGTAATTGTTATCGGGCAGTTATGCGTCCCAAGCGTTGATCGAAAGAGAGATTTTGCGAGTCTGTTTGCGTAAAGCATCATCTTGGTTGTAGAAGAGACGATAATATTTAAATGGGTGCCGATTCCAGCATTGAAAAATTAGCGTCGAGTTTTTAGTAAGGTTCTTAATTTATTATATTGTGTTACACCATAGTCCGGCACATATTTCCAATTTATTACAAGATTTACATATAGTTAAGATTCGGTTTAGAAAAAAATTAATTGAATTTTGTGCACGGTGTAAGGTAAAATAGATGTTAACAAATTAATCATAGTTAAATGAATATAGCTTACTTATCTATTTTAACGATGTGATTAAATAAATTAAATGAGCAATTGACAGCGAGAGAGTAGCATGGGCATTAAATTAGCATCTGATTTTAAGTGGGTGATGAGGGACTAGAACAAATTACATGAGAAGTTTGAGTAGTATTCCTGATACTGAAGGATTTTTGAATGGTATTCCTGATGCTGAAGGACTTTTAATAGTATACCTGATTTTTAATAGTATACCTGATACTGAATGATTTTTTAATAGTATACCTGATACTGAATTTTTTTGAATAGTATATCTGATACTGAAGAATTTTTGAATAGTATACCTGATACTGAAGAATTTTATGCTATGTACGAGCATGGCAGTCTAGCGTCAAGTAAAAACGCAAAACATAACATTTTAAGGCAAAAATTTTTATGAATCGTAAGTAGACATAGGCCCCTATAGGTAAATTGCCGCAGGCATGAGCTGAGACACAATTGATAATAATAACTTGTCGCCAGTTATATATACATGTTTGCACTTTTGTTAGCCAATTCTAACTACTTTTGTCACGTGCATAGAAATAAATTGCTATATGCCTACTGACAACTAGGATTGTCATATTCGGGCCCATTCTTGACGAGACTTGCTGTAGTCGATCTTAGTCCTGGAACAACATCTTCGCAGTAATTACCCTCCCTCAGGAGATGGCTCCTGGACTACAGGTTTCCTCGTTCGGACCATCGGGAATTCCTTCCATCGGATTTCCTGGTGCGCTCCACTTGACGCTTTCACTGTTTAGTTGTCCTTCTGTAAACACTTGTTGGTGTTGTTCAGTCAGTGGGCGCTGACTATGGAGTATGTTGTGTGTTTTGAAGTTCTAAGAACTTTTCTTTGTCTGCTAAAGAGTAACATAATTCGCCATCACGGAGCATGTCAAAAATGCGCCTGCCTTGTAATATTTGCTTTCAGGGGTGTCTTTGTTCTGCTGCTCAAGCACATTCCAAAACAATATGTTATGGAGAGCTCTAGCTTCCGAGGTCGGAGGTGTCGTTGTGCTCAGCGCTGCTGACGTCAGACTACAGGAACCGTACCTTACCTTACATAAAACAATAAGATATTTACAGGATCGTCACCCAGATAAGCTAGGTAAATTCACGTGATTTATTATTGTTCTATGCCCATTTTTGACGATGCCTATTAAAGACCTTTTAACAGATTAATCTGACAGAGTCGTGATTTGTAATATCCTTGAAATAAGCCCTCCGCTTTTACCAAGTGTGGTGGGTGAGCGGTAACGCTCTTGCCACGCATTCGAGAGGACGTGACTTCGGATCCCCGTCCTTATCCATGGTTTCCCCAAATCATTCCATGCCGAGATAGTTCCTTCAAAAGGCCATGGCCAAGTTCCTTCCTGTTCCTTACCCCCAGTCCTCACTCGCCTGTAATGACCTTGACGTCGACAAGGCGTAAAATCATAAGCAAACAAAACAAAAAACTTCTGCTTGAAACCAGTTTTGGAGTTCCAGTGCGTTTCACAGGATGCCAGCCATGGTGATTTCATTGCCAGTTATACTTTTCAACAAACGTTGACTTTTTTATCGGGGCTTAACTGTTCGTCAACGTCGAGGTGATTAGAGCCGGGAGAGCATGTAGAAGGGGAAAGGAACGTGAAGGATTTCCATTGTGGCTTTTGGAATGAACCATTCCGGCATTCGCCTACAGTGATTATGGAAAACCATGTAAAACCAAACTCTGTATGGTCGGAGGGGGTTAGAACTGGCGTCCTGCCGGATACAAGGCAGAAGTCAACCTGGTTCAGTACGTTGACTTTAACTTCTATATTCAAAGTTTCGACCAGTGGGATGTAAGCTTGTGTTGTTGATTCCGTGTCGCCTGCTGAGTCGAGACTGGACACGCGTTATCTGGCTTGCGGCAGGTCTCTGGCACCAAGCAGAAGCACGTACGACGCGAGGAATGTGGCCGAACACACTCACCACGGGCATGCAACACACACTGCCAAGTGCTATCCTTCTATAATAACACCGACAGCGTCACATTTTGTGCGAAGCAAATGAATCAGATGACTCAACAGACAGCAAGCTTATCTTTCTTAAATTACTACGGCTTGATTTAGTCGTACCAAAATCCATAGAATGATGAAGTTGACTAAACCACTGTCTAACAAGTGACGAATGCCTTGATAAAAACTGTATGGAAATACATAGGGCTCCGCCTATTGGTAAAAAGCTTTCCGAAGTAGAAACTTACCAAGCCTGGACGAACGTTTGGAGCTTCTATCGCAATCTGTTTCTTATTTCCAGATGACTGATGTTTATTTTAATAAATTCAAAAATATATCAACTTTGTCCTCAGATTCAGGAAGTAATTCTCATTTTCATACAAACTAAACGAAATTGTTTTAGGGAACTATTTCAGTTTCGCCCTATAATTACACAAGGAAGCTAAGCAGATGGATTGCTGCCGTTTTAAGGTGAGACTCTATGAACACATCAGTGGCGTCGCTTTGTGTTAACGGTTCTGCACTGCCTCTGATGACCATGGCAGTGGCATGGCGAGAGGACCCACGTCAACGTTCTAGAAAGGCACAGCGGTGTTACTGCAGGCGTCATGGTGTGGGGATACATCGGGTGTGACTTCAGGTCACGGCTGGTAGTGTCTAAGGGAACTCACAGCTGTACGTCACGGACATCCTGCCTGCTCATGTGTTACCTCTCGTGCGACAGTATCGTGGTGCCATAACAATGCTCGTCTACACACGGCACGTATCTCTATGAACTGCCTGTGCGATGTTGAGGTATTCCCGCGGCCAGCAAGACACCCAGATCTGTCCCCAATAGAACATGTGTGAGACCACCTCATACTTTAGTTCGAAAGTTTTTTGTTATACTTTTTTGGTGCTATCATCAGTCTTTCGACTGGTTTGTTGCAATCCTCCAACCCTTCCTATCTTGTGCTAACTTCTTCATTTCTACATACCCCTTACAACCCACGTCCTCAATTATCTGTTTCATATATTCTAATCTCTGTCTTCCTCTTCAGTTCTTACCTTCGACTGTTCCCTCCACTAACAAATTAACCAGTCCAGCATGTCTCAAAATATGACCTACCAGCCTTTCTCTTCTTTCTGTAAGCTTCTTCTGCAAACTTCTTTCCTCACCCATCATTTAGAAAACTCGTTCATTTTCTACTTTGTCTGTCCACTTAATTTTCAGCATTCTTCTGTAGCACCACATTTCAAATGCTTCAATTTTATTTCTTTCTGGTATTCCCAAAGTCCAAGTTTCGCTACAATAAAATGCTGTGCTCCACACAAAGAGTTTTAAAAAGTTCTTTCTAATTTCTAGATCAATGTTTGAGGCACTTTTTGCTAGTGCTATTCTGCTTTTAACATCATTATTGTTTCGGCCATCGTTTGTAATTTTGATTCCCAAGTAGCAGAATTCACTTAATTATCACATTGGATCCGATCTTATTTTTATTTTTAATCTTCTGTGATTGGTATCATTTCCGCTACATTTCACCACTTTTGTCTTGCTTTGATTTATATTCAGTCCAAAATCTTCCTTCACTATTTTGTTCATGTCATTGCTTCTTCTACACACAAGTTGAATATTAACGGGGATAGACTACAACCCTGTCTCACACCCTTTTTAACTGCTGCATGTCTCTCATGGTTGTCTGCTTTAATTATAGCTACTTGATTCTTATATAGTTTACAAAGTATTCTTCTATCTCGATATTTTAGACCGAAATTCTTTAAAATTTTGAACATCTTGTCCCACCCAACATTTTCAAAAGCTTTTTCTAAATCAACAAATGCCATAAAAGTATCTTTGTTTTTCTTGATTCACCCATCAAGTATTAATCTTTAAGCCAAAACTGCTTCCCTCGTACCTCGATTTTTCCTAAGCCCAAACTGATCTTCACCTACTATCTCTTCTATTATCCTTTCCATTCTTCTGTATATTATTCTGGTCAGTAATTTTTAAGCATATGACGTAATGCTAATAGTGCGATAATTCTCACATTTGTCGGCTTGAGCTTTCTTCGGAAGCGTGAAGATGATATTTTTATTAAAATTTCTCCTGTTTCATAACTTTTTGATATCAGCTTGAATTATATTTTTACACTATACAATATGCGAAAAATAAGAAATCAAAGCTACGTGAAACATTATCGCTAACGGTCCAATAGGGACGTACCGACAATGAGTTGCCCTCTTGGCCAGAAATTTGGGACACATTTTCCAGAGGATAGAAAGTACCCGTTAATGCAAAAACAAATGTACTTTAGACACAAGCCAACATGAAAGTTAACGTCTGCAATAGTTTTGGCAGTACATTCAACGGCCATTTATAAAAATATCTTTACCGCCAACAATAGCATTTACAACAACAAATCTAAAATTTCTGGCAAGTTTATTATATAATATGTGTGTATTCTCATGCCATGGGTAATAGCATTTGCTATTAACTTCTATGCATCCATCTGAATTTCTAGTCATCTTTCTTCATCGTATCTCAAAATTGAAGTGGTTATACTGAAATACGGGTCTGGATTAGAAAAAAATAATGTCGCCATTGCCACACGGAAAATATAGGCTGTACATGCACAGCGGTTGTTTTGTTTTGGAGATTACACGTCATAACATAACATGGCACTCATTAAAGCAGCTGATTAATTACTAACAATAATTGAATGCTTTTTGTTGTTCCAAGAACATTATGGTTTCAGGCTGCATTTCGACCTAACCACTATCTATCCTGCTATTACCGCTTCAAAATCAAACGATGCAGATACACCTAAACGCATGAAATACATCGCTAACTCATTTTTGGTAATGACAACATTGTCTATTTAAGGATTCAAAGTACACGTAACCTAAATTATAACAATTTCATAATGCTACCTCAGTTTGAACTGCAAGTGTACTGAAACACGCGCAGTAATACTTTTCTGTATCGCGATGTTAAGTTTATTCTTGTGGATAGGTTAAAATGCGGCCTGCAGCAGATTAAAAACGTCGCCAAAGGCACAAGGAACTATACATATAACTGATTTTGACTTGCGATATCTCGAGAATACCGGTAAGCGATATAACTGTTTATCAATATTCACTAACAAAATGCGGCGACACGGTATACCGGGTAGTGAAAACCCTGTACTATTGATACTAAGCACAAAATTACTTACCGTAAACATTACAGTTCTGTTACTCTTATTGAAGAGTTAATATATTATGTAATGGTTTGAGTACGATTTCCGTTATATTATACTTATCAAAAATTCATGAAACCGGGAATGTATGACCAAAGACAAATAAAATATAAAGAATCCAGAAATAAGTATATTCGTCTTTGGTCAGATGCCTCATTTTTACAGTAAATTAAATATCAGTAATGCTTATTCCATCTGATTCAAGTATTCCGTTTATTTATTGCATTCAAGAAAACTGAGAAACTAAATATTCTAAGTCAAAATATTAACCAGACTTCTAAGTGTGATATTTTTTTTAGTTTTTTGTGCAAGGAGTGAACGTCTCAATTACAGTGTGATCCGTATAACTTAATTTTATGTCTAGAAATGTATTCAATTATTTCCTCCATCCCTCGGTACATATAAGTCATTAGCTATTTCCGCGGATTTTAATTCGGGCCATTAGCTCTAAAATTTGAAAATACCATTCAAATTGCTGTGGTAATTTATGCGTGGTGCCCATTCAAAGAAAGAGACACGCACAGCTTACTTACAGATTTATAATATTCTAACTTCTATTTTATTTTACAGTGAACATTTTACCTAAATTAACTTTACTAAAAGAACAATTTACTTAAACTTAACAAAGTACGAACGAAGTCATCCCGAAATCCTTAAGCTACGAGATTTGATGCGATGCTGCATACTAGAGCTTGATTGTGTCAAAAGCAACGAGTAGCGATACGATACAATAGTAACGAAGTCGTCCCGTACGCAGCGCGACGCGATACAATGCGTTATGCTGGCACTCGACTGTTCAAAAAATAACGAGTAACGATTCAATAGTAACTAATACAGACGGGTAGACAATTTATCGTTACTTTTAAAGGTCTAGTAAACAGCACATGATGTTGAACGAGTTTGATGTCTGTAAGTCTAGTTCGGTAAAGTATTACTTGTGATTTGCAACGAGGATTGCTTTCAATGGGGTAGCCTCCAGTCGACATACCATTGAATAATTCGCACAGTAGGAATTTTTAAAACAAATTTCCTTTCTGCTCGTCGCTGGTATCTCCTCCCTTACTCTCCTGAGGTGCTGACCCTGACTGTATTGTATTCCTATTCGTCTAGCTTAAACAGTGAACAGTGTAGATTTTGATCTGCGTTTTAGAATTGAAAATGGAACCATCCTATGCATTCGCCAAAATTCTTTCGAAGAACGTGCTTATTGAGCATTTGCCAGGACTGATATATGAACCCGGGACCCATTGTGCATGCCGCGTCCAGTTTGGTGGCGCTGTTGTAAACTGCCGGAAAACTTGATAACTTTTTTTCACGGTGAAAACATGTATTTGATCTTTCTGTACCCAATTTCCGTAAGAGGGTAAACGTATGTGGAGACGCTCAAGGTGAAAGAAGTCTTCTTCACTTTTAGAGGGTCGCCGGTTTGAGTCCAATGTCTACTTAAAGGGCATTTTAGCTGCGTGCTGTCATCTGTTCTCCCTAAAATTTGCCTTACCGGGTTAGGTTAAGGCTGCCACTACAGAGGCCGATTGCGGAGCTGATTAGAAACTCTGTTCCTGAGGTCCGGACAAGACCACACGAAATGGATGACACTTCATCCCACACAGGACACCGCTGTAGCGATCTGTTATGCGGAATGAACGAGACCTGCGACTGACGAGCAGATGAGACCTGCCTAGTACAATGAGAGGTTCTTGTCTGTGCGGTCCAAGCAGCGACTTTTGGTGTTCGTGGCATATGACAGCAGGAGACAGACTCCAGTGTTTTTATTTACATTATCCCCGCCATCGTCTCACCTGGGTTAACTTTGAATCCTAGGTGACTATGGCCGGCTTTAGGGTGGGGGAGGGGAGGTTGTAAGCGGAGCAAATGTACCCCGGACCAGCCGGTTAATTGGGGAGGGGGGGGAGGCCGATGACCGGCCGTAGGGGTCCCCCGGCCCAGGAATCCACCCATTGTCGCCCGGGCAATCTTTGTTGTAGAATCAGCAAGAGGCCTCACCAGCAGCCGCTTTATAGGCGCTAGAATCCGTCCCTCCCCCCTTTTCAAACTGCGGATATCATGCTACTTAACAGAGCTTGTTTTTTTTTCTTTTTTCTTCTTTTTTTAAATCGGTTACGTCACTGCTAAGAACCTTACCCCGGACCCGCCTGGTCCGATAAGTCACAATTACATTTGGTAAGCGCTTGTTGTCGGATTCTGGAGCATCTAGAACTCCATGAGGCCATGAATCGTACCTGTCAGCAAGGTATCGCGCAAACTAAATGTTTCCGTAATGGTGTGTGGCGCATTAACCTGATATCGATTCAACTCTCTGGTCAAACTGGACCTTTTATGAGAGGACGTCGCCAAGTTGAACTGTCTAGTGACCATTTGTAGTTCTTTATGGATTGACAAAACTATGGGAAGTTCGGAGATGATGATTTGCAGTGCTTGATTGGTTCGAGAAGGATTTTGGACACTTACAACGCATGGTTTGGCCACCTTGATCTCGAGACATTAAATATGTGGAGCATGTTTGAGATTTAATGGTCAGTGCCGTTTGTGCGTTATATGCAGAACTTGTCAGGTGCAGCAGAAAAGCTGCAGCGTCGAATTGCCACAGCTGCACGTTATTGCAATGTTATCTCATCACTTTCGGCCTAATAATCACTCTAAACACGTGCGGGAAACAAGTACGCACTCCTGCTCGGCAAGTAACAGAGAAACTAGGGTTTTAAACCTCTGCTCATCGTGCCAGTCAGTGAGTGTTAGTGGCGAAAATAATCAATTACTTACTTACTTCCTCTTTATGAATATGCCAAAATTCTATTGCAAATTAATTTGTGGGAAGATAAAAATCGGAAACGTCAACATGTAATTGCAGATTGTTCCGCGAATTTGCCGTCACTCCTGCGGATAGGACATTCTAGATTACTGAACAGAGCAGTCGGCAGTGTGAAGTGTACCGAGCAATACATCATCTCTTAGTAAAACCATCGCTCCCTCTAGATGGCAATCTATCGTCTTATAATCAACACAACTGTTTACGCTCGATGGCCACACAAATCCAACAGCCTTTTGCCCATTGTTGTAAGCAGTGTCAACAACGGAGACTTCCGAACTAAGATACCTTTTAATTCTTGGAATATGTTTCTTTAGATGTAGAGTATGATAAATAATAAATAAGTAGAGTCTAAGTTAGTTACTATGCGAATCATCTATCCCAGCATTCGCATCACGTATTGATACTGACGCTTCTCGTTGAACGACAAACAATCAGCACACTGATAATGTCCGTTAAGGGTATACCCGGCCAGTTCACCAAATCCCAGTAACAGCGCGTATGATAAGGTTTGTGAGAAATATATCTGCTTGTAATATTCGTTATTAGCTCTGTTAAAACGATTTGATGTTGTGCTGTTATTTTTACTACTTAGACACTTTAAATAAATAATGGCAAATATGTAGATTGAAGTTTCCAGGCCCATTTTCCCCATGATATATGCTACCTTCTCCCTGAACTCACTTTAGCCTCTGCAACTGTAGTGGTTGCAGTGGAACTGAGTGAAAGACAATCGGCTGGGACACTGTTACTCATATTACATCAGAGCCTGTAATAGAGAAGGCATCGGTTGCATTCGTTACATAACGTGAAACCCTATTACTTTCAGATAGAGAAGCTTAAATCCATTCACAAAATTTTCGTACTGATTTTATCTGCTTTAGTCATTATATACCATACAAATTTGCTTTCATTAAATCTGCAATTTAATTTAGTATGTACTTTAGTTTTAATAAGGTAGTTGTAATTGACGGGAACTACAGAAACGCTAAGCAGGTCTTTTACTCGAAACAATCTTTAAAAATTTGTCTTTGTGAATTTGGTTAATCAGGTGACGTCTTGACTACCTTGTAACTGTATTAAGATTCATCTGCATTCTGTACTTTGAAATTCACATAAGTGTGGGTAGAAGAGAATGCTTTGCGCCTCTGTACTTTCGACTCGAGAAATGAAAGAAGATACTGAAGTGGCTCATAGCTCATAATTTCTCTTATATTATTTCTACTGTTTTGCGTTGTTACATGCATTGTCATAAGAACTGGCGAAAGGAGATGCAACTTGGCACAGATAATAGGAATAACTGATTACAATATCTAGTTGTTTATTCTGGCAGTGTTTAATACTATGTCGCACCACTCCTAAAGTGGATACAGCCAACTGCTGATCTAGTCTCAGGTGGTCCTGTGCATATTTTATAGATGGCAAGTCTGGAGACCTGGCGGGCCAAGAACAGGTGTCCATTACACGAAATCGAGCATTCGGGAAGGCGCGGGTTTGAATCCCCGCCAGGCCGTCCAGTTTTAGGTTTTCCATAGTTTACAGAAATCACTGCAACAAAAGTCCATGGACGAATTCCTTCCAGTTCTCTGTCCCCAACCCCTTCTCACCTTTAATGATCTCGACGTCGACGAGGCGGAAAGCATTAGTACAAATCCCCCTCAGTACACTGCTCGCAGATTAGCCTGCCGTCCGTTCCCACTACCGTAGTTGTATCGGCCCCTCGTGGCAGTTAGAGTTGCAATATTACCCGTGATTGATCCGTGTACCAATTTCTGAATCATTCGTTCTGGATGTGCCCCTTTTCATGACAATGAGGGCACGTTGGCGTGATAGTATTTCTCCTCTGTAATAAGTCAATTCGCAATTTCCCTGCGCACCCATTTTTTCTCCTTTCCTTTACCAGTCTACTTATGCCCTATATTAATTTCGACTTTAAATTTTTTAGCGTTTTTGGTAAATTATTCATAGTTCGTAATAACAAGTTTGCGAATAAATTCAAAACGAAACCACTTCGTCTATACGACATATTAATTATCAATGTATTTTCTTAAGTACCATCAAATGTTTATTTGGTTTGTGTGTGTGTGTGTGTGTGTGTGTGTGCTTTCTATTTAATGCATGCAGAACGGTGGTTCTGATCGTTTTGTGATTGTCAGTGTTGGTATCTTCCTTTTATAAAGCAACGCCACATCTCTTCAACGACGCCTCTTCTTATTTACTCATTGCTCCTACTCATCCCTCTCATACATTCTAATGTATTCTGATGTAGCATTTTTTGGAATCTGTGTATATTCTGAGATGTTCCAACTGTATCGTGCATTCACTGAATGCCTGAAACGTCGCGACGTCTCTTTATACTGAAAATACCTTTTTTAATCTCCATTCAGCTCGGAAATTTTTTTGATATCGCCTAGAAGTGACGCTACTATTTACCATTTCGCACAGTTTGCAACACTAGCATATGGCTTGTCAAGTTCCCAACTTTCTTTGCATATAACACAATGCTTATATAAACAGTATAGCTGAGGCATGAATACATCGTGTGAAATGTTCTTCTTTAAAGGCGTTATTGGTTTTTGGATCTCTACGCAGCATTGTTATCGTGCAATTTTTACTGTAAACTTCAAACTCCATATGTCCGCCAAAATTGTACTTATGTACTCCGTAGTTTATAAATAACTTGATGACAAAGAATACGAAAAATAACTATATACGTTTGTAGGGTCCAATTTAATGTGTTAATTATCCAAAATGAACAGTATTAACCAAAGTAATAATAATGTTTGCATGTCAGTTTTCGATACTTACTAGTGCATGCGGATTTAGGATACCAATAAACAAACCTATGCATCGACTGATCCGTAATATCTTATAGCTGTATGGGTTGCCGCAATAGTCGCTTAAGTCCAAATAGCTTTAACCTAACTGGCGCTGGTGTGAGGTTCAGCCACAGAAACCAATGACGCAGCCCTTCACTTATGATTTCATTCTATTAATCGAAATGAATATGTTCTGTGTATTTCGATGTACGAGTAAAAGAGTGTGAAAGCTACATACAGGAAACTACTTGAATTAATATAAAGCTAAACCTTAACTGTTCATTATTTTTGCGGCCATGGTACTGTTGAGATATCTGGTGAATCTCTGATGATTTATGATGTGGGCAGGGTTGCCTCACATAAAAATATTACTGACACGGGGAACTGATTACAATCAAACACCACAACTTGCTGTGTTCTGAAGATCTATTGTAAGGCACGAGTAACACAATACATGCACGTTGCATTGAATTTTGGAAAGCTGTATCAGACTAAATGTCCACAAGCTGAGCAGTCGCTGAGGACAGTAGAGGATTTTCGTTTCGCCTTTGATCTTTAGTGGTTTATATCAATTAAAAAAAAGTTCATTTGCACTAATTCGCCTATTGATTATAGACTAGAAACATTTGTTACATATCTATTCACTTGTATCTCAGCGTATAAAAGAATTTCTTACAGTATCATAATTTTAGATTTAATTTATCATCACCGTGATGGAAGCCTCCTGTCCCGGTTTTGTTCTTCACCCATGCTGCCCAATTCAGTTCAGTATCTTGCGAACCCCATCATTAAGCCGCCTCTTTCCTTGCTATTTAATATTGCGCTTACCTTTGGTATTCTCTGCTTATTGGTTTACTTCATATGCTCATACTTCCTTAGACCCCGTTGCGCTGTGCTATCCTGTACGGCTTTCTCATTTGCTGCGTTCATTTCGCAACTTGCCTAGTCTAGTTGTAATATGCAGTTTCATCTCCGTGGCCTGGATTCTACGCTACTAATCCGTACGTAGTAAAACTAATTACACATTTCACTGTTGACTGGGTGGCACGCAGTACCTCCGGCAAGTCCCTGCTCCATTATAAGTGCTCCGACAGACCTTCAAGGATTCCTGCACTTTGTGACGTAAATACGTCTTTCTAGTTCGGTACTGGCTGCCATCGGAGAATAGTGAACGACGAAAAAACCGTCCAGTTTGAAACAATTAGTACTTAGTAACTACTGAACGAAGGACGATAAGGTGGAGAAAGTTTGACAGACAAGCTTGAAAGGGTCAAATATATTAATCGGCATATCTACACCCCTCCCCCCCTCCCTTCCAACGCGGGAACGGGAGGCGATTGGTAGGGTAAACAAAGGGCGGTTCAGCGCATGGGGAACGGCCTTATAGACTGAACCTCGCAAACCAATATGAAATACTCTACGCGGGAGTGGGGAAGGACAATTTAGGACCATGTCGATATTGATTACAGTAAATATCGAAAAAATGTCACACTTGGAAAGTGAAAACTTCAAAGTAGGTGGTAAGGAAGTTGAAGCACGACCAACGGGACACAGGCAGAATGAGGAAAATGCGGAGAGGTGTATGAAAGCCAGAAAACTACAAGGAGTCACACAGTTGAGTCAGGCGTCGATGGGGTGAGAGTTACGGCAAATGAAATATTATTACTTATTTTTAAAAATTTTGGCCTCACATTCAGGAGGACGCGGGTTCGAATCCAGATTTGGGTTTTCCATGGTTTCCCCAGATCACTTTAGGTGAATGGCGGGATGCTTCCTTAAAAAGGCCATGTCCGAATTCTTTCCCGTTCCTTGTCCCCCATCCCATCCCGCCTCTAATGACCACGCTGTCGACGAGGCTTAAAGACCAAGCAAAAAAAACATTATTTTAAAAAAGACGTATTGACGTTAAAAGTTGCGATAGTAGCTCTGAGCACTAACTACCACAAATATTTTGCTTTTTTTAATTTCCTTGCTATTTCTTTCATTTTCTTTTATCACATATCACGGATGATTGAAATTTATATCATTCAGTAAGTAATATTCGCACATCAAATTTCCTATGTTACTTCCGTATTGTAGTTACTATTTCGCTGGTTAATTTTGCAAAGAATCGTAGCGTCTAAGAAGACATAAGTTACTGTCTTGAATCATGTTGTTTTCGCAGCTTTCTTCTGTCATCATATTATCAGCAAAGATGATAGCTTTGACGTTTTAATCCGCGATCTCACTCTTCAGCTAATGTAGTGTTTAATGAATAAAGACGGGGGTAGAGGGCTTTCTTGTTTGAGGCAATGTTGACATCTGAATTACACTTTTCCCTGCCATCGGATACTTCCTTGCAGATGGTGCCTGCTTGAGTTATAGTTTAGACAGCGGGTGTTGCTGAATGTGGTGTCGTTGTTGCAGGCCCGGCGTGACGCTGCGGCAGGTGAGTGACGGGCGCCACTTCATCCAGCTGATCTACGGCGCCGACGGGGACCTGCGCGACTGCGAGTACGTGCGGCAGCGCCGCGCCGTGCAGGACTTCCTGCGCTCCTTCCACGCGGACGTGCAGCGCGCAGCCTCGGGGCACGCTGCGGGGCCGCCGCTCAACAACGTCACCTTCCAGGTCACCACCAAACAGCTCTCGCCTCGCATTCCAATCATCCTCCAAACATCCAGATTCCACAAATCACTCCAGTGCAATGACGGGACGGTTCGCTCAAAACGCCATGGCCGAATTCCTTCAGATTGGTTGCACCCATTCCTTTCCCGCCTCTAATAAGGGAGTGTACATAAACTACGTGGCTTGGTCTAGGGGAAGGAGGGGTTGGTTGGAAAGCTACGCTGGGCTACGTAGGGGGAGGTGAGGGGGAATTCCTAGCCACGCCACGTAGCTTTTCAATCATGTTATTTGTCACAGAATAATGCACAGAACACACAACAGCATGTTATTATTTTTCCGTCATTTAATTATATCCGTATGTAATTTACGGTAGACTGACAAGGGAAAACATTACAAAATGTCATCTGGAATCAATAGGGGAAAAAGCTACATACCACACGGGGAGGGGGGGGGGGGGGAGCGTGGGAAGGGGTAGAGGCAAAAGCCACGTATGACTACGTGGGGGACGGGGGTTCACAGGAGGCCAAAATACAGCTACGTAGTTTATGGACGCACCCTAACTTCGACGAGGCGCAAAGCCATAAGCAATATATATTAAATAAAAAATAAGAAGAAAAATTAAAAAGCCGATAATCTCTATAAATGATAGATATTTTCTCTGTACAATCAAATTTTTCTTGGCTTTTATTTACTCCGTACACGTTTCACTAACTTTTCGGCTGCATCTTCAGAAGTTGTATATGTGTTTTTTTCATATTTTTCATTCTCAGAATTATTCACTGTCCTTCTTTATTCTTCTCATTTTGAAAGTGTTTGATTCCTCCGAAGTTCTTTTTTTTTTTAACATTCAATCAAGTAGTAAAACACACAGCGAGGCGCAGGATATACGCACAGTTTTAGCATGCATATAGTGACAGGTCCTGCTGTTAAAACTATGAAAATTATAAACTAATGGTCTATGCAACGTTCCTCTATGAACACATTGCCCAGGCCCGATAGTATAGGTTTACCATGTGGGGTGCTGTTTCTGTTGTGGATGACAGATGAAAGAGGGGAGAGGGCAAAAGTCGGTGCTGGCCCATTCAGGCCTACTCTTCCCAAACACACCAAGGGACCACCGAGCTTAACGTATCCACCCGATGGTGCAATCCTAATCAAGAGGGCCGTATGCACTTACTGCATACGCTCTGTGGAGAGGTTTGTGATTTATCACAGGACTTTGTTGCACAATCTGGTGATTAGGAATCGCCTGCACCATCAGCACTGGAACCAGCTACCCCCGCGTGGGCGCCCGACACCATCACGGTGCCGCAGCCAGCTGAGCCAACGGGACGCGACACTGTTGCTATACTTAAATTCACTTTGATTAAAGCATGAAAAGAATTCAAAAGTCATTCAAAATCAGTACAACACACCAAGAACTATGACCCACAGACCAAACACATGGAAACTTATTTAAATACGTGTAACCGCTGAGAGCCACAGTGCGCGAGTTCTGGTTCGACTCGTCCACGTGAATGTTGGAATCTCCGCCTCGTAGGCTACACACTTCACGAACAAAAAATACACTTATCATACAGAACACAACTACACGTTACGCAGACACTACATCCCACCCTTCGGATAAGAACTCCAGATCTGGTTGCAACTGTGGTGGAACTTGCCCGCTCTCTAACAGTTCCTAACAGGTAGTTGGTGTCTACGTACTGCACACTGGCTCTAACGAGAAGAAGAAATATGCTCCGAGAAGTGGAGTGATACGCCAACGGAGAAACTAATAGCAAACAAAAACTCAGTCCTACTAACCGGATATTTATCTACTCTAATATTATAAATGCTAAATTAACTCCGTCTCTCTGTCTGTTATGTTTCCACGACTAAACGGCTAAACCGACGTTGATGAAATTTGACAAGGGAATAGTATGTGTTATTAGGAAGGATATGCGATATTTTTTTCTGGATAAATAACATATTTTGTTATTAAATTTTGAAAACTAACTGAACAGTGACAAACAGACGGATAGCGAGTATAAGGGTCTGTAATGCTACATCGGTCAGGCTTTATTTCTCTTGCAGGCAGTTTGATGATTTGTTCATAAATTTCATGTTCAGACACAACATGTTATGTAGTATTGGTGTGGATTTGCGCTGCATCGGTCTATCATTTTTACTTATAAGGATTATTTTTAAATATGTTACAAATTTATTCATTTCATGACAAGATTCAGGGGTAGAATCGTATGGTGATGTTTTCATGAGACAGATTCAGTGGTAGAATCGTATGGTGATGTTTTCATGAGACAGATTCAGTGGTAGAATCGTATGGTGCTGTTTTCATGAGACAGATTCAGTGGTAGAATCGTATGGTGATGTTTTCATGAGACAGATTCAGTGGTAGAATCGTATGGTGCTGTTTTCATGAGACAGATTCAGTGGTAGAATCGTATGGTGCTGTTTTAATGAGACAGATTCAGTGGTAGAATCGTATGGTGATGTTTTCATGAGACAGATTCAGTGGTAGAATCGTATGGTGATGTTTTCATGAGACAGATTCAGTGGTAGAACCGTATGGTGCTGTTTTCATGAGACAGATTCAGTGGCAGAATCGTATGGTGATGTTTTCATGAGACAGATTCAGTGGTAGAATCGTATGGTGATGTTTTCATGAGACAGATTCAGTGGTAGAATCGTATGGTGCTGTTTTCATGAGACAGATTCAGTGGTAGAATCGTATGGTGATGTTTTCATCAGACAGATTCAGTGGTAGAATCGTATGGTGATGTTTTCATGAGACAGATTCAGTGGTAGAATCGTATGGTGATGTTTTTCATGAGACAGATTCAGTGGTAGAATCGTATGGTGCTGTTTTCATGAGACAGATTCAGTGGTAGAATCGTATGGTGATGTTTTCATGAGACAGATTCAGTGGTAGAATCGTATGGTGCTGTTTTCATGAGACAGATTCAGTGGTAGAATCGTATGGTGATGGCTTCCCACTCATATTATCCATACTCCGTGCCTTATACGACACCTTTTAAGATTTCTATATCTAATTCTGGCAGTAAAATTCTAGGTCCACCCCTTCGAAGTTGCGGGTAATAGCTATTTACTTATATTAATTGATATCTCTTATCGATAAAATGGGCCTCAACATCAGGTTCTCAGCATGAAATAATTATTGAAAACAACATTTCTAACAGATTTTAGATTCAAAAATGTAACTAGTACCCTGTTTAATAATCCTTTCAACAGTCCAACGGTTGCTAATAGGAAGATTTGAATACCGTAAGGCTCTTTTCACACACTGCTGTTTTGACCAAAACGCAGAAACTCGAACGGTGCAAATACAAAAGCTCATACTCGTTCACATTGTACTGTTTCTGTACGCCTTTTTCTATCACAAGCTCGGTGTTGTCGAGTGGTGTGTTGTTTAACGAAATTATTTGTTTACAACCCATTATAATCAATGTTATATACCGGTAACCGTCGATGAAATATATATATAAATTTACATAATTTTTGTGCATGCTACACTATACTATACTGTTCTATATTCTTCAAATAGGTGATTAAGATGTTGGACACTGAAAGAAGATGTACACAAATTAACTCTATAGACCCCTATGCCTTTATTGAACAATATAACACAGCGGAATGAAATACACAGAAGACACAAACATATTTTTAAAGAAATACTGAAGTAACACATAACCAAACACCAACTACAATTGCTCTAGAGCTCGACCGTACGATTTAAACCCGTGTAATGTGAAAGCGTGCGTTTGGCCGCGTACGCCGTGCGGCTGCCGTGTGTTGCAGTGGCTGCTACGCGGCGTGATGCCGTCGCCGCGTAATGTCAAAGGGGCCGTGCTCTTCTTCACGCCACTGAAACAATGTCGCAGTACGAGTTTCTGCCGTTCGGTCAAAACCGTGTAGTGTGAAAAGAGCGTAATGTTTGTATGTGGATGGTCATGCGGCTGACTGTGGTGCTGGGTTCAGGTCCTGGCGGAGGGCGCCCCGCTGCCTGCAGACGTGGCGTCGTGGCTGGACTACGCAGAGCTGCGCGCACAGTGCCGCCTCAAACACCACGAGCTGAAGAGACTGGCCCACTGGGCGCAGCACGGCTCCAGCCAGCAGCGGGCGCAAGCCCTGCACCACATAGACAGGTCAGCACTCAGCACTATACCCAATACGTAATGTCAAGTATGTGGATGTACACAGCAATCGACCAAAATGTTATTTTTAATTGGAAAGATACAATTATTTCAACGTCGTTTAAGTGGAAACGGGTATTCAGTGACATTCCATTTATGATCAAATGTATCGCAGAAATAAGATTAACTTCGGTGGGACGCACGTTAGAATCCCGTCTGACTATCCACAATTCTGTTTTCCTACGTTTCCCGAAATCTCGCCAGGTGATTGACGGGATGGTTCGTTCAAACAGGACACGATCTAATCCCTTCCCCTTCCTTACTCAGTCCTTTTCCGACCTATCTGTCGACTAATCACCTAGCCATAAGAAACAAGAACCATGGGGTAATAATGTAAACGTTAAATCACAACTACCAGTAACAATCGCCAATTCTCTTCCAGGTGTGGCCCATCCAAGTTAATCATATGCGCACATTACTTATTGATATTTCTGCGATACATTTAATTGCAAATGCTGTCAGTGAATCACTCTTTGGACGTACTTTCAGATACAGTCTAAAGAAACCTGTGTTTCAAGTTAAAAGAGACGTATTTTGTTCAATTTGTGTGTACATACACCTGTTTCGATTAGTCACTGTGCGGAAAGCTACTCGCCTCCTCAAGTACTATCATTTAACTAAAACCGCTCTTAAACGTCTGCAACCGCGTTGGAAATATTGTAGATGTCCACGTTAGATGGTCCGCCTATTTAATCAATGGTAGATGCCAACATTCTTGTTGTAATTGGTGTACGGACAATATCTAATATTCTTTAGTATATTGTGACTATACTTAATTAATACAAATAAATTTCGTTCTGCTATTTTTTAATTATTTTTTTAAGAATTCTGCAACCAGTCTTTTCAATAAATCAGATTGCTCAAATTGTTTTGCGTTGAGCTTAACTATTTTGTAGAGTAGGAATTAAAACTGTTGTGGTTAAGGGACAAACTGTCAGTGTACTGGTGTCTTGTAATATATGCATGCTAGAAAAGCAGCAGCTTTTTGTTAGAACAGTGTGTGTCTCGCATGTCATGTGGACTCCCATAGACTGTAGCTACCCATGTAGAAAATGCATGTTACGTCCTGCTATTTCCAAATTAGTAAAAAAAAAAAAAAAAAAAAAAAAAAAAAAAAAAAAAAATCCATAAAACCTACAATAAAAAACAAAACAATCACGGAGCAGTCTAATTCGCTTTCAAATATATTAAAAACACAGAAATAAATATTTCTGACTATTCATGCTTAGTGTGTAATCATTAGTAATCTAAGGTGTCGTAAACTCACGCAGTATCAATTAAAATTTGCATCAGACACGGAAGATCGTAATTCTGTGATCAAAGTTGCTCGTACATATAAGATAATTTATACGTTGTAAATTAAAGTAGCTTTGTTTTTTGTCTTCGACGTGCATGTAAGCTATAATATCTTTTTATTAAAATTATTCATATTTTTCGCTGTGCTTAATCATGTGCATAAAAATGTGTGTTAGCACATAGGCGAGTTTGAAGTTGAAAGCAGCAAAGTTGTGGTAATGATGTGATTTCTGTGGTACCTAGTGTTTGCTTGGTCTTGTATTGGTGACTAATATAACGAGCTCAGCTCTGCTCGACTGCTTTCAGCTTTAGACTCGATGCCTGCTCCGCGCCTCACGACATGCAGCGCCTGTCCGCAGACATCTGGTGGAGGCCTCTCGCTTTTTCTCCTCTGTTTCTTCAATCACTATCGCTTCGCAGAACTCCCTCTGGAACTCTTCTGCTCGCTGTTTTCGTGTTGGCATGGTGGTGTGAACATAACAAGTGTGTGTGAATGTTTGTGTGTGATTAACAACGTGTGACATTCTTAGATTCTCCTTTTGCAAGACGTCCGCATAGATTGACTCAAAGCAGACTGCAAGTACATCGTCAATTATTTGTGCATTCGATCAATAGACACGAGGCACAAGTTACGCGTAAGTGACACGTAAAATGCATGTGCCGTTACCTTTTCCAGCATACTAACATGATTAAAGAGTACTAACCACTTTTACTGTCTATTAAGCCGCTGTTTTAGCTTCATTACGTACAATCAGACAACTCGGGCGTAACGATAACTAGATTCTGCGATGCAAAAAGACATTTTAACGCTTGAAATCCTGAACTCCAGAATAGTGAGATATCGATCAGTAAACTACTGAAAATACCTGTTTACATTTCTTCATCTTCTGATATAAAGTGGAAAATATTTGGTGTAATGAATCTATTATGTGGATATTGAAACCAAATTAAAAATAATAAATCAGTTATTAAATTTTGATACGGAAAATTTAGGGGAAAAAGGAGCATTGCTCCAGGAACTCGTTTACCAGAAAAGTCAACCAAAAAATTTGGCCATCGGAAGTGTGTATAGTCTCTATCACGTGGTTTTTATAGTTCCTGTTATTTGTTATTAGCAGGATGGGCCTAGATTGATGGCGTTAAACGCGTTTAATAAGCACTGCTACAATAGGACCGATATGATCGGAAAGTAACGAAATAAACTAAGGGGCAAGATAAATAGATGGAGAACAGAAGGATAGATATGAAAATATGAGACCCAAATTAGAAAGACTTTTTTCTCCTTAAAAAATAAGTCTTTAGGAAACTGAAAACCGAGTCTTGTCTGATTGTAAGTAGGCAGCAAAATTGATCGTTCGCTATCCCAGCCGCCTTGTATGTGCCGCTCAAGTGGTCATTAAAACGTATCCACTTAAGAAATAAATGTTAATGCCGTCTGATTATAATGTGTCGACATATTCATCTTACTTTCACACTGATTACATCACACGATACTCGTAACTGTTTAAAATAAACTAGCTACAATAATAATACGGTTGGTCATATTGGAAGCATATATTTTTAAAATATATAAGTAATTACATAGCACTCAACAACTTGTCAAGAACAGTGAAACTAAAAATGAACGCGAATTAAGATCATACGAAGATTCAGTAAGACGACCAAAATATTCAGATGAGAAACAAAATACCTATAAAAGGAACCTTGCATCTGAAATTACTTATTTATCAGGTAGACAGAACAGATTGTAAGCGTCACGTAGAGAAATTTTAGGCAGCCAATGTTGGAAACTGATAGCGAATACAAGCAAGAAACCAAACAGCAAAAAATATATGCGTAGTAGTGAAAACATTGTAACTGGTGAATGGGAAAAGGAAATACAGCAATATTGAATTTGTAAACGAAGAAAACAAAACATTTTCCCTAGAAATGAAAAGAAATAAAATATTAGAATCCAAAAAAAAATTATTGAGGAAGAAGTATGTTGTAAGGCAAATGCAAATGACTTGTTTTAAACTCGAATAATTTTATGCGAAATATTATCAAAGGAGCCGAAACAACAGTAACAGGCTAAAATGTAAACTGGAACGGGTGAATTAGAAAAACTGGCGGGGTTTTTTAAATTAATTTGTTTATTAGAAACACTAAAATCAAAACAAACGAAAAATAGTTGAAACGTACCAGTGTTTAAAGATGTTAAGAATGAGATGAAGCGATAACACTCCTTATGAGCAAGATATAAAAATAATAGGTTAAGAACTGCATTTGTGACTTTTTTTTTACGGATTCAGCTAGGGAGATGGATCACGTTTCGAGCCGCATAGGACTGGCTAACAAACGACACAACAGACATTTCAGAGGATGTCAAAGATTATATCATATGAAGGAAATAAATGTGGCTATTTGTTTTAATAGATAAGCAGATACGAAGAAGTGTAGAAGTGGCGTGGAATATGTCTGTCTTCACATTGCTGGAGACGACACTGAAAACATTTTCGAAATAGTTCAAGTCATTTGCCCAAAAATTGAGAACTATTCCACACAAAAATATTAGTTATTGTTGCCAATAAATTCGAAAATACAGGTATTAAGAAATTTTAAAATTTTAAATTCAGGAAAGTAACTCAAGAACGGTGAGATATCGTTTGTAAAGTGATTTGCCTATCATATGACACTTCAAAACACATAACCTCCGGAATTTGATATGCTCGATACAGTTTTCAATTAAGTGTAAGATCAACGAATGAACATTAGCATAAAATAATATTAATACTTGGTATTATTGTGTCCAAGATGTGAAGAGAGTGCAGGAGAAAGACTGATGTGACGGGTCTGAGTAGTGAGTGAGTGTGTGTATGTGTGTGGGCAGGTCTAAGCGCTCGCTGCGCTCCCTGCTGATAGCCCCGGGCACTATGTGGTGCGGGCCCAATGGAGACACGGAGACCAGCTACCGCCTGGGGCCCATGAGCCACGAGGACCGCTGCTGTCGCCAGCACGACCGCTGCCCCCACAACATCTACGCCTTCTCCACCAAGTACCATTTCTTCAACTACCGGCCCTTCACCATCAGCCACTGTGACTGCGACAATAGGTAATCACAATGCTGGCTCGACGGCGTTGCTTCTCGGAACGGCAGATCATCCTGTCAGATACAATGACGAATGGTGGACCACTTTCCAAGTGTTGATCTGCATCCGTTGGCTCAAAATAACTGCAGAGGTTTGTTCGGCGTTTCTCAGACGGTAAGGTCCTATGTTGTGGGTTCTCTACACTTGCTGGTCATCACCTGCTACCACTTCGTGCCTGGAGACAGTTTCTTAAGAAGGCGATATCGACTTATTTCGCGGTTGCTTCCTGTATCTCCGCCTAATTGGGCTATAATCGACAAAATGATTTCTTTTGATCCCAGATGTGAATGAACGTGTGTGGTCATGAGTACAACTGTATAAAATTGGTTTCGACTTAGTGAAACTTTTCTCGATGAATTTTATACAACCTTCTCTATTCGTCATTGTCAGTAGCGTCGCTTACAAACTCCGTAGCTCAACATGAAACTTTTTCATCCCAGGGCATTATATTATCTTGCCGGACTGCACTGAACTGCGATAGTAGGAGAATAAGGATGGTTCTGCACCACTGGACTCTTATGAAGGCGACTTGTCGGTTACTTTTTGACAGATTTATGGGGTAATTAATTCTTATTGCATATTTATGCTAAACAGGCAACGGATATGGCCCCCTCCCTTGAGTGTATTATTTTTTATTGTCTTTTAGTGCTAATTAGGGGTTCTAGTAGGACACACTTGCGCCGGTAATAAAAAATAATTGCCCCATAAATCTGGCAAGATCCTCACAAACATCACCTAATTAGCATAAAAGGCTATAAAAATCAATGAACCCAAGGAAGCCTTACACGCAGTCTTATTAGTATAAATATGCAATACAAATTAATTAAGCCATGAGTGCACAAAAAATTGTCCTACAACTCTTCTCCATAAGAGCACATGTTAAAAAGGGGCACATTTCATCCTCATCCTACTACTTGAGATGTAGTCTGTTTAAAAGTAACGTATTAAGTAGTCGATCTACTCCACTAACAAGTAGTAATTTGTATTTCAACTTCGTTATTTATTGTTGGTTTCTTACGCTTCTTTCTTTATTGGTGCATACATTTACACCAAAGTCTTTCACAGTGCGGACACTCTGAAGAACTGCCAGTGCTGTCTTGCCCTTACAGGTTTCTGGTCTGTCACTTACTTGTTTGCTCTGTACTCACGTGACTCCCCCTTGTCTCCCTGTGATTGGCGATAGTGAGATGTAGGGAGGGTGGTGACCGGCAGGTGTTGTCGTGAGGCGCGGAGGCTGCTGCTGAGTGACGAGGTAAGAGCGCGCTGCTGTGCCGCAGGCGCAAGCGCGAGCTGCTGGACGTGCTGCGGATCCCGGGCACCAAGTGGTGCGGCAAGGGCCGCTCGGCGGCCCGCTACACCCAGCTAGGCGGCTTCAACGGCGCCGACAAGTGCTGCCGCCTCCACGACACCACCTGCCCCTTCTACATCGCCGGCTTCCAGACCAAGTACGGCCTCTTCAACTGGCGCATCAACACCATCATGCACTGCTCCTGCGACGAGAGGTCAGTCGCTAGCCGCTCGCAGGCCTTCACAGAGACTACACCTTCAAATAAGTACACTCTTTGGCAAAAAATTGACTGTCGGCGCCTGAGTCTAAGTCTCTTATTTCGCACAATGTGGCATCATTGCCCGTATTCAACTCAGCGCCATCTGTTATTCATTTCCTTAAGTCAAGCCTCGAACAAAGCAGGAAGACTCCGCCCGCCCATTGACGATTCTTCTTGGTAGTTCATATATCATTCCCCACATTTCAGTAAAAAGCTATTGACAGATCTGGAAACAAGTAACGCATTTTCCTGTCCCTGGATTGACTGTAATATTAGGCAAGATATCGCCGACCATACCTCAATCGGACGAAATTCGGTTCCAGCTACACTTTTCTTAAATTAAGATCGTGAAACATATCGTTAAAGTTGTTACTAACAAGATTGCACTAAAGCGCAGTAAAAATGAGGTTCGGTTATACATTTTATTCCAAATGATTAGCGTAAAATTATAACGATATTTATTTTTATATTGATGTGGCTAATCAGTTGCAATAATGCAACACATAATGGGGTGTGTGACCTGAGAAGTGGGTGTAAATGTTCAAAGATCCAGAGTTTTTGGTTCTACAAAACTATTGAAACGATTATAAAGAGATTATTTCGGATAATTGTCTAATGCCAGTTGAATGTAACTGACTTCCGAGGCAGGATAAAGTTGTTTACCCACTGCACGAGCCGTCTGTGAAAATGAGCTCCGTTTGCTTGTGGCTAACCATCTAGTCTTGTAAACGCGTGGTCCTCGGTTCGAGTCTAGGTTTTCCATTTATTTTTTTCATTTATTTTAAACAAGTCGAACCTACAACTACGTTATGCGTAAAATATAACATCGACTCTTACCTGCTTGCGTCAGGACATAACATACTTAAGGAAAGACTTATAACTGAGTGCTTCTAAATAAACTGCACACGTAACTATGAAAGCTTTCACAGAGGTAACACTGAAAGAAATCTTCTCGGGCTTCAACATCGTCGGAATAGTGTCGTGTGGTTACGTTACGTGGACTATAACGAGTTCGCACCATCGTCAAGGAGACGAAAAACTAAATAATATTACTATACCAATTTCTTATTATGCGTCTGGATTTACGATTCGTCGACTTGTAAGTCATTAAAGGTGGGAAGGGAATGGAGACAAGGAATGGGAAGGAATTCGGACCATGGGTTTTCAAAGAAATAATCCCGCCATTCACACGAAGTGACTTGGAGAAACGAAGGAAAATCCAAATCTGGATAGCCGGATAGGAATTCAAACCCGCTTCCTCTCGAATGCGGGAGCCATAGCGTTAACGCTCAGCCATAAGGTTCAGTTTTTCAATATATTTCGTATTTGGTCTATGATGCCGTCCATAAAATTATTTAAAAAATCTATTGAAAAGTTAAAAATCGTAAATTAAAATATATGTGCAGAAGTGAGTTCATCTGATGAGAGCGGGGATATCAAAAAAATCAGAAACGCAATTCAAATTTCATTTTCTCTCTCTCTACTCTTTTCGCCCCCCTCTCTCTTTTTTAATTTTTTTTGCTAGGACTTTACGGCTCGTCGACAGCAAGGTCATTAGAGACGGGATCGGATTGGGGCAAGAAACGGGCAGGGAACTCGGCCATGGCCTTTTCAAGGAAGCATCCGGGCGTTCGCCTGGAGTGACTTGGGGAAAACCATGGAAAACCCAGATCTGGATGCCCGGACGGGGATTCAAACCCGCGTCCTCCCGAATACGAGGCCAGAACGTTAACCGTTCACGAACCACACCCGGTACTTTTTTTTAAATTTTAGCAGCTATCAAATTCAAAGTGAATATAAGCTCCCTCTTATATGGAAGATATTGTCATATTACTCCCGTTGTTTAATGAAGTAGTATTAAACCAAAAATGACGAGCAAAATTGATCGGTTTGCTAGTAACCAAATAGGTAACATTTCAGTCTTTTCGTAGAAATGTTTAAAAAAAAAAAGAATCCAATTCACATTCTACTTGAGCAAAGACCTCAAACCGGATGCTAAAACTACAGAAATTTGCAGTCTCAATAAAATGTGGTAAAATAAGAAATTTCAATGTAGTTATGATGTAATTCTCTATAATATTTTCTCATTTTTTTCAAGTATGTCTTTCAGTAAAGATTAAGAGGTAGTTGGAATGAAATTATCACGCTGAGCAATAACACAGCTAATTGTTACAAAATTTTATAAATCGGCAGTACTACTCTCCGCAGCTAGAGTGTAATTCTAAAATATCGTAGTAGACGGAAACGTAGTGTTTACAAAGCGTATAATACTGGTTTCCTTGTTTCTTGCCACACTGACATTCCCGCACTGAATTTCAATTTTATGCCTCAGTTTTCCTCCTACAATGTTCTGATTGAATGCCTATAAGACTTTGCAATATTTAAACTTTCAAAAGAAATTGTTGCTTGTCATTCTGAGACAGACATTATAATGTAAATTCTTTGGGTTGGAATAAAATATATAGTAGCTACAGTTTGAATTTTGGAAAAACCGTGCCGCAAGAGAATCAATTCTTATCACCGATCAAGAAAAACAAAGTTACTTTCATAGCGTTTGTTGATTTAGAAAAAAAGCTTTGGTAATGTAAGGCGGGACAAAATGTTCAAAATTTAAAAAAAGTCAGGTCTTACGTATCGAGATAGAAAAATATTTTATAATTGATATAAGAATCAAGTGGCTATAATAAAAGTAGAGAATCATGAGAGTCACCAATCAGTTGAAAAGTGTATCAGATATGGTTGCAGTTCATCCTTACTAATATTCAACTTATATGTGGAGGAAGCTATAAAAGAAGTAAAAGAGGAATTTGAATTGTGGCTTCATGAAAAAGTAGTTTCAAATATTGACCCAGGAACCAGAGAGAACTTTTTAAAACTGTATGTATGGAGCATAGCACCTTATGGTAACGAAGCATGGACTTCAGGAATGCCTGAAAGAAGGAAAATTGAAGCATTCGAAATGTGGTGCTATAGGAGGATGCTGAAAATTAAGTGGACAGTTAAACCACGAAATTAATATGTTTTGGAAATGATGGCTGACGAAAGAAGTTTGTGGAAGAATCGTACACAAAGAAGAAACAGATTCGTGGGTGGTTTTTTAATACATTTGGGATTGGTTATGTATGAAGCAGATAACGGTGGACGTGTTTTAAGAGAGGTGTTTTGAGATGAAGGGGATAGTGCAAAATAAGAAGGGATGGTGGTTTATATCAAACCAATCGAGAGACTGACGACAGTAAAATAAGAGATAAGAGATAAATAAGACAGAAGGTGCCGGCCGATTGAGATCCTCCCCCGAAACACATCGATGGGGCCGACAGCTTACGTCCAAATCCGGCGGACGAGTCACTGTCAGAAGTTCCATACGCGCTACAGAGAGGTTTGGGATTTAAACCAGGACTTTCGTGCACCATCTGATAATTAGTAATAATGCACCGCCACCGAAACATGTCCTAGTTCTAAAAAGTTCTTCAACCACGTGCCCGTTTTTCTCCAAACCACTTTAGTTTACTTTTGAGATATGTAGAAATAAGCAATTTTGGTGTCGTAAAACTCAAACTTTTGAATACTGAATTCCACTTTCCATATCAGATGCACTGCGCATGCCAGATTACAAGAGAGGTTTTGTTTTTGCTAAACGGCAGCATATAAAGAGAAAATAAATCATACATGACTGATGTATTGCCCATAACATCGTTCCCTTGGTATTGTTTCACATGACATGAACTCAGTCCTCCTATCACAGTTATTAGCACTAACAATTTTTTTTCAACACATTGTTAAGAATGTTTGAATTCAATGAGAAATCCAATGATGCTACGAGACTCAGATATGAGTTGAACTACGGTTTCCAAAAAATTCTTCCTCACTACCATTTTATTATTAAAAAGGTTGTAGTAAAACCAGAGGTTTTACTTGTGAAATTTACACATTTGTTTGGAGGGGGGGAGATCTAGGACAGGGGAGCGAGCAAAATTAAGCAATGTTACGAGAGCCACGACCGGCAAAGTAGAGCACGAGTCAGCGATTCGACAATAGTCGAGCGCCGAATCGAGGATGCACTATTACCGCATGCAGTTAGATGTTGTCAGACAGCTGGAGTGGAGTAGGGGTTATCATAGTAAAACTCTCAGCACAACTAGGTCCAGAGCTGTCTGTCGATCTGACTGTCGTATTGTGCACGAGAGAAGCTACCGGACTCCGCGTCGGAAGGGAGCCATTGCAGCGACAAGAGATATTCTACAGCAAACCACAAGGTAGGCTCTACTGAGAAAATAGTTGGATATGGAAATGGATCGGGTTAGTTAGGCAGAAGTTCCAATGTATTGCAATAGTCCTTCTGTGTTTGGGTTAGAGGTACCCATGTTGCAAAGCTCGCTCTGTCGTCCCTCGTTCCCATAATGTTGGTGGTGGTTAGCAAGGCGCCACTGCACCAGTTTTATCAGGTTCAGGCAGTAATAGTTCAACCTGAGATTTTATTCACAGCTATTTCGATTTATATGTACGGTTATTGGTATTCATGGCTTCAGAAACCTGATGTAAATAAACATGTAAATATTCAGCACGGATTAGCCCTGATTTTCCATATTATAATCCTATCAGAAGACTCATATCTGAACAATCGTCGATTTCTATGTAGACGCTTACCCATGCCTCCCTGCCTCCCTATGACAATCTGACCTTGTCTAAGCACTCGGCTGGACAGTGTGACCTCGAGAGTCACCCCGAAGGATGGCAGTCAGGTCACTACAAGGTAAATGCCTATATTTCAGTACATATAAGAGGAAACTCACTAAGCATGTGATGTTAGAATAAAGGTTTTCAACTGTAAGAGGCGATGAAGGAGACATAATACTTCCCGACGGTGGAGACCTAGGGTCTCGTCCACTCGTCCAGCAAGCCTACCTTACACTCCGAGCCCTTCCCAACATGCCCCCAGATTGCGAACCTATAACTTAAAAAAAAATGATAATGAATCTCAGTCTGAATTCCGAATAATACGCTGCCATTGCTACGGATCCACGAAAACATTTCGCCTGCTAAAAGTAATTTAACTTTAAATCGACAGTGGTTTGTCTTAATTTACCTTAATTTATCAGCTTTTTGTTGGCCCATCAAACTGTTCTAGTCGTGGGTCCATCGGCTGCATATTCTTAGAAGCCCATCAAAACCCGACCAGCATTTTTTTGTGGGAATCGCATTCAGCGAAATTAATGAACAGACACATTTTTCTTTACTTCTCAAATTCCTGATTTCTTATCGAGATAAAGTATACAACTATCTACTCCCCAGATCGTTAAACGCTATGAAAATCCGTCTAGTTCGTTTTGCGTGAATCTTCCTCAACGAAGGAAAGTTTGTTTCCTGCAGTCGAAATGTGTACACCCAACTTCATTAAAAATCTAATAAGCTGACTTACTAATAAAATTTTACAAATTACTGGAAGATTTATTTTTGGTTTCACTATGAGCGAACTTCTCCTTAAAAGTCTGCGTCAGGAAGGTAGTTCAGGCTTAATACATAAAGGTACCAGTACGCGAACGCGACATTATGCAGGAAGGAAGGAAGACAGGTGTCTGTGGTGTTTGTTTCCTTACAAACACGTGAGGTGGAAAGTGCTTAACATCGATGCTCAAATCCTTCTTCCAGCCATGAAACTCAACAGATAGTACTGCCTCATATGTGGGTGTGTAGTAACAGGTTTTCATTTCAGAGTGAACTTTTGATAGCGATGATTTGGTTAAGTGGCGACCAGAGGCGACCAGTTAAGTGGTTTGTCTGCGCCTGTGAGAAATTGTTACGAACAGAAAGTAAAATCAAAACGACTACGTCTATTTCTTATTGCTTCTTGTCGCAAAGGTGCGGCTGCTTTTTTTTTATTTGTTCGTGTAGCATTAAATTTTGAGACGGTGAGTAAACACCAGTTGTCCTCTGTGACCTAGAGAAATAGGCACACAGAATGGAAACTGCCAGAGAAAAACAATTTACGAAAAATGTCTTTGTTTTAGGTTCTAAGGATAATTTTGTGTTATTGTGTGTGTGATATTCAGAATTGCAGGTGATGTAATTTAACGTAGCAAGGCACTGCTCCACTGTACTCCATTCATTGGACTGGTTAGATAGGCCTACCGACGGCCTGTTGCCACGGGGCGAGATATCTATTATTTACGAACAGGTCTCCCTATAATGAGAAGAAGAAATTGATTTAAGCCCTCTTATAATTGCCGCTGCATGTGAATAGAGGGGTCTTTTGTTAGGCTGTATCAAAGCGTAGTGTGGAGTCATCCACCGCAGGTGTGATTAGGCTGGGCCGCAGCTAATGTGAGCCACCCTCCTATGCCGTATTGCCACTGCGCCTGGTATCTTTTGACAAGGAAGTAAGACCCGATAAATTATATAAGTCGCTTACCAGGTCGCCAGCGCAGAATTTTTTCTATTTTTTTTCCTTTTGCTGTCTTTAGTTTCTCGACTGGTTTTATGTAATCCTCCTTCCCTTCCTATCCTGCGCTAACCTCTTCATATCAACATACCCTATACAAACTACGTCGTCAGTTGTCTGCTTCATATATTCTAATCTTTGTTTTCCTCTACAGTTCTCTCCATTAAGAAATTAACCAATCCCGCATGTCTCAAAATATGATCCACCATTTTGTTGCTTCTTTCTGTAAAAGACCCGCTCACAAAACATTTACGTAACAGTTATGTAAATCGCTGCTGTCAAAGGCATGAGCCGCGTTAGATTTGTCCTTTGTTTCTTGTAAAGCTACTCATGGACAAGGACATTAAGACTTGCTTATTAAAAGCACGTCCACACTATGCCATATGTCAAGGCATGGCAAGTAGTGTGGCTAGTGTGGACGTGTGTTACGGCCTGTTATGTGACAAAAACGTGCCAAGAGGCTTGCGATTACACATCCACTTGAAAGGAAGCCGAGCCGTGCCGTGCCATTTCTGAAGAGAGTAGCTGGTGGGGACGTGTCTCTTGGCCCTGGGGGGACGGGAGCTTCAGTTGACTTTTTTTTTTTTTTTTTTTTTTTTTTTTTTACTGCCTTGCGTCTCTCAACAGCGAGGTCTTTAGAGACGGGAAAGGATGAGGGCAAGGAATGGGAAGGAATTCGGCCATGGCCTTTTTAAGGATGCATCCCGTCATTTGCCTGGAGTGATTTGGGAAACCATGGAAAACCCAAATCTGGATGCCCGGACGGGGATTCGAACCGCCGTCCTCCCGAATGCGAGGCCAGAACGCTAACCGTTACAGCACCACGCTCGGTTTCAGTTGACATTCCATCCAACAGATGTAGTGGACTAACTACAAAGTCTATGCACTAATAGAGCCTAACCGCACTCGATATGTTGTGTGGGATTGTAGAGTAGAAGAATACAAAGATCATAATAAAAGGCAGGATGCGCTCACGGAAATAGAAATTAGTTTCGGTGTTGATAAGGAAAGTATTAATAGAAAAAATAATGAGTCTAGCTGGATACTTTCAATAAACATTTAAAAAAATGAGTCTCCTGTTGCGAAATACCGCAGTGTAAGCGCTGAACGTCCACTGGCTGAAATAGCTCCTCTAAATGAGGTGTCATTCTAAAAAATTCAGGAAACCAGCCTTACTTCAGTACTCGAGATTGAACTACTACTATTACTGCTAATACTACTATTACCACCTAAAAGTGGGTGGTGGAGGGTGCATTGCACCTATCCTAATGTGAAATCCTTTATGCATAGGAAAGGATATAGCAGGAGGCGCCTATGAGCTGCTCTGTGCTAGCATCTCGGCGTTCGCCAGGAGTGATCTGGGAAAACCCATATCAAACATAGCCGGAGTGGACCTATGCCTATCGGATTCTAAGTTTTCTCGTCTATATATCTTTTCTACTCCATTCCCCAATCTCTAGTGGAAAAAATGACTATAGAAATGAATCGGTTCTGGCCCTGATTTCTCTTATTTTCTCGGTCATTCCTAGATATGAATGTTGCTGGGAGCAATATTTGTTTGCTATCATCATCAAATAGGTCAGTCGTGAATTTTTCAGTTAGCTTGTGCCGAGAGTAACGCCTTCGCTGTTCCAGTCTTCCCAACCAACTCCTTCAACATCGCACTTACGCTTTCCCTCCAGCTATATATATCTGTCACGAATCGGGTGGCTCTTCACTGGACCTTTTCCAATGACCCCATTAACTCCGTTTTGGTGGGGCTCCATAGAGAACAACGATGTATTAAGTGATGACGCACCAGTGCGTTGTATGCAATGGATTTAACTTCCGGTGCACACTGTTTTGAATTACGACTTAGAAATCGGATCATATGATTTGCTTTCCCAATTACCTTCTCAGAATGTTCATTCCACGACAAATTATTACGAATTGTTACCCCTAGATATTTAATGGAATCTACGGTTCTAATGACAGTCCTACTAATTGTTTATCAGAGCTAAATGGTGTCATCTAATTCATCCATTAATAAATTATGCATCAAGTCACTGCATTCGTATCTAGGAGAGTGTGATATATTCATCTGCATGTTTGAAGATGCGATTCACTTTCTGATATCATTGCTGCAGCGGCGGCGAAAAGCAGATCCTAGTCTGTGAACGTTTTTTGGTTGAAAGCCATTTCCTTTGTGAACGCAGCGAGTTTTCAGTGACTTTGTCATATGGCGTATGTGGACGCGCATCAGCTGGTGGTGGCGTTGGGTCGGCAGTGGCACACAGAGCCGGCTTCTACAGCACACAGTAGGACACTGTGAATATGTCGAGCGTCGGGTCGGCTTAACATCATCATCATCCGTCAACTATCTGAGCATAGCTCATAATATCTTTCGTGAGCCAGGATACCCTATGTCACGTGTCTGGTTTGCTTTTTCTGACTTGGCTTGCTGTAAATGTCATGAGGTTGTATTGGAGTCTAATTTGTAGACAGTCTTGGAATGAGGACGGTGATTAGCTGGGTGAGCAGCGTCACCACCGTTGTCATCTGGTCGTCGGATCCGGTACGGCAGGCGTGGCAGGTCCCCTCCGGCCGACCTTCCGGTTGGCCGGCTGGCTGCCGTCTGGATCCTGGAGCCGTCGTGGGCCGGTCTTGGCGACGCGGTGCGGACCGCGTATGGAGCCCGCGCGTTGTCGCCTGTCTGTCGGTGTGGGGCGGCTTACTGGAACTGGTCTCCGGCTGGGCTCTCTTGGGCCCCGTAGCAGCTTTAGGGCGATGCTTCGCCTTCAGCTGCTTCTTCATTTCGCAGCCAGAGAAGCAAGCTGCGTGGTTCAGGCCACAGTTGCAGCAAACTGCTTCTTCCCTGGCTGTGGTGCAATCGGCCGCACGATGATCCGCCCCACATCTGGTGCATCTGCGCCGGTTTTTTGCAGTCCCTAGCCTCGTGCCCAAGGAGCTGGCAGTTAAAACACTGCCGGAGCTCGGGGGGAGAAGGTTTCTTCTTGGTGACCCTCTCAGCCCTCGCCCTCGGCTGCGTCTCAACAGCTGCAGGCACAGGGACAGGTTGGCTCGGCGGGCTGGGCTGCTCCACGGTGCAGCTGACGCCCATGCCATTCAGCATGGCGGTGGCCTTCGACAGGTCCGAAGGGCAGGAGGCTAAGATGGAGATGCCTCCTTCCGCCGGCCAACAGAACAGTGGCAACTCTGTAGCCAGCAGAAGCTGAACATACAGGCTGCCACAGTTGCCTTCATATGGCACCACCACAGGCTGGACGGGGTCCCTCCTCCGTGGCTGGTGCTGCCTCCCCCTCCTGGGATGGCGTGGGCGACGTTGGTGTTACAATTGTTGTCTCTGCGTCGTCCCTGCTGGGGCTGGTTGGTGTAAGACTCTCAGCAACCTGTGGGACAGGTGCCTTCGTCTCGGTCTCGGGGGCCGGCAGCAGCTCTGAAGTGGCGGGAGTCTTGCTTCCTGCCACCTGCCAGCCCTCAGTCACTGAAGTCTGTTGCCTTCTGCGGTGTCGCTTCAATTTTCCGTTGAGTTTTCGAAAGAACTTCTTTGCACAGAAGTCCTTTTGCGAAAACTAGTGGCATTGATGCCAAGGCCTCAGGGCGCTTGCGTCCTTTGGCCTCAGCATCGTCGTGTATCACGCTGACCTCCTCGTGGTTGTCCCCTGAGCACATTAGTACCCCATAGAAGACTTTGGGGTCAGCTGGCAAGGACCAGCCATTACTTTAGGCCGGCGTGTATGACCCAAAGCGACCATGAAGTGAACTCGTGCTTCTCTTGCAGTTTCCTGAAGTGGCTTGGTTCCAGGCGTCCAGCCAAGTGCTTCAGGTGGACACGATGTACGAAGTCGTCGCGTTCGCTTCGCCCCTCCAAGTAGAGTTCGTCGCTCTCCGCCGCTTCTTCGACAGCCGACAAGCAGGCGTCACTGGCAGCTTCAGTCATGGCGGTCTCGGGTCGGCTTAACGAGAGGCGGCGGGCCGTATAACGAGGCACACATCCTCACTGCTGTCGCCTTATTGGTTCGTTACCGCAGCTTACGGTCGATCCTTATCGCCAAGATCGCAGTCCGTAAACTGAGAGAGAGTCGCCGCCTCCAGCTGCCTGTACTATTAGGAGAAAGACGGAGAGGCAGAGGGAGTTGACTGGAGTCAAGTAGTAGAGGAACAAACTTGAAGTGATCGTCAGAACTGGAAGAGGATGTGCCGGATTACCCGCAAAACCAGAAAGCTCAGATGATGGTGGAGATGAAATGTTTCCAAACTCCTGTTCTTCAACCAGGTCAACATTTGTGTAATATTACGGAAATATGGAAAAGGTAAAGCTTCTTCTCGTGTTAACGACAGCATCAAAGACAATGGTTTTTTTTTTTTTTTTTTTTTTTTTCGTCAGGGCGATGGCTTTTTTCACTGATTGATTAAAGGTCTGATTGGGACAAGTTGTACCCATATTTGAACATCGCAATAATAACACGTGGTATCTGATTGCTCTTCCTAGTATCCCCATGAAGCCAGAGTGTTACAGTTTCAAGGATATAAAGTTAAAGCAGAAAGTGGATAGGGGGAACACAAAAGTTGTTGTCGCCTGTTCGTCTGCGTACCCCAGTCAAGAAAAGAGGAAGTCCAAAGATATTATTCGTTATGCACCATGATCCGCTACTCCACTTCGTAATGCTAGACTTGATTTTTTTTGGCTATGTTTTTATAGTCTATTCCTATCGTATCTTAGACATGGTAGACATTCTGATAGGACAGGTGCTAATGTAAACTGCCACTGATAGTGAGTGGTATTTTCCACTCTGTCTTGTTTATGTTGTAGCCGCTGAGGGCGCTGGGCTGACTCTGTATTGAGAGTGCCGCGGATGCCCGCGCTGGGTGTGGCGAGGCAGGTAGTGACAGTGGGTCCTTGTCTGCTAATTGGGCCGCGCCGCCAGTCAGTCATTCGCCGTTTACTTAGGACTGCAGCTCTCGGGTTTCTCAGAGGCTCGTGTTTCAGCCGCACGTCGCCAGCGATACAGAAATACCGGACATATCAGCGGACCACATTCAGCCTCCAAGTCATCGTCTTAGGAAGTGTTTAATACGACCATCCTTACACACAATTACTACGCTAAAGAACAGGCATTTCCGTCTTTCGAATTGAGTTTCCTGGCGTTAAGTCTTTAAAATAATTAAATCATTTAAATGTAACAAAGCCTTTATATTTAGAGAGCGGAATACCCAGTTATGTGTTTCATTCAAACGTGCAGGTTAGTATAGAGTATAGGCACCGAGAGTGGTTGGTGAGCGGTTAACGCTCTGGCCTCGCATTCGGGAGGACGCCGGTTCCAATCCCCGTAAGGGCATCCAGATTTGGGTTTTCCATGGTTTCCCCAAATCACTCCAGGCGAATGCCGGTATGCTTCCTTCAAAAGGCCATGGCCGAATTCCTTTCCGTTCCTTGTCCAAAGTCCCATCCCGCCTCTAATGACCTCGACGTCGACGAGGTGTAAAATCCATAAGTAAAAAAAAAGGAGGAAAGAAAAGAAAAGTCCTATCCGCGATTCGCAACCTGCCGACAGAATAAATTTCCTGATTTTAAGTATCATTCACCCATAGATAGTAAAAAAAGTGTAACTGTTTTACTCCTGCACATCATACTTGTAGTTTTATCAGCACTTGAAGCTGCTAATCTCTTAAGAGTCGCCCACTTGGACCGTTGGGGTGAACCACTGTAAAGTGTAGAAGCAGTTGCGAAAGTGATTTACTGAGTCCAGAGAGCAGCGTTTACTATCTGATGCCACGCTGTTGACTCCACGCGGAGATATTCCTACAGCGGGACCACTGCAGCGTCAGTAACATACTCACGCTTTAGCTAAAGGTGTTG
The DNA here is from genome assembly GCA_031002005.1 of Vandiemenella viatica. NCBI lineage: Eukaryota > Metazoa > Arthropoda > Insecta > Orthoptera > Morabidae > Vandiemenella > Vandiemenella viatica. The sequence continues at coordinate 132,491,171 of JARYHS010013630.1, read as the reverse complement.
CGAGTGGAAATGTTGCCAAGGTTCGCCTGCCCGGGGAGAAGAAATCATTAAGCAAAGGCTTGGGGATGGCGTGGGGCGCAGACCACTAGCTGTGTAATCCGCGAGCCTGGGCACTGGGCACGTCGCACAATGTCAGGTATGTGGTGGCCAGGTGCCACGAGCACAATAGGCTGCACAAACAACGCTCCAGGAACACGCAGAGTAACAGCCGACACGAAAAACACACTCTCCACTACGCTATCTATGTAGCTCTGCCTGGCACTGAATGGACTTATCGACTGGGAGACTCCGACTATACAAAGCACTGGATGCAGTGCAGCTAATTAATTCAGCTCTTGGCTTTACTGTCGACTAAAACAATCGCAAGTTTACAAGTAATATAGTCGTTAGTTCCCAGAAGAAATTTTTATTTGCTGACTGATTTTTGTATTCTAACTCAGTACTTTGTTTTAATTTTTAGAGATCTTAATAATTTTAATCAAATCAGAGACGATTGTAAAAATACTGACACTAATGGGCAAATAGTGTTAGTATATTTCTTAAAACAGAAAAATACTAAAAAAATACTTACACTATTTGCTCATTAGTGTCAGTATATTTCTTAAAACAGAAAAATGATGATACTACTATAGGCATTAAGTTAATGATTCATACGAGAAATATATTTTTACGGTGTTTCAGATTAATTACTTTCATGTGAACTTGTAATCATGTTGTACATTCGATCACAGGAGTTGAATAATTTGTTAAATGCTGATAATTTCAGAGACCTAACTATACCACTCATCGTTTACAAATCATCAAGACCTAAAACAAGTTCCACGTTCGCTATTTCGATTTCGTTTGACGTTATTTTTTACACAGCATTTATAGCCATACCTAATGAAGTAGTACATTGTGAACAAAGTTTTATATTCCATGATTCAGTTAGTATACTTTTGTTGGTAAGTATTTGGGATTAAAATCGTTGCTTGGATTGTTAGAAACTCTAAAAATGTAAAGCAATTAGCGTGGTTTTTGTAATATGATACCCATTATTCGAACTGTTTTAACTCAAACAGATGTACAACTAAACGGACGTCGCGTGCACGCAATGAGCTGGCAGCCACTATATAGTCTACAACAGCGCATGCGAACTAAATTAAGATGCATGAGGTGCGGAGTGAGTAGCTTAACTACCTGGAAGGTCTGCAAAGTCGTAATAAACACTAATTTCTAATTTATTTTAACACATGCAGGTTTTTTTTTCAATTTATCCTACTTACAAAAGTTACCTTAGGTATGTTTAAAAATCAAGATGAAATAATAGTCTATTTATTGTATTCTTATTAGATGTTTCACTGTTTCCACCAAATGAACTTTATTCCAAAACTCTGTATTGACTGACTACTTTTGAGTAGGGCTGTTAAGGTAAAATTCTATTTTCAGATTAAAAATACAGGTATCTAAATACAATTATTACAATCCGCTTTAAGTCACACCAAAAAAATCGTGTCGAAAAGTGATGATACGGCAACAAGTCATTCTTTACAGTCAATATGGTCACGGATTACAAGAAAATACTAAGATTCATTCCACCGCCAACTCATAAGGTTGTAGTTCTCCCTTTGTACTACGTTCTGCTGATTCTGCTTGGTAAGTGAGGCGGTCAAGTTGAGTGAAGCCGACAACAAGTGTGCGCGCAACGGCTCATCAGCTCAATTGAGTGTTGTCGTCCGCCACTTGTGTTTCAATCACACTTGCCGTTTGCCGGCACAGTTTCTACAGTCTATCCCTTACTGTTGGCTAATTTGCTTCTTTGGACTAAACCTTGACTGAATAAGTATCCAGATGGTGGCAGTGGCCTGGTTGATCCTACTTAGCGAATGCTTGCTGTATTTTGGCTCATTGCATTAGTACACCGCGCTTACGTGATCGGTGCACATCTTTGACCCGCGTAAAATCCGTAATGACAACCAGGCATCAGCATTGTTAAATGACAGGGAGATGGCGGCAGTAGCTCAGGGACACAAATGTTACTTCGTCACTTCAGTTGTTACCAACAAAAAAAGTGGTGATCTTATATCAATCGCCAATAGAATCATTAAGATGTAGGAAATTAATTTAATTATCATGGAGCGCATGCTTCGGGAACATTCTCTCTAAGTACCGATTTACACGCCTTCTTGTTATCATATTAAATCCCTTTAGGAATTTTAATTTGGAGTTCTTTTCAGCATTTTTGCTAAATTATTCATTACTTCCCTTGTTATCTTATTCCAATCCATGACTCCCTCACCCACAAAAGAAAATTTTCCCACACCTTTATGTCTCAAACCAAGTGCCAGTTTGTGTTCATGGTCATCTTTTCCCTTCCATGCACTACTCTTAATTTTCTACCAATATCTTCCCTCACTTCATCACCAGTATACCTCTTGCTCACTCTCTTCACGCTCCTCCTCTCTTCCAATGAATCTCAGTCCAGCCTGTTTATCATATCGGTTACTTATTGTGTTCTGCGCCAATTTCCTCAAACAAATCTAGCTGACCTCCTTTACACGCCTCTAACTCCCGTTTTTTTATGGCTTTACGCCTCGTCGATGTCGAGGTCTTTAGAGGGAAACTATTGCGCTGAAGGAACCGCAATTGGCCATGGCCTTTTGAAGGAAGCATCCCGGCATTCGCCTGGAGTGATTTGGGGAAGCCATGGAAACCTCAAATCTGGATGTCTGGACGGAGATTCGAAGCACGTCCTCCAGAATGTGAGGCCAGAGCGTACCGCTCACCAACCACGCTCGGTCCCAACTATTGTATTTGATACTCAAGATATGTGTTGCACATTATATCACCATATGCACACAATGAACTGACCAAACTTTCGTAGCCTTATTTCCCCACTTCACTGATTCATCACTCTCTCCAGCAAAAATTGAATTTTTTAACCTGTTCCTACCATTTGCTCAGTTGAGCTTGCAATCAAATGTTGTGCCAAGATATTTACAATTCAGATCTTCAACAAGCAATTCTGTCCACACCTTATGACATAAACAACCTTTTCATCTATGTATCTAATAAGCTGACTCTTCTTGGCATTTTTTTACCCCATGCTGACCTACCCAATTAGATACTTTATCCAGGACACATTGCAAGAATTTTGATCGTATTATATAATATTATGTAATTTTCAAATAATCTAACTTCTGACAGTAAACCATCAATACAATTAGAACAAAGAATAGCAATGGTTTCCAATCCACGGATCTGTGTCACTCCCATTTTCAATTCTACTTGATAACGCATTTCCTACCCTAACTGTGTACAACAATAAATTTTACCTTATTTAACACCATTTTCTGGCTCACTCTGTCAGATGCCTTAAAAAATTTAATAGCATTACTTCCGTAACTGGTAGTAGATGCCCAGTTGCGTAATATCAAACGTACTAAAAAGGTAGCATTTTTCTCATTTTTATATAAAAAAGTAGAATTAATATTTTATCTCCAACTTTGCATCAGGAGTATGCAATTAACGACACAATAGCAAGTATAAGTAGAGTATAGGTATTTTGACACTCACTGACTTACATCATACATAATTCTTGCTTGTATAATATTATTTTTAGTTTATTTCTTATTAATTGTATGTAACTCAGTAAAATTAAATTTGTTTCCGTCGTATTTCAAGTGAAATATACTGTTCAATCGTCTTTCGGGTCCGTGAGTGAAAATATCCTCGCTGTAAGCTGGTATAAAGGGTACGACAGTTGACCTGTGGCAATAAGTCTCTCAACACCCGCAACATTAAGAGGCAGCTCCAGCCAGACACCGAATCGAAATGCTTAGGAAGTGTGATGGTGGAGTTTCCTGATAGTTAACGCATTTGTTTGAGAAAAGGCTTTCCACAAACTGAGATGTTGTTCTGACAAACATACAAACTGGGCAGAGTTCGTGTTGCTACCAGACAGCATGTCTTCCAACATGACTCGTCTACGTAGCTTTCTCTCTAGTCGCCTGTTCATTGTAACTTGGCTTAGTATGCCTATCACGACGACCGTAATTTAGTGTTCTCACTTGAATCGACTACTTTGCGACGGAAATTCTAAGAGCTGCTATCCTCTTGTTGATGTAGGCAGGTGTACAGGTGTTATATCGACGGCATGCAAATGAAATATTGGACAGTAACTTCGCAAAAGCACGAAATATACTAAATATTTAATACACAAGATTAGTCTCAGATAATAGTAAAGCCACTTTAATAAGATAGTTCTTGCGGATGCCTCGAAAACGAGCTCGAAATTATAATGGGAAAATGAGGTTATGACTAAATGAACAGGAAGATGTAATTTTCCACGTACCCCATATTACCCGAGTGCCAGAACCAGACATCTCATTCTGTCTGGTGATATTGACTGAGTACTCTGGCTTCATTGCTTGTGTATGTACTGAGTCTAATATCGTGAACCTCAGATGGTGCGTCATTATAATTTGTATGGAGAAAAGAAGGCCAGAGTGGCCGGAGGTTAATAACGAAATAACAACAGTCAGAAACAGGCTTGCCTTGCAAGTAAAGCTATCGCACTAAGAGTTAGCCAGAAAATCCTAGGGAGATTAATGTCGAGTCCCCACCTCGCTTGTGTTCAGAGGAGACGAAAGGACATAGGGGGCTCTACCTCCTAATACCCCGAGGCACCTGGATTGGCGCTTACCAGAAAAACCTTTTGTCATTATACTGCTGAAAACAAAGTTTACCGATTAACTAATTATTAAGTTATTATTGGTACTGACTTTGACTGTACTGTTGGGTGGTTCTCTGAAATTTCCTACGTCAGAGCTGTACCACCCCCTGTCTCACAAATAAACATTTCCGCTCATAATTATTCTCATACTCCCTCGCACTAAAATGGCAACATTCATCTATATTGAGGAGCTTTAAAGAAAATAAAAAAAGCCAATCATATATATTTATATGATAACATCAGTGCCAATTTCTGCAATAATATGTATTTATTGTAAAGTCAAACTGTCTTATAAAAAATTTACTTTTAGATATTAGCGAGTCTAGTTTATTTCATTGGAGTGGTGGTACTGGATGTGGCAACCACCGCAACGAGAACAGAGGAATAACACGGCCTTTGCTTCGTGACGTCACAGCTGACTCCGTAATGGGGAAACTCGCGCTGTATTTTAAACACCAGGAAATCTTAATAACAAACAGGACGCTTGCTTCCTCGTTCCCTGCCAGAGCTCTGCTTGGGACAATCCAAGTTAATTGCAACCTTTCGACACATGAGAAAAACTCTTCTGGAATATGACGCAAATATTTCCAGTGGCAGAATACAGGTAACATTACTGAACCTCGTTTAATTGTATCTGGTTAATGAACTTGAGGAACCTAGTTCATTCTAGATAAACAAAATTTGATCAATGAAATTATAAGTGAAAAATAAGGAACGGAGATGATATCTTAGGTCTCAGAATACGAATAAGAATAAGAACGATACAGGACAAAAACGTTTCCTTAGAACAGAGGAGATTATGGTCAGCGATGGATTGTTTGGTACTTGAACCTGTACCTTGTTTGTGAAGTCATGGTTCCCGTACGATGCACAACATACTTATCTTGCCCCGTGTTGACCTCTCTGTGGTGGGTTGTGAAAATCAGAGCTCAATAATGCTGAACGTCCAAAACACGTTTTTGTCTCGCATAAAATTATGTAAGCAAAAGTAGTCGTGTCTAAGAGAACTGTCTGGAAAGTTTCTGTCCTGATCTCTCTTGCAGATGATGTTTCTATCACGTTGTGTAGTTATTTTTCAGTACGGAACAACTTTCAACCGCAGTATTGAGGTACAGTTCTGTATTGCAGATGAGAGTGTAGGCAACAACTTTTTTGAAAGAGCTCGATAAGCCGATATTACAAATGATCATAATCGTGCAGAATTTCGTGTTTTGGTTCTCGGACCCTTAGCCTTTCGGCCAACGGCTAATGAATCAAGAGAATTAGTAGCATATGCCTAAGCAGTGTTCGGGAACAGGTGCAGCTCAGGTGAAAGCCAGGCCACCTCTTCAGCTTTCTACACTTCGTTCCATAATATGTTGAGGAATGTCCAAGTCTGCTCGTTCAGTTGAGCTGATTATGGTTATCATATTTTTGAGCTGAGACATCCCCTGACTCATGCGTCCAAAGTGAAAAGAACGTGTGAAAAGATCTAGTTTGATTTATCTCAGAGTACGAAAGAAACTTTACAACGTTGTGAGTTTTTACACTCTACTGGTCCATTAGACATTGTTAGAAAAAACTTTTTTTTTATGATGTCATACCAGACTCAAGCTTCAGAATGTATCCGACCGAGCGTGGTGGGTGAACGGTTAACGATCTGGCTTAGCTTTGGGAGGACGCCGGTTCCAATCCCCGCCGGGGCATTCAGATTTGGGTATTCCATGGTTTCCGCAAATCACTCCAGACGAATGACGGGATGCTTCCTACAAGAAGACCACGGCCAAATTCCTTCCAGTTCCTTGCCCCAGTCCCATCCCACCTCTAATGACCTCGCTGTCGACGAGGCGTAAAGCCCAAGCAAAAAAAAAAAAAGAATGTATCCGGTCATGGGGACTTTGTTGGGAAGACGAAGTTTGCCTTTCCTAGTCTGTGTTACTGTAGGTGTGGATGACTGTAATACTGTGTATGTGTTCAGTATAGAATGGTGTTTGAGTTTTTTTAAATGAGACATGAAGGAGGGAGAGGTTAAACGGAGTGTCAGCAATAACAGAAAGGGATGCCGCCGGGCTTAATTTGTCCATCCCACAGAAGATTCACCAACAGTTCACTACATACGCACTGCGTAGTGTTTTGAGATTTAACCTAGATTTTGATGCACAATCCTGTGGTCTCATACCCTGCCGATTTAAGTTCTGATGATGAAAATTCTTCCACCTACCAGCCGTATTCGAACCATTAAATCTGTGTCGGTGCCTCAACCAACTGAGTCAACGGGGCGGGTAAGAAAGTTTTGAGCGGGATGTTAGCTCTCAGGTTAAGGCGTTTGACTGGAGATCGAAAGGCCTCCAAATACAACCCTAGTCTCGACTGGGTTTTTCAAAGCCCCTTAACCCGACCTCACCTATGACACAGTTTGCTGTGTGAAGTACACGAGAATGCTTCTGTACTGTTTCGGATTCCACGTTATTAAACTGTGGGTCCCGCGAAACCCGCAACGACTACCGGATTAGCTTAGATGGAGCGGACTGCGCAGCCGGTAAAAAACCCTGTCGCCAGTTTAGTAGGACAGCGCGATGATATCATTATTCTGTCACTGTTCAGACAACACGGAACGGTTACTCCGCTCAAAGCTCTAACGCGAAGACACTAATTCTCCTCTTATTTTCACTTTTCAGTGATGTAAATCCTGTGCTTGTTAATATTTCTGTGTCAAACATAACGCAAGTGTCGATGTAACGCATGCAGTCCTCGCAGTGGTTCTGGCACTGCGCGGGTCAGTGCGAGGGACTGGCGACGCCTGCCGACGCCGGCGCACGCCCAGCGCGGCGCCGCGTGGGCGTGTCGGGCGTGCGCCGGGGGTGTGCGCGCGGCGCCGCCTCCCATTGGCCGCGCTCCGTGGCGTGACAGTGACGTCACCGCGAATGGAGGCCGCCGCGCGCCGACACGAGACGGCCTTCGGCAGCCGCCGCCAGAGGTCAGGCCGAGCCTGCCGCTCGCTGCGCCAAAAACTCCGCGGACTCTGAGTCAGCGCGTAACGGGCCCTGCCAACCCGACGGCCTCGCCCCAGCTGTCAGCTGACTGCTCCGTCGCGAACCGGATTAGTTCTCCCCACAGAAACATTGGGAGAGATTCGAGATTACTTTCGTAGACCCGTACCGCGGCACGAAATTTACAACTTGACGAGCTGTACGACTTAACCTGAAATCTTTTCTATTTTGCAATAGACTATAGAACACATAACAGATTACATAGAAACATTACGATTTAATGCATAACCATATTATAAGTTGGCCTACTATTTAATTTAATTGCACAGCCATTCTTCTCATTTCTTTTTTCCACATACTTTTGCCCCCTACTAATTTCAGCTTTAAATCTTTCGCAGAAATTTTTTCATTTTTTTGGTAAGTTATTCCAATCTCTGACCGCCTTACCTACGTTTCTTCACACCCTTATGTCTGAAATCGAGACTCTGGGCAGGAGCTAATCTAGTTATGATTTGGAATGATGTAGGCCTACTTCACGCGATAAATCACATACACTCTCGCTAGTCAACTGATTTAACTAGAGACCTCGAGCCCATTGGTTCGAATCTGCCATATAAATATAGAAAAAAATAAGTCATAGTAAATGCCAGTATCTATCAATAATTTTAAAAATAACAACATTGATCTTGTTGCCATACAGGAAAACCACTGCGAAACAGAAGAACAGTTACAAAAAAGAGGCAAAATACCTGGTTATGAGTTGCTAGGAGCAACATACCACCGATCATATGGCGTAGCTACCTATGTTAAACACGACATTGAAAACGTCTCTCTCATCTCCACCTCCACTGATGATAACGTTCATAGCGTCTCTCAAAAATCGGCAGCATCACCGTTTCCAATACTTACAAGCCACCTGCCACAGGCTGGTCAGTCCAGGTTATTCAAACGCAGCCTCACCCTGCCGTTTATGTAGGTGATTATAATAGCCATCATGAACAGTGGAAGTACAGAGACAACGACTCTAACGGGGACGCACTGGTAAAATGGGCAGAAGACGAACATATGCATCTTTTGTTCGACGCCAAAGATCGATATACGTTTAGATCAGCAGCCTGGAGACAGGAATACAATCCCAACTTATGTTTGCTTCATCTGATAACAGTTCCCAGATTTCCCACATAGTCAACACCGACCAATAATAATAGAAGCAGGGACTCAAATTCCCCTAATCACTTCTGTCCCCCACCCAAGATGGAACTTTACAAAAGTCAAATGGACTAAGTTCTCAGTAGACTTAGACAAGTGCCTGGGCTGCATACCACCTTCTAGCGATAATTATCATCGATTTGTTGGCGCCGTTCTAAGTACTGCCAAAAAGCACATACCAAGAGGATACTGTAAAGATTACATTGGCTGGTCTGTACCAGATCTTTCTTGAATCAGGAAATAGCAGACGAGCTTCTACACAGTCTGGATACAGCAAGAAGGGAGAAGTGGACGGAAACAGTGAAAAGCCTCAACTTCCAGACGTCGAGCAGGAAAGCGTGGTCGTTATTAAAGAAACTAGGGAGTGGTGCCCCCATACAACGCCAAAAAACGACCATTAGCCCAAATGAAGTGGCCTCTCACATAGTAACTACATCCAGGGCACCAAAAGATAAAGCACATACCATCCAAGTGAAAAGAGAGCTGAATATCTTAAAAAATAAAGCCACAGAAACTGAATACTCCCACCCCTTTACCATCGAAGATATTTCAGAGGCGCTTAAGAAACCCTCGCCAAGAAAAGCCGCAGGGTTTGACAACATACACCCTGAATTCCTAATAATTTGCGGCAAGTACACCAAAAAATGGCTGGCGCAATTTTTTACGAACGTCATGCACTCTGGCATCATGCCAAAGGAATTTAAACGCTCTAAGATAATAGCCATACTAAAACCAGGTAAGCATGCAGACAGCCCAAGAAACTACAGACCAATTGCTCTATTGTCTGTGACTTACAAGCTACCGGAGAGACTTATATATAACAGAATCAGCCAGAGATTGCTTGAAGTGATTCCAGTGGAACAGGCAGGCTTCCGACTAGGACGAAGCTGTGTAGGTCAAGTTCTTTCGCTAACTACCTATATTGAAGCAGGATTCCAAAGGCACTAAAAACTTCAGCTGCATTTATCGACCTCTCGGCGGCTTACGATATAGTGTGGAGAGAGGGCATGATATATAAATTTCTTCGTGTAATTCCCTGCAAACTTATTGCACGCCTGTTAGACAACATGCTTAATGACCGGATGTTCCAGGTTGTAATGGGCACCGATATCAGCTCTCAGAGGAAACTCAAGAACGGCCTACCGCAGGGATCAGTGCTTGCTCCACTCCTTTTCAGCCTATATATCGCCTAAAACAAGATAAAAAAAGTTTGGTTATGCCGGCGACTGAGTTCTCGCCATGAGGTGCAGGTCAATCGAAACGTCTGAAGAAATCCTAACAGAAGACCTGGAAACAATGGTAAAATATTTACACAGAGGTTACCTGCTTCCATCTAAATACCAAACTCGCTAGAAGGGAACTAAACATACGGTTCGAAACCAAAGTACCTGGATGTTACCCTTAATCGAACATTATCCTTTAAAGCACACCTAACGAAAATGACTGAGAAGCTAAAAACAAGAAACAGTATCATTCAAAAACTATGTGGTACCTCCTGAGGTGCATCGGCCTCCACTCTCCGCTCCTCTGCTCTGGGTCTTGTCTTTTCGGCTGCCGAGTACTGTGCCCCGGTCTGGTTGAATAGCCCGCACGTGAGAAAAGTGGACACCCACCTTAATAACGCTATGCGTATGATTGCAAGCGTGATAAAGACAACTCCCACAAGATAGCTCTCGATACTGAGCCACATACCACCACCTAACCTGCGACGGAAAAATGTTCTTACACGTGAGTACAAGAGGATAATGGACAACAGAAACTTACCGATCCACCAAGATATCAAGGATGCCAACATCAACAGGCTTCGCTCTAGAAAACCGCCAGTGAAATTGGCAAGGGATGCTATTCGTGAAGATTTTAACATCATCAAAGCTTGGATCCAGGAGTGGACTGTACGCCAAAACAGCAGCTTACCTTGCATCACACAAAAGCCACCAGGTTTTGATTTACCTCGTAAAACTTGGTCCACACTCAACAGAATCAGAACCCGACATGGCAGATGCGCACACTCCCTGTACAAGTGGGGCAAGCAACCATCCCCCTTATGCGAATGCGGAGAGATTCAGACTATTGGTCATATTATTGAACAATGTCCTATAAGATCTTACAGAGGTGATCCTGTGGGCTTCCTGGTGGCAACTCAGAAATCGATAAACTATATTAATAAGCTAGATATATGTCTTTAATCTTGTAAAGTTGCAGTGTATATATTTTATCAATGTTCTTAAAAGTGTCTAAATTGCCATACGATAAATCAAATACACTCTCTCTTGTAATAATAGCTTTTGATTTGTTCTGATCTGCACCTTTTCTGTCATCATTTGATCTGAAGACGTGATGATAACATTCAAAAATATCCAAACCACTGCCTATTGTCGTTTTAAAATAATTACTTCAATAAGTTTCGTATAAGAATTAACATTCACTATTAGTAGGTCGTGTACTCTTCATCATCTCATTCTGTTGTGTACAGAAATACTTAGAAAGTATTGGATATGTACACTATAGTGGTTTTTGAATTTCAGTAGTTCTCGATGTCCCAGGCATTCTCATTGACACAAGTCTAGTTGTAGCATTCAGACTTCTCGTAGCTCCAGGCAACCTGCTGCCCGTGACTTCGTGGATTATTAATGTACGCACCGCTCTCGTAGACAAATCATATGGAAAGTACTAATTCTTCAAACTTTGGATGAATCACAGAACTGTAAGTTGAGTGCAGTTTACATTTTTTCTGTTTGAGAAGAAAGTAAAAGATAGCAAACACTACTTACACAATTTCCTAGTAAGTACTGTACGCAGCTTTTCTCCTGGAAAGAAAACATTAAGATTTCATGCTGCCAACAAGACAGGAGATTACGTAAAACTGGCAATGAGAAAAAGAATTGGTTTGAGCTGAACGGCAGAGTCTGCCTCTTCGCCTCTCAGTAGACGTAAGTTATCATTCTCACTCAAAATTTTTACTGCTAATAGATATAACGAAATCTTGTTCACGGGAGGAGTTGACCAAGTAAAGAGGAGGGCGAATTCGTCCTCCTGCCTACCATTTAGAAGAACGGGGGTCAAATCATTTCCGTCAAGGTTTAAAATATGGAATTTGGCATGTAGCAATTTCTTTTGGCCACATTTTTGTCATGTGTCGTGTGGATTTGTATTCTATCGACGACTATGGGACCAAAAACGTTGAAAGAATTTAAAGTTAAATTTTGTAGAGGACAAATGTAGGTGGGTGCAGAAAAGGGGGAAGTTGTGTGTTTAGCGAAATTGCCACCGGAGCGTGAGCTCCAATTACAATTTAATTAAATATTATTATTATTAAAATATTTAATTAATATTTAATCAGATTCACGAAGCAATTGAATGGCTACAATCTTTGGACAACAGTCTGTAGTAACATCCATGTTTAGTTCTATTTATTGTAATTCAATGAAGTTACTGTTTTTGTATTTCTTCTGCTATACGAAATAAATACATCATTATATATATAAAAATCTCGCGTCACGATGTTTGTCCGAGATGAACTCCGAAACTACTTAACTGATTTTGATGAAATTTAGCTTATTGTGTCTAATTTAGTCCAACTTAAAACATAGGATAGTTTTTATCTCAATTATTGACCTTAATATTTATTATTGCCAATTAAATATTCGTCCAATGTTTGTCATAGGACAATGGTTTGTAATTATTTGTAAGTGCCGTAAGTTTGAGCATTCTGGTGGCTCAGTGATTAAGGCGTCTGACTGGAGGTCCAAAGGTCCCTGGTTCGAATCCCTGTGCCGGCGGGGACTTTTATACGCACTTAACTCAGTCTTCATCTCCGGTGCTGGGGTGGAATGTTCAGCCAATAGAAACCCTGTCACCAGGTCATTACGACCGCACGAAATTATTATTATAGTTCCATAGGTTTCTAACAGATGGCGTTGTATTAATTTATCGACACAACACTTGAATATCTACGTTGGGTAACCATCCATTAGATGGCGTTATGTTTAGATTTATTTATGTTACGGTCTACTCCACGTCATATGTGTTTATGTATGATATATCCCAGTTTCGTGAATTTTTCGTGTAGTATCATTTTTATAATTGTGCTGCGTGTTGTGTATCATTTGTATGTTATTATATTTAACGACAAAGTAATTACATACATGAATATAACACTGAAGAAAACGTTACGATAAATTCGAAAACGTGTAAGTATTTCTTGCTTGCTTTTCATTTTTCTTCTTCTTTTCGTTATGGCCAACTAGGGACCAGGTGTCAATTTCAATTCTTCCCCTGTTGTTTTTTTCTTTCTTCCTCTCCAGTACTCCTTCATTATTGCACTGTGTTTTCTCTTTCTCTCTTAGACCATTTTTCACCTGTTTTCTTTTCCTCTCTACCTTGGAATCCTGCCATATTCGAAATCTGCTTTCGAAAATATTTTCTTTCCATACTGTTCACTGATATTATTTCGTTTCAAATCTTCCATGATTAACGATGAAGTAATGTTTCATACCAACGGTCATGTCGCCTGCTCTCGTGTGAGGAAACCATCAAATCTATTTGTACAGTTCCTCCCGAGCAGCCGAGGAAGTAACTTCCTCAAACAGCGGCCCGCGAGTGCGATTGCTAGTCGAGTTGTTTACTTAGTGAGTCTACGAGGATTGTGAATCCCGGAGTGAAACAGTTATATTTTAGAATCTAACGAGAAACCTAACAGAAAACAAATAGACAAATCAGTGGTGCAACCGAAAATGTCTGTCCCGCTAGACACGGGGCAGACAATTAAGACAGCCTTAGAGACAATATATTCCAGTAACGTAACCTTGCAAACGCAACCGGTGAATCTTACTACCAACGAAGTAACACAGTTTCAGGCAGCCAACAGCATGGGAGAGCCAATACATACCCCAGTCACCATAGCGAAGGAGCAACAACAGCAACCCCAGCAACAGCACATACAACAGCAATACATACAGCATCTGCAACAACAACAGCAGCAACAACAGCAGCAGCAACAACAGCATCAACAACAAACGCAGCAGCAGCAACACCAGCAACATCAGATACCGGAGACGGGCGAGGGGCCGTGTAGTACTTCGCCGCTCGACCCTACAACTACTCCCGGTATAAACACCCACCAGACGACAGGTAGAGCAGAAGCAACTATAGTTAAAACAAATCAGCTGATGGATGAAACGGTAGTCATGGACATCGCAGAGGATGGCAGATTGGAAGAGGATGAGGCTACAAGAACTCCCAGGAAGCGAGCTTGCGAATCCACGTCCGAAGCAGCAGAGAAAAGATTTGCAGTAGAAGAAGAGGCCAACCGGACCGTCGTAGATATGGAGATGACAGCACCTCCCCTGATCAATGCAGCCTCCCATCAAGCATCAACCAGCCAGACGGAATCAACACATGACACGAGTAAGCCTCCAGTTATTTCTAAATCAGTAAATTATTTCAAGCCTTCCGATCCGGGTCCTTATGACCTGTATGTCGAAAGTAAAGATCGTAATTTAGGCAAGCTACACCCAATGAGTATTGGAAAGCTGGTGCATACCAACATTCCGGAAGCAAAGGGGCATGTTGTAAACATTACCCCTTCAGGGAGGAATAGAATTAAAATCGAAGTAGATGACTACTCAGTAGCCAATAAGTTAGTGGTGTCGGCAGTATTTAAAAATAGAAACCTAGAAGCATATATCCCCACATTTCTAGTCAAAAAGCAGGGTGTTATACGAGGAGTAGACATGACTCTAAACGAAGCAGAGATTATGGCAGACATTGAATCCCCAGTAAAAGTAACCAGTGTTAAAAGAATAACAAAGCGCGTTGTACGAAACGACTCATTATCAATTGTGAAATTACATACATGCATATTAACATTTGATAGTCAAAAAATACCGCAATATGTATACCTATACGGCACGAGATGTGAAGTAAGCCCATACGTCCCAGCGGTCAAACAATGTTATAAATGCTTAAGATTCAATCACATAAGTACCCAGTGTAGAAGCGGGCAACGCTGTGGTAGATGCGGAGGTCCACATTCCGTGCAACAGTGTGAATCCAATGAAATAGTATGTGTTAACTGTAAGGGTCAACACGAGACCACAAATCGAACCTGCCCAGAATATTTATTTAGAAGAAAGGTACACGAAATGGCTACATTTCACAACATGTCCCTTAAAGAAGCCGAAGGCCAACTAAAGAAAATGTCTTATGCAAACTGTGTATCGAAAGTTTCCCCCAGTCATCCCCGACAGCCACCCTATATACCATTACTACAAAGTAGAATGGAATTCCCACCACTGTATAAAAGGAATACGCCAGTAGACGAAAACGTAGATCAACAACATAGCCACTCTCTAAATCACAATTCCGCAAATGCATTCCAGGAAGAGATACAGGAAGGTCCGACCGAAATACTGTCAAATAACAGAGAGCAACCACCTCATCCAACACATAACATCGCGGTCACTGCGATACACAACAACAACCGTGGGATAACGATGAGCAGGCAGAAACGCAGCGTAACTCAGCAACGTAGTAGGACAAACGACTATCGACAACATTGGTATTATCCAACACAAATGTCGACAACACCAATTGGCCACAACCCCTATACTCCTAAAGCACAAAACCTAGTGAATCCCACCCTTATGGTAAATGGGAAAAAACAGGATAGTAGAAGAAATTTTCAATCTAATACTAACAGTGGCGAGATACATGAAAGACAGTGGAACTGAGGACTTACAATTAGATGAAATTAGAAAATCTATTGAGACATTAGTAGAGCCTAATCTTCCTAACTTTAAACCCAACTTTAATTAAGGAAGATAGCGAATACTATATTACAGTGGAATTCACGCTCCCTCACTGCAAATCAAGAATCATTTATGAGAACACTGAGTACACGAAACATATCGGTTGCCACTTTATCAGAGACTTGGCTGAAGATGGACAGGAATATTTCCTTCCCATCATATACCTTATACCGCAATGACCGCGAAGATGGCTGGGGAGGTGTCGCGATCCTAATCGGGAACTCAATACCTCATACAGCGATCAGCATAGATCACACCCATATAGAAGCCTTTCAAGCAATAGCAGCCAGAGTGAAGATAAACCGGCAGGAAATTACCATAGTCTCACTGTACTGTCCACCAAGGAACAACATTCCAGAGCACGAATGGCGCAACCTTATGCAACAGCTGGAGCACCCGCTAATAATCTGCGGCGATTTTAATGCGCACAATACAGTATGGGGCTGCGAGATAACAGATACCAAAGGAAGGATTCTATTGGACCTAATAGAAGAACAAGAGCTATTTATCCTAAACGACGGATCGGCAACGGTACTCCCGCTGCCAGGACAACGTAAGTCTGCTATAGACCTTACCCTCTGTTCATCTTCACTTTCCTCGGAGTTCAGCTGGCGAGTTCTTTCATGCACATTGGGTTCCAACCATTTTCCCATAGAGATATCTGCCATAAACCCAACTAACCTTCCGCCATACAAACCTTGCTCCAAATGGAACTTAAATAAAGCGGATTGGAGCAGATACAAGGAAATCATGGAAAAGGAAACTAATGATATTCCAAGCTCTCTCCCAGAAATAGAGAAATATAACACTTTCATTAATTGCATCAATAAAGCTGCCCTTGTCGCCATCCCGCAAAAGAAAGCTGTAAATCACCCAAGAGGAATAATAGTTCCATGGTGGAACCCTGAATGTGGAAGGATGATAGCAAAGCGAAAACTGGCGTTGAAATATTATAAGCAGTTTCCAACCTGGGAAAATTTTATTGGTTACAAAAAGGTCGACGCTGCTGTAAAACGGACATTAAAACACCAGAAAAAGGAAAGTTGGAAAAATTACTGTTCCAAAATCTCAAAAGAAACGCCACTATCAAAAGTATGGGCAACCATAAACAAATTTAAAAAGAAACAAATTCCGACACGCTCCCTATATTGCTGGACCGAAGAATTTGCAGATATTATTGCTCCACCTTCGGTAGCATCGTCCTCCAGCGCCACTACAAGAGCCTTTCACTGGAGCGCTTCCTCCATGCTTCCTGCTACCCTTCAAAGCAAACGAATTAGAAATTGCCCTCAAAAAATCAACAAATACAGCACCAGGGTACGACGGAATCCACTATAGTATGATTGCAAATTTGCCATGTAATGCGAAACAACTGCTCCTCCAGCTCTTTAACACAATTGGGATGTCGGGAAATATTCCCGAAGATTGGACTACGCCGGGGAAAAAACCCAATGAGGCTACGTCATATCGTCCTATAACTCTAACATCCTGTGTCGCCAAAACGTTTGAACGCATAGTAAAACAACGACTAGAATGGTGGCTGGAACACAATAATCTGCTACCTAAGACTCAACTTGGTTTCCGTAAGGGATATTGCACATTAGATAACCTTACCCTCCTAACCACAGACATAGAAAAGGCTTTCACAGGAAAAGGATATTTAACAGCTATATTCCTAGATATATCAGGTGCGTACGATAATGTAACCCCAACAATACTGCTCAAAAAGCTGCAGGAATTGGGAATTCCCACATTATACTGTCAAAGTATCTACAACATGCTCCGTCAACGCACGATATTTATACGAAAACAAGATAATACCCTTTTCGGGCCTAGGAAACAAACTAAAGGAATACCTCAAGGATCTATTCTCAGCCCGCTGTTATACGCCATATACACCGCTTATCTTGAAAAAATCTTTGGCATTCACATTAAAATATTGCAATACGCCGACGATATATGCATTTACACCATGTCGCTGCAATTAACGTTTCGTTGGTTAAATGAGGCGGACAACAGCGTTATCCAACTGGATATCCGAACACGGACTTAAGCTCTCACTAGCCAAATCGTCAGTGGTGGTATTCACAAAGAAACGGTATGCTACCGAGGAACCAGTCATTCGCCTGGGACCGTATACCTTCCACATTGAAGCTTCAGCCAAAATACTCGGTCTTTATTTGGACATCAAATTAACATGGAGCCGTCACATAAATTACATTCTAATGACAGTGGGGAAAGCACTAAACATAATGCGATCTATCACTCGAACGTGGTGGGGAGCAGATCCCACAACTTTACTGACCTTATATCGCTCCCTAATACGCCCAGTACTAGACTATGGAAGTATTTTATTTGGGAATGCACCAAAATATGTTCTAGAAAAACTGGATAGAGTACAATTCAGAGCTATAAGATTATGTCTAGGAACAATGATGTCAAGCCCGACAAACGCACTGCTGGTAGAAGCAAAAGAAATGCCCCTCCACCTTCGCCGAGAATTCCTTACAAGCAAATACCTTTTCCGTACAAGTGCTCTAAAGGAACATCCAGTACAAAAGATGCTGTCACAAGTGTACAGCGGAAATAAAGATAATGGTCCATCTTTAGTGAGGAGAATGCCCCTATTAGCAGAAGGACATAAGGAATATGAAAAGATCAGACCACTGATACTAAAAAGCCGCATCATCCCAGGCTTCCTAAATCCATACGAGTTTATATTTATAAAACTTCATATATATTACTTGCCAGAATATATCATCCGGAATAAAAACACTAATACAGCACTTTCACACTTCCTAAAAGTAACCTGGCCTAATTACACCCACATATACACTGATGGATCTAAAACCATGGAAGGAGTTGGATACGGCTATTATTGTCCTTCTACCAATTACTACGGACAAACAGCATTACCTGCAGAGACGTCAATATTCACAGCAGAAACCCTAGCAATCTGCGCAGCAATCAAGTATGGGTTAGACAAACAATTTGCTAGAATCCTAATACTCACTGACGCCAAGAGTGTGCTCCAAAAATTACAAAACCCAGTACGCAATACGAAGATGCACCAGTACCTATATGAAATTATCAAACTCGTCTCAGAAGCATATTCAACAAGTATACAAGTCAATTTCCTTTGGATCAAAGGTCACACAGGAATACTATACAACGAAGCCGTCGATCAGCTGGCGAAACAAAGTATTAATGAGGGGAACTTCTTAGGCATTCAGTTACCTTGGACCGATTTTATACAACTCGTTACCAGGAAGGCATACAGTAAGTGGAATGAAGACTGGGCCCAGACACAGCTAATAAAAGGGAAACATTATGCAGCAGTTCAACCAACAATACCAAGGACACCGTGGTTTAAAAAATTCAATATAGCAAGAAGACACATAACAACAATCATTAGAATGAGATTAGGACACGGGTGCTATCCACAACATTTATGCCGCCTCCGAATAATTAACTCCCCGACATGCACTTTCGATCAAGAGACCTCAGATCTTAACCACATCATACTTTCATGTTCGCAATACCAAGCTCAACGTAAGCGACTATACAAACAATTACAACAGCTATCGGTTAGTTTCCCAGCGAACCTAATTACCATTCTACAATCAAAAAACATACAGGTCTACAATGCAATCATCCGCTTCTTGCAAGACACAAACATAAAGATCTAAAGCCCACAAAATGTAATGTATAAGAAATTTGTTGCCTCAATGATGTCCTGTAAAGTTACCTTTGTAATGTTGCTATTATAATGTTATCGCACTATTGTTACAATGTTTTTATTGCAATGTTATTATAAAGGTCTTATTACCATGTTGCCATTGTAAAATTGTTATTGTAACATAGTTAATGTAAACTGTTGTAGTTGCAAGATGGCTAAATGGTCGCAGACCAAAGGCCAATAAATAAAATAAAAAAAAAAAAAAAAAAAAATCTATTTGTATTAGCAAAAGACAGGCTAGCCAAAAATATTGTACACCAATTAGCGCTTAGATAAATTAAAATTATAAATTGTAATAATATAAAATAATGAAAATAATTGTTAAAAATGTTTAAAAATCAATTTCATCTACTTCATTTATAAAACTGAAATTTCAATTTATAAATAAACAAAATAATTTATTTATATTTATAAATATCAATTTTTTATATTTTCAATTAAGTAATTTGTAATAAAATGTAATTAAAAATTCTTTATGTTCGTTTGTCCTTAATTTCAACTATCCGAAACTCTTTACCAATTACTTTTGAATTTTCAAATCAACTAAAACGTTTTTGTTTTTATTAGTGAATATTAATTTGACTCCATTAGGTAGTTTAGAATGACATTGATCCAACGTACTATAACTACTGAGTCATAGCAACGCGTGACCGGGTCAGCTAGTTATTATCAAAGACCATCCGCCCCAGAGAAGGGTTGCGAGTGTTGCCATCTGTTTGCCAACCCTGTAAATTTTGTGCCGATTTGTTTATCATTAGTCTACGTTTTAAGTTTTTACGCGGACAATGGGAAACGATTCAATATTTGCGTATTTGTTCTTCGATATTTTTATTATTATTATTATTATTATATTTTTTTTTTTTATTTTTTGCTGTTGTCAGTCTTTGAACTGGTTTGATGCAATCCTCCATCCTTTCCTATCCTGTGCTAACCTCTTCATTTCTACATACCCCTTACAACTCACGTCCTCAATTATCTGCTTCATATATTCTAATCTCTTTCTTCCTCTACAGTTCTTACCTTCGATTGTTCCCTCCACTAACAAATTAACCAATCACCAATGTGATTCAATATTATTCAAGTTCTAGTTGAAGCGGTAAAAATTTATATAAATGTGTGATCAATAGTTTACTATCCAAAGGCATTTTTCCTAATTTTCCATTTCGTCAAAATCATTCCACTTTCAAGGCACAATTCTTTCCAAGCGTTCCTGGTAGCGTCCCGATCTTTAAAAGAAACCACTGTTTTGTCTCTTAAAACTGCTCCAGCTTCCACTAACGAAATGAGAATATAATTATCTATCACCACTTAACTCATATTACGATTTTTAAATTCAAGAAATGATAACTTTACACAGACTGAAAACGCACAAGCGGTTGAAATCCGCCTAGTGTGCAAGCGCCCATCTGGCCACATGGGCCACTGTCTGGACTGGGGCGGTCAAACAACCGTCGATTGAAGTGGCAGCGCGCGGTCGTATACCTGCCGTCGACGGCAGCGCTACCGTGGGTTTTCCCCTCCGCCCAGTGTGTAAGCTCCCATTTGATCCCTTGCGCCACTACCTGAAGGGCGGCGACGGAGAAATTTCCGGAGCGGACGAAACCGCCCAGTGTGTAACCGGCCATAGAGTTTTAAAAAGTTCTTTCTAATTCCTAGATCAATATTTGAAACTAAAAGGTTTCTCTTTTTCATGAAGGCCGGTTTGCTATTCTGCTTTTAACACCACTCCTGCTTCGGCCATCGGTTGTAATTTTGCTTCCCAAGTAACAGAACTCACTTACTTCTATTGCATCCGATCCTATTTTTATATTTACATTTCTATAATTAATTTGGTATCATTTCTGCTACATTTCATCACTTTTGTCTTGTTTTGATTTATATTCAGTCCAAAATCTTCCTTCAGTACTTTCTTCATGCCATTCAGTAACTTCTCAATATCCTCAGCCTTCTCTGCTAACAAGACAGTGTCATCAGCAAATCGTAGCATACTGATTTTTTCTCCCTGAAAACTTATGCCACATTGAAACATTTCTTTGACTTTCTTCATTGCTTCTTCTACATACAAGGGATAGACTACAGCCTTGTCTCACACCCTTTTTAACTGATGCATGTCTCTCGTGAATCTCTACTTTTATTATAGCCACTTGATTCTTATATAGTTTATAGAGTATTTTTCTATTTCGATAATTTAGACCTGTCTTCTTTAAAATTTTGAACATCTTGTCCCACCTAACATTATCAAAAGCTTTTGCTAAATCAACAAATGCCATAAAAGTATCTTTGTTTTTCTTGATCCGCCCTTCAAGTATTAATCTTAAAGACAGAATTGGTTCCCTTGTACCGCGATTTTTCCTAAACCCAAACTGATCTTCACCTACTATCTCTTCTACTACCCTTTCCATCCTTCTGTATATTATTCTGTTCACTAATTTTGAAGCATGTGATGTTAGATTAATGGTACGATAATTCTCACATATGTCGGCTTGTGCTTTCTTTGGAAGTGTGAAGATGATATTTTTATTAAAATCAGTTGGAATTTCTCCTGTTTCATAACTTTTTGATATCAGCTTAAATAATCTTTCGATTCCTTCTTCTCCTAGGGATTTAAGAAGTTTTGCAGGGATCTCATCAATTCCTAAATACTGTCCTCAAAACAGGATCTCCTAAGTCATCAATGTCGACATCGCCTTCCTTTTCCAATACACTATTGTTCAAGTCGTCCCCAACATACAGTTTCCCAATGTATTTCTTCCATCGGTTAGCTCTATCTTCTGACCTTAAAAGAGGTTTCCCATCGGCCACTTTAATGTTCATACCTCTTTTCTTCATTTCTCCAAAATTCTGTTTGATTTTTCTATATGCAACATCTACTTTTCCTACAACCATTTCCTTTTCTACTTCTTCACACTTTTCTTGTAGCCGTTTTTCTTTTGCTGTTTTGTATTTCGCATTTATTTGATTTCTAAATTGCCTGTACTGCTCTTTTCCTGCTTCATCCTGAGCATTTTTGTACCTTCTCCTCTGATCCATCAGCTCCAAAATTTCTTCTGTGATCCAAGGTTTTCGGGCAGCTTGTTCCCTAAAGCCTAATGTTTCTTTACGAGCTGTCAATATTTCGGTCTTGAACGAATTCCATTCGTCCTCGGTTGAGCTCCTTTCAGAGTTACTTCTTAGACCTAAGTCTACCATTTCGGCAAATTTTTCTCTCGTGCTAGATTGTTTCAGTTTATTTACTTCCAGTCTGTTCTGCTTATACTGCTTTCTTATTCGCTTAAATTTCAGCCTACAATTCATTACTATCAAATTATGGTCCGAGTCTATATCTGCTCCTGGGTACGCTTTACAGTCTAGAACTTGATTCCTGAATCTCTGTTTGACCATGATATAATCTAGCTGGTATCTGCCTGTATCCCCAGGACGTTTCCAGGTGTATATTCTTCTTGAATGGTTCTTAAACTAGCTTATATCTTTCACAAAATTCTAGCAACCTGCTTCCTCGCTCATTTCTTTCTCCTAGACCAAAATTTCCTACAGTATTTCCCTCTTTTCCTTCTCCCACTATTGCATTCCAATCACCCATGATTATTAGATTTTCCTCCCCCTTCGCATATTGTATTAATTCTTCAATTTCAGCGTATGTTATTTCTATTTCTTCGTCATCTTGCTGTGACGTTGGCATATACACTTGTACTAATGTGGTTGGGACGGGCTTCAAAATAATCCTGTCACTAAACTGTTCATAATAACTCACCCGTTTCCATACTTTCTTGTTCATTACAAATCCTACACCAGTGACTCCATTGACAGCTTGTGTGCTAATTATCCTGTGTTCCCCAGAAATCCTGTGCATCCTTCCATTTAATGTCACTAATCCCAACAACATCTAACTTAAGTTGTTCCATCTACCTTTTTAAGTTTTCTAACCTATCTGCCCTATTCAGACTTCTAACATTCCACGCTCCGACTCGTAGAATGTTTCTATCCATTCTGATGACTCCTCCCTGAGCAGTCCCCACCCGGAGATCCGACTGGGGGACTATTTTACCTCCGTAATATTTTACCCAGGAAGAAGCCATCATGATATATGTAATTTGAGAGGATTACATGTCCTCGGGATACCCTTTGGGTCTTTAATGCAGTGGTTTCCCGTTGCCTTCTGCATCCTCATGCCGTTGATCATTTCTGATTCATCCGCCTTTAGGGGCCGTTTCCAACTCCAAGGGCAAGAGGGTGCCCTGAACCACTCCCCGCTCTTCCGCCCTCCTTTCGGAGGCCGTTGGCAAGCAGTGGGTGACTCCTTATACCGGGAATCTTTCAGTCGCCAGAGCCTCGTCCGTGCAAACAGGGTGCACCACGTGAAGGAGAGGTTGACATTTGGTTGGAAAAGACTAGTTAGTCTCTCCCAAACCCTTACACCCCTGTACTTTGATATTGAAAACCTAGTAAAACTGTAATCCGTTTAACACAGCAAGGCCATGCTGCCTGCTACGTAATTCCGTGCTGATAAAAAGTTGTCATTAGCTATGTTCGAAGACTTGTGAAACAATATTCGTTCCAATAGTAAAATGACACAAGGCGTTATTTGTATGCACGGTCAAGTAGAGTCAACGGCGGCGGCACTGCCTGCCCTTTACACGAAGTGATTGGGGCCAACTTTGTACTTCAATTTCTTCAGTCGCATTGATGCTACCTGCTTCATATTTCTATTACACATAGATATCAGCAATCTCAGCAAACACACAACATTTTGTTTCGTTCCTGTGCTTAGTTTGTATGTTATCCATACGCACATTTCACCGTTTTTGTCACTCACTGACTCACTGACTGATAACCATTAGAACTTAGATCATTAGTTACTTCCCGTAGAAGCAGAAAAGTGAAATTTGGCACACAGATGAAGTTTCATCACCAAATTATAAGAAAAGTCTAAAACTATAAAATTTTCATATATCTACTAATAATCTGCCACAAACGTGAAACCGCTTTGTAACCTAATAACGTTACATACCTCACATTTTCACTTTAGACGGCGGTTACTAAGTTTAACCAAACTGTTAAATTTTGTCTTCTTTTGTTTACTTTGGAAGATAGTTAAATTGAAAATAAATGAATGACTACCGCATCCCAACATCGAAATTCTTCCGTATATTCCGTGGTCCTAGAAACAGTTAATTTGTGCACATGTATGGTTTCATCCCCAAATAAAAGTCTAATATTGGTGATTTTCGACGTATTTATTAAATGGCAACTCAAAACGTGAAAATTTTGGCGAATATTTGCAAGTTAATTGCTTTGCTCTGAATGAGACTATGAGATCATCAAGTGTAACTAACATCTTAAAGTTTAGTTTCATCCTACACTCAGTTTAGAAGTTGTCTAGTAAGGGTGGCAGGGCTCGCCGTGGCGCACTCCCGTCCTTTGACGAGTGTATGGGGTGTGGGCATTGTCTGCAGCGTATATCGAGTGAGGCTTTGTATTCTGAAATATCCTCATACACCCATTTTCAAATGCAATCGTTACATTTGAGCAACGACTCAGAATAAACGATCAACTTATAAAAGAAGTAGGATCCCACAAAAAGAATTCTTGTAAAAATAGGCCAAGTCTCCTGGTTGTTAGTTAGGGAGCGTGCACAAACCACGTCGTTCGGTCCAGGGGGGGAGGGGGGGCTCACAGGAGGCCAAAATGGAGCTACGTGGTTTATGCGCGCCCTCTTATGAGCTCTTGTTCTGAGCCAAGTCTACAGCTTACAGCAGGACTGCCCAACCCCAGGCCCGCGGGTCTAGAATATGCTACCTCAAAAACCTCTGCAAAGGTCTCATTGATGTTGTTTACTTTTTTATTATAATATTTTTTTAATCTGTTGCAACTATAGGCAAGTATTATATGGCTCGCAGGCTAACTTAGAACCGAAATTGTGGCCCATCTCCGAAATTGGTTGCACAGCCTTGCATTACAGTATATATCCACTTCACATTATGTAACAGAATGGTTTCTCTCGGTGTTAAAGATCGTGTGTGCAAAAACATGGCATACATAATGCCCATGTTACCAGAGGTTTTATTACTATTATTATTATTCTAAATAAACTATCTATAACACGGAGAGAAAGTAAAGTGAATATACGTCAGCAGTACTCAACTCGCAGGCCGCATACGACCCGAAGCCTAGCAATTATAAGCCGGATTTATCGTAAATTGTCAAAAATCGGTAACAGAATCAACACTTCCAGTCATGTTTTATTGTACTGTATGTTATTGCGTCCCATCTTGATATAGCAGCAATATAAAAGATATTGAGTACCTCTGAAATACACTGTAAGATGTAGACTTGGCTCAGAATATATCCTTGTCAACAAGGAAATACCTGTTTCACACAGTTACAGTGTGAAACATTTGGCCTCAACAGATCGCTGAATTAGGATAGCCCCACTAAACCATCAAGGGGTAAAATATGGAATTTTCTTTTTTTCCTGTAACATTCAATTTGGATATGGCAATTTGTTTTGGCCACATCAACCACGTTCCAATGTTTTTCCCACATCTGCATAAAACGAATATCGAATATAACGCGACAATACACATGATTTGAAATTAGTGCCAGAGAAACATTTTAAGGTTTGAAAGAAGTGGAAGTCTGAGGAGGAAAGATAGTATGAACAGAGGGACTTGCTTAACCCAGTGGCAGTGAGAGACTCCTCACTCGGAGCATTGTCTCTAAGGTCTCTTCTCTTTTCCTTGGTAGCTAGTAGCAGTTGCTTTCACGGGTAGCATAATATGCACATTTGATGATTTACCCTTTTATCGCGAAATCTATATTAAAAAAAAATAGAAATAACTTTTCCCGAACTAGGAACAGTCTTTCTCTGGCTGGGATGAGAGTGGCAGTAGTGTCTTCTTGTTGTGTCTGGAAATAAACAGGACCGAGCGTGCTGGGTGAGTGGTAACCCTCTGGCCTCGTATTCGGGAGGACGCGGGTTAAATCCCTTCCGGCCCTACAGATTGGGATTATCCATTGTTTCCCTAAAAAAAAAACTCCAGGCGAATGCCGGGATGATTTCTTCAAACGACGATACTTGAATTCCTTCCCGTTCCTCGCTTCAATCTTCTCCAGCACCGAATAACAATGGTACTGAGAAAGAAAAAAAAGTATTCTATTACAATGCGAACCACTAGAATGCCTCACATCTCCTCAAACTTACCAACGTTCAACCTTCCGTCTTTGGTCGCCACTCAAGTAGCTTGTCGTGAGTGATTCTCTCCATATGTTCAGTACTATTTCTCACCCGTTAAAATTCAGATGTCCGATTTTTTTACTGTGCGATAGGCAGACTCATCATGTCACCTTATATGACAAACGTTCCTTGGTGATATCTACTACTTACACGAATATTTAGAGATAGAGAGAATTTCTTCATTATCGATTTCATGTTAAACGGTCGCCTCTGGCACCTGTAGCAAAATAAAGGTTGGCTCCAGAGTGTTACTACTGTGGATCGTAAAGCATTTAACTGCTCTTATCTCGTAGCTGTACAGATTTCTCACACTCAGGCCGCGAACTTGTCGGTTGGTTCTCGTATTAATAAGGAGAATTAACATTACTAATTACCCATATTTCGTTGCTCAGAGTCGGATATATCTTCTTCTTGTTGATTATGGCTTTACGCCCAGTCGACATCGAAAAGGGAAAGGACTCGAGCACGGAACGGGAAGAAATGTGGCCACATTTCTTCCCGTTCCGTGCTCGGTCACGACATTCGCCTGGAGTGATTTGCGGAAACCATGGAAAAACCAAATCTGGATGACCGGACGGGAGTCGAACGATGCGATGCCAGCGCGTTACCGACCACCCACCAAGCTCGGTCGGATATATCGTGGCAATTCGAGATTCCTGTAAATATGATTGCGAAGTAGTTCTGATGTACTAAACTATGCTTTACTCGTAAACATAAAGTTCTAGAAATGCTTCTTTATATTTCTTCACAAGTCTTGTGATTGTGTTTTTTTGTTTCAACTCGTTTCGATTTTGTGTGTGTGTTAATGTTTATGAGGGTGCTCTCAGCTCTGGTAGCAAGCCAGCGTCCAGTTTCTCATGTGGGCCTCAGTGACTGCATTATTCAGAATGCACGCGCTCACTAATCCGACACCAAGACCGGAGCGACTACTAACCCAATAAGGCCCGCGCCCCACGCGACCAGTCAGCCTGATGAGCCCTGACTGGCAGCTGCACTCGCTGAGCAAGGCACAACTGCGATACACCTCACCGTTTACCGCGCTACGAATATTTACCGAGCGTGTGGGTGAGCGGTTAACGCTCTGGTTTCGCATTCGGGAGGACGCGGTTTCGAATCCCCGTCCGAGCATCCAGATTTCGGTTTTCCATGGTTTCCCCAAATCACTCCAGGCGAATGCCGGGATACTTCCTTCAAAAGCCCATGGCCGAATTCCTTCCCGTTCCTTGTCCCCAGTCCCATCCCGCCTCTAATGACCACGACGTCGAAGCAAAAAAAAAAAAATAGTATTCCTAGCTTTAGCTGCTTCTAAACAGCTGGCATTTTAATATCTGATTCTCGGACCCTGTGCATCTGTTCGTCTAAGTTTTGCTAAATAAGTCGTCAGCAGTGGTCTTGAACGTCAAAATGCGAAATCGGTAGAGCTGCCCACTGATATCGGTGTATTTATACTCAAAATAGGTACATATAAAAAAAAAAAACCTCAGTTTGCTGTGCATGGTTTTTGTCCAAGAATTTCTATCTGTTTGACACCAACTTGACTATCAGAGTCAGAAGTCCAAGACTGCTACTAGTTTGCCATCAGCAAATTGATGGCAGTCGTCTGCCGCAACTGGACTACAAATTGTCAAAAATTGGAGAGAAAATTTTGGTTTCAATTTGCATTCAAAGATGGGTTTCATGTTGATGTAATTTTTTATCTTCCTATAATATAAATTGAAGTTAAATTTTTTGTAGGCAACCTGAAAATTCTTCTTCCTATTTTATATATATATATATATATATATATATATATATATATATATATATATATATATATATATATGTACTCGGTTCTTCGTTTGAAGATATTTGTACTCAGTAACTAGTAGAAAATTTCTCTTCTAAGTGAAGAAAACTAATGAAGAAATAAAATCCCAATTCCAGTTTACATAGATAAGCAAATTAGCTCGGGAAATTTCTAAAAATGTCGAGAATGTAAGGAATAAGGGCAATCCCGAAAGGATATAGGGAACATTATGCAATGGGTAACTACTTACCAAATAATCGATCAATGAATTCCCTTTAAACATAAACGAAAAGGGTTGCTAACTTGAAAATGTAAAATCGTGGAAAAATTATAACACTTTGGTATTTGAATAGGACAGACCAAAAAATAGATAGAAATCTCGAAAAATCGGTAGTTTCGAGACGACTGGTCGTGAAGCTAGACAAGTGCGCTAGGTGTCCCTGTGATTCGAGAGCTCCCATCTCACCATACGTGGCGGCCGAGCGTTCAGGAGGACGCGGCTTCCAATCCTAGTCCGGCTACTCACATTTCCAGAAATCACTCCAGGCGAATGTCGGAATGGGGAGAAGGTGTTAGCGGAATTCCTTCCCATTCCCTACCTAATAGTCCTTTCCCGTCTCTAATGATTTCGACATCGACGAGGCGTTCAGCCATACCTATCATCTGTTCCAATGAGACAACCACTGATAAGTTACCAAGAAGCAATCTACAGACACGTTCCACAGCAAGCTGTTATATCTGACTATATTTTCTGACTCAACTGAACTAAAAATAACTTCGTAATTTCAATCTACTGACGTTCTCATTTGCGTTGGAATGTAGTCTTCATAAACGTGGTAGTAATATCAGTTTCTATAAGCAAGACTGATTATGTTTAATGAGTTTGCTCCGAAGAAAATAAATTACATACAAATTTTAGAGATATGCAAGTTTAAAAAAAAAAAAAAACTCAAATGCTAGGAAATGCGCCAAGTCAACCATAAAAGTCCTATTTGTTAGGTGTAAACTGATAAATGTGTGGTGGGGAAAAATGTTGGTGGTCACTCAAAATATGCAACAAGGTGCGAAAAAAGGTAAAAAAAAAAATAATAATAATAATAAAAATAACTAGCATAAAGTTAACAGTACCTTTAACTGTATCATCTCAGAGTGACCTTACAAAAAACTCAAAATGTCATTCTCTCTGTTCTGTCACTATCCAAGACGTACCGGAAATGAATAACAACTTCTTTCAGAGAGCAACATCGGTCAAAAACATACAAGGAGTAGTGTAGCCTTAATGTCTCTGATTACTATATGGACGTTAACAGTTGGTGAAGCAAACCAACAGCAACCTCTAGTTCGGTTCCGTTATCTCGTATACTATTTGAGATTGAGGAAAGATGATGCAAAGCAAGCTTTAAAGGCTAGGAGAATACACGGGGTTTTAAGTTGTAGTATAAGGCGGGTTGATAGCTGAAGTGTGGCGAGTCAGCACTCAGTGACGTAAGAGCCTATTTTGTGGTACATACGAGCGGTTTCGACCGTCTCCACTGCCCATTTGAGAGACGGTTGGAGAGTGGAGTCGGTGGACAATGCCGTCGCAGGTAGGATTGGTTCTTGGTGAGGGTGAATACTGCCCGGGGCAGCGGCCAATTAGCTAAGAACGTTTCTATTGTGCGCTGGGCCGAGCGTCCATTAGTGATGAGCAGCGCCATCAATAATTTGAGCGGCCGAATTGAGGCGGTCTGTTTGCAGCGGCCAGGTGTCTGTCGATTAGACACGCCCGCTCTCAAATTCAGCACGCCATTGTTCCGCGGTCCAGCGTACTCTATCCAGACCGACCTGCGAGACAACTTGCTTCAGATGTGTCGGAAGCTAGGATTACGTTGGAGCGACACACACTCGCTAAACCCTTCACCAGCGTAACACTCTGGCCTCGCATTCGGGAGGACGCAGGTTCGAATATTGATTTGGGTTTCCCCAAATCATTGCCGAATTCCTTCCCGTTCATTTTCCTCTGTTCTTTCCCGGCTCTAATGACCTCGTTGTAGACGAGGTGTAAAACAAAAACGCCCGAACCAAAAATAAAGAATACGAACGTTATTCACAAAAAAAGACAATTATTGTAGATAGGTCCAGTTTACAGCGGCCAAATAAGATACATGTTTATCTGCCTCCTGGCAAGTTAGATGAACACAAGATACGACGGGCTTAACCTGGCATTCAAGTACCGAGGGTGTTGAGTGACTGGTAATGCTCCGGTCTCGCATTCGGGAGGACGTGGGTTCGAACTCCCGTCCGGCCATCGTACAATCACTCCAAGTGTTCGCCAGAATGGTTCCTTCAAAAGGCCATGCCCGAAATTATTCCCGTTACTTGCCACCAGCCCTTTCCGCTTCTAATAACCTCGACGTCTAAGAGGCGTAAAGCCCTAAAATAGCGTTCAGTTTGACTCGAATCGTAATTACGTTCAGGTCTCCCATAAATCCATCTACAAAATTTTAAACATAGTTCCTTAAAACCGAGCGTGGTGGGTGAACGGCTAACGTTCTGGCCTCGCATTCGGGCGGACGCGGGTTCGAATCTTCGTCCAGGCATCCAGATTTAGTTTTTCCATTGTTTCCGCAAATCACTTCTGGCGAATGCCGGGATGCTCCTTCAAAAAGGCCATGGCCGAATCCCTTCCCATTCCTTGTCCCCAGTCCCATCCCGCCTCTAATGACCATAGCTGTCGACAAGGCGTAAAACAATGAGGTTTTTTTTTTTTTTTTTTTTTTTTTTTTTTTTTTTTTTTTTTTTTTTTAAAAGGGTTCCTTAAAATCTCAGTATATTTCAATGTAACCTCTGTAGTTTATAAAGCGAATTGTAGTTTAGCAGCACTTTGGTAGGTTGTGACAGAAGCCACAAGAGACGGTCGCTGAGGCGACATGTGTGCAATCAGGCGGCCTATTCATCATCCCGTAGCCGTGAAGAATGGAGGCGGCCGTCCGGAAAGATACTTCTCAATCAGATAGCAATCGGCTTTATACCAGTTGTGTGTTCTTGATGGAGCGTCTCTAATAGCGCGCCGGCACATTTCTCGTCCTTCTTATGGCGTGTGCCGTCGTCTGGAAGCGGAATTGATAAAGTCTGCCGCGAGGGGAGTCGCCGGCAAAAAGAGCCGTCGCCAATCTCGCCGTATTGTCCGCCGCAGTATTGCCCTGTTTCCTCACTTCAGACTCCAAACGGCGCCATATTCCATTAAAAACATAGGCAAATCGGCCTCGGTGCAAAACTTGATTTTCGAAGTCAACCAAACGAAACACTGCACTTGATGAAGTGACGATTTTAAATAAGTCTTTCAACTAATACGAAAGCGATATT
The DNA here is from genome assembly GCA_031002005.1 of Vandiemenella viatica. Lineage (NCBI taxonomy): Eukaryota > Metazoa > Arthropoda > Insecta > Orthoptera > Morabidae > Vandiemenella > Vandiemenella viatica. Next base: position 132,459,366 of record JARYHS010013630.1, on the reverse strand, counting down.
TCTCACAATATTTCTCGCAATCAGTAATCTCAACCGTATTAATCTGACGAGCAATTTGAACGGAAACACTTGAGACATGCGAAACGCAGAATATTGTACACAGCCATACTAAAGATTGGTTTTCACTTCTCATCTTGCAGTCTGCTTTATTTTAATTTCAAAGAAAATAATAGCGTTTAACATACGAAGCTGTTAGAATGTCTTTTTTCCAGACTTTCATCAAACAAACGTTCTGAAGTTATGATCGTTAGACAGGTATCAAGAATACTACACTGAACCGGAGGAGAAAGTTTTAATTTATCGACGTCTATAAAGGCACTTCGCCAAGTACAGAATGAGGTTTACTCGTTTCTTACAATCTCGCTTTCATTGCAGGAATTAGTACTGGACAACATGATTTATTCCGTTCACAAATATCTTATTGGGCCCATAAAATTCTGTTCTACGCAAAACTCTTCAATTTGGATACCCTTTACATCCTACTTCAGTGTTTTTGTCTATACCATTATTGCCTTCCAATGTGCCCTCCTTTAGTAAATTAAGCAATTCTCTAGGCTTCAAAATCTGACCATATTCTTTGACTAGTGATTTTCATTTCTTGTTATTTATAGATGTGTCCACTTTCAACATATTGCCACCTCAACACATAACAAGCTCTTGCGTTTTCCTTCTTTCCTGTTTCTCCAATCTCAAAGCTTTATCTGTGAAAAATTGCTGTGCAATTTAAAAAAGCTCTTTCAAAACAACATATCAGTGATTGAGCTAACAACTTGTGTAGAACATTATTTTTGAATATTTTTGATATCTTCCTCCCTTCATCCATCTGTTTTAACTTCACTTTTTAAATAAAAAATTCCATCATTGCCTGTATTCTAATTTTAAGGTATTGTCAATTGTCCTTGGGTCTAGCGGACTACTATTCCATTGTTCTTGATCGATAGTTCACGAGGTAATGACAGCTTTACTGCTTCTCTTCTACTACTATTTTTTCCTGAAAATCGAAATTGGCTTTAACGAGTTTAATACCTTTATGTCGCTGTTAAGCTCTGTCATCAAAACTGACTCTTTGTATTGTCCAGTTTTCCTCACTCCTGTCAGCTATTTCTTCTGAACGTAGATATGGTTTGTAGACAAGACTTTTTCTTCTCATATCGAGAACTTCATACTCCTGATTTAATGTGTCCCAGTTCAGTTATCTTATTTTGGTGTTTACAATTTCTAAAAACATTTTTTTTAGTGCTTTTAATTTGTTCAAATCCATTGACTTGATGATGTGTGGCTACTTTATAGCCTCGAAACGCAATCTTAACTTCGAAAAAATGAGATTGATGTCAGTTAATATCTGGTCGCGTTCTTACTTTACAATTCCGCTTCAGTCACAATACCTTAGTGCTCATATCTTTCCGCATATTGCTTGTACTCTTCTTCCCGTCTTCTTATAGAAGTCTAATTTACAATAACTAACACGGATTGTACCGATTTTATGTGTTTTTTTACTTCTCATTTCTCTGAAATGCTACGTAATACTTTCTTTCTACACTCCCCATACTGTAACTTCGAAGGCGCTTTAATTTCTACTGCGCCGTCATCACGCGAGTTCAGGTGTACTGAGACTGTCGTCTTGGCTACGCAATGTTTCTGTCCAAATCGTAAAATTCACGCATTATTGGTTTCTATTACACGTATATTACCACTGACGTCGACGGTACAGCCTACGCGTCACTATGCTCTTCATGCACCTCGCGCTCTTCCCACTTGGTTTGCAGCTTGTGAAGTCCACTCCTGCAGGGACAAAGCGACACCACGACTTTCTAGTATCCGTGATTGCAACAGCGGAGTAGCACACAGGGCACGATCAGGTAGGTAGCAGTGATGTCATTGGAGATCGGTTGTAAAACACACGAGCACTACAGACTTCACTTTTTTTTTAACTGCTTTACGTCTCCTTTAACTACGAGGTCTTTAGAGACGGGAATGGATGGGGGGCAAGGAATGGGAAGGAATTCGGCCATGGCCTTTTGAAGGAAACATCCCGGCATTCACCTGGAATGATTTGGGGAAACAATGGAAAACCCAAATCTGGATGCCCGGACGGGGTATCGAACCGCCGTCCTCCCGAATGCGAGGCCAGAACGTTCGCAGACTTCACAAGTGTCTGTTGAGCAATTTTGTGGCCGGAATTATCATCAAGTCAAACGATAATTTCTGCGCGACGTGCCGGGAGCACTGATAATGGAGTTGTGAAGAATGAGAAATGTTGCATGGCGTAAGCGAACCAATACAGTAGTCAATGTTACATTGCACCAGTGAGTTCTTTACTGCGAACAGGTTGCTCTGACCACAGTAGTGCTGCTAAATACTTCAGAATGAATCGCTGGAAACTGAGAAAAAGTGCCTCGTTGTATTCAAGAAAGCATAGCGAGTCCACTCTCCGAAGGGGAACAACCGTTCAATGAATAAGTACCAATAAAGTCCGAAATACTGTTGTACTTTTTGTGACAGGAATTCCTTTACTACAGTCGTTTTAAAGTATCCTGAGGTAGCATGACTAACAAAAATAAACGATCTTTGTAGTTTTTTTGTGAAAATAGTCTCTTTCTTGTCTGAACGTGCCGTTTCGCAATCCGTGGCAAAAAATGTATCGCTCAAAAGGAAAAAACCGAACGTTCCTGCGATTCTGTAAACTCTAAAGCATTCCTCGGAGAGTGTTGGGTGAGCGGTAATGCTCTGATCCAGCATTCGGGTTCGAATCCCCATCCGTCCATCCAAATTTCTATTTTCGATGGTTTCCCAAAATGCCGGGAGGGTTCCTTCACAATGCCATGGCAGAATTATTTCTCTTTCCTTGTTTCCAATCCTTTTCCGGCTTTAATAACCTCGGCGAGGCGAAAACCTAAGTCTGAAAGTAACTGCTGAGCCAGTAAGATCAAATTAATTGTGGTGTAAGAGTTACATTCTTATAGCTACTCTAGCATACAGTCATCATTAGTGAATTTAAATAATTTACTGTCGTCTGCTTCAATTCGTTTGCAGATCGACATTACTACCGAAAATTAGGCGGAAAAATCAAAGACGGGTGATAACAAAAGTTTTCATGTGGCTTTATGTTCCTTATTAATTAAATCTTAAATTGGGAGTAAATAACGTCAGACAGAACCAATTCATATAAATAAACTTTTATTGATCAAGACTTCATAAGGACGAATCAATAATACAATTGAAATAAGACATATATTTTAGATATTAGTAAATTTTACTGATAAATATTCAGTACAATAAAACAGTAGTAATAATCCAGTGTGCTGTGAATCAGCTACCCGCTGTAATATAGTCACTGAACTGAAGTGATTTTTGACGCTGAACTGCCCTGTTGTCTGCTTGCTTGAGAGTCCGTAGTTAATGTAGAACATTGACGGTCCATATGACCATTGACAAACCTAGTCGGTTGAGCAGGTATTTGATGAAATTGCCGCTCAGGGAAGAAGCGTGCTTGTTACTTGTCAGCGCTATGCTGGATTACAGTGGCATGATTTACAATCGCTATTGGTATTATCTTTTTCTTTTCTTTTTTACTTATGGGTTTACGCCTCGTCGACGTCGAGGTCATTAGAGGCGGGATGGGACTTGAGTCAAGGAATGGGAAGGAATTCGGCCATGGCCTTTTGAAGGAAGCATCCCGGCATTCGCCTGGAGTGATTTGGGAAAACCATGGAAATCCAAATCTGGATGCCCGGACGCGGATTCGTCCATCCGAATGCGGTATTGTTATCAACTGACTATATCGGAAATTGTACCCAATGGCGCATTCTTAATATTTGGCCAGTACGAATTCAAAATACCTCTCGTAAGGGGGAGGATAAGTGTCGCCATTCCACCTCGCAAACCAGTCGTTATTAGCTAGGCTTCACACGGTCTGACTTGCGCCATTCCTACACGTGTTTCAATTTTCCTAACTATGAGAGTATTTCTAAGGAATTTTTTGAGGACTGACATAGTTTTTGTGGGACAACCAGTAATTTGCAACGTCGCCAAAAAACAGCGTGCAGCAGTTCAGCTGTACTCGGATAACAAACCTTAACCTAGAGCTTTTTCTCTCTATATAGTTAACTATTGTTAGTAATTAAATATAATTGATCATTGCAATGTTTCTATAAGATAGTCGCACGGAGAGTTTAATTTCTTCGATTGCTCGACATATGGTAATTGTGTTATGTCTCGTAGGTATTAATCTTTACTTGACAGCCAATTACAGCGGTTTAATTATATCCTGAACAAAATGTAAATGTCGTTAATGGATTACTCGTGGAGCTTGTCTTTATAAAGAGTAGTTTACTCGTTGTAATCAAGGAGCTGGCTACCAGAGCTTAATCGACTCCTCTACAGTGTTTATGACTCGAAAATAAACAAATATTCTTTCATTACTGGAAACAAACTATTGCGACAGATTCCCACTGTACGCCTTCTCAATTATTTATGGACTCTATTCTAAATTATAGATGAAATACCCCCCTGTGTAAGGCAGTGATGATTATGGTGCATTATCATACCTTTTTGCATTTCTGAAGCGTTGAAACTGTGTTAGGCCAATAAAGCGTCGTTTGCCTTTGTGACTGGTGGGAGGGAATGCAGATTTGAGGCTAGCAGATGATGTCACCCTGCCCCCTCACGCGCTGACAAAGTGTAAGTGGTGCGATGGTGTGTTTTTTGTGGGGCCGCGACCCGTCCTCGTGGGACGGGGGGTCGTATCGGATTCCGGCCTCTCAGCGCGAGCTGTCCCTTATTAATCTCGAGGGGAGGACCAACAAATAATTTTAAACGCATCTCCCCGGAGTGTCTCCGGCAGCTGAAGGACGGCCCTCAAGACCCGCCTCCTCTCGAGCGAGTCTTCTGCTCGCCTCGGGTGGCCACTTCCGAGCGCGTGGATCATTCAATCCAAATAACACAACTACAAGAGCGCTTGCTCTGGACTTCTCGAGACAACAAACTATGTAGAATGCTGGTACCCAGACAGGAGAATTACTACTTCAAGTACCTTTTCTTAAGAGAGAGTAAAACGAAGTTATATCAAGTAACAGTACAACGCATGCAAAAGAATTGCAGTGTGACAATAATTCAATTTCCATAAGTTTTTCTGAGAGCAGTATGGTTACTCAGTGGTTAAGGCGTCTGACCGGACATCGAAAGGTCCTTAGTTCGAACCCCTGTCTCGGCAGGAAGTTTCAATGGCCCTTATCCCCACCTTCATCTCTGGCACAGTTTGCTGTGTAATATGAACTACGCCAGAACGCTTCCATGGTTTGCATTCCACGTTAAACTGTAGGTCCCCTGTACCCGGTGCGATTAACAGGTTAGGTTAGGTTAGGTAAGGTAAGGAAGAAAGGACCTTGCCGCCCTATCTCCAGCGTGTCTCCTTCGGGAGGGTCCAACCAACCTTCGGATAGAATAGCAATCTTAACTACGAGGAGTATTTTTTAAGTAAGTACCGTTTTGTCAAACCGTGGCTGCAGCGCTGCGGTCGGCGTTCCGCGCATGCGCACTGGGTACCTGCATCTCTTGCCTACGCACTGACGCCATTACAGTCTAATTCTTCCTTGTTTACGTTGTTCACTGAGTATTTAAGATGCCTCCGATAATCGTGAGTCCCGCCGACTGTGAAGTGCGGGCTGTTATAAGATTTCTTTATGCTAAAGGCCTAAAACCGATCGATATTCATCGTGAGATCTGTGCAGTTTACAGACAAAACATTATGAGTGATGGAATGGTGAGAAAGTGGGTGAGAGCATTTAAAGATGGCCGCACAAATGTGCATGATGAACAACGGAATGGGCGTCCTTCGGTCGTTAATGAAAGTTTGGTGCAGAAAGTGGACAATAAGGTGAGAGAAAACAGACGCATTACGATTTCCTCCTTGTGTGTTGACTTTCCTAATGTTTCTCGTAGAGTTTTGTATGGCATTGTGACCAAGCACTTGAATTACCGAAAATTGTGCTCACGTTGGGTACCGACAATGTTAACGGATGAGCACAAAACCAAACGTTTAGGCAGGTGCATTGACTCTCCTTGAGCGGTACCACAACAATGGTGATGATTTCTTAAGCCAAATTGTTACGGGCGATGAGACATGGGTGGCCTACGTCACACCTGAATCAAAGCAACAATCCATGGAATGGCGGCATTCAGATTCACCCAAAAAAGTGAAGTTCAAGCAAACGATTTCTGCCCGGAAAATCATGTGCACAGTTTTTTGGGACAGAAAAGGAGTGTTGCTTGTGGAATTTCTGCCTCGTAATGAGACAATCAATGCAGCAGCTTATTGTGAGATATTGAACAATCTGCGCCGTTCAATCCAGAACAAAAGACGTGGCAAGTTGAGCAAGGGCATAGTTTTGCTGCTTGACAATGCCCGTCCACATGTGGCTAATCAGACCAAAGATCTCATCACGTCTTTTCGATGGGAAACTCTAGATTATCCTCCGTACAGCCCTGATCTGGCGCCTAGTGACTACCATCTGTTCCTGCACTTGAAGAAACACCTAGGCGGTCAGCGTCTTGAAGACGATAATGAAGTCAAAACAGTTGTGATGCAGTGGTTAACAAGTCAGGCGGCAGACTTCTATGAGGAGGGTTTTCAAAAACTGATACTACGTTATGACAAATGCCTCAATATTGAAGGGAATTATGTAGAAAAGTAGAGTAAGGTAGAGGCTTTCATGTAAAAATAAAATTATTGATATATATTTGCACGTCTTTTTTAATTTCAAAACGGTACTTACTTAAAAAAAACATGCCTCGTATTTCAGATTTTTTTGTATACCATAAGTAAAGTATTAATCGTCGAAATTAGACGAAATTTGATTTCGCAATTTTGAGTTTCTATCCGGAATGCATTTCGTTGTTATATGAGATTTTGGTTTTACCTTATGTTATATATTCCTTAATAAAATCTTAGTTATAGAATTTTCTGGTTTTGACACTCATTAACATTTTGGCATTGATACACCAGTTATAGTATCCCTGTTTATTAAGACAGCTTTTTGCGTGATTATTACAGTAATTATCGAAAGCTTATTTCAAAATCCTTGAGTGAGAGGTACGTTGCCATAACATGTATTACACCGGAAGTGTGGCTTCCCTGCTGATGACGTGCGAATGACCCGCCAGTGTGGCTGCGTACCGACCCCTCGTTGCTGTTTCCCGCAATCGCGTTGGTGACTGCTGGGATGGTGCAGCATCTCCGCCTCATTATCTACACATTTGACAAACAAAAATACGCTTATCATTCAGAACACAAACAGTTATACGTTTCGCTGACAGAGGACACTACAGACTCTCCTCCAATAGATTAACTACGCCGGGTCTAGCTAGTCAGGTTTGAATACGCCAGAACACAAGTCCTTTCCTCCTCTCATGAAACACATTGGGCACCTGTGAGCGATAGGGAGCCGGTGGCGCGTTGTCTTTAGATGGTCGAATAGAGGGGGAGGGGGGAAAATGAACGGATGATTGCGTGTGCGTTTATACTACCATTCTGCAGTCAAGAAGTAGAACAACTAAGTGTTTTAGCAACCAGTGAGTTTCGTTAATTTTGACTTGATGTTCATCTCGTCTGTTATTTTTAAAGTGAGCGTGAAAAGCATTAACATAGCTCGTGTGACGTCAGAGAAAGTGTTATGCAGGGTTGTCTGTTTTTTGAACTCCTGCGACGTATAGCCTCCAATCAGAAAGTTTTCTGAGGAACAAATGTGTGTTTGCGAAGTAACGTCGATGCATATCAAACTTTTACTGTAAATATAGTAATCATGAACATTAGAGCATTTGAAATTTTTCTTCTTACATCGTAAGCTTGTTTCTAGTTCTGAAATGGAGAAATTGTGGATGTATTATACTAGTAGGAAACGTTAAGCTTAAAGTAAGCTGTAAATCTTACACCATTAGTAAGAATATTTGTACCGTCACTAAGTGCGCTGTTGTTAAAATTCTACGCTTTGTAGAGAGCGCCGAAATTTCACAAAAATGTTAATTCGACGAGTATGTTTGATATGGAAATTACTAGAAAATTCTCCCGAATAAATCATATTTTGGCGAAATTATTAGTTACAAATTTAGCTGTCAAACATGAGCTGATAATAACTGAAACAGTATTCTGGGCACTGAAATATTTATCAAGGAACTACCTAGTTGAATGAGAAACGTTTCATGTTTGATTAAAATTTTAAACTTTCATCCAACATATCTTCTCTTTTCAATACAATCAGGATTTCGTTAGCTATAATATTGGCACCTTTATTGGTTTGTAGGAATAAAGAAAACAATTTTTGAAAGTGTTGTCGCGGTGTGATCTTGCTGGCAGTCGTGGTGGCTGCGCCGCCTCGCCTCTAATTAGAGTTAAACCGCGCTGCGCCAAGTGGGCCGCGGCTCACGCACGTGCGACGCGCGTGCCCCGCCTGTCACGAGTACCCCAGCTCCGCGAATACATACACACCATCTTGTAGGCAGCAACGCCTTTTCGTTAAATTATCCATTCCTCCCCCTCTTTATTTTATCAATATCTCATACTATCTTAATCATTTTTTTAAAAGTGAAACTACTTTTTATTTCTTAATACTAATTTGTATCCATAGTGAAAACCTTTTACCAGACGCTACTGGGATCTTGCTTCTTTCGGCGTTTATGTTATTATCTCTGATCCATTGTTCGTGAACTGCATTAACTATTTGCAGGTACGGTCGAAGTTTTTACTCTCCGATCGTGGCATCATAGGGGCGGGTCTAGCGACGTTTAGAAGTTTTCCTGCTACGACACGAAATTTTTTATACAGTGTTGTGTTTCTTTTGTACAGTACATACTGAGTATAAATCAACTACTTATATAAATATTTTTTTAAAAATCATACGTTTTCTACACCACAAGTAATTTAAATTTCCTTTGGATCGTGATGATAAGCTAATCATAACGGGGGACGTATCGGATTTTAATTCAAATACACTTTTCACATTACAACTGAATGTTAAAGATTAGCCCCTCATATATTTCGTTAAATGGTTAAAATGTATCATGAACACTTTTGATATCCTGGCCAATCTAAACCTTTTCATTATGCTGCTGACAACATATTTCTTCTGACATGTTGAGTGTTGCAGAATGTTCTTCTATTACTTCAACTTCTGATCTCTTGTTCGCCTGCTTAAATTCCAGTGAAGGCAAGGAAATTAATTTGATATTTTATTTTGGTCAAGGGCGTAGGCCTACTTCTTTTTCTCGATACATCGATTTTACATTTGTAATTTTTAGGAATTAACCAAAATATTATCCGTTACAGAAATGTTGCATATTGGTGTAAGACTGCCATTCACGTAAAAGATCATATTTGAGTATTTAAAATGTGGTGCTGCTGGAGGATGCTAAAAATTATGTGAACTGACAAGGTACGCAGTGAACCAAATGGTGAGCGAAGAAAGAACTTTTTGGAAGAGTTTCAGAAACAGAAGAAACATAATGTTGGACGACACTTTACGACTCGTCTAACTTATTAGTAATAGTCAAGAGAAGACAAGATAGAGGAAGACTAAGATTAGAATATGTGAGGTGGATTATTGAGGACGTAGGTTTTTTAATGGGTATGTTGAGATGAAGAAACAGGAAGATGGGGAGGATTGCATCAAACCAGCCGAGAGACTGATTACATACTGTGCTGCTGAGTACCCGAATAGTAACGAAGTGATAAATCGTTTGTTTTCGTCCTTTACTAGCTGAGATAATACCTTAATTGAATAAGTCTTTGAACTAGTCGGTGTGGTTACGGCTATATGTATTACAGAATTACAGTAAGTTAGTTTTGTCTCCCAGCAGGTAACAGAGGTGTAAACTGTACGTATTCCATCTCTGTAGTAAGTCAGATTATTGACGCAAGGGCAGTTATGTCGAGAACAGTTGCACCTGCGTTCGTTGAAGTGCTGGCAACTCATAGCTGGGGGAACTTCCACGCAGCAGCCATGTTGCAGTGGCGACAAGAAACGTTTAGCACGGAGCGTGGTGGGCCAGCGGATAACACTGGCCTCGCATCCGGCAGGAGAGGACGTGTGTTCCAATCACCGTCCGCGCATCTGGATTTGCGTTCTCCATAGTTTCCCCAAATCGCTCCAGGCGAATTCCGGGATGCTTCGTCCAAAAGACCAAGGTCGAATTCCATGCCGTTCCTTGCCGCCACCCTTTTTCAACTCGACGTCAATGAGGCGTGAAGCCATAATCAAAAAAAATGTTTAGCTTCGATTGGATGAAAGAATTTAATTCGCAAAGAATGAACAAAGTTTTGGAGGAAAAAAAAAATGTAGAATGCGGTCTTCTTCTTCTTCAGCATTAGTGGTCGGCTGGACTTGTTGAATTTTAGTCATAACTGTCGTGGTCTAATTTGCAGCATGCCCTTGCTGACGCCAAGCAGTCTACTCCTACTGACAAGTAGTATTAAGTACTAATGGACGTAGTGAAGTGCTGCCATCTGCATGCAAAATGTGTAAATAGGTTCTGTGTCTGGTAAGTGTATTTTTTGTTTGTAAAATGTGTAGTTAATGAGGTGGAGATTGGAGACCGGCCCTATATTCGCCAAGGTGGCTGCCTAAAACCGCAGTGAGGTCAAGACGGCCGTTATGCGGGGGTCCGTGCTCGTGCCTGGTCTGTTGTACCTCCCTGATCCACTGTGCAGCGCCTCAGCGCACTCACCCACACTGACGAGTTACTGAACTGGCAACCCCGTTGCAGTATACAATATACGACTAATCTTCCATTATTTTATCGGAACGCGATTGTAAAGATGAAAATATAAATCACGCAACCGGATCTTAAAGTACCGAAAGGTGACGTTAACATAAGGCGTCCGTAAAAGATTCCAGCTTGAGTTTAGATGTTAACATTGGAGAACCCAGGGTGTGTGAGAGCCGGTCGACTTGACCGCCGCAGCTCCTGCAGAGACAATAAAAAATCTCCGGGACTAACGAGACCAACGCCCTCAAATCCCACCTCCACTCCGGCTCCGGTCGAACACAGAGAAGCACTAAACAGCGCTCTGCTTACACCACCAGAAAACAAGCTGGTGGAAGAGCCTTACAGAAACAAGAGGCAGGATGATGGCTAACATTTTAAGACAAGCCACAACAGTCACAGGAAAGAACGGTACAGGTAGACAAAAATTAGGATATATGAAGCAGATAATGGAAGATGTTGTTTGTAAGGGGTATGTTGATTTATTTCTTAAAGCTTTACGCCTCGTCGACGTCAAGGTCATTAGAGACAGGAAAGAAATGGGGGCAAGGAACGGGAAGGTACTCGACCATGGCCTTTTGAGGGAAGCATCCCGGCATTCGCCTGGGGGAATTTGGGGAAACCGTTGAAACCCCTAATCTGGATGCCCGGACGGTGATTCGAACGACGCCCTCCCGAATGCGAGGCCATAGGGGTACATGAACGCAATATAGGAACGGATGGAGGATTGCATCAAACCAGTCGAGACACTGATGACAGCAAAAAAATCGATCATGTGTTCCAAAAAGAAACAGATTGAAAACTAGCCTCGGATTAACAACAAAGTAATTTAGGATCGTAATTTTTCACGGCGTTGAATATTAATATATTTTTCTCGGGCTTCCAGCCGTGTTAAGATGTCACATTTGCGGGACGTTTCGAAGGCGTCCATCTCTGCCTTCATTCTCAACCAAATGTCAATGATTAACTGTTTGTTTATTCAGCCGCTGCTACGGAAAAGGTGGAAGACAAAAACCAACACAACGCGATTACGTCATCCGCTCTTCTGCTCGTTACCGACGCGAAACTGTTTCAGCATTTTAATAGCCGGGTTCCAGGCCGCACTGAGTTGATAACCAGTGTCCCTGTTGACTAATAAATCAGTTAATCTTATTTCTACAGGAAAATCGACGGAGAGATCAGATTGATACCAAGAGCCTTGCGTTTCTGCCGTTTGTGGGTGCCCTAAGTTTCAAAATAGGTAGACTGCTATCACAACACGGAGTCCAGACAAGTTATAGACCACCCACCAAAATTAGTAACTTGGTCGGCAGCATTAAAGATGACCTAGGTTTACGAACCCCTGGTGTATATTATATACCTTGTGAATGTGGCCGCGGCTACATCGGACAGACGCAGCGATGCATTGTGCAGCGATGTGTAGATCACGCCAGAAATGTTCGTCTTGGGCAAGAAGAAAAATCTGCGGTGGCCGAACATAGTGTGCAAGAGGGTCACACTTTTGAATTTGAAAAAACAACCATTTTAGCCCGGGTCAAAGATTTTTGGGCCAGCGTTATTACAGAGGCTGTAGAAATAAGATTAACTGATCAACTCAATGCGGCCTGGAACCCGGCTATTAAAATGCTGAAACAGTTTCGCGTCGGTAACGAGCAGAAGAACGGATGACGTAATCGCGTTGTGTTGGTTTTTGTCTTCCACCGTTTCCGTAGCAGCGGCTGAATAAACAAACAGTTAATCATTGACATTTGGTTGAGAATGAAGGCAGAGATGGACGCCTTCGAAACGTCCCGCAAATGTGACATCTTAACACGGCTGGAAGCCCGAGAAAAATATATTAACAAAGTAATTGTCGTAGAGTGTGAGTATTTAGTGTAAGAGACCTTATGGCCTTACGCCTCGTCGACGTCGAGGTCATTAGAGGTGGGATGGGACTGGGGACAAGGAGCGGGAAGGAATTCGGCCATGGCCTTTTGAGGGAAGCATCCCGGCATTTGTCTGGAGTGATTTGTAGAAACCATGGAAAACCCAAATCTGGATGCCCTGACGGGGATTCGAACCACCGTCCTCCCGAATGCGAGGCCAGAGCGTAAACCGTTCGCCCACCACGTTTGGTGTAAGAGACTTGATAACATTGACCGTTGTTTGGTTGCTCTCCAGACGGTACGGGTTGCACCTGATCAACATAAAGCTTCCGACGTCCAGCGAGACGCACTTTCCCAGTCGTAACTCAGCGAGTGACACGTACTGATGAGAGCTGTACACCAGTTCCTGTACGGTAATTGGCTCATACAGTCGGGACGAAGTAATGGCCGCTTTCTCCTGCTTCTCTCTGCCTGTAACAAGCTGCCTATGTTTTAAACAGGTCAGATTAACGTCACAGAGGTACGCTCAACCAGTTGCGCTTAGAAAGAGAAAAAACACCGGTTGATAAGCTTTGTGGAACGCTGCAATTAACTATCGAGGTGCTTGAGACAAAGTTTGAAATAGATTAAATCTTAAGCTATCGTGGTCGCTCGACATTTTCAAGTAAATATACACACGCCAAAAAAAGATCCAAACCTTGCGCGTCGCCGGCCTAGCTAGCGTGGGGCCCCGCGTGCAGAAGGTCGCCGTTTCGAGTCCGGCCCTGGGCATTGGTGTTGTGTGTGTTAATGTCGTGTCCGTACTTAGAAGCTATAACTTAATGGAGAAACTGGTTTATTGGAAGAGTTATGATAATCACATTGAACTGGCTGTATGGCCTTAGTTGGCGAATGCCATTAAAAATATGTATATTAAACAAAGCTGTGTGTGTATTGTAAGCGCTGTGTGGTAGTCCTCGCCACTATCGGCGTCTCTACTGCTGCAGTTAATGGCGCGCGACACCCGATTTACGGAGACGGGCTGCGCTCAGATACGCTTCCAGATTCCAGCAGTGTCTCCATCAATCAGTATATGATGGGTGCGTAATTTTCTGTCAAATTTAAGTTGTTAATGTTGAAGTTTCAATGTTTTTGCGTTGGATGACTGCGATTGTGAGTTCGATTACGGTACTACCTAATCTTTACTCATGTCTGTTTCGAAAGAGCTTTGCCACAAGTTGGCGTCCTCTAATTCTTGGATTATCCGACTTGCTGTTGTGTTAAATGGATTCGCTGATAGTAATCTGTTGCTAAACCGGTCAAGTGTTACGGTTCTAAGATAAGAAATGATAATCCATGGTATGGAAATAATATAGTTTATTCATTCACTTTACCGGTGATTACATTTGGCTGTGTTGGTACTAACCGGTGATATTTCGCTAAGGAAATCTTTCTTAGTGGCATTGTTTGTTTTGGACAACGCATTTTCATTTTGTATAGCCCGGCTATTTGCTCGTTGCTGCTTCGTTGCGATCCAGGTCTTTTGTGTTTCAGCTAAGAAATTACGAATGTATTATGCTTTTTCGTCCATATAATACAACAAAAAACACGAATCCCCTACCGTGTGTTTGCCAATCCAGTTTCATTTTTTATTTTAGGTCGTTATTTAACCTTACTACGAACTTAAATGAAAATAGCAGAAATTTTAATCATAATTTGAAAAAATTACTGCTGAACATTGTTAGATGACGGGGGATGGCATTAGCAGTTTCAGTGTGTATCGCGGACAGATAAAATAGTGCAGTTCCTTCAGGCAACGACCGTTCTTAAACGTAATGTGCTTCTCACTCGGGACATGAAGGAGAGGAAAATGGATGGTCTACCGTTGTACTCTGATCTCGTTGTTTGGAAGTTGTATTTATCATAACACATAATTTTCGTACGTCAGGCGTCTATTTATGGACCGCATGCTTCCTGTTATGGCTTGGAAATAGTTATTCTCCAATAAGCTACACCTTATGAACTGTATCCCAAGTTAGTCATTTTTTCTTGACTTGGACGCCATTAAATCGGGGAGAGAATGATGGACAATGATCGGGAGAGGTCACTGTGGATACAATGATATCCGAAATCGTAGTGGCCGTACTGAATAAGGATCCCGAATGCCACGCCTCCTAATCCTTCAATACGTACCTACCACAGTAGTTCGTCATTCTAGTCAGGTTTGCTATGTGGTGGTAAGGGTTATTTTATTCGTTTGAACTTCCAAATGTAAAATTTTAACTACAGATTTGGAATTCGAATGAAATATTTAAATTTTGGGGTAACTAATTAGACATTATTTACTGTACTGTTTTAAAATTAAGAATATTCGGATGTAGATTGTATGATAATGTTGATTAATATATTTTCAAAATATATTTCTCTAACTTGCTCTGTGGCTCTGGAGGATGCAGTTTCGAATCCCCGTCCGGCCATCGAGATTTGGGTTTTCCATAGTTTCCACAAATCACTCCAGGTAAATACTGGGATGGTTCCTCTAAGAGTCCATGTCCGAATTTCTTCCCGTTCTTCGCCCCCAGTCCCTACCCGCCTCCAATTACCGCGACATGGCGTAAAGCCACAAAAAAATAAAACAATTGCTCGTCAGTGTTTTGATATGGCTAGGGTGTGACTCCGCGTACAGTCAAGGTTTACTCTCTTGTGATGTCATAAACATGTAACACTTGACTTTCAACTTTTAGCATTATTGATCCAAGCTGTTTGGGGGTTGTGAACATTGAGGGATCGCAAATTAGTTTTATTATTATTATTTCGGGTCTTGCAGCTCATCAACGTCGAGATCATTAGGGGTCGTCCATTAATCACGTGGGCTGAAATAGGGGGGAGGATCCGGCGAGATCTCACCTAAATTTCACCAGGAGGGGGGGGGGGGGGTCGACGGAAATCTCACGTTGACTTTTCAGATTGCCGCCCTCCAAACAGACGGGGAGCCAAAAAAAGGGGGTTACTACAAGGTCGGGGGGGGGGGGGATCCACCAGATCTCACCAGAACACGCCACGTAGTTAATGGACGCCCCCTTCGAGGCAGGAAATGATTGAGGCAAGCAACGGGAAGAAATGCGGCTGTGGCCCTTTTGAAGGAATCATCCCGATCACGCTACGACACAGGTAGTTCATCCTTTAGATTCGGTTAGTGTTGTTTTTTTACTACACAGCTTTGATTATTTATGTCTTCAGTTTTCTGAAATGTGGTGAATTATAATACGCGGCACTTTCAGTAAAAATAACTACTTCAGGAATTTAATTTACGGTAAGGGTTAGAAATATACTCTATTACATATCTTTAAGCTTTCTACTAGAAATAACAAAACAAGAGGCAAACGTATTACTACGAGCAAAGCAGCGGGAAAATGTTAACAAACGCATTTGTTTTTATTACTCTCTAAGTTTATCGATAAATTTATTTGTAACGTTTCTTACAGGAATGACAAAATTTTAGTAAATTGCGTTCATGAGATATTAATAATTTCAGAACATGCGGAACTATTTAATCTAAATAAAGCGTGATTCAATGAGGTACTCAATTTTCAACTGCTTTTCTTCGGTAAGTAGAAGAATAACCTGATTTTTTCCCCATTTGGCTTGTGATCGTACTTAATCTTAGACTTATCACTGCCGTCTCTGCATGGCTGATCACTAAGTTTTTCTGCTCCGTATTGATAGTAACACCTGTAAAAGTGCTATCGTACAGCACTATGCTCTTTTCGTCAACAGAAGTGTAAACTGTACCGTGGTAGGTTGTGTGGCTATGAGATTGTTAAACACGTAAGGAATACGAAATATGAGAGGGCTCTGTTTACCATAAATCGCGTTGGCCCTATTGTGTTGATCAATCTGCTGATAAGTGCCATGTTCTCCGAAGTGCTTATTGTTAACAGACAATGATGTAATAGGAAGCAACCTGAGCTGAATTTCTGATACCCCCGCAGCAAGATGTTTTCTACCTCCCTTGCTGTGTTCTGGTCACTCCCAATGTAGTATTCTTTTTGGCCCGCCAGTTTCCTTCCTTTTTTTGGTATGTCAAAATCATGTTAGTTGTTTTTTGTCGTTTTGTGAACGCCCACGCTGTGTCTTAAGCTTCGTTCCTCACTTACTGAGCCCAGTGGATGAGTGTAACCCTCATTCCTTGTATTCGGAGGTCGCGGTTCGAATCCCCGTTCGACCATCAAGATTTTGCTATTCCATTATTTCTCAAAACCACTCCAGACGAATGCCTGTATGGTTCCCTCACAAACGCATTGACCTAATTCCTTCCCGTTGCTTGTTCCATCCTTCATCCCCTCTAATGATCTTGACATCGACGAGGCATAAAGCCATAAACAAAAGTCTGGTCCTAGCAGATCCATTGGAAGCCTTTACGTTGATACCATTTGGTTTCTCATAGATTTCGTCACCCGGTGCAGCAATATTTTGTGACTGGATTCCACAGAAATTAATTACAATAGCGCTTCGGAACCGAAGGAGCTGCGGGCAGGAGAAACTTGTCCAGTTAGACTGTAATTACAAGCTGCAGTTGTTGTGTAATTTACAAGCGTAGTCCCCGTGGGCGCAGCTCTGGGCAGATCGGATACTAGTTTCATTAACGGAAACAGATCGTATAGCCGCTGCTAATAACAGTCATTTGTGTATTCATAGACCGGAGTAGGCTTCATCCTCATTACGGTAGCGACCATAAAAAGAAAAATCTAACATTCCGGCAGCCACGGTAGTATTAAAGACTTGTAACGTCACCAAAAATAATTTCGAATCAGCACCAACCTGTTCCTCGAAGATTCATCGCCAGCGGTGAAATGAATTCATTCTCGGCGCTAGTATTACCACAGCTACCACCGGCCTGTTTAAGATGCCTGCAACTCAACGACGGATAAATCTTTTTTTTTATGTGGTTTCCTGGAGTCGTAAAGGCGAAAGCTGTGATAATTCAAATTTCCTCCTCAAAGTCCACTATACTAAAACAAATTACTTGGTTGCCAGAGATTTATAATCCCCTTTTGTATAAGTGTGACATTTACAAAACCAGCATTGAACTCGAAAGAAAGCCGTATTAAAAAAAAAAATAATTTGTATCACTTTAAGCTTTAACAGATTAGCTGGCTATCCAAGACTAAGCCCCATCCATTCTCAAAACTAGAGCCTCTTCTACGGGCCTCGCGCTGTCTTAATCCTGCCCTGATTTAGATGGGGCATTCACAGTTTGAAAGCGTGGGATCTAACATAAAATTTTTTGTATCTCTTCCGTCTCAATGATAGTCGGAGCAATAAATGATAATCTATTCAAACCTGAACAGATAGGCACCAAATGTTTCACTACATCAAACATAAAGGCTGCACTCTTTGGGATTTTGTTAGTATTGTTGTTCACTGCGTAACTATTGTTATTTATTTCTTCAGTTTTCTGACATCTAGTACGTTAACATACACGAAAAGCGTAAGTCAATTCTTTCCTCTCAGAGACCTTGACATATGAAAATAGCTAGGATCGTGTAAATTTCTTTTGACATTTAACTGTTTTCGCCATTCGGATCAAAGTTACGGGCAATACTAATGATGTCAGCATTCGTTAAGGCAACTTCAATTATTAAAAACTAAATTCGTCGTTTCTTGTGTGGAATGTGAGGCTTGGGCGTATATTAAGCAAAAATTCTGGTCCAGGATGCATTTGAATATATCAAGAACCTTTACCTGAAAATGTAACCATCTACCGTACGCTGCCGGCAAACGTTAGTTGCTACTATGAACCACAACTTCTAGCTTACTATCATTAGTGATCTTTAGCCTTGCTCTTGGCTGTAATGCTACTTTCGCTGTCGATCCCAGGCGGAAAAGGGCGCTAATGACCCCGTCGTCGACGCGCCCTAAAACTTAAACAACAACAACAACAACCAGGCGGAAAGTTAAGGATTGATAGAAATCAATGCATTGTCTGTTTTGGACTACATACATTAATATTCACTATTCACTCACTGCAAATGATACAGAGGAATCACGTACTCAGTAAGTGGTTTTAGATCGCACTACCATTCATAACGTTTTCCAGAACGCTGTATTTTTTTATGACACTGTTTCCATACCTTAATTCTCAACAATCAATTTCTACACCGGCAACAGAATAACCCGTACCATTGTGCCTGATTAACGCTAAAAATACACTTCCATTTAAAAGTGTCACTTGTATGGAATTGCTTCCTTCCTAAATCGAAAAATTACGTATTTAACAGTTGTGAGCCTTTCTTAATTAGTGCCGATAATCAGCTGATGAAAATCACCAGGTCAGCTCACGAAGAATTAGATGGTATAACAATATTTTTAACCAACAGGAAAATGCAGCGTGTTATGGATGAGAAGTCATTCAAGCAGTTGCTCATTTGAATTTGAATATTGTTAATTTATATCCGCCAAAAACGATGAAAGCTATTGTTACGACGAAATTATAATCACTGTTCCAAAAGAAGCACTCGATTTATTTTTCACTGAAACTGTTAGCAAAATCAACATTTAAATATTCCAAACAGCACTTCAAGAATCAAATTACAACCGTTCAAATTTCCAAAATAGGGAGCCGTCCCACACCTGCGTGAGTTTGGCACTCAATCGATACCACCAAAGATGTTGATATTACTTATCGATAGATTATTCTATTCTCCAAAGACTAAATATACTACCACTTGTAGAATCCTTCGACACACATATCAATTTACATACATTCATAGACACATAGAATTATTAAAAGAAAATTAATTAAAAAAATTAAACAATGATTGGTGCGGTGTGATATTGTAGAGTCTGTTTCTTTTTTTTCAGTTTAGAGGATGCTGAGTGAGTGAAGAGTTGCAGCTGGCTCTCTTGTCTCACTGACTGACGCTGTTCTGCCCACAGGTTCCGCACGTGCCTCAAGATGTCGGGCACGGGTCCCGCCAACCTGGTGGGCAAGCTGTTCTTCAACATCGTGCAGACCAAGTGCTTCGTGCTGAAGCCGAAGAAGGTGTGCACGCGGTACTCGTGGTGGGGCAAGTGCCAGAAGTACGCGTACCGCAAGCAGGCGCACCTGCGCAACAACATGTCGTACTGAGCGGCGCCGCCGCACCAGCGTTCCTAGTCTCAAAGTGTTCAAGTCAATTACCAGCCCCACAGGCGGGCGGCTTCACAGCAGTAACACAATAACTATCCCCATTACACGATATCAACTACAGCTGTAGGCAGGTAGCTCCATGTAATGAGGTGGAATGCGAGCGGTTTTCAAGAGACTGATGCAAACTTAATACTGCATGGATTACGTCACTCGAGTATTTTTGCAAACGTCAGCTTCTTAAACCTGAGATACTTAAGCAGCTTTCTAACTGAATTATTTACAAACTAAATATCTGTTTTGAACCAAATCAGTTTGAAATAACTGCGGGTTGGAAAAGAAAAAATTAGTGAGATGCAAATACTTAAATTGGTCGAAATATCATTCAGTACCATCCTCCAAACAAAACCACGTAATCAATAAGGGTCATGATCATTCTTTTTAAATTTTTATTCCCTTCTTTTTTACGACTACATTTTGATCTTTGAATCTGTGTACATAAGCATTTAATTCATTGACATGTATGATTTTTTGGCATTTTTTAGAAATATTTTTTATGTGTAAACTTGAGCAGGTCGTGTTTTATAATTTTGTACAATTATTTTTCGTAAGTTATTTGTTCATTTAAACCATTCCTTCTTGAATTAGTGAATGATTGGATACGAATAATTGGACTTAAGTAGAGTCTACGCTGTGAATTGTATGTGACGGACATCGTCCTATAAATAACGATTACTCCATTTTTTGAAAAACACAACTAAACGTATGTCCTATGTCAATGCCGGTATCAGAACTAAGGCATTCATTTTGTGCAGACGCAATACCAAAGACTGAATACTTCAAGTGAGTGTGGTGTACTAGCAGTACTTACATATCCAGGGAGGGAAGTAGAGTTACATTTCAAAAAAATTGTGTTTCTAGATGTCTGAAAAATTAGAAAATTAGATATTTTTTAAGTGGCAAGGTGACTTAATAATGTGAATCAGTGTAAAGTATGACAACGTGAAAGCACTGCTGATCAGTTTAAGTGCAGTTGCTCCCAGTACAGTACGATGCACGTTTAAGTTGGTGTATCATAGTTTGGTCCTACCTGATTAACATCGCTGTACTTAGCTAGAATACCTCTTGCTGTAAGTAAAGCACTTGTATTGAGAACAGTTCTGCTTATTTTGTCACCAATTATCACTTCTCATGTATTTAACTGGCCATACCCATCATTTTCACTGCATCTGTGTACATGTATGTTTATAAATAAAAAATGACGATTATTTACAAGAAATATGAGAAGCAATAATAAATTTGTTATTATAAATTAATGTTTTATTTGTGTTGATAATCTAACCAATTATTTTGATAGTTAGCGTTAATTATAGGCATAAATTAAACATTTCCTAGGTTTGGGGCATCTCCATCAATTGCATTTGAATGTATAATACTTACTATTCCGCAATACACAGGCAAATTCACAAATTAAAGCAAACAACTCAGTTAGTAATTACAGCTGTTCTGTTCAGACATAAAACAGTTAAACCAGAGGAATATCACTGAAAAACCTAATAGTTCAGCCGCATCAAGTAAATCTAGAAACAAGGTTAACTGAACAGCAGCAGATCGAAAAAACAGTATTCTTTAATAAGAACAAGCGTTTTTTCAAAGTTTATCTGTGCTTACAAATTATATTGAGCAATAATATTAGGAAACATGCAAAGACCTTAAACTTCCTAGGCAATACAGTTGCAGTTTTTATTATTAATGGCGATTAAATACACCCTACGGTTGAAATTTACCTACACACATACTTTTTTAAAGCATAGATTTTTGGTTTAAAAACTTTAACTGTAGGAGGTAATCTTTTCAGTATTTTCCTCTGCAATTTATTCTAATCATTAAGCTAGA
Source organism: Vandiemenella viatica (assembly GCA_031002005.1). Classification (NCBI taxonomy): domain Eukaryota; kingdom Metazoa; phylum Arthropoda; class Insecta; order Orthoptera; family Morabidae; genus Vandiemenella; species Vandiemenella viatica. Next base: position 132,437,742 of record JARYHS010013630.1, on the reverse strand, counting down.
AATGAAAGCTTTCACACATTTTTGTATCTGAAATCATTACTGGTTTACGACTTCTTCTGCATACCGCTCCTACGTACCTATCCGCGCAACGTACAGTACACCCATGGTTCATCGCCTGTGTATGCCTTCGACAAGACTAACACACTCTTATCCACCTGTCCTTCTATGACTCCCAACCAATTAGGACCTGAGGAAAGATTATAAAATCAAATTCCATCATTCCTTGGTTCATAGCCTCATCACTTTCTCCAATAAATGTTGGGCTTTGAAAACGCTGTTCAGTGTGTTCTGTCCAAATCAGTTTATTAACTAAATTGTTAACTGTCAAATAATTTTCCTAGGTAGCCTATTTACTTTCTATGCATTCTCCATCCAGCGTATAATATTAGTAAACCTTTATTTGTCAGTAATTGTTCCTAATAAGCAGACTCCTTTCATTCTATGCTGGTCAACCCAAGCAGACATCCAGTGCAGATCCCTGTGCTGCTCGTTTCAATCTATAACTTACCAGGGAAACATTCATTCAGTAGAATAATGAACAGCATTGCTCCTAATACACTATCCACGTCTTTTGACTCATTCCCCTCCTTTGGCTTCTCCTTATTACTTTTTACGATACCCTGTACTAAGAAAGGCACATTATTATTTATCTCTACTTTATCGATAATAAATGGACCTATGAAAGACTGTAACTGTTTTCAATTGACATGTGAGCAAATAATTTTATCGGAACGCAGTTACTTTTGATGATGTTTTATGCAAATGCTAGTTGCAAATTCTTCATCTAGTACAACACTCCACATTTTTATTTCCAGGAAAACTCCAAACGTTTTACTAATGTCCAACAGAAACAAACACAAGCACTTCGCACATTAAAAGTGCATTAATAATGTACTAATATTGCGCTTGAAAATGGGAATGAGTTCTTGAAACGCGTCACGTAAAGTGTAATAAAACATCATCAAAAGTAACTGTGTTGCGGTAAAATTATTTGCTTACATGTCATTCTTATTTAGCCCAATGCTTTCAACCTTATTCGCCATTATTCTACGGCTTATTCTGTCAAATTTCCTGGACAGAGAAGTTTGATCTTCCTTGTTCATTTCAACTCAAATATCTTAGACGTAGTCCAATCAAAAAATAATCTTTAAGAATAATCTTTCCTAAACCCATATGTGAAAGCTTTCATTCCTAGCTTAATGATTAGAATAAATTGCTGAGGAAAATACTGAAAAGATATGCAGTTATGCAGAAATATTAATACCAGACTCTACACAATTTTTAATATACTTACCATCTTTTCACATTAGAAACAAGTTATTTTCGTAAGACTAGAAACTCAAAAGTAAATATCTCCTGAATGTTCAAATTCATTCTGTAAAGAAACTGTTTGGTAAAAAAAATCTGTCACTGCATCGTGCTTTTAATTCACTATGGCTTTTCGACGACGACGTTGTAACACCCGAGAGATGGTTATGAGCGTGTAAGTGAAAGTAAATTTTCCAGGGCCACTGCGATGCAGCCATACCTTCGTCTGTAGTGATTTCTGGAACGATTATGCAGTTAAAATGTAACTCATTTCACACAGAGTTATGTAGTTCATTCGGCAACGCAAGATAAGACATCTCCATACCTGTCTTCCCGATTACTGTTCTTTTACCTTACAGCAGAATGCTGGGAGGTTTCACATGTTCCTCTTCGAAAGTAACGCAGAATAACATCGCACAGGTAAGCTCGAAGCACGTGGCTCACTTTTCTCATTATTGGTCGTTTATAATTATCTTTATTATTAACAGGCTCTAATTCAAAGTAAAAGATGGAAAGAAAAAAACATTTTACATAACCTTTTTTCAGTGGCATCACATAAAGCTAAATAAACAACAAGGTTATCAGAGAGCATGAACTCTTCTTACTTGCTGAATCGGAATTAATATGGTTCACATACTTTTCACATGATCCACGTCTTAATTTTCTAACACAATAGATATCAAACATCTGACAAACAGTAATTATTAATTGCCGTTGCAATATATGTACATGCAGAGAGTTTATATAAAAATAATTCAGATGTAAGATGAACATATAGCAAAGAGAAGAATAAATGAACTGATTAACGTACAACACGATAACTTACATACAAAGTAATCTTTAATAGATATTTTATTCGTAAAACACAATTATGTTTTATTAGACAGTCATTTCGTTTATTATATATACAAAACGAATATAACAAAATGGAATAAAATGTAATTTTTCTGGCAACAACTGCAAAATGTGATAAAAAAAATATGAAGGTACCAGGAATAGTTGTGCTTTTCAGTGAAGTATAGGCTAAGCATTTAAATATTTGCAGATCTTAAACTCCCTACTAAAGTAATTAACCTTCTACACAAATATTCCAGGTAGCTTTTTTAAAAAAGTAACATAACCATCAATAAAATTTTGACTTTAATTTTATTTCTTAGAAAAAACACTCACAGAAATATATATCAGACCTCATTCGAAAATTATGGAAACACATTACATTACACAAATGAGGCACGATTTAAACCCGAAAAGCTAGGAGTTAACATAAGACAAACGACTGAAAAAAATTTCAACTCTGTAATTACCTTGCCGTCGAAAAGTTAACGCACATTTTCCATGTAGGTACACCACAAATCCCTTTTTTACTGTACTTATTAAAAACTATGACTTTAATTATCTTACCTCAGCTTTCATTTGTTGAGTAACTTTAATTTCAATTTGTATTATCGATTTGGCTACTTTGTAACACAAATATTTCATAATTTGCTAAATAAATAATTCAGCCTTTTGTACTGAGTATGGTATTATTGCAATAGACCAAATCTTTGTGGAATTCTGAAACGAATGTAAGCCAATGGATTTTTTACAAGAAGTGAAAAAATCTGTTATAAAAGTTCCATATTACTGCATCGTATAATTAAAGATAAACTCACTTGCACGCACACTGCCGAAGTTCTAGCTTTGCACGTTACTCAAATGAAAACTAGAAGCAAAGTTTGTAGCCTCGTATCATCTTTCTGTTATACGTGTTGTAATTACCTTTACTCTTGTCCTTCTACTTACATAAAAACTTGTACGGAATTAAACATACAGCTAGCAAAACTGGTCAGAAATGAGAAAAGAGGTAACATGTCTACCTTGTTATACCTTTTATTCTGTCTGGTAACTTCCAGATGCAATAATTACTCTTCAATACAATTTTTGTTCACGCGTAGCTTGTATCTTCTTAGTAAAGTATATCTGGCAAGTTTAAGAGCAAATGAAAGAATTCATATTTCATACCAATACTCAGAAGTCGGCATATATTTAATTTTATTGAAACATGTAATTTAAATATGTGTAACACATTCATCAGTAATTAACGGTAGCGTATAATAAGCATTTTCTAACTCCTACACACGATCTGTGAACTCATTATGCTAACGAACATGGCCCTAATAGAACTCACGAGGAAGATATAGTCGCCTTCTTGACGCAATATGTAACCTAGAAAATCTTATTTTACAGTGAAATTGAAATTTGTCGTAAAGACCATGTTTACGGGTTCAAACAAAGGTGAAAGTCGCAATAATTTGCTCTTTAGGTTGATCGTATGAATGTTTTCGTAATAAAAGAACTGCAGTTCCTTTAAGCTGAAGATGGTGTACTTACAGTCGAAAAGAAAAACGATACATATACTAAGGTACAACGTCAAAGTTGTTAAAACAAAATTTGTTGTAGGTGCCCCTTTTACCAGATGGTTATGCAGTCCTTGCAGAGGGCTGAGAAGCAATGCAACTGATGACTCAGCTGGCTACTGAATCGTGTATAATATTAAGAGGTGGTTTCAACTATATTACCTGCATTGATTATGCAAGCGAAGCTGGCTGTAGTTATTTAGCTCTTTGTTAAATTATTTTTCCAGTTAATATCTGTTCCTAAGTGGACGGTCGCAGTACGTTGTTTTAAAGGACGAAGACTGCTAGTACTGTAATCTATATTTAGATCCAAAAAGGAGGTTAATATCACCTTTTTTTTTCTTAATTTTTATAAACTATCCTGGAGAATACGTTAATAGTAGTTTGATATCTCTCACTGACGATTCTGCTGTCTGTAGAGAACTGTTGTTTTGATTGTTTAGAAACATATACCTTAGCTTCTTGATATCCTCTTCAGTCCCGAGGTATCATATATGATACCCCCAGGTATTATTTTTTTCTCGGGCGAGTGCGCGGCTGAATTTTTTCTGCCCCGTCATCTACGACACTCACCGTGCTTCTCACAGCTCATTTGTTCGATCTTCTGCCGAAAGTTACAAGTTTTCAGCACTGATTGGAAACTTGGGATTCTGCAACCGTACAGCATGTCTCGTCGAAATAAAGGTAAAGTCATATCTTTTCTCCATTTACAAGTGTTTTCACTGCTTTAATAACTTATTAAATCTGTACAGACATTTCTCAGTTAAAATCAAACTATACATTAATGTTACAACGAATTTCAACCATCTATAAAAAATTAATTATTGTTTCAAAAAAAAATTTCAAGGTCATTCACTGTTAACTAGCATTAACACAAAGTAAATAACACAATAGTAATTCACTTGCACTTTTATTATGACCTCAGGACTGAAGAGGATATGAGGTAAACCTTTAGAACGCCAAGCTCTCTACTTTCCCTCGCGGCAAATTCCTCCGCACTCAATGGACGACGCCGTCGGGGACCGAACCACGACCTCCAGCGCTGCACCGCCTGAGCTACGCCGCCCCTTATGCGGTGCCTCTCTTGTCTCTGTTATTTTACTTAAAATCCAAGCGACCTGACTCCTCCTTTTACATTTTTATTCTTTTGTCCGCTTTTATAGTTAGTAATTCTGAAACAAACAACGTCAAACTTGCCGTAGTTTCATCATTGATTAGCGTGAGCTTTCTGTGCGCATGTTAGAATGTTATTTTAATAATAAAAAAAATCTCTCTGAATGTGCCATCATGGTCATTTCAAGCACAGTCTCAGTCATTTAATACTGCTCCAGGCTGCAAAGATGGACGATGTTAGCAAAATGAAGTCAAGTTTTGCTTAAGCATGTAACTTGTCAGAAAATTTTTTGTTTCTCAACTTTTAAAACGAAACTAACATCGTTGTTTCAGACCTTTAGGGTTTATCTATACTACGTTTAAAAAACAGAAAATTTTTGTTGGGTTCCGAGTGACACAGCCATTTGACATTGTATTTCCTATCACAAGTGCATATTACCCAGAATTGGTGTTTATTTTATTTATATATCAACTATAGAGATAATACAGGGCAAACAAAACACTTAATTGAAAACAGTCAACACAAAGTATGACTCGGTAAATCGACAGCATAGGCCTAAAACAGCTTTCACCACATTGAAGAAAAATAACCGTTTTAATCAGACTGTGAATAATAATACCAGCATCCGCTTAGAAAACAGAGAACTGGTCTACTGGAAAACCATCGTTATCATAAGCTGAAAGCAAGTGCTGTGGATATATCGTCATATTAGTGAATGGACACATCTCTCCCATAAAGCGGCTTATGGCTTTACGCCTCGTCGAGGTCATTAGATGCGGGAAGGAATTCGGCCATGGACTTTTTGAAGGAAGTGTCCCGGCATTCGCCTGGAGTAATTTGAGGAAACCATGGAATAACCAAATCTGGAGGCCGGGATGGGGATTCGAACCGACGTCCTCCCGAATGCGAGGCCAGAACGTTAACCGCTAACCCACCACGGCAGTGATCCACCACGTTTAACTTGGCCCTCACTTAGCGGTGCGGGTCACATCTAGAGGAGATCAGTAGCAGCCGGAAAATTAGTGCCACTTGAGATTCCAAAGGACAGTGCCAAACCCTGCAAAGAGCCAACCTCTCCTGACATTCAAACACGGTATTTCTATCACGAACTGATGAGACCTCACTGCGCCTCCTTCAGTGGCGGATTGGCGACCCCCGTATTGCTGGAAGGAGTATATTCCAATAGGAGGAGCTTACATGTTCCATCTGACTGTAATTCGTGCAGGTGTGTTTTTGTTGGTGATTTTGCAGTTTATGAGGGGAAGATTGGAAACATTTGCAGTATTCGCCTCGGTGACTACGGGAAATCGCCTCAAACAGGGGGATCTGAAGCTGGTTCACACTGGCGGGTATAATCTGGTACAAGAGAGATAATTCCCTTCACCCGCACTTCTCCAGACGGAACTTTGTTTCCGCCAGTCTAAGAACTCTATATCCACCAAACAAGCGCTTTATTCTAACATAGGATGATTTAGAGCAAGTTGCGCTAAACCTGTGAACATATTTTGAGATTCTGAACTTTCTAAAACAGCGATTAGTCGTTGAAAGCTTCGCAGTTCAACTGAGAAGATTATGTCTGCATCAGTTACACTCAAATCGAAGTGAAAGGCGTAGTCACCCATCACCATTTGTTGGCTGACAGAACGAAAAGACGGTGATGCCAGTTTATTCCGGCAGACAATTCGAACCGATAACGCCATAGAAACAAAAGTGCTCGAATTCCAACAATACTGACTGGCGTCGAGGATCTCTGAGTGAAGGGGAGCGTTTGCCGTACATCTTATCAATTAACAACTCTATGTTGCGATAGTGAATGGTTTCGTAGCTGTATTCCCTGACTCCATGTTCTTGTAGCTGAAACTAAGAGAGAACGCAGTCATTTCTATTCATCTTTCATGATGAAATGCGGCAATCATCTTCATGAAGTATCACTGTTATAAGGCATAGGAATAGAAAAACCTTACACCCGAAAGATTGATTACCTGGACAATTCTTAACGGTCCTACACACCTTCAGTTTAACCGTGTATCTATCTGTCCTACAAATAATCGTGAAAATCTTTAAGCTTATGTGAACCGAAGGTGTGTATAGGTATATTCTATTTTCCCCTAGTTCTCTCAGTTCTGGCATCACATTAAGTGTTCATTATTATTAGGTGACAAAAAAATGAAAGTCGCAGGTTGTTGTGTGGTTGCATTTGTGTTGCTAGAGGAACAAGTCGTGATGGCAACAGGTTGAGTTTCAGGTGACTGCGAATTGTAGGATAATCGGAGGGAACTGCGCAGTTTATCGTCGCAAAAGACGAGTCTCGTGTGGAAACATGCGCAGTAGCCTCCGTTTAACGCTAAGACAAGACTTCACCCTTGATAAACTCAACAATTAAGCTGAAGGCGTGTAGGCCCTTTTAGGTGTAAAAAAGCTAGTTCTTCTGATTTTCACGAGCTGGTAAAATAGTTTCAGCTGCCACGCAAGGTTGGGCCTAGAATGTAACGTGGAATCGAAACCACGCAGCGTTTATAGCATCCTCCGTACATACAAACCAGAGGAGAAGGTCATGTTTTGTCTCCGTAAAAATTTCTGCCGGTTCTGGACGTGAGCGAGGATATTGAATCGTCAAAGCGGGCGTCTGTACAGTGAGTTGCCGTACCAGTGTAATGAAGAAACTGTGCTGAGACCTATATCTCTCACGAACGGAATTCCTAGGCGCCATACCAGGCAAGTGTTGCCAACCATTAAGCCAGCTGCCCACCAGATTCAACTCCTAAAACCACCAGAAAACCACCAACAAAAAGCGGCGCTACTCTCGTAACCACTAAATTTTCCACTAAACAAATATTTCATTATTACGAAAGAAAATAATGGGTATATTATTAAAACAGTTACATTTATTATTACATAATACACATTAAATTTCTGTATAATTGATCAGTACATCAACATGAAAAAATATTAATTCAACAATTCAACAAATCATCAACCAATTATTTAATATTTATATTAATTCATCTTCTTCAGATAAATCATTTTTTGTTGGTACCATCATCATCAGTAGATTGATTCGATTCTTCTGTACCAATTTGCTTTATAACGTATTTCAAAGAAATTGCAGCACTTTCCTTCCAACCTCAAGCTGCAATGTATTCTTAATATGCACCTACACCAATATCTTTGCATGCCTCATCGCCAATAGACGCCTTGTACACTCCCATGACCCTCTTCACTCTCCTCCTGTCTTGCAATGAATCCCATTACAGATCGTTTATCATATGTGTTACTGATTGAATTCAGCGATAATTTCCAGAAACAAATCTAGCAGCCCTTTTTTGCACTCTCTCCAACTCCTGTATTTGATTTTAAAAAATGAATTGCAGGAAAATTTGACACTGATGAAAAAAAATATCCAAATAAGTGTTGAAGAAGCACTAAATCACAACAAAGAAAATGTAGTTGACGTAATGGCTGATTTCAATAAAAGTGCAGAATTCATAGCAGCATTCGATGATCAGTGGTGACAAATTCATTTACTGGAATGGAATGAAACAATAGATACCAAAAAAAATGGAATGAAGTATTGCGTTTCAAAGATGCTCAAGTGCATGGAAGGGAAAAATTGACCATGACCACAACCAGGCACTGGATTTCAGGCACAAGGGTGTGAGAAGATTCTCTTTTTTAGGTGAGGGTGTCAGGTATTCGAATAAGTTACCAGGGGGAGTGATGAATAATTTACCATAAACGTTGAAGGAATTTAAAGTTAAAATTTGTAAAGGGCAAATGTAGGTGGGTGTGTAAGGAAATTGCCATCGGAGCATGCGCTCCATTGCAATTCAATTACATATTATTATTTCTTAAAGAGACATCGTGTTGATCGAGTAAGGGATAGTTGAAAATATTTATCTATTCAAATGTTTCTATCAATAATTTTCATCAATTAATTTCTTTTGGTTGAAAATAATAAATGTTTTCTGCACAAACAAACCATTAGTAGAACTTGAATGGTTTAATGGTTGAATATCACGTAGTCAGTGTTCATATTTGACTAAAAACAATAAATCAGTGATCAGGACATTACGGAATAGCGACATTTTTTTTTATAATAAATGAACATTGTTAAATAAAATAAATGAAGAAATCGATTAAATATTCTTAGAAACCTTAATAGATAATAATCAATTCAATTAGCTGTTATTGTACCCATTAACGTAAAATGAAATAAAAACTCAGTCAACTTCAATGTTTCCTACGCAGTAAAAGTAAATGCTACTGAAATAAGGTAGAAATATATTTCGAAAAGTCTAAGCGGCTTATTGTTTGAGTTATCATCTTTTCACTAATTTAAACTGATTTGAACCACTAGAAAAAAAACCACTAGAAAAAACCACTAGCCACTAACAGCCCTATTTCTTCACTAAAAGGGGGGTCTAAACCACTAGTTTTAGTGGAAAATCCACAAAGTTGGCAACACTATACCAGGCACGCGGAAAAATAGCCTAGCAATAACGCCACCCGCAGTGCACGGGAGAGTGGCTCGAGGCAAACTATCCAGTACCGCGGCAACTTCAGCCACGCAGTATGTCTGCTGTTAGGACAGGAGGAAAGTTACGGCAGCTTCACTGACCTCACTGCTCGTCATCCGAAAGAGCTGCATTGAGAAACCTCACCGTGAAAGTCTCCGTTCGAATATAACAATTTTGCTTAAGAACGAAACCTTTAACACCGTATCGAGCCTGTTTGATCACTGTGGGTACACTATTGGATGATGTTGAAGAAACACGATGCTACTTCTGCAAGTGTGGGCTATCTTCGAAAGCAGACTGAAGGGCAGCTTCCGTTGTTTCATGTTGATAATAATAAACTCTGATCAAACACAAACAAGTAAGAATTAACATTTTCTGCTTAACGCCGAATGAATAGTCACACGTATCATCGGAGGGTCTATCGAAGTCACAATAGTGTGTTAAAGTATAAGAGTCTTTGTTACTGTTCAAAGTACGACCAGCAGAAAAATTTCTCCTTTGGGGTTCAAAATATGGTTAACTGCTTCCTTCTCTTTTACTCTCCAAAGAAAAGTGTTTCTCAAAGCCAGGAAATAGGTAACAAAGATTTAACGCGCGCCAAAAGATGTACGCACATTACTCGCCTAGCGGCAGTAGACGTCTTGAGCCATTATAGTCAGAATTCGCCATGGTATTCACCTTCTGCACTCCAAATGGAATATTATTAGTCATTCTGGTCCAGGCTCCATTTAAACCTAACCTTAACCATAACTTAAAGGGCAAAATGTCACCAGCAATCTGCGTGTTCGGGCAAGAGATTTCCGACCACAATTCCATCCTGTTCACAGTACCAGCTACAGCGCAATCGCTTTCGCAGGCGCCTTGAAGAGGACTATTACACATATGCAAACACAAAATGTACAGGTTTACAGACTATCATCCCTTTCCTGGGAGACACTGAAATGAAACCCATGAAGGGAAAAGTTGGAGACCTATGTACCTAACAAACCAAACATGATTTCGCAACTGCATGGCGCTGGCTGGTCAGTACCATCAGCTGTTAGGCGTTATCTGAGATGATAATTTTTGTGCGAGTGCGAGATTAACACTTGTTAAAATACAAAGGCACTCTGGAGTGAACGGCCGTGAACAATGCCGTGGGAAAGCGCCCTGGGCGCTACTCGCAGCGCCACTAACAATACGAGCAGGTGATAGCCGACCATCGCTCTTACCGAGCGTGGTGGGTGAACCGTTAACGTTCTGGCCTCGCATTCGGGAGGACGCGGGTACGAATCCCCTTCAGCGTATCCAAATTTAGGTTTTCCATGGTTTCCCCAAATCACTCAAGGCGAATGCGAGGATGCTTCTTTCAAAAAGGCCATGGCCGAATTCCTTCCCGTTCCTCGTCCTCAGTTCCATCCTGCCTCTAATGACCTTAGCCGTCGACGAGAAGTAAAGCAAAAAAAAAATCGCTCTTACTGATATCCGGATACATGAGCAGCAAGCTAAGCGGTTTACACAGAGAGTCAAATTATCAGCACAATCAGATTGAAGAAAACCTGTCGGGGAGTTATATCACAATAAAAATTCTGGTTAAATATGCTGCAACATTGTACACAGCTCAACTTCTCTATCCTGCATCAAAATTTGTTGAATAAATAAATTTACACCACGACTTAACTGAAACAGAAAATTATTTACCCTTTTTAGAACTTATAACATTTCTTAAAATATTTTATAATATGTAACGTAAGTTTGGTTTAAATAATAGAGTTCCTCTAAAAAGATACACTTTGCAATCACTAATATTCCTCAAAATAGTTCTCGATCGCGAACGATTCTGTATATCGAAGAATGCAACGAAATTGTATTATTTTCCCAACAGTAAAAATTATTCATGAGACGGTTTTTATCGTTGTTGTCATTAGAGGTAGGAAAGAACTGTGAGCAATGAACGGGAAGGCGTTTTGAAGGAACCAGCCCGGGAATCACGTTGAGTAATTTCGGGAAACTACGGAAAATCGAACAGTGTTATTCTGCTGATAGTAAGAATAGTGTTATTCTCCTAATAGTTAGAATAGTGTTGTTCTCCTGATAGTTTGAACAGTGTTATTCTCCTGATAGTTAGAATAGTGTTATTCTTCTGATTCTTAGAACAGTGTTATTCTTCTGATAGTTAGAACAGTGTTATTCTCCTGATAGTTAGAACAGTGTTATTCTCCTGATAGTTAGAACAGTGTTATTCTCCTGATAGTAAGAATAGTTTTATTCTCCTAATAGTTAGAATAGTGTTGTTCTCCTGATAGTCAGAATAGTGTTGTTCTCCTGATAGTTAGAACAGTGTTATTCTCCTGATAGTTCGTGAGAATAGTGTTATTCTTCTGATTCTTAGAACAGTGTTATTCTCCTGATAGTTAGAACAGTGTTATTCTCCTGATAGTTAGAACAGTGTTATTCTCCTGATAGTAAGAATAGTGTTATTCTCCTAATAGTTAGAATAGTGTTGTTCTCCTGATAGTCAGAATAGTGTTGTTCTCCTGATAGTTTGAACAGTGTTATTCTCCTGATAGTTAGTTCGAATAGTGTTATTCTTCTGATTCTTAGAACAGTGTTATTCTTCTGATAGTTAGAACAGTGTTATTCTCCTGATAGTTAGAACAGTGTTGTTCTCCTGATAGTAAGAATAGTGTTATTCTCCTAATAGTTAGAATAGTGTTGTTCTCCTGATAGTCAGAATAGTGTTGTTCTCCTGATAGTTAGAACAGTGTTATTCTCCTGATAGTTAGAACAGTGTTATTCTCCTGATATAATAGTGTTATTCTTTTGATAGTTAGAATAGTGTTATTGTTCTGATAGGGCCTTCATTAGACCACATGCAGTCCATGACTTGTGTTTGTTCTTTTCTTATATTACACCCACAATATTCTGAAATTGGGATGAATATTTTTTTATTTTATTTATTTATTTATTTGCTTTTACGAACATTTTTTCGTTAAAACATTTTACGAAAAATCATTTTGTAGTATTTTATAATTTGCTTCAAAACGGAATACGTTAGTTTATTTAATAAAAAAGAAAGTACTATTAATGTTCTTGTTTGATGACATTAGGTTACTAAAATCAGTGGTCTATAAAATTAAAATTGTATTAAGACTATTAAGAACTGACGAAACTTTTGACTCTGTTAGGGTCTCTTACACGATTTAATACGGCTCTTAACTAGTTGTTCGCCTTAAAACACACGGGCCATTCCCGTGTTCTGGATTCCTGTTGCTTATTGTTTTCTTTTCTCGGAACAGAGGAAAGTGTAAGGCCCGTGGGCCGTGGTCCATAAGAACCGCTTCCTTGTTGATCGGTAGCGGGTACTCCTTAATTAAAGCGAACACGGTTTATTTATACATGCTAATGGGGGAAGCGCCGTCGGCAGGCCATTCTCTCCTTATTTACATTTCCACATATTGATAATACAGAGATAAAGTCGTCAGACGACAAGCGACCGCGCAAAGCTTCATAAATATGCAGATGAGGGCGCGCCGTGTTACGGACGTGATTTAGGGTCAGAGATGTAAAATCAATTTCGGCACATAGCAGTGGGAGTCCGCTTATTTACGTCTTACCGTCAGCACCGAGTAGCCAGCATAGTAGTGGATAAAGAGGTCACTGCCCTAGTATGCTGTTCCGTGGAAAGAATTAAATTCACGTTTGTATTAACATAAAGGTTACAACACCTACTGTCATGGGCATTATTTAAAGTGGAACCGTAACCCGCCACACTACGGTCATCCACATTAAAAGTTAATTAAGGTCTAGACAAAATGAGATTACAGTCTCTAGAAAAAACCTGGAATAGTTATGACTTGTTAGCCACTTCCATTCCCCCGCAACCGTAAAGGAGTGGTAACAAAGTCATTGATGGGTGCCACAATGTAACTGAGGAAGATATTAGCCATTACCTCACGTTTCTGGGTCACAGAATCTATACTAAATATTATAAATACGAAAGTAATTCAGTGTCACTGTCTGTTTGTTACGTTTTCACGGCTTAACCGACCTTCATGTAATTTGACAAGTAAATTCTATTTGCCATTGCAAAGGAGATGGGTACTTTTTCTGTAAAAATAATATATTTTTTCATGGAATCTTGAAAGGTTTTTTTTTTTTTTTTTTTTTTTTTGTCCATGTTCACGGTGATCTGGCCAAACGCGAACTTGATCTGTATTTCCCCCTTAGGATGAATAAAATCATTTAACCTTAAAGAACACAGAAGTATTAATCTTATATCTTTAAACGAGCAATTCTTGTATATACGTATCTGGGATCTCGGAAACGGCTATAACGATTTGGATGAAATTTCATATTTAGATAAGGTTTTGTTTTTTAAGTTTACCTAAATAGGTGTCTACCCTGCAAAGACGCGAATTTAAATAAAAAAAAAAAAAAAAAAAAAAAAACTTAAATTTTTGTACTTGGTATCTCAGAAACGTTTCTAACGCCATCTCGTAGATGTTTTAGGTGCCAGTAAGCCTACTGATGTTAGTTACGTTTCTCTTTGGTTCGAGCAAGGAACACATATTTTTAAACGAACAATTCATGTATACTAGCTGATCCATGAGAATATTTGGCATAGTATCGTGATCAGTCACCGAAAGCTAATATAATGAGGAAATAAGTGAATGCAAATATTTATTAATGAAAAGTAATAATAAATATCACTTTCACTGTAAAAAAGTAGTTATCATTAAATACTACTTGTTTAATTGTAAAAAAATTAAGAAATAGCTATTTAAAAAATATTGACTTTGCCAGATATCCTTTTTCAGTTCCCTTTACATTACAAAATTTCTTTGAAAACAATATTAGTAGTTATAATGTGGTCATCGTTGACTTTTTGACCGTATATGTTTATAACACAAAAATAAATATTAATGAATCTACAAACCCGTAAAAAATGGTGTTCATACGAAAAAACAGGTTGTGATAAATACAATCCTGTGCTTTGAAACATCTGACCTCGTGCTTTATTAATGTTCATAGCGAAGGATACTTCTATTGGGAATTGTTTACTTATCATTTGGAAAGGCACGGTTGATCAGAAGATGTGAAGTTAATGCGAGGTATGACCATAGTATCGAGCGTGGTGTGTGAACAGTTAATGTTCTGGCCTCTCATTCGGGAGGTCGCCGGTTCGAATCCTCGTCCAGATTTCGGTTTTCCATGGTTTACCCAGATCACTGCAGGCGAATGCCGGGATTCTTCTTTCAAAAGGCAATGACCGAATTTCTTCCCGTCCTTGTCCCAGTCCCATCCCGGCGAGCATGGTTTTATTGGAGTGAATGAATTTAGCACTGATGATGTACACACCTACAGTAAGTGAATTACCAAAAATCTTGCACTATTAATTAATCTCTGATTAGCATTAAGATTTGTATTTACGACTAACATAATAATAGCATTTTTCTTTAAAAGGAATTTATGAGGTGGTAAACCAGGCAATCTCGGAAATGGCCCTAGCGATTTGGATGAAATTTCACATGTAGAAAACATTTTGCTTCTCAAGTTTGTAACAAAAAAAAAAAAGTACAATTCTTGTGTTTGGTATCACGGAACCTCATCTCGTAGAAGTTTCAGGTACCAGTAAACCTACTGATGTTAGTTATTCTTAAGCCTTCAAGAAAAACTTTTTACTTTAATCAAACTTTTCTCAAAATCTTGCATATTGAAAAGAAATCTAAAGATGCCGAGTGAAGATTGGTCACGCAGGTACCAGACCTATTAAACATGGACAGAGCTAACATATAATTGTTTCAAAGGGCGTGGTTGCTAGATTCGATCTGGCTGAAATACGAACTTGACTTGTATCAAACCCTAAAGATCCATTCTTCAGAAATTGAAGAATTTCTGTTCGAATGGAGTGCGCAATCGCTTCGAAATTATCACGTTGTTTTTGTGTGAGACTGGCCAAACACGAATTGTTTGGTCAACGTGTCCGTAGCGGCCAGAGAAGTTAACACAGATTCCACAGCATTAAGTAGTCAAGCAACTCCGAAGAAATGAATTGCCAGAATTCTCGATTAGGTAACATATCTGGTCTGGTGTCCGCTTTAACTAACCTAATAACTCTCTTACAGCGAACATGAACAAAGACCATTAACGAAACTGGTCAATAAAATACATAAAAAGCGAATATACCGTAATGTATATACTTTGGTCAAGCAGCAACATTAGCAGAAGTTCTAATTAAATCAAAATTTAGCCTAGGTCGGAATGACAATGGGGGTTCGTTTTTACAGCAGAGACCAAAAGTAATTTAAGTTTTTTTTTTAGTTCTTAGCGATAAGTTACTGGAAAATAGTTCGGTGTTTTTTTCAGCTGTAAAGTTTCTTAAGTTCGAAATGCTTCGAAAATCAAACTTAATTAATGTATTCCGGCAATTAATTTCATAGCAATTGCTTACCTATTAAATCCTGCACATTACCTTAAATTTCTTCTAACAATATTTCTGGCCGCTATTAATTTGCGTGTGAAGGCCGCCTCCAGCCAATAGCTGTAGAGGTGAGTGAGTGAGTGTGTGTGAGCTTAGGAATTAATAGAACAGATTTGTCTCTAGGGCTTTGTTTCTCTCGCAGTCAGTTTTAAATACGAAAGTAAGTCTCCGTATGTTTGTTGCGTTTTGACGGGTAAACGGCTAGACCGAAACTGATGAATTTTCACAAAGAAATACTTTTTATCTTGAGGAATGATACAGGATACTTTTTGTGGATGTTTTTTCGTGAAATTTTGATGCAGAATGTTGACAGACAGACGGATGTGTGTGTAAGTCTGTAATGTTACATCGGTCGCTCAGGCTGTGCTTGTCTCGCAGTCAGTTACTGTTTGATCTGTTAATAAATTTCGTTTACAGACAAAACTTATTATTCAATAGCTATAGATGTTGATTTGCGCTACACCATACTATTATTTTGTATCTATCTAAAAGTTTCTGGAATCAGTATATTTTGTCTTCTTTTTTGGCATACCTAGCAGGCGTAAGGCGTAGCTCTAGCAGAGCACAAGCAGCTAAAGTTATCAGAATCCAAGAATCTGATGCTCTTGCTCAAGAAAGAAGAAAACACCAAGCTGAAATTGATGCTGCCCTTAGTTAACCCCCACCCCCTCCCCGCACCTTAGTTTTTTTATATTTTTTAAACATGTTGCAAATTCATGAGACAAGTTCGATGGTAGATTGGTAAGGGGATGGCTTCCCCATCATATTATTCCGTAACTTCCAATTGTAACAATGAAATTCTAAGTCCACGCGTACGAAGTCGCGGGTAACAGGTAGTACTGGTGGCGCTTTTAGCTGTGGCGTAACCGACACTAGAAGATTTGTGCACGGAGAGTCTCCCACAACTGTACTCGGTGCTCTTGACTTCGATGCCTTGGAGAGCGTTCATCATTGGTGAGACTACAACGCCCCGCCCTATCAGGCCGCCAGCTGCTCCTATATCTCGACAGTAAGGCAGTGGAAGTCAGCGACCCAATCCTTCAGGATTCCCGTGTACCCTGCAGAGGTTGTCTGGCCACGAGACAGTGACGGGGTCTAATCCTGGCCGGGAGATCTGATGACTTTCGAGGGGGTGTCTTGGTGCAGCATCTCTACAGATACTTCTCGTTCTACGTAAAGCGGTATGACGCAGGCAACGAGGTAGATATATCGGGCTGCTGTTGGTTTCAGACAGCAGGTAATAGACAGACGCAGTGGTTGAGGGCAGTGTCAACCTGTTCGGAGCAATAAGCAGCAACTCACACAGAACAGACGTCACATGAACTAAGTACCATTATCAAGAGTGATGCGTGTGCTTGCTTCGCGCTGTTTAAAGACACAAAAGTTTTTATTTTTGCAACAACAATCGGCATCGGAAATGATAGGGTAACTCATCAAATATTCTTTCACTACAAAGATCGAACAGAAACGAATATCGGACAGAGAGCATCTTTGTAAATCCAAGATGTTTGGTCTGACACATCCTACCCAGCAACAGCGATAAAGTAATATAAGGACTATGACAATACGGTTTGGATAATCGGCGATAGGTTGTTGACAGCGATGAGTAAATACGGTAATTCTGCCACATACTCAGAAAGTTAAGAAATTAATAAATAAGAAAAGCTAGGGCGTCTCTCTCGAACCGACATGGGGCACCAGAAATGCGATCCGCGGAAATAACAGGAAAAGTATTGGCTTGGCAGAGAGCAGTTTAACTGCAGGAGAAACTGCACAAAGTAACTATGCAGACGCGAGAGTCGAAGCCGAGATACAAACACGAGTGACCTCTGTCAACAAGTAGCCTATAAACTGAATTATTATTAACGTGGATCAAGAAGCAATCTCAGGTCGCCGATAGTGAAGACATTATATGGTTGTCTAATGTCTTAACTGTTTGTCTTACTCGAATGTAATTGTCGTCAATTATAACCCCGGGACCACACGCTTGGCACTTATCACAAACTCCAAGCCTCTAAAAACGCTTGGTTAACTTTGGGGAGCCAAACATCGTCATCCACACGCTTGCTAGTGCGCTTGTATGTTTGGGAGAAGCAAGCATGACAGAAACTTTTGGCCTAAGCTATTTTTAGAAAAAGAAAATTAAAAAACGAGAGACGACAAAGAAGATCGTGGATGTTAAAAATCTATAGAAACCGTACCAGGTAATTATTATAATTTCATTCATGCATCTATGAATACTATGTACTTTCATGTATGTATTTGATTTAATATAAGTGTTTTATAAGTGTTTTATAATTAGAATTGTGTAATAATTATTGTTTTAACGGCATTATAACGTCTGTATCAATTATTTTTTGATTGCAGAGAATTTATGAAAGAAACATGAGCTGCTTTTTGAGCCATCTAGGCAGTTTAACTTCTGCTGGGTGAGCTATGCTGATTCTGAATATTCGCTGAATGAAATTTCACTTATGATTTCTAAAGAAAATACAGACTTCAAAGAAGCTATACTATACCAGCTAAATTAATAATAGAATCTTATTTTTTCTTTAAATATTAAATGTGACAATAATAAATTCTATCTTTTTTTTAATCTCCACGAAAGTTTTATTTAAAACTTCACTAGGAAGACTCCAAGCATGAGCTATTTCTTTTTTATGGTCTTTATTCTTCGGGTAAAAAATGTAGGGTTCTACTTGGTAGATTCGAGAAATCGTAAAATATCCCCGTTGGACCAGTTATTCATTTTTTCTTGCAATAAAAAGAAACGCACGTTTTGTCCGCCTTCAGGGCACAAACAATATTAAGTCCGCACAAACGCCTTTGATTTGTGCCATAAAACCGTCACTCGATCGGATCAGCCACTAGTGCCTGCAAGCCTACACAAGCCAAGCCAAGCGCCCTATCCACATGTTTCAATTTGTGAGGGTTTGACAATGTTTGGCAAGCGTGTGGTCCCGGCTTAAGAATCGGCAACAGCGAGCTAACTTTATACCATTGGTTGGTGGTTCGAGCCCCTATTCTACAGGAAATTAGTTTCTTGTTTTATACATATAACCTTGTAAAAACTTTTTTTATATGCTATTAGGCTAAACCATGAGGTCGGACAGTATGCAGGCGGGGAGATTTAAACTGATGTTGATTACGACTCTCCAAGTCAAAGCTTCTAGGTAAGTTAACGAAGAAGATTGTCTTCAGTAACTGTAAACAGTGCAATGGAATTATTCGACGCCATTACGGGTCAGTGAGGTACTCATGTTTAATTTATGCAGATCTCGACTCAGAAGAATAATAAAAAAAGTTTTTATGTTCGCTTACTCCGTAACTTGTGGTCACCTGAGGAATAACAGAAAAAAATTGTCTCGAACCGTTATTTGATAGCTTCACAGATTATTGTACAAAAATATGTCCAATGTATTACTGTAGGTTCACAAAGAATAGGATTTCACATAGGGGGCCTACCTTACCAATAAGCACACCCAATTTTTTGTTCGACCCCGAAGTCGAAATTTGTGAGATTTTGGGCGTTCCCCCATTTTAATGACACGAAAGCTCAACAGATATAGTTGACACCCAGGCAAACGTGCATACTTTCAAGTACAGTTGAACCATAGATGTTCGTGGAAGAGCAACTTGCAATCAATAAATCATTAATTTCCGAAACAAGTATTTCATTTTCCACCTCTCGCAATAAGGTTATTTCCTGACACAGTACTCGCCTTTATTACGAAAATCCAGTCACCTCATTGCATATTGACAATGATTCTTCTCGCACATCACTTTGCGTTATCTACATTTGCATATATACTCTGCAATTCATACATTTTGTGAGTGGCAGAGGGTGCTAAGCACCAATCCTAATTCTGTGTATTCCAATCCCGAACAGAACGAGGAAATAAAGAGTACTACATAAAAGCATCAGTACGGCATCTTATTTCTCTAATCTTATCGTTCCTGTCATTGCGACATAAATAGGTTGGCGGAAAAAGTATTTCATTGCACTCGTAAAAATAAGAATTTCACATATTTTCCAATTAATTCAAACGAAAATGATGTCGTCTGTCTGCCAAACAATCCCAGACCAATCCATGTATCAAATTTTATATGATACTCAACTGTTACTATTCACACTGTTTCAGTCTTTGTTGATATATGAGGCGACATGGATTGAGCTGTGAGTGTGTGTCTACAAACCGACTGACAAACTGCCCAGTATTTAAAACCTTATCTACACAGTACAGTTTGCGTTGCTGGACCAGTCCGAGAGCTGGTAAATATTTTTGCGTAGATATTTGAGGCACCCTGAAAATTTGTGTTACAATTCCTTTGTAATGTCTAAGTACAAAATCGAAGAACAGGCTAATGAGAAGGGGGCCATAGCCAAATTATTAATTTTCAAAATTTTATTTTCTTTCAAAATTGTGTTTCATAAATATCGAAAAAATATATTTTTGAAAAGACGGGTCATTTTACCTGACAGGTGATCCTGACTCCAGTGAGTAGTATAGCGACTGCCACTCACTCAGATGGGCAGAACAGGGAAAAGTAGAATCTAATCTCAGAGCGGACAACATTAGGAATGGAAAAGAGTATCATACGCAGATAGGAAGAGACTGGAACGAGGAGGCAATTACGTCTGAAACCACCATCTGACCGCACTTATTAACCCGGAGAAGAAAGAAAAAAACCTTAGCGTTGAGTAAGAAGTTTCCTTTCGTTCAGCTACTTTCTTATTTCGACTGACTTTAGAAACTTTGACTAGGATTCTATCTTAGGTTTGTAATAACTGTTTCGTGTAATTGAAGCCGATAGATTAAGTTTATTTAAAAATGACATACTCGTAGTTAAACGTTTAATTATTACGATTAACACGCAATGAAACTGAGTAAATAAAAAACCGAATTCATGCAGTCAAAACAATATTAACAGAATCCAAAGATTGGATTGTTTATTTGTAATGCAGTGTGATCTTTGGCCAAAATCTTTTGAAGTTAAGAAAGGAATGGTTGTTTGATGCATAATGTCCTGAGGCACCTATCTTCTCTGCTTATCAACAGATTATTAGTTCCTGCTGTGTTTCCCAGTGATAAGAAATACATCAGTTCTTAAGCTAGATCATAAGCTTTCAAACTGCGAAAACGCTTTCCGTTTCGGCTTCGTAGTTTTTGTGAGATACGATAACAAATAGACAGACAGATACGGCCTACTACAAATACATGTATCTAGAAATATCTTCAGATCTTCCTGGAAGATCAGAGGAATATGCTGACTTTGGTGCAAACCACAATACCAAATAGGAGAAACACATACTATGCATGAAAGGGAGCGTGAACAAACTACGTGGCTTGGTCCAGGGAAAAGGGGGGGGGGGTTGGCTGGAAGGCTACGTGGGGGAAGAGGGGGTGGCGTTCCGAGCCAAGCCACGTAGCTTTCCTTTCATAACATTTTCACAGTGAAAATGGGGAACAGAACTCACAACAGCATGTGAATATTTATTTCCCTCAGTTAATTATCTCCGTATGTAATATTCAATCGTCGGACAAGAGAAAACAGTACAAAATGTCTTCTGGAGTCAAAATGGAAAAAAGCTACGTGCTACATGGAGGGGTAGAGGCAAAAGCCACGTAGGGCTACGTGGGGGGAAGGGGGGTTAACAGGAGGCCAAAAAGGAGCTACGTGGTTTATGCACGCTCGCAAACGGCGGTGTGGTCACGCTGTATCAGCGTGTCAGCAGGCGCCTTGCAGCGTCAGCAAAGATACGCAGCGACAATGGTGCCCCAGCAACACGACGAGAAGGCCTCCACAGAGAAAGCTGTTCAAGTGCTATTTACGATATGTGGTAACCAGAAGTATCAGGGACGAGCCTTGGAGACAGCAAGGCCCGCAAGGAAAAGTGAAATAGAAGAATTCCAACTTCCCGCTTCACGCTGGGTAGCCAACGGATATAAAAGACCTCTTTCTTTTAGTATGGTTTTTGGTCTTCACTATTTAACAAGCAATGTTTTTCTGTCACTTGCTTGTTCTGATTTGCACTCTATCTTCTTTACATCAAACTGATTCAAAGACCCTTTTGTGTCTGGCGATGCCTTTGCGCTGATGGTTTCGTATGTGGAGGCCAGTTTAGTGCATGAATCTTGCTATCGCTATTTAGACCTACAAATTTGATTGATTATACTAAATTAGATATGTTCGTTCGATCAGAACAGTGTCGAAATTTCGAAGTAGTGCATAGAATTATCAAAAACTAAAAAATATTACTAACTGCTTATTAGTGTTAATTATTTAACTGATACAGCAGGGTAACTTTATTGGATCGTAATGCAATTGATAAATAAAGTATTTATTTGAGAGACCGCATGTGATTTGCAAACAATGAACAAACTCTCAATGATTACTGTCCCTGTGGAATATTTTTCAAAGTTGGTTTCTGCTGATCTGTATGCAACTGAACCAGGATTTAGTTAGTATGTCTGGCTAGATTGTAACATAACTCTTCTCTTTTCTTTTTGACGTGGAGAAGTTTGCTTCGCTGCAGAAAACAGTATGGTAACACAACCGCCGTATGCAATTTGACGTCACAGCTCCAAATGTATCTTCTACGTCCACAGTCCAATTGCCATTTTGGGTTCGTTTCACTGATTTTATGACACTGCGACGCTTTTTGTAATCTTATACGGCAGTTCTTGCCATGATATATCGATTTATGAAGATGGTGAAGTTTTACGGGGTTAAAGTTGAAAATAGATGAAAGCCAACACACAATGGCTAGCTATATTCTTCAAAAGGTCGAGTCAAAATACGTAAATAGTGCACCTTTGGAAAGTGCTCAACAGTAATACCGTAATACCCATGGGACCCCATAGGAGTTGCATCGGGAACGCTACGAGTATTAACTCAGCGAGGTAGCCGCTATTTCCCATGCCCAGTTCAGCCCAGTTCGTCACTGATATGTTATCCGATCTTTGCGAAACAAGTGCCAATCGACTGATATATTTCCTAGCTTCGCTCTGATGACTGAAAACCGTTTAAAATTACTTTTGGGGCATTACATGGATAAATTATAGTTTCGAAATAAAACTTAATACGTGCCAAAATATAAATAAAATCGATGCATCAATGGACAACTAGTTTGGAATTCAGAAATGCTCCACACATCGCTACAGCGCGGCGGGAAGAATGCGCGCCTGCGGGAGAGGTCTTAATTTAAGCTTTCAGCTGAATCCTGTCAACTGCGGAGGGAAAGTGGCACGCTTACCAAGCCAAGTGTCAGCGTTTGAACTTGCTCAAGTGCTGCAAGTTCAGCTCGGAATCAATCACTCAAAATAACCTCCAAGCAGGGACAATAACAGCAGAGCACAGGCCCCTGGTTAATGAATGCAACTTCTGTTTATTAAACTTATTGTAATCACACTTCCCCAAAATTATACCTTCAGTTGTAAATCTGTACTCTAAAAGCCATTTGCCATTTTTGATCCATTTCTCCACTTCTATGGAACTTCCGACTCCGTGGAACTATAACGTTCGTTGTGGTTCCAATCAATACCTCTCGTCAGAACTTATCGATTACTTTAAAAAAAAAATTGAGAGCGATCTTGGATAAGTTGTATAGGTTTGATGTTGAACATAAATAATAATAATGTTCTTTAAAAAGTTATATCGAATTGTAAAAACTGTGCACGGATGAAAAGTGCGTCTCATCAGCTACGATAGCCTTGAAACTTCATAAGGAGTGAATTAAACTGAGACAGTCGACACAGATACGAACGAACCAACATTTTATTTAGGAATTTCCATGATATCATCGTGCAACCCTGACCGACTGTCAGTAAAAACACCAAAGATGAAAGACTCATACCAGCGAAAGAACTAGTGCATACAGAGAGCGATAACATTTGCCCCAAGAATCGCTGATGCATCCAATGGAGGAGCTTTCAGTAAGTGTGATGAGGAATTTGAAAGAACTATCTCTCGACTTTGAACCAGGCTGAGATACGGGAACGAATACTTCGAAATCATGCAGTCGTGCAACTTGTGCGATTGACTTTGAATTGGAAAAGGCATACAAGAAACGTGCCTCCGTAGTCTAATATCGAGCGTAAAAGACCTAATATTAAGCATGGCAGACGAGCTGGCTCCCTATCTATAGTGGCTCTCTGCTCGCAGTATGCCTAGCGCCTTCCTCGACCTTTCTGATAAACATTCAGCGTGTCGTGACTTCTTAAAATCTTGTACAAATTACAGCCCTATAGATTTTCCAATGCCATGATTGGAAATGAGACTGGGCTAACGCATTATAATTTTAGTACTCGGTTATATACTTCTGGCCTAGGGATAATTTGGATGGTAACCCGTTCAGGTGACACACACACATTAGCAAGGTATTGCTATGTATTTCAGTATCTTTTGTGTCACGGCAAAACTGATGGATGGTATGTATATGCAAATCTAAACATAATATTGCAGGATCTTCACTGAAGCTTGTATGATATTATAAGGAACCTGGGGTGTTTTAAATGCCGCTACCTGCACCTGACTTCTTTTTTTCTACCCCTTACAAATATACATAAATAGCATATTTTGTATAACCTCGTTATGGCGTATTTTCCTTTCTCACGCCGAGTACATTATGCGTTCCGTCTAACACATTGAAACGACGAATATAGACTCGCTGTTATATTTTACTCACGTTCACCACAAAAGAGATTATACTTATCCTCGGTATTCATTATTTAATATCGCGTTCCTTGTCGACTATAAGTGATTACTCCATTAATCACGTTCACAAACTTTTACGAGTATTTACAACACTGCTGTACTGAATAACTTCTATGAACCTTGACACATATTTCATGTCGTGTTTTATCACTCTCGCACAAAGCCGATCACACTTCTACTACAATTCTTAACCATCTTGATTATAAGTCAGTCTTCTTTTTATTTTCGTCTTCTGATTGTTTCTCTTTAATCGTTGCTGGTCAGTCGACATCGGCACTAGAAACTCTTTGACGATCGCGACAATTCCTTTAATATAATTCATTATCAACTATCTTTAATCATTTTCTCTTCTAGTTAAGAATACACTTTTTGGATGTCATCAGTCTTTAGACTGGTTTGATGCAATCCTCCATCCCTTCCTATCTTGTGCTAACCTTTTCGTTTCTACATACCCCTTACAACCCACGTCCTCAATTATCTGCTTCATATATTCTAATCTCTGTCTACCTCTACAGTTCTTACCTTCGACTGTTCCCTCTACTAACAAATTAACCAATCCAGCATGTCTCAAAATATGACCTAAAAGCCTGTCTCTTCTTCCTGTAAGATTCTTCCATAAACTTCTTTTCTCACCCATCATTTCCAAAACTCGTTCATTTCTTACTTTGTCTGTCCACCTAATTTTTAGCATTCTTCTGTAGCACCACATTTCAAATGCCTCAGGTTTCTTTCTTTCCGGTATTCCTAAAGTCCATGTTTCGCTACCGTAAAGTGCTGTGCTCCACACATAGAGTTTTAAAAAGTTCTTTCTAATTCCTAGATCAATATTTGAAACTAAAAGGTTTCTCTTTTTCATGAAGGCTCTTTTTGCTAGCGCTATTCTGCTTTTAACATCCTTCCTGCTTCGGCCATCGGTTGTAATTTTGCTTCCCAAGTAACAGAACTCACTCACTTCTCCTATAGCATCCGATCCTATTTTTATATTTAATCTGCTACTATTCGTATCATTTCTGCTACATTTCATCACTTTTGTCTTACTTTGATTTATATTCAGTCCAAAATCTTCCTTCAATATTTTGTTCATGCCATTCAATAACTTCTCAATATCCTCAGCCCTCTCTGCTAACAAGACAATGTCATCAGCAAATCGTAGCATACTGATTTTTTTCTCCCTGAAAACTTATGCCGCATGGAAATTTTTCTTTAACTTTCTTCATTGCTTCTTCTACATACAAGTTGAATATTAACGGGGATAGACTACAACCTTGTCTCACACCCTTTTTAACCGATGCATGTCTCTCGTGATTCTCTACTTTTATTACAGCCACTTGATTCTTATATAGTTTATAGAGTATTCTTCTATCTCGATACTTTAGACCTGACTTCTTTAAAATTTTGAACATCTTGTCCCACATAACATTATCAAAAGCTTTTTCTAAATCAACAAATGCCATAAAAGTATCTTTGTTTTTCTTGATCCGCCCTTCAAGTATTAATCTTAAAGACAGAATTGCTTCCCTTGTACCGCGATTTTTCCTAAACCCAAACTGATCTTCACCTACTATCTCTTCCACTGCCCTTTCCATCCTTCTGTTTATTATTCTGGTCAGTATTTTTGAAGCATGTGATGTCAGACTAATGGTGCGATAATTCTCACATTTGTCGGCTTGTGCTTTCTTTGGAAGTGTGAAGATGATATTTTTATTAAAATCAGTTGGAATTTCTCCTGTTTCATAACTTTTTGATATCAGTTTGAATAATCTTTCGATTCCTTCCTCTCCTAGAGATTTAAGAAGTTCTGCAGGGATCTCATCAATTCCAACTGCCTTATTTGCTTTCAAGTCATTCAGAGCTTTATTAAATTCTGTCCTCAAAACAGGATCTCCTAAGTCATCAATGTCGATATCGCCTTCCTTTTCTAATACACTATTGTTCAAGTCGTCCCCATCATACAGTTTCTCAATGTATTCCTTCCATCGGTTAGCTCTATCTTCTGAGCTTAAAAGAGGTTTCCCATCGGCAGCTTTAATGTTCATACCTCTTTTCTTCATTTCTCCAAAATTCTGTTTGATCTTTCTATATGCAACATCTACTTTTCCTACGACCATTTCCTTTTCTACTTCTTCACACTTTTCTTGTAGCCATTTTTCTTTTGCTATTTTGCATTTCCTATTTATTTTATTTCTAAATTGCCTGTACTGCTCTCTTCCTGCTTCATCCTGAGCATTTTTGTACCTTCTCCTCTGATCCATCAGCTCCAAAATTTCTTCTGTGATCCAAGGTTTTCGGGCAGCTTGTTCCCTAAAGCCTAATGTTTCTTTGCCAGCTTTCATTATTTCGGTCTTTAATGCATTCCATTCGTCCTCGGTTGAGCTCCTTTCACAGTTACTTCTTAGACCTAAGTCTGCCATTTCTGCAAATTTTTCTCTTGTGCTAGATTGTTTCAGCTTATTCACCGCCAATCTGTTCTGCTTATGCTGCTTCCTTATTCGCTTGAATTTCAGCCTGCACTTCATTACTATCAAATTATGGTCCGAGTCTATGTCTGCTCCAGGGTACGTTTTACAGTCTAGGACTTGATTCCTGAATCTCTGTTTGACCATGATATAATCTAGCTGATATCTGCCTGTATCCCCAGGACGTTTCCAGGTGTATATTCTTCTTTGCATGGTTCTTAAACAGTGTGTTCGCCACTACTAGCTTATATCTTCACAAAATTCTAGCAACCTGCTTCCTCGCTCATTTCTTTCTCCCTAGACCAAAACTTCCTACAGTATTCCCCTCTTTTTCCTTCTCCCACTATTCCATTCCAATCACCCATGATTATTAGATTTTCCTCCCCTTTCACATATTGGGTTAATTCTTCAATTTCAGCGTATATTTTTTCTATTTCTTCGTCATCTTCCTGTGACGTTGGCATATATACTTGTACTAATGTGGTTGGGACGGCTTAGTTTCTAACCTCATCAAAATAATCCTGTCACTAAACTGTTCATAATAACTCACCCGTTTCCCTACTTTCTTGTTCATTACAAATCCTACACCAGTGACTCCATTGACAGCTTGTGTGCTTATTATCCTGTGCTCCCCAGACCAGAAATCCTGTGCGTCCCTTCCATTTAATCTCACTAATCCCAACAACATCTAACTTAAGTTGTTCCATCTCTCTTTTTAAGTTTTCTAACCTACCTGCCCTATTCAGACTTCTAACATTCCACGCTCCGACTCGTAGAATGTTTCTATCCATTCTGATGACTCCTCCCTGAGCAGTCCCCACCCGGAGATCCGATTGGGGGACTATTTTACCTCCGGAATATTTTGCCCAGGAAGAAGCCATCATGATATATGTAATTTGAGAGGATTACATTGTCCTCGGGATACCCTTTGGGTCTTTAATGCAGTGGTTTCCCGTTGCCTTCTGCATCCCCATGCCGTTGATCATTTCTGATTCATCCGCCTTTAGGGGTCGTTTCCAACCCCAAGGGAAAGAGGGTGCCCTGAACCACTCCCCGCTCTTCCGCCCTCCTTTCGGAGGCCGTTGGCAAGCAGTGGGTGACTCCTTATACCGGGAATCTTTCAGTCGCCAGAAGCCTCGTCCGTGCAAACAGGGTGCACCACGTGAAGGAGAGGTTGACATTTGGTTGGAAAGACTAGCATTGTCTCTCCCAGACCCTTACACCCCATCATGGTTATAGGAATTTATAATTCTTTCAACATTTGTGGACTGTCCCAAAGCAAATCGTACTAACGATTTGAATAAGTGGCTGGAATTTTTGTAGAATCGACTCTTTAACTACATACTCGTAAACTTCAGTATAAGATTTACGGAAAAAATCTTGAGGTTTTTCGAATCTGAGATTTTCGCTTCTATCTTGGTCGAGGCCCTTGGGAATTTTATGCTGATGTGGAATTTTGTGGTTCGTTGATTTCAAAGTTAGTATCGGCACACTTTTCCGACAAATTTCTTCAACTTTTGAATATCGATGCAGTATAAAACGTCGGTGATTGCTTCTATCTTCTTATACGATTCAGTTAATTCATAGATTTGATGTCAATACATCTGCATTCAAAATCTCTGCTATCATTGTTAAATAGAAAATACACTCAAAAGATTCCATGTTGGAATAAAATGCAGAAGCCATAAATGGGGCAGCACTGTCGTATAAAATTCCTTCAGCTGCTGATAATTTTCTCTTAATGTTTTAAGAGAGCTGATTCTCACTAATCCTCAGTTAAAAATTAATAAATATGTTTACAAATACAAAACACTGGCCTCTGAGTTTTGAGAGCACCAATCGTGTTTGGCGAAAATGCCAGTGACCAGATCAGAGGGGTTTCTGCCTTGGTGTTCGCAGTTAGAAACAATCTAATAAATGTTATCTTGCAATGAAGGCCTTCTAGGTACCAAATATTTTCTACGACTTTGTACGACATACAAATGAGCCGTCGATATCGATTTACCATGTTGATATTATCCACATTTTTTTAACGCTTCAGTGCAGCTGGTATGAACAGATACAATGCCGCGAAGTATGTATTTTGTTGTATAACCAATAGTGTGTCCCAAAATGAAACCAAAACCGAGTCCTATCTGGAGAATTTTCATAGAAAACATTGAATCTTTGGTAAAATGTACGTTATATGAAAAAGAATTTCTACCATATTTCCTATGATTTAAATTTTTTTTAGAAATCTATTTATCCAGAATTTAAAGAGTGTGAAAAACTAAATGCAGATTTTAAGTTGCAAGAAAAAAAATAACATCAATGTTAGTCTAGTCCAATAGCTGAAGCAAATAGGGTTTCAATCAATTTAATTTAATTGCAATGGAGCACAGGCTCGGTGGCAATTTCCCACACACCATCTTTCCCCCTATCCTGCACCCACCTACATTTGCCTCTACAAATTTTATCTTTTAAATTCTTCAAAGTTTTCGGTAAATTATTCATCATTTATCTTGGTAACTCATTCCAATCGCCGTACACCCCTTACCTAAAAAGAGAATCTTCCTACACCCTTGTGCCTGAAATCGAGTGCCAGCTTGTGGTCATGGTCATCTTTTCCCTTCCATGCCCCTACTTTTCATACCTATTGCAATATCTTTCCATCGCCCTCAATCACCAGTTATATGCCCGTACACTCCCATGACCCTCCTCATTCCTCCTTCCTGTTCCTAGCAATGAATCCATTCCAGCTCCCTGTTATCATTATCCGTCACTGATTGCATTCTCGCGATAACTTTCCAGAAATCAAATCCTAGCAGCCCTTGCTTTGCACCCTCTCCAGACTTCCTGTATTTGCTACTGTGAAATGAGGGTCCCATACTACCCTACGATATCTAGCATGGGTCTGAACAAATTTTTGAACCCAATTCCTTTACTTCTCTCGTAATCCCCTCATCACTCTCTCCAACAAGTGCAGAATTTTGAAACCTTTTTCCTACCACCTGTCCTATGTGTCCTGCCCAGTAAGCTTCTGTTATCAAAGTAATGCCAAGATATTTACATTTCAGTCTTCAGCAAGCAATTCTTTCCCCACCTTATATTCATAATTAACCTTTTGTTTTTTATTTGTGTATCTAATAAGCTGACTCTTCTTGCATTTATCTTCATTCCCATGTTTACCACCAAATCACTAGATATCCTGTCCAGATCACCCTGCAAGCTGTTTACAATCCTCTACGTTTTGATTCTTTTATACAGCATTATGTCATCTGCAAACAATCTAATTTCAGATAGTAAACAATCAAACTACAATTATTCATTAGAATAATGAATAGCAATGGTCCCAATACGCTACCCTGTGGCCATCCCATTTTTACTTCCACTTCTTTTGATCAAAAAACCTCCTAAGTGGTGGTAAATGGACACTCACAATGTTGTTATCATTAGTCCACAGGTTTTTGTCAACTCCGCCTGTCAGTGTTGCTAGCGAAAAATTGTTCAAAGAAGCAGTCTTAATTTATGATGGTAAAGGAAACAATTTAAAATGGAGAGGCTGCTAAGCTTTTGTTTTTAATATTTTTTACCATTTTTAACTTTCTAATATTAGTTACAGTAACTAGAAAACTATTATTATTTACTTAAAAATCACTTAGGGAGCGTCCATTAATTACGTGACTCTGTCTAGGGGGGGAGAGGTTAGCTGGGAAGCTATGCTGGGCTAGGTGGGGGGAGGAGGGGGGTTCTCAAGCCAAGCTAGGTAGCTTCTTATTCATATCATTTGTCACAGTTAAAATAAGGTACAGAACACACAACAACATGATATTTATTTCTGTCATTTAACTATCTCCGTATGTAATTTATGATAGACTGACAAGAGAAAAAATGCTCCCGGGGGGGGGGGTTAGAGGTAAGAAAAAACATCGGGCTTTGTGGGGGGAGGCGGGTTCACAGGATGTCAAAATGGAGCTACATGGTTTATGGACGCTCCCTTACTGACGGACTGATTTGATTATTAAAACAAACATTATTTTATTTTGCATTTCTATTAAATAGAAGTGAGTAGAAAGTAAATGAAGATCTGTGACACCTAATGATAAGGTGACCAATTTTTTACAATGAAAAGGAGGACGAACCAATTTTTTTACAATGAAAAGGACGAAAAATTTTAAGAAACGAGTACACCGTAAATAAATGAAAAATTTTATTGATTCAAACAAAAATTCACTAATGCTTACATCCCTCTTAATTATTTAATTAAACAAGTATTTTTCCATTGAATTAATGTTTTCTGTCAATATATCATTTTCTAATAACATATTGGAAATTTTGGAACAAGAAATGTCCTTCATATTGAATTTCACGATAAGTGCTGCAGCTAGAGTATCAACATTCAATCTTGATTTCTCACTTGTACAAAATATTGGAGAAAACAATGGTGTCTAAATTTGATATGAGGAATGGAAATTTATTTTTTAATTAATAGTTGAAATGTCATTTTCCCTTTCTTGATGTTTTTCCACCCCTAAATGAAATTAAAAATAAAATATATAGCTGCATGGAACGATGCAAGCACATTATGAATAAATAAAATTAATAATAAAAACTAAAACTTTAATAACAAAAGCGATAAAACTTAACTAAATCTATACTTAAATTATTTTACAATTGTGTTGAAAACAGGGTTGTAAAAAATTGAATTAATTAAACGTGAATTGTGCTTACCTGAGTATAATACTCACTGAGAAAGAAATAAGGTGAGACGCGAACTTCTGTGCCTTGCGCATGCGTTTCCTAATCGCGTCTTTGCGAACTGCGCGGCATCTCTGAATACAGAGATTAACAGATCAGTTTTAAAATATCGGAAAGGAGGATAGGTAGGAGAACACTTTTGAGGAAGGACAGAACCTCCAAAAGGAGGACTGTCCTCCCTAAAGGAGGACGATTGGTCACCTTACTAATGAAATTTTCATATAACTTCTGCTTCTGTTTCCGCTTCCGTAATATAACTTGCTTGTCATCTCCAGGACGTGTTTATTCATTATCTATATACCTGAGTATATAGTGAAGAACAAAAATAAGGACTTAATTTTACTTATTCACATAATTTTGACTGTCAACAAACTGAACAAGGCCATCTTTTAAAGTTCCAGTGGACCTACATCAAAGAACGATGCAAATTTATCCTCCACGTTCTGCTATCTTCTAGCATTAGCTACACTCATTTGGTTTCTCCTTTTCAGCTTGATCGTTCTCAGTAGGCTATAGCTGGGGTGGCGACTAGCGAACTATTGAAACATCAAAAGAATTTTGTGCTTCGCTCATGGCGTTGTTGTGGGTACACAGTTTATTGCTTAGTCGGTCTGTTCTCTCTTTCTTTCTCTCATTTCTTACACGCTCAAATTCCGGGTGGGTAAAATACATTGCATAGTGCAATGTAGTTTACAGATCTTGCCTTTCGAATCATGTTCAGTTCTCTTATTTTATTGTTGTTGAGAAGTGCTCTGACGTAGTTCAGTATCTGTTTCCAGGTTAGCTCCATCATGCTCTGGATGTTGGATGTGAAGTCAATGCCAAGTATTCTCATCTTCTTTACTTCTGCCCATTTAGATCTCATTTCATTAATACCTCGCCCAATGTTCATAACTTTTGTTTTCTTATAGTTGATTACTGCGGCCGACGCTTTACACTATGATTCTAGTATATTTTCCACGATTTTTAGTTCACTATTATCTTTTATCAACACGGTGACGTCATCTGCATATGCTCTGGTGGTAATTTTTTCCCTATTTATAATGATTCCTTCCAGGTGGCGGATCAAACATATTATTAGTGGTTCTATTGCTAGGGCAAATAAGTCCATAGACAGAGGGCATCCCTATCTAACTGATCTGTTTATTTCTATTTGCTTAGATAATTTTCTATTGATCAGTATTGGTGATGATGCACCTCCTAAAATACTTTTTAATAATTTTATGAAGGTACTATTGTAGCCCATGGTATTTACTGTTCTGTAGATGTGCTCATGACTAATCATATCAAACGCCTTTGGAATCTACGGAGAGGACTGCTACTCGACATTTTGCCTTCTCCACTGCAGTCATGGTGTCTCTGATGTCCATTAGCATGTGTATTATCGACCGTGATTTCAAATGCACGCTTGGTGTTCGCCAATCACTTTCTTGATATTGTTTTTTATTCTGATTGCTATTATTTTGGTAAAAAGTTTGTAGTCAGTGTTTAACAAAGAAAGTGGCCTGTATTCGTTGGCGTTGATAGGTTTATGGCACTTAGGGATTAACACAATCAGGCCTTCCTTGAATTCTTTTGGGATTTTCACCATTTTTAATATTTCATTGAAGACATCTGTCAGTGGTTCCTTAATTTCATTCCGAAACGTCGCGTAAAACTCTACTGGAATGCCGTCTATACCGGGGCTTTTGTTTCTTTTGCTCTTCTTTATTGAACTCCATATTTCATCTACGGAGATATCTTCAAGGAGAAGTTGGTTGTCTTCTTCAGTGATTGTATTTAAGGATTGCAATCCCCCAGTGTTTTCAATCCCGCGGGATCGGCGCAAACAGTTTTTTAACGCTTACATTTAAAACATAGTTACTTAAAACGTTAATAAATTAAAAAATAATTAAATTAATAAATCAATTCTAATGTTAAATGATAAAATATTATTAACTATTAATTTTGAATTGGCAACATGATATTAAAACTTTTTAGCATATCTTAAGTAAATTTCGAGGTTTTACATTTTTATTTTTAATCTAAACCAATTTTTAAATAGATAATAAAAAATGGAAAATATTCAGTGTTAGGTCATATTATGTGCCTTACAATACATCACATGAATTTAAAAACATGGTTTGCTTAGTGGCCAAGTTACCAGAGTTTTTTTTTTTTTTTTTTTTTTTTTTTTTTTTTTTTTTTTTTAATTCTAAATAAACGTTCTATAACACCGAGAGAAAGCATTCTATTTCACAAAGTGAAGTGAATATACTCGTAAAGTGAAGACTTGACTCGGAACAAGATCTCATAACTTTTTGTCACTGCACAAGCACGAGACTTGGCCTTTTTTTTTTTTTTTTTTTTTTTTTTTTACAAAAATTGTTTATGTGGGATTTACTATTATATCTCCTGATTCCTTGATTGATCTTACAGTGGATTCAATGTTATTAAAGGAAACTACTCACCAACACTTAAACTGTCAAGTATTTCAATTTTACATATGTGGTGTAACGACGTTTCAAGAGTGGAAATCATTACCTTTTAGTAAGAAAGTAGACTTTCTCGGCGAATGATTGCAGTGAAGTTTTCATAGGTTGTATCTCCGGATTTCACTGTAAAAACACGAGATTGCACACATGAGGGAGACGGCGGAGGCAGCTGTCGAAGTTAGTGATGTTCCGATACAAGTAATATGAGTAAGTACTCGATACTTTGTTTCGATACCGAGTACTTTTTGTATTGAATTAATTCATTCGATACTTACTTGGTATCGGAAGAAAAGTACTTGTATCGAATCGAAAGTATCGAAACGCACCCGGGTGTTAAATTCAGAACGCATCATCCCTGCTGCGCCACTCAGTCGCGCCTGCGAAATTAATTTCCCGCTGACGTCAAGCTGGTAGCATTGAAAATTAAAAAAAAAAAAATCAGTCTCAGAATAGACAACTTCCACAGAAAATATAATATCAAAGAGTTTGTTTCAGGTCTCTATTTCATTGTGATAAAGTCTGTTTTGTTTCAATAACGTCAACGAAATATTTTCTGAAACCTTCGGCACGCATTTTGATATGCCCCCCCAAGGTTGCCAGATACAGGATTACAATTTCCGGGACATTTCTGGGTTAAAAGTTTATTTAGTGGTACAAGATCAGAATTTCCGGGACATTTTGGGGTTAAAGATGTATTTTGTGTTATTTTTAAGGAGTCAACAAATATTCACATTAATGAAAAACGATGTATTTTACGTAAAAACTATGCTACATAACACACACGCATATATATATTATTAACTCAACTTTGGTTGAAAATTACTGCGTCACAGTTGAACGTCTATATATATATATATATGTGATGTTCCGATACCATCAAAGTATCGATACCTACTCAAATGAGTAGTACTCAAATTGTTTGACGATACTTACTCATATGAGTACTGCAAAAGTATCGATACTTACTCATATCGATACTTTTGTACTCAGTTACCTACCTTTGTCGAAATGTAAGAATATATGTGACATTTGCTAAATTATTTATTTTATGTGCCTAATCTAGTAAA